>BJKM01000006.1:2774526-3374526 GCA_015082035.1 Chaenogobius annularis | reverse complement strand
GGCAACATTTAAAACCCTGCTTTGTCCTCACCCTCTTCACCCCTCAGAATATGTATGTTTTACTCTTCTAGTATTATTTTCTGTGTATATTTAGAAGTTTATGTTGATGATATTAGGAGGCATTAAAATACATATTAAATGTTCCAAATGTTTTTAGAGCCAAATTGTATCCGTGTTTTTCTATAGTTTTTCCATATATTTTCTTTCTTTTTTTCATCAGACTCGATGAGTGGCATTTCAGAGGAACAGAAACTTGCCCTCCTGCCTCTGATCTTTCCATGACTCAGTATTGGAAGTTAATGATTAATCCAGATTTTTATGTCTGTTTATCAGTTGCTTTATCTGTGGTTGCTAGCTTTAGGCGTATATGACACACTATACAACACTTCTGCTGTTTCTGAAACTTAAGCCGTAAGTTTCTTTTGCACAGCTATAAAGAAGCGGCAGCTCCGGAGATTGCCAGGAAAAGACATGGCCCCAACACTGGTGAGTTCACGTCAGATTTGTTACTCAGTTGTCAATCTTTGTAAAGAAGTGCAGTATTTTGTGTGTATTGTTGATTATATTTGTGCTGCTAAAAGAAGGTAATATGGTGAGTGACCGTTAGATGTGTGTATGATTTATCAATTTTCCTTTTTTTGAATGTTAGATGGCTTTAAATCTGTGAAACATTTTTGGTACAAACTCCTCTTGAACAAATCATGAATTCACAAACATTTCAATGATATGCTGTAACTACATGAATATTTCTTTTATAGTTTGACAACCCTCCAAAGCCCGGGGACCTGATTGAGATTCACAGAGGGACATATGAACATTGGGCCGTCTACGTTGGACAAAATGAAGTGGTTCATTTGATCCCACCAAGTGAGTGATGCTACTTTCTTTTTAATAAATTAACTGTGAGATCTGAGAAACAAGACTCTTTGGAGTTAGTTTTGTAATTGTTAGTAATTGTTATAGGCCAGTGGTTAATGATGTTAATCTGGATACAATCATGGTCATAATTCAAACTACTGTATAAAACCTCTTGTAATTTTAATAAAATAATATACATCATGTCCATTGTGTCCTTAGCCTATGAAGATGGTGACGTGTCTGGTCTTGGTAACCTGGTACGGTACCTGGACAGCAGCAGTGCCGAGGTCAGGTGTGAGAAGATCTGGGACGTAGTGGGGCCACACCGTTACCAGGTCAACAACTTGCTGGACCACAGATATGAGGCCAAGCACCCAAGCTACATTGTGAGGGACGCCCTGAAGCTGGTGGGACGGGTGCTGCCCTATAGTTTGGCTGGATACAACTGTGAACACTTTGTCACCAATCTGCGCTATGGCAAACCAGAATCCAGACAGGTGAGGCTATAGTCCAGGATAATACACAAAATCAAGACCATTACCACTACCTAAAATGTTATCACGAATATTAGATTTCTAGCAAGTCTATTTCAAATTAATACATTTATTTATGTTGCAAATATGCTTGGTTAAAATAATAAATAGAAAAAATGCACAGTTGAGAGTAGAAATATGAACAGTTAAACTAATGCAAAAATCCCATGCATAAATCCAAAAAAGTGTGGAACTATAAGCTCCAGGGCCATTGTTTTATTTTGCATTATATAATTATACAGGCTCGTTTTTTATTTGTTATTTTCCACCTTTTAATTTTTTTTTAATATGTCTCATTTTTACCTCAGTCACTCAATATGTCAATCAAAAGTTGAAACAATATGACACATTATTTAAGTATAAGCTATGATATTGAAATGTCAATATCAGGAAGTTGTATATGTTGCACTAGATTTTCCTATGGAGCAAACACAGGTCTACTGCCATCTGGTGGCACTTTTATTACTACATGTCATTGATTGACAGGTGAGGCTTAGGGTATTCGATCTACACAAATTATTCAAGGCTTCAAATACACAAACACATAATTCACACCTTTTTAAAGCAGAACCAAGTAACTGTATTGACAGAGCTCCCCCTGCAGCTCCCTTGTGAAAATACACTGTCAGAGAACAGACCCAAAAGCGAAATAAGGCAGTATAAACTGTTTATAGTTACCAAAGGTTGGTTTCCCACCAGAGACAGCATGGGGAGACGATGGACACTTCAAACGCCTAACAAATACATATTTAACCCTCAGGGACTTACAAAGACATTTAATCAGGTGAAATGTTCCTCACTTCTCCTTGAAACAAAGCAAAATAAATTATTTTAGAATCATAATTAGATTATTAGTGTTGAACAATGCAGCGCAGACTTTTTAAATGTAAAGTGAAAGAGCCGGTTGGTTGTATTTGACAAATTATGCTCATAAGAGCCCCCTGTCTCCACTCTGCACTGATGAACTGATCACATACTGTCAGAGCAGGACCAATGGGCCAGTCACACTAATTGGAGTCCAGAGGAGAAGCAGATGTCTTTCTGAATAAACGTGATTATACAAAATCTCCAAACAAAAAAATTCTGATTAACATGATGGATTCTGAATTGCTAGATAATTTGAAATGTAACACTTAACTCTTGATTATGGGGAAAACATTCAACAAAACATTTAACACTTGATCATTTACAACTTCTGCTACAGCTATACGCAGAAATCATATATTGTTTTATCTTCCAGGTGAAAAATGCTGTTGCTATTGGAGGGGCAGCAGTGGCAGGAGTAGCGGCCATCGCACTCGGAGCAGCTCTGTTTGCTTCTCTTCTCAAACACAGCAATGATGATGACGATGATGATTAAAAGTTTACACCACATATATTTCATGGCGTGCTTTGATTAAATTATATATTATACATTTGTGATGTTGAGATTGTTTTGTTAATTGACAATTTTACAATTGTACTGCAACCTGAGTATAATTTTAGAAGCAAGCTAGTTATGAGGAATGTTATGACACGATGTAAATGAATGTTACTAAAGGATTTCACTATTAATGGGTTTCAGAGGGATTTCAGTGTGAGAGCAATTAATAGCTAAAACATAAAATGTAACTTTTGAATGGTCAAAAGTCCTCAAAATGACACAACACGGAAAGTTTTTATCATGATATTAAATGTGAATAATTGTAAAAGTGTTATGTTCTCATAAAATCACAATACGAATGACCTTGTGCTTTGGGCATTTTGTTACATACATGATAATGCTTTGAAAATAAAATATGTGATTTGGTGTTGTTCCTTTACTTGTAATCTCCGAATCCACCGGGTTATTCTTAACGTATATAGGTTATAATCTAGGATGGTGCCTCTGAACATTTATTTCAGCTATACACCTTTATCGATATCCATAATTTAACGCAGTCCAGTACACAGTATTCGGTTTGGTTTTGGTGGTGGAATGAGAGGCTTTACAGGAAGTGGAACAGGTGAATGCGGCTGGGACCATCCCACACACTGTCTCCGTTGTTTCCAGAGGGTCACCCACAAAGCCCATGAAATCACTGCAGGTAAAGGGGGACCTGATCTTCACACAGGCGTATTACGGCATTGCAAATATCACACTGGATAAGAATGTGGACCATTCCAATTACAGCCTGAACATGACATGACAACACACGTGACAACACACACGGGACATTTCTCATTTTGGATGATTTACAGCTGTCTAAATTGCAAAGAGTTAAATTATAATAGACCAAAAACGATGTGATCCCTAAAGTAAGTCAAACATGACATGTATTTTTTGTTTGAATAGTTGGATGTTTGTTCAGTGCAGAACTAATGCAGTGGAAAGTCATTTGATTGTGGCGATACAGGTTGTGTATGTTTATGGCCAGCAGATGGGACATCTCCTACTACAGGGTTATTCATCTTAAGACGGGGGCCAGATCTGGCCCGCCAAACGATCTGATCTGGCCCCCGGGACCCATCTTCCAAATATTATAATTATAAGATTTTTTTTACTTGTTTTCTGGTTTAATTCTGGTTCGTACAATTTTAAACCTGGTTTGCTGTTTTTTCTAGCTTAGTCCTTATTTAATTCTGCTTTTGACCTGGTTTGGACCTGGTTTAGACCTGGTTTGATTCTGGGAAAATCTTGGTTCTGACCTGGTTTGTAGCCTACCAGAGGCCACGGCCCCCGAGGAATCTGGCCTCAGGAAAATTAAGTTGAATTGCTTGTCCTAATATATATGCACTATACATACTCCAGACTTCTCGCTCTTTCATCTGTCTCTCATACTTCTGCTGCCTTGTTTGGTTGGGTTGTGCCAACAAACAATGTTATAAAAAAGTAATCCAATAAGAGGCATCCCATCCATCTATATTTGAGATTATTATTATTATTTTATTATTATTATTATTATTATTATTATTATTATTATTATTATTATTATTATTATTATTATTATTATTATTATTATTATTATTAACTACATGATGCATTTTTGTTATAAAATTGCATGTTGCAGAAAGGGACTTTCTTCCGGGCGGTTGGCACCTGCTTTATGTAGAATTGATGTTTTGAAGTTTAAAATTTATTTCTGGACATATTTTTGTCTATTTTTTTACATATATGTACCATTACAGACGTCAGCTACACTTATGTAATAGAACATGCTGGTGCGAATACTAAAACATACTACTTACAAATAAGTTGCTCACACACCACAAATATAAAGACCCCGACTTGTCACTTGACTTCTTGTCCAGGTTCCCAAATGGCAGCCGGGCACACTTTTGACCCCCTGTAATACATCTTCAATCTGGACAAAGCTGTCATTGACTCTTGTCTTTGCACCTGCTATAGTCGTACAGACCCTCTTCCTGTGGGTCCCAAATAAGCTACAACTTCTTACAAGCGCCTCTGACGATAGAAAAGTCAACAAAAAGCAGTTCGTTTTGTGAGAGGAGAGAAGGAAAAGGAGCTGGCATCAGGACTGTAGTTGGACCACATAAAGAGCGGAGACGTGCTCTTGGAGATGTTGTGGTACGGGACCACCCCAAACGAGAGGTTTTGGACGGGACAGAGCGGTCAGGTGGCTCGCTCTCCAATGAGCTTACAAAGAGGAAAGTGTTTCAAAAAGCTTAGGGGGGGATTAGAATAAGAATGCCCCTGTTGTTGTGTGCAGTTTTAGACACAAAGTCATTTGTAAAAAAAAAAGTCATTAGAAGACAAAGCCTGTTTTATTTTTTTTACTCAAATGACTCACAGTGAATTTAAAACACAGAAACCATAGCCTACTCGTGCAACAAAAGGGCCCTGCAGCTTCTTCTAATCTATTTGGACTTTGTTTGAATCAATAATCAGTTTAGTAATGTCTTAAACTGTTTAAAATATGGTTGAATGTGTATATTTTCTACTCTTGTTTTCTACTCTAGTATATCTTCTACGCTAAGCCAGATATTTTTATTCGGTCAAGGTCCTCGGCGTGAGACTATGTGGCATTTGGAGGAGGCAACATAGTCGAGTCGGAAAGCCTGGCAGGGAGCGTAAAAAACGAAAGAATGAAGGCGAGAAGAGTCTTTGAAGAAGCTGTGCTCGCAAAACACAATTTTAAAGTTGGATGGCACGTCACAGAACCATGCTGTTCCAGTCCTGCCTGTTTAAGGGATCAAACCTACTGCAGTGGCATCCAAAACCAGCGCTGAGCTCCTGGGCCTAAGTACGTACTTTCCACACATTTTTGACTGGCACAAAGGATCACGAAAAGAGAAATCAAATCAAAACTGACACCGTTTACATGTACATCACGCATGACTAAATAAATGAGCACAAACTTTAGCCTAGAAATATCTTGGCTTGTTCTTTTTAAGCACAAGCAGATAACATGACATGTTTTAAGGTTAGCTGCAACATCCTGCCGTTTCTTCCTAAATCTGACCGTTTAAATGAACTTGTGATCGTTACAAGAGCTCGGCAAAGTAAAGCACAAGTACTGATTAGTTCATGAGAACATGTGCCGTACCCTCAAACTGTAGTTTGTAGAACTCAAGGAACATGAGTTACAATCAGGTTATTCACCCATCTTCTGTTTATTCCTGACAGTACCGATAGTTGCCAATCAATCAATGGGGCAGAGATTTGGAGAGAGACTTCCTTTCATTATCATATTTAAATGTTATTATTCAACCTCCATGCACGTTTGACACCGCTTGGAAAGTCAGATTTAGTTCTTCTTTGCAAAAAAAACCCGTCTTTCTCCCAAACTTGGTGAAACATATGTCTTCGTGAAATCTTCTGTGTTCTCTTAGTCGACACTTTTGGACCGTACCGCTCTGTTCCAAAGCTCTGTTCTGTTTATGTCTTTATCTGGTTTGTGATTTTAATGCATTTTGTTCCTGTTGTGTAAAGCCCTTTGTATTGCTTTATGTACGAAATTAATATAAATAAACTGACGTTGTTGCATGTTCTGGCTGGTTTCTGTGGCTGAACCATAGCCTATTATTGTTGCTGTTGTTGTTGTTGTTGTTGTTGTTGTAGTACAATGTTTCATTTCATCAGCACATACCAGCGTGTACACACAGACTTTCATAGCAGGCGGCGTTGACACGGAGCAGTTCAGTTCTGAGTACTTCACGTGTCTTGGAGAAGTATAGAATATAACCGCAAACGTTTCATCCAGCAAGAGAAAGAGACGTGTAAATAGTAGACTACAAAATAGTACTTTTTTAAAATTTGGTCTCTTGTATGTCTTGTATAAACGTAAAGCCATCTTTCTGTTGGTTCGCTTTGGAACAGAGCGGTACAGTCCAAAAGTGTCTCCACTGTCTTAAGTGAACCCTACCAGCCCGTTTAGGGGGTCCAAAGTAGTAGATTCTAAAGCTGGCTCGTTTTGGCTCCAGGTACGCTTTTATCTAAGTAGAGGCTTTAATGTATAATTGTTTTTGGGCTATTCTGAATCATATGTCAAAATATATACAAACCAACTCCAATTTGCGCCTAAATGTACATGAATGGGACTCTTTCTGCACAGACTCCCCTCACTGGCTCCATTTTCCCAACAGTCTATGGTCTGTGTGTGTTTGCTCGACTGAGGCTGCAGAGATATAACTGAACATGTTTATTTCCAATGACTTCCTGAGTAAATGCTCTCCATCAGTTTAACAGTAGTGGATTCACAGAGGCCTCAAGCGCAGGGCATGAATATCTGACTGAAATAGACCAGGAGCAACAGCCCTCAATGCCCTAAATGTTTCAGAAACACATAAAAAAGCTCTTTGCATTGACACATTTGGATCCATTATAGGGCTGCAACGATTAATCGAGTAAATCGAATAATTTGATTACAAAAAAGCTTTGATTATTATTTTACTGCCTCAATGATTTGTTTAATTTACATATTTAATTAAAAAGGTGAAGAGTTTTGTTGTGTGAAAGAGCACGGTGTTTTGAGCTGTAACTCTAACTACTGTAACTAACTCTGTGCGTCGCTTTAGCCGCCGTGTCGTCGCACCGTCACCGCGGACTTTTTGTTTCATACTCGCGGTCCTCCGTGCTCTTTCACCCAACAAACTCTGCTTCCCAGTCACACTCGTACGTTCAAAATACACCACTCTCTCCTCTGTTGTGCTTTGAAACAGCCAATACAACCATGGAAACAGCACGGAGGGCCGCGATTATGAAACAGAAAGTCCGTAATGACGGGACGAAGACACAGAGGCTAAAGTGAACTGCACACGGAGCTAATGCTGCTCAACTCATTAGCTCAAAACACCAGTGATCACTGGTCTCTCTCAACATAAAGTTTTACAAACATGTGACAGGAACACATAGCTACTGTAACTGTTTAAAAACAGTCTGGTGACATGTTAATTAGTCCTTTATATATATATTCCGTGATATACAAATAGACCAGTTTGGACTGGTTGTGAAGTTTCTTTTTTTTTTTTTTGTATATGCTTTTAAATGGTTTACGGCATGCACAAAAATATTAACCAATTACTCGATTAATCAAAGAAAAGAATCTTCAGAATACTCGATTACTAAAATAATGGATAGCCGCAGCCCTAATCCATTACAGGGCTGCATGCTAACCTCCGTGTGAGCGCTATTGCTAACATACAACATGAGCATTGACGAAGAGAGGTTCCATATAACTCCATTTAAAGTGTTTAGATCCTTTTTTCAACTCACAACTACAATAAATTGACACGATTATTATACTACGCTTCACTTCGATGTAATGAGAATATTACAAAACTACTGTACGAGCGCTTCAGCCACTTGTAATTGGAGGTTTTGCCACCAGATGTCGCCAAAACACTAGACAAAACAATCTTGATTAATACTCTATTCCATTCTATTTCAAACATGACCAAAAGTATATATTTCAAACTTGATGTAAAGAACTATTGAAAAACTACACAAATATGACTAATAAATCATAATGTTTTGTTTTATAGCCGTTAAATTTTCCATTTTCCTCAACTAGTCGAACTCTTTCCCATGCGTTTCTGTGGTTGGTTCTGTCAGTTGCTTCATGTAATAAAGTTTTGGTTTATTTCCATTGCGTTTCACACAGCCATAAAAACCCACACCAATTTATGCTGAAGAAAACTACAAATCATTGCTTTATGTGGCTGCAGTCACTTTGAACGTCCGCATTTCTTCTCACTCCTCAAAAGCCCCTCAAAAGTAAAGAATAAAAGAATAATTCATAAACTTCTTCAAAAGCGGAAAAACATCAGAGGGCCCCCTGTCTCACGTTCTCATAGTTGGGTTTACTGTGACGTGCGATGAGCTGGAGGGGATTATTGTTGAAGCTAACCCCGATATTATAGCATTACAGTCAGACAGAGAGACTCCTGGTGCTACGGCGGGACAATTACCCTGCGGCCGGGGGAGATGGAGCGAGATGGGGCGAGATGGAGAGAGATGGAGAGAGATGGAGAGAGATGGAGAGAGATGGAGAGGCTGTGTTGGGGAGAGCAGATTGGTTCGATCAACTAACAAATGAAAGATAATATGAATATTTTGTTCAATGCCATTCATTGCTTACGTAATTTAGTTCAAACTGAGACTAGAGAGCGGGCATATGTATCATAGAGAACATGTAGTGTGGGCCCACCAAGATGGTTTGAACCTGGGGCCCAGAATTTTCTGCTACACCCTTGCTAATTCATTTAATTATTTTTTTTTGTCTTTTTTTTTTTTTTTTTTTTGACACTACTATTATTATTTTAGATGCTACTGTGTCCAAGTCATCATCTTGCGACTTCATATATGGGGATCAGTTGTGAACAAATAGACAAACAGAGAAAAAAAACAAAAGTACCTTTTTCGCAAATTCACAGTGATAATATCTGCGGCAAGAGCTTCATTCACAAAAAAAAAAAAAAAAAAAAATACATGAATGAAGGGGTAACTTTCCGTCTTTGTCTCCCTCTTGGTGGTTCTGTTGGCACACATTTAGGGCTCGTTCCAGCTTCTCCGTGAAACGACAGGAAGACGGCTCCATCTTGTGATCAGAAATAAATGCTAATTAATTTTTGTGCTTGGCGTGAGACTTGAGGTCAGCAATAGATGCGCTATAAGACACAACTAAATCTGCCCAAGTGAGACAAGGACGATGGATCAAATCATTTATAGTCAATGGGAAGTTATTTGGGAAGAACTGCAGGCCTTTCGAAGCCACTGAAAGGCCTATGATCAAACTTAGAACTAGAAGGGTTTTTTTGTTTCCCTGTTAATTTTCCTTGTGTATGCCATTTCTGTCCATTGTGACATGATTCCAAAGACTGAGTGTGCCTGGCTGATTTAATGTGATTACAGATATACAATTCTTCTATACACATTACACAGGGGTGGGCAGTTATTTTTCCTCCGAGGGCCATATTCGAATCGAGGCAAGTAGCGGAGGGCGTCCGGCCGGAACTGAAAAATAACTGCCCACCTGTGCCCAACTGTGTAATGCAGGGGTGTCCAAACTTTTTTCACTGAGGGCCGCATTTTGAAACTTATATGCAGTAGAGGGCCACATATAACCCGACAATGAAGTGAATCATTGGAAATTTTGCATCATTTGACATAGTTTTGATGAGCCTCCACATATTTAATAAGACTTGGAACATTAATATTAGGTTGGGATAACATCAAAATGCTTGAATTTTTCCAGTTTTCCAGTAAAAAGTACTACTTTGTATTGTTTGGACCAACTTAGCAGGAAGAAAACAAAAATTGGTCTGAGGACCGCATTTGGCCCCCGGGCCGTAGTTTGGACATGCCTGGTGTAATGTGTATAGAAGAATCATGCGATCATTGGTGTAACAAATTCTTATAATTATAAGAATTTTTCTGTAAAATATAGGCTATTGGATCCATTATTTCATGCATGTCATATAAACTTTATTAAGGACACAAGTGTAGACACATGTTACATGCTACAATAGTTAAAAAAATAGAAACTAAATAATATTCTAATCTTGCCAAATCAAAGCCTATTAAGGAAATATATATATTGAAAAACAAGCAAACTTTAGATTTATAACTCAATTACATGGTCATTTCTAAATAAATTACTATTTAAGTAGACCTTGTGTGGCTTTTTAAGTAGTTACCTTAATAAACACAGTGTAAGCCCACTCTGCTGTCAGTCGTTGTGACTTCACTTCTCTACTGCTGATAGAGAGGAAAAGAAATATTTTGCTGAATGAACTTGACCACGCCCCCTCTCACCTCCACGCCTTCCTATTGGCTCCTGTCTTATTCCCATCCTCGTGGTGGCTGCTCTCCCTTCGAGTCTTTATGTTTTGATCCAACTCAGTCCAAACTCCAGTGCGTCCTCCCGTTCATTAACAGACACTTTTACGCCTCTCCTCTCCCCGTGACTCTGGGATGAACTCCATAGACCCTCTCCAACCGCACCAGCACCACCAGCACCAGCACCAGCAGCACAACAACCATTCTACACCCCACTCTGCGCCCCCAAAAGGCGAGGACATGACCGCGGTTTACTGTGACAACCTCAGCTCCATGTACCATCACCAGCAGAGCGTCCAGAGCGCGCAGAGGCCCCCGGGATACGGCCCTCATGCGCTCGGGGACTACGCCTCATCCGCCAACCCGTACTTGTGGCTCAATGGCCCGGCCGTGAACTCCACTTCCGCCGCGTACCTGCACCACGCCAGCAGCCCGGCGCCGTTCATCCCGCCAGCCTACGGGTCACAGCGGCAGTTCATCACCAACTCGCCCGGGTTTGGAGGTGCGGATCTCGGGTGGCTGTCCATAGCGAGTCAGGAGGAGCTGCTGAAGTTGGTGCGCCCGCCGTATTCCTATTCCGCGCTGATTGCCATGGCCATCCAAAATGCGCACGACAAAAAGCTGACGCTGAGTCAGATTTACCAGTACGTGGCGGATAATTTCCCGTTTTATAAAAAGAGCAAAGCCGGCTGGCAGAACTCGATCCGGCACAACTTGTCTCTGAACGACTGCTTCAAGAAGGTGCCAAGAGACGAGGACGACCCTGGTGCGTAAACCAAGTGTTTTCTGTTTGTTTGTTTTTCAATTGAACACCTTTTATTCATAATCAGTGATTAATAAGAACCTTTGTTAATTTATCTGACTGATACAAATATTGTTAAAAAAATAAAACAAACATATGTATTGTTTATATGTTAAAAAAAACACACAAAAAAACTGTTTGGTGATTCTTCTAAAAACAAAAACTAAAAAACAATTTAGAAAAAATATTTGTAAAGTTCAGGACCTAAATTAGTGAAGCTGAAAGGCAAAAGTGCAATAAGGCTTTGTCAGGCCTGTGTAATACATTTTACAAAATGCAAGAACTATTGGTTTAAATTAAAATGCACACACAAATGCGCATATGCCACTTGTTTTTTTATTTTTTATTTTTTTATGCTTGAGTTTACATTGAGGGTAAAAAAAAACCCCAGAAAACTTTAAACATAATATATTTCTATTTTAAATATTGCAAAAATATTCATGATATTTTTTATTTAATTTATTATATTAGGCCTTTTATTGCTTTACAATAAATAAATCAATTACAATATATAAATAAAAATGTATTTCAAGTTTGGCGCTCTAAAATAAATCTTCACCTTGCAGGTAAGGGGAACTACTGGACACTGGACCCAAACTGTGAGAAAATGTTTGACAATGGAAACTTCAGGAGGAAAAGAAAGCGGCGCTCTGACCCCAGCTCCTCTGGATCTGTCTCTTCTGTTAGCGCCTCTAAAGTCCAGGACGTCCCCGAGAGGCCTGCGGGTGTGGGGTCCTCACTCAAGTCCCCCGATAGCCCCCCATCTCTGCTGGGACAGTCCTCTCCTGAACTAGAAGACCACCTCCAAAACCATAAGGGACACACCTCAAATTCACCCTGTTTTAACAGCTTCTACAGCGCGATGTCCAGTCTCAGCTCTCCTAATAGATCACAGGGGGCAATAGGACTGGTCAATGAACTGGCCAATAGGAACATTACGGCGGCCCTGTCTCCATACCACACTTCCCACAATGCACCACAGCAGCAGCAGGACGTTACCGCGGCGACGGAGCATGGAGACTCCAGCTTGCACTTCAACAGAGGAGTTTACTACAACACGCTCAGCAGCGGAGGACAGAGCGGGCAGTTTAATGGACATTTTTATAATAGTTTTAGTGTCAACAGCTTGATTTACCCACGAGACGGATCTGAGCTTTAGGAGATGCTCAATTCTGAAAAATGTTTGGGGCAATTTTTGTGTCAAGATCAAATGATTCCGATTTTTTAACTGATCTTAAACAATATTTCAGTCTGGTGAACATATAATTTGGAATTTCAATGCAACAACATTTTTATGACATTTGAAAGGCTGTGAGCATTGAGCATATTTTAGAAATCAAAATCATTTATCTTCCACCTGAAATGTACTACATATGTGTTTGTAAGTACAAACACACAAGCCGAGTGTCAATCAAACTGTGGACCTAAAAAGACTTATGAGAATATTGATGGCACTTGAATGACTGCACTGAATGGACAACATAAACAAGAGCACTTATCCTTTTTTTTTTTTTTTCCATTCAAGAAGCTCTTACAGTTAAAATTGTTTAAGACAATCTCTGGACACTACTGACCATTAATGCATTACTGTATTTAAATCCTGTCATTTAAGGCAATGACACTGTGAGCGGCTCAGCACAGCATCAGCTTTTAAAAGCAAGATTTTATGGAGCTTAAATATGTTATTGAACACGTTTTATATTTTTTGTTTTAACTGCTAAAAAGTTATTGTAAAGTGTAATATTTTGTTTGGGCACATATTGTAGTTCTCTTCATATTTTCAACAAATTCCATGAGGGTTGGTTGACTCTTTCTTCTACATTCAATCCCACCCTCACTAATTTAATCATTTTTCCTGATGCTCATTCACTATTATGCCATAGCTGCCTTTGTCGACCACTGTTACCTCAACTACTTCAAAGTGCCCTGTCTCATGTGGTCCACTGCAGTCGCACTGTAGATTTGTAACCCACACAAAACCTGCCTTATGTGCTTTCTTATTGACTGAACCACTGCTGATGTACAGAACACATGCCTATATAATAAATGTATATTTTTGTAAAAGGTGACTAAGCCTTGTGACTATTTGGACTCATAGTTTCTGCTGAAATCAGAGATGATTTTTACTTAGTTGAAGTTATTTTCAGAAGTCCATGGCAGCAACATTTGCAAACAGACTGAAAAAGATTTGTTAAATGATTAAAAACTAGCACTATTTCCATGACCAGTTTCATTGGTGAAAAGTGTTGGCACTTTCATAAAGAAGAAGCTGAAACCCATGTTTAAATTTCCAGATTATTTTGAGATATCACATTGCTCCGTTTCAACAAAATCTGTGGCTAATGTGAGAAACACATGTCACTTAAGATCTTTTTGATCCAAAAGCAAAATCAAGCTAAACTAACTCTATTAACTAATGAATGTCATCAAATATCTGACATTTGTTTTTATAATCGATTCAAATGATAATTGTGAGATTCAATGGTCAATATATTCTAAAGCTCACAGGTTTTTATTTTATGTTTCATGTAAATGTTTTTTAAAATGTATAGTTGTGATTAACTAAATTATATTATGTCATTTAATATATTTGGGTTAGTGAAACAACTTGCACAACCATTCCGCACTATAGCTATGATTCAGTGGAATTCGATGTCGTATGGCTCCGATCTGTCACTTTCTTTCTTCCGCTGCCGCTTGAATGTCGTGACTCAAAAGACAAACTGTCCACTTCTTTAAGGGCTTTAGGAGGAAAAGATCCTTGCCCCCCTGACAGCCCTGGACCGCCAATGTTCCCAATCAAGAAACCGGCTGGGTTCGTCTGTAACCAGCAGACGCAGGAGCCACCCACAGAGAGAAGATTAGGCACAATCACATAATGGTTTATCGTAGTGTAGAAATCACAGCACAAACATGATATCTGCTTATCCATGGATATGAGGCACTTCACAAATCTGTACGAGTCACTGCACTTTCTCTGGAGGACTTTAATCAAGTACATGTTTGAAAGATTTATAGCAGCAGTAATTTCATATATCATTGGTTACAGTTGGTAGTGTGATTTTAATATTAAATGTAGTTTATGATTTACTCTGAGTGATTCAAGAATCTGCTGCATCTCCACATTTGAAAACCTTTATTGACACATAATTGTCATGTCATATATACACAATAGGTTTGTGGTTGTGACCTGGGGTTGACCTCAGCTTCATTAAAACAACGACCCACTAATTATCATCAGCTTTTCAAAAAACACTCTCGACTTGACTCTGACCTTTTTACACGTCCGTCTTCAGTGCTAATGTACACGTTTGCATCATGCTCATTATGCATTTAGTGTGATGTATGTGTAATGTATTCATGCATGTGTTAGAATGGAATTAATGAGATTAACACTTTGGCAGTAAACAGACAGAAACCATGAAGACAAAGACTGTTTCATTTGAAAAGTGTTATCTGAATGTTGATTTTTTAAGACACAGTGATAATTACAGACTTGCTTAAGTTTAAACATCCCTCTGCTTCTGGCCCGTAAGGTTACCCCTGACCATTTACAGACTACGGTTTCCCCCCTCACATGGTTGTGTCTGCTATGTCTGCTTTTGAGGGGTTGTTGGCATTTGTAGGACACAAAAGCTAACGTCACTTTTGGTGAAGCTGATACAGATTCAGTGTTTTCTTACACAAGCCCTCGTTTCAAACCCTGTGATCCAGAAAAACGCTAACTGATGCTCCACTCCTGATTTTAGATGTCAAATCCAGGGTCACCTTTTACCACCCACTGAGACGTCCCAAGTTTGCAGACCCGTAATTAGAGGTAGATCCACTGACCTAAGTTCTGTTTGATCACTTCGGGACAAGCTAAATCCTGTCCCAATTTGGCTCCCGGTCAGATCTGTTGGGGTGACGTCTGAAAAGCGCTATTGTAGTGTGCGAGGTCTGGTGGTGGGAGGAAGAAGCTCGAAAGTGGACGCTCTTTGCAGGACGGGATACTGTATGTAGTTGAGTGTCCCGAAAAGACCTGACAGGACCCTTAACCCAAATTATTCCCCCGATATAATGGACCGGGGAAGATGTGACGCCTCGCTAATGAGAGACATCTTGCGGGGGAAACGGAAAGAGTGGAAATGTTAGAAACGCCGGCGAGACATCAAATCTATGAAGGAGACCCCAAGTGTGATGGTTGACACGAGGACAGAGCAGAAGAGAGCACACAACTGACAAACCAGTACAGAATGGACACACTGGAAAACACTTGGAAACCAAATGAGTGCTGTCACAATGCTAACATTTAAAACCTGATTTTGATATGAAGGAAAATACTTGATCCTCAGTACGACAATGATAAAAAAAAACAACAACACAACAATCTTTTGTCATTTTCAACACAAAAGACTATTTTCTTTATAATATTTATGTGTGGACTTCTCAAATAGATCGAGATCATTCTAAAACAATTAAGAAAAGTTCAACGTTTTTTCTTTTAATGTCATTTGTTTTAGTGTTGTTTCAGCGACACCAAATGCATACTTTTTTCTATAGTTATATTGGTGTGTTTTTATATTAACAAGACTTACTTTCATTTTAAGTTCCACTAACAACAAACAATTCAAACATGCCCAAAAGCACCATTTCAGTTCCCTGTAATAATTGAGTTCACATTTATTACAAAATAGTAAGATTAGGTCAAATGGCTGACGACAAGACTGCTTATTTTGTGGACAGTACTTGTATTTTATTTATTTGTTTTTCTCATAGAGCTCAAATACCAGTGAAGGCACTGGCAATGCTCTTACGGCCAATCTCGATGGAGCAACAAAACTTATAACTTGTTTTATTTCTTTATCAGACTCGGCAGAGGTCAGAAGTGTGTTTCATTATTGCAGCAGGTTTTTGTTGGAGTGAGGGAGTCACTGAGCGGCCACTGGGCACAGGAATGGGGTCATCGAGGCTCCACCGGGGCAACACTGTCAAAAAGGCCCGTTGGACACTTACTAAAGACAAGTAACTGAAATAGATTTTTATACTCTAATGTGCGCAAATGTTGGTTCTGTACATTTGATATGCTCTAAGTTGTACTGGAAAGGAAATGTAATTAAAAGGGTTAATGACATTTAAATAAAATGCATACCTTTTTGAGCATACTTCTGGCACCAGTGAAGAAGGCTCGCTCTCTCCTTCTCGCTCTATTTCTCTCTCTCTTTCTCTCTCTCTCTTTTCTCTCTCCTTTTTTTTTTTTTTTTTTTTTTTTACGGTAATACGCGTAAATACACATACTTTGAAGACGTACAACTACATTAAGTGGCGTTAAATGCACCTTTCGGCTGTCAACTGCAATCAAAAGTAACAACAACCCCAACATACACTGGATGACACAAACTGAGCCGACAATTAAGGACTGGACCTACATTAGAGCTGACTTAATTTGAGAATTTAAATTTGTTACAGACAAAATGTGCCATCATTTCATTTGATTGGATTGTTGCTTTTATGTGTTTAAAATGAAAAACAAAAAAATCATATATGCATTGTTTGTTTGTTTGTTTTTTAAAGAAAATAAAACTACAACATCAACAACTAATCAACTCGTCAATAATAAATTAGAAACGCCATTAAAAATGCTGTGAAGCCAGTCTGAAAGGCATAAGTTTGATGATAGTGGGCCTGTTTCTGGAAAAAGTAGCCCTTATATTTAAGAAGATGCAGGGGATATTGTTAGATTATGGTGTTTTTATTAATTTTTTTTCCTAATTTACTTTGATAATCTTCAGGTTTTACAACACTACAACAGAGTATAAAGAGTGCTTATGAAATGTCTGATAAGTATGGGAGGGGCTGTGTCTGGTTTGATGCTGGAGGCTCAATTAAGTGGTAGTGTGACCCCCGGTGTGCAGCGGGTGAAGCGGGCAGGGTCAGCGCTGGGTTGAGGTGTTGTTCATTATTTTTCCGCCTGTCAGATCCCATGAGCGGCCCGGGAGGACGCGAGCTGCCCGGCGGCCCAGGAGCAAAGGCCCGGGACGCTGGGCTACGTCAAACACACTCAAAGACTCCGCTCTCGGGACGGGGATTATGGTCAACAAAGCATGTCCCACACCTGTACCGGCACAGCACAATGGAAACTGTGCGGCCCAGTGGAGACGCAGGACGGGACAGTTATTACTGACTACATTAACCCCTTGTGTTCTTCAAACGTCCCATTCATAAAAATACAGCGCTTTCATGGGCTAAAATAACCTCTCATCTGCTTCAAAGCTTCGACAAAGTGAAGTAGGTGTAAGAGTAAAAAAGAAAAGGTAACTGTCTCTGTTTTCTTTAATTGTTATTTTATTTTGAACACAGAACATAGAGCAGAAAAATACCACAAGACACTTACTGAAACTACGAAGTCCTATCTGGTCAAAAGGTCCATTTTCAGTCTGTAAAAAATGTCTTTCCAGTCCGTGATTGTTGGTTCAGTTTGTGTCATCCATGACTTTTTTTTACGGCTTTCCAATGGTAATTCTGTAATGTATCTTCATACCATACACCATAAAATAATAAAAGAAATATTAATTTGTAAGTAGGCTACATAACAAGTTTCAAGTGACCCCAGATCATTCATATCTCATCTTTCACCCCTTTTTTCTTCAAATCAAAGTTAAATCAAAGCAAATTTGTCTGTATAATTAATAGAAGGTTTAAAATTCAAACTTTTGCCCAAAGCGCTGTGCTCAATCTTCTCAGTGTCCTGTCCCAGAAACGGTGTCAACAAGTAAACACTCATGTTTGCCCATATCGGACCTGCTCTGTCTGCCTATGTGTTTGGTGAACTCCTGTTTGGGACGCTCTGGTGGGACAGTAGATTACAAGTCGGCCCATGAACCGATGCCAAGACAAGACCAATTCATGTTCGTTTGGCTCTGAACTCAAACGCCCCGCTGACCCTCACCCCTCTGCACCTTCTCTCCCATCACACAGGCCGTGTCCTACTGTACACAGACACGCACTCACATAAAGGACAAGGGGAGGTCAGTTTAGGACACTCTATGGTAAGAACTGAAACATAACATGAATAACAACATCCTGGGTTTATTATCCTGGTCTGTTTGCGCAGATTCAAATGACATTTGTCAGTCACTCCATACAGTCATTGCCAATTAGGTGTTTTTGATTCTAGTAATTAGTCAATTAATCAGCTGCCATGTTTTTCCCCTTGTTTTTGTGTTTACTTTAAATTACACAACTCTTTTTTTTTTACATTGTAATAGTTTGCCATGACCAGGTTCCAGGGCAGACTGGAAATTACCTCCCTCAAACAGGAGGTTCGACATGTTCCTTGCAGCTGTTCCTCTTTGATCACCACAAAGCATTTAAAGACACAGGTAAACCTTTGGAGTATTTACAATGCTGATACAAATAAATGTAGGAGGGGCTCCTCTCTGCCTGTGGAGAAACAGGCAAAGAAACAGGACACGCAAGCAAACATTAAACCAAGGATACCCAAAAGTTCTCTTCTTCAAACTTCAAAACTGTTGGTCACCACATCCCCCATGGACAGGCAGCTGTCCCGCGCTGCCTGGCTGGTTCCCCTGGCCTGTCTCCAGATCACAATGTCACTCTATAATAAGCTATTAGCCCCTGTGCCGCCTTCGCGCCATATTAATCCACATGGACGTGCTCATTGTGTGTGACAGCGTTTCGGGACAACACAGTTCGCCTATTGTCACTGCTCTCCTCGTCCTGGGACGTCCAGCTCACAGAGGGACAAGATGGGGGTGTGTGGAACAAGTAAACACAAGGACTGATCAAGGAGAAGCGAAGTGGCTCTGGCTGGCCCCAGCCTGACACCAACAAAACAAACTGTAACACCTTCAGTTCAGCCATCCTGTTTTGGTGAAAATATGACTTTGTGATGTATCTCCTACAAGAGTCCAACACTTGATTTTAGTGAGTGAGACCCAATCAAACAGAGCAACAGTTTAGGGGCCACACAGGGCAGATGTTGGTGTGCATTTAATGTTGCATTTAAACATATGCTCTTCACACAATTGACTGTGGTGATGTGGAACGACGCTGAGGCTAGACTGATTAAGGAGACCTCAGGTGGGATTTAAGGAGGTAGTGAAAGAAGACAAATCAAGAAGAGGATGCAGAGGGTATATTGTGGGCATTTGAAAAAAAACCAAAAACATTTTATATATATATATATATATATATATATATATATATATATATATATATATATATATATATATATATATATATATATATATATATATATATATATATACACATACACATATATAAATAAATATATATTTTGACAAATACAAGCCATGCAACTTATATTTCTTCCATTGCCTTGCAGACAATAATAAGTTCCTTCCCAGAGCACTTAATACAGCGCTCAACAAGTCCTGACAGCTCCAGTCCCCAAATAACGGGTTAGACCAGGACTTGCCCCGTCTGTCTGTGACTACGATCAACTACAATACTGCGCTTAATACACACAAAGTACACAACCCGTGTCCTACTACACACCTCCCTCATGACTCATTTGTCACATTTAATAAAGTCTAAACCTAAGTCATAAATCAGTCAGAATAAACCAGCTTGAGGAGGAAATGTTAATGACTGTTGGAAATTAAAGTTCCTTGTATCTGAGTGGGTTTGACTTGAAAGATGACATTGTTTTTGAGGTGTGCCGTAGCAAAGGGGGATAAGAGCAGGTTAGGACAGGGCTCTGGACAGGTGCATGATGGGAGGGGGAGTTTTTAAGGTCGGGGGGAGGTGGTAAAGACTAATCAACAAATCAACACTATTGTATTTCATTTTTCTTTCTAGGCTTAAACGTTCATGTAGTGTTTGTGTTGGTCTCAAACCCAGACAAATGCAGAGCGTGTCTGAGGAAGGGCATCCAGTATTATTTTATTTTTATTTATTTTACCTTTAGTGAACCAGGATAAAAACTCACTGAGCCAGCGGCAGCACAAAATCACAACAATAACATACAACATTTCACATATACATTTCAAGAATCCAACAAAACAGTTTGTTTAATTTAAACTCCCTCAGAAGTTCATTCCCAGACTGCGCTGCAGCAAATCTAAAAGCCTTTTCCCCAGCTCTGTGCGCGTCCCGGGCCAGAGAGCAGGAGCAGGTCCTGAGAGCTGCTAAAGCAGCAGCATGTATCAACTTATACACGGCATTTGGTAACATCACTGCAGAAAAGTTTATTCTTAACACTTCAAAATCTCTCTCGAAGTTAAAGTCAGACTTTATTCTTGTAAAGTACGTACATTACATAAGTACATTTTGTGTTTTCACAGAGTATGTTATAAAACGCATCAAAATTATACCACCACACTGCGTCTAATACTAAAATATTAAGAAAACATTACTCTTAGTTTTATTTTATTGTTATCCAAAACTCTGTAAAATATTTTGGTCCAATTAAAAATCCTTTACTTTTATGAAGCACACTTGAACTCTATGGGAGTTCCTATGTTTTGTATTGTGATATTAAATTAAGTTATTACAATAGATACATTTCTTTTTCCTTATTGCCACTATTAGCAGCTGGGATTGCGCCCCAGTGGCACTTTGACGTCTTTAAAAGCCGTTCTAAACCCGTGCACACGCCTTGAAATTAATGCTTGTAAACATTAATAATGAGCCAAAGGGTTTGTGAGAACTAAGAACTTGTTAGACAGATTTAAATGCGCATATTAATGCAACTTTAACAGCAGAAATATTTTAGCCAAAATATTCCTGGATATTATACCCACATATTCACACACACTGGTCCAGAGTCTAATCCTGCCCCCCAGGAGCTGTGGTCCTGCAGGAGGGTTCATCCGGAGGGCAGAGGCAGCCTCCATGGACGAGCAGGCTGGGCTGTGCTTCACCGCTCTGGGTGTGAGTGAGCAGGTCAGGCCCCAGCTGTGGTCAGATGCTGGAAGTGGCGGCTCACTGACAGGAGCTGTGTGCACTGGCTCAGATCTGGACTGGGGCTCCAGCAGTGGGGGGCTCACCTCAGCCGTGTAAGCCGCGCAGACGTTAGGGTCACTGGGCTGAACAGACAGGGCTCGCTGGAACAAAGGGTTAATGGCTGGAAAAATATTTGCTTGGTCCTGCAGAGGGGAGCCAAAACACAAAACAGACTACATGTATCCTATCACAAGAACAATAAGTGGTAAAGTGTTGCTGCGGTAACAACTTCTCATAAAAATACATGTGTTTCTGTTGCCCGGTGGTGGAGTGGTTAAGGCGACAGCACACATGTCAGGCTCCATATGCTGCTGGCCACAGTGTTGTGAGTTTGAATCCCCACTCTGACCATTTACTGCATGTTCTCCCTGCTCTCTCGTCCCTATCCCAGCTGTCCTGTCTAATTAAACTTACGGGCCAAAAGAAGTACATACGATTTTATGAAAAAATAAAACTTTGAAAAATACTTTTGTACTTAAGATGATCAAATCTAATTTCCTGCGACAGATAATTCAATTCTAGCTCATGATAGAAAACATTTTCAACCTGAAAATGTACAAAGTTTATTACAAACAGCAACATTTTGAAACAGCTTTCCAGATCTGAAAGGGCTGTGGTGCCTTGCACAAGGGCCACAGTCAGTATTGAAATCTTACAGTGATTGAGTTGATTGACAGCTTGTGTAAGCGCTTTGTTTACAGTTTACACAGCGGCCCACTGCCGCAGCCTGTTGCTTTTTGTTTTGAGGTAAACACACCTCTCACCCTGAGGCTGTCCCAGGACAAACAGCGACTCCCTGGGACGCCGCTCACAGGCCATGATACCCCTCATCCAGCATGGGACACTCCAGAGCCCCTGCACAGGCTTCTGGAGGCCAGAGAGGCCACTGGGGCAGAACTGAACAGACAATATAGAACATAGAAAAGCCTAAATCTGATCTACTGTATGCTGAGACTGCCACTTTAACACAATTTGATTAAAAGGTTGAGTTAGAAGAAGTATGTATATCTTCTGAAATGTCTGGAAGAAGCACATGACCACTTGTAGTCAAAAGTAATCATGATATTGTATTTAAGACAAAACTATATAATAATTTGACTTCCATATTTAATAAAGAGAAAGGATTATGCCCAATCTAATTCCCACTGCAGTTTGTAGAAGAACTCGACACTAAGCCCATTTTTCCGGAATGTCATACTTAAACTGTGGCCTCGGAAACCCCCCTCCGATGGTGCAAACCAGGGCCATCCGTGCCGCCCCGCCAGCTCTGTCCCAGGACGGTGAGGGGGGCAGGGGGCGAGCTCTTCTCACCCCAATGGCCTTCTTCAGAGTGGGTCATCTGGATAATAATCTGGATGTGAGCCCAGTGGAGCCTGGCAGGGAAGAGGAGGAGCGGGCACAGGGAGGGCACCCAGCGTGAATTACAGACCCAACTCAGACTGACCATTTGTCATTTCATACCTCACTCATCAATCTCACTATAAATTAGAAAAGCATACACTTCTTTCTCCTCACTATCTTCAATAATACAACACAGAGTTTTAAAATGTCCTTTTGTTCATAAGCATGGACCGCAAATGTTACTGACTGCAAAGAACATATCGTTATCAAAATGAAATGGGATTAGGGTGGGTTTTACAGGCGAATGTCACGAGGTTGCATTTACAAAACTTTACATGGAATTCTCCTGAAAGTGTGTGTGCCCGGACTAAACGCAAACATCCACAAACTTGCCCGCTTCTCGTATCTCCTTCTGCCTCAACTCTGAAAATCCTGATGCAAAAAATTCTGAAATTCTGGACCAGGCCGCTCATGCTCACATCAATTGTTCACACCTGAACGAAACATATATCATTTTTGCACGTACTGTATGCATGCTATATAAATAAGACCCCTGGTTATACGTCCCCAAAGGCACATAGTTGCGTGATTATACCCTCTGGCCATCCAACAACTCTGAACCTGACAAATGAATGCGTGACATTGATCAACATGTTCTCGATTACACAATGCAGCTCTTCTCTAGCCTTTATTTTTGAAGAGTTCGCCTGCTGTCTGTGAGGTCTGCATGTGCTTCGGCAAGCTCTGCAACCTAAGCACTGGTAATAGGAGGCAATAAAGTGGGCGGTACAGAGCGGCACACAGCAGGCAATTACAGCCAGCCTGCCTCTTAAACACTTGTTTGTAATGATTCATGGGTTGCGCATAATGTAATTTTCCTGTCAACTCCTTCTCATCTTTCAGCACTGTTCGCCTGGATCTACGGCCAGCCCTCCTCTCACCCCAAAACTCAGCTTCTCCGCACTACCGCAGAGTTTAAACACTAGCTATTGACTTTAATGGCGGTATCTCTCGCACCATTGCTTCCAGCATAAAAAACATGTAGGAAATGATGTTGCTGAAGTATGTAATGCAGTCCCAATATCAGAGGGTTAATGTGGGTTATGGAGGTTAGAATAAAATTGGTTTGCAAGATTGGTAATTTGGCAGTACGTTTAGCTGTTTATGTCTTGAAACAGGAATAATAAAGGTGTTTTAGATACGTGCGATAAGTGCAAGGCCATGGTCCTCAAATGGAAAATATTAACTTCTATATAATAGTAATCCTCTCTCGAGTAGAGGCCCTTTTCACGATATCGCCCTGCTATATCATTTTTTTTTTTAATTCAAAAGAAAATGCAAAAGTGCAGATCTTCACTTACCATTCATTCCCTATGGGAAATTCACCAAGTCTGGCTAAAATAAATCAAAATTGAAAGGATGTTAAGATCTTTATGTACTGTGTATATACTTCGGGAGTATAAAAGTTGGTGTTTTTGTCTTAAAGCAAAAGGATACCATAAATTAACTTCAATAAAAAGTAGACCGCTCAATAAAATGCCAAGTGGAAAGTTTTTAAAACACACAAATGTTTTCCCCTGGTGAAGTATTTACATTGTATATAAAGGTCTTCACATGCTACCAGGAATTATCCAGCTATAATTTGCTACGCGTCCAGTTCCTTACAGAGAACGAATAGTGAAGATCCACACCCAAGACTCACTGATTGTAATATCCACAATAATGGTTTATGTATGGTGCGGTAGGAGGAGCCAAGCCTATTTTTTACAGTCCATGAACATGACAAGTGATAAGTTTCTTTCAGCTAGGTGGTCCCTTATGGTTATAGAGCTCTCCTCTCCAGGGCTCGGAGTAGAGCTGCTGATCCTCCTCCACATTGAGAGGTCATCTGCTGACTGGATGCTCAATAGGAACAACCATCAGTGTTTGAATGGGATTTCACTGGCCTTGATCTCAAGAACAAGGAACTATTTAAAAAGAAAAAAAGTTCCGATAGTTTAGATATCAAATGAAAGAGTGCAATCATCATCTGTGTCCTTCTGTGTTCTTTGTGAAGTCATCCTCTGCGACCACAATAAAGGTCTCGTACCCCACTTCTCCTTTAATAACCCAGTTTGCATGAGACGTCATTCACACACTTCCCACAGAAAAACCCCTGCACCTCTCTTCTGCCGTTTGTCAAGGCTGAAAGAGACTCGCAGATCTATCCCTCAAATCCAGAGCAGACTTCAAAGGCAGGTGGAGTGAAACCATGAAATTACAGGTAAGGTGTCAATTACCCCTTTGAAACCAGGCACTCTCCAAAGCCCAGACAAGACCCGGCCGGTCCTGGAATTACGACAAATAAAGACGAACTGCGAGAGGTAGAGAAGAGGGGGGTGAGCGAGCAGTATAAAGGATCTTAAATCTACTTTAATAATATACCCCCTGTGCTGTTTGGGTGGGACAGTCTGGTCTGGGAAAAATACACTGAACGACAAACAGAAAAACGTGTTTTTGCTCAACTTTCACTGAAGGTTTTAGAGACAGAGGACATTGTAATGAGTGATACTTAGAATGACAGACAGCAAAAATGCAGGGGAAATCCACTTCTAATTGGAAATGTTTTTATGAGCGAGTTTATGATCTATTTTATACTAAGTAATACAAAATTGCTTTGAGAATATAGTTTGAGAAGTAAATCTCATTCCAATTAGAAAACAAGGGTATTTACTTGCATTTGATTACTACATGTTTTTGAAGTGTGGTGAGGAAATAATAACAGTTTTACAGTGAATTACATACATTTTGCACTGGTAATGGCCCCAAAACTCAGATTCTCTTGTAAAAACGGAACCTAATTTTGTTTACATGAGACAATGTGCATACAAATCAGTTTTGGTTTAATTAAAGTTGCTTTTGAATGACCTGGAGTCTCGTTTATAAGCATGTATACGTACAATAATGTTGCATACATGTTCATTTTGTTATCTATAAAAAGAAAACTTGACATTAAAATGAGCCAAAAATGTTCTGAGAAAAAGATCTGAGCTAAATAAAACGTTTAAAGTTTAAAGTTCTTGTCGAGTATTAAAAAAAAAATTTAAATACCATTTTCTACACATTTGCTGAAGAGGGCATGATATTTTTTATGTTTTATTATTGAAATAAGACAGATTTGGCTTTCATAAACACTGCTAGACAAAAAGTGAATTGTACACTTTTGACTATTTCAAATGGCACTTGCACATGAACTCTTCGAGCATTTTTCATTGACAAAAAGTATCTTCTTCATCACTGTGTTAATCCCCTATCTCAGTGGTTGACAGCCTTTGTGGGAAACAGTCCAACCTCGGTTTAGAGTTACACAACATTGAGGTCACACTGACAAAGGGAAAGGTGCCCAACTCCTTCAAACTCCTCGTATCCAAAGCATGAGAGATGATTACAGATACCAAAAGGGCCATTTGCCAATCCTGCATTTTCTTCATGATAAATGATGCCTAGATAAATGATGAACATACAAATATTAGACCTTTTATGCTTACATTACCCACATAGATGCCCACCCACGAGAAGACTGGCAAATAATACTCGACTTCATCAATATGGCGAACTTTCCAATAGACCAATCACATGTTCTTCAGCTATCTTACCAGCTCATCTTCCATCTCGAATGTTTTGATCAATAAACAAGTGTTACTAGGATAAATAAATGACAACACTTCATCACTAAAACCAGACTGACTCACTGCACCTCAAAACCCTGATAAGGAACCAGACTTGGCTCTAAAAAAAAAAAAAGGTTCATTAGGAAGTGTAAAATGAATTGACATTTGTTGGCTTGTCAACTTGGGAAACCACGCCACCCAAACTCGTGAATGAAGCGCAGACCACAGTGCCGTGTTTAATAATAGGACATGTCTCGCCAACCCGCAGAGGAACACAACTTATTATTGTCATTTCCAGTGCTGACAGACGGGCTCCTTTCAGACATGTTTACACACTGCAACTCTCATTAAGAGTCGCATTAAAGGTGTGTAATTATACGCCGTGTTTATTAGGTACGACTGTGAGCGCTCAAAGTTGACACACAACACACAATTTGTAAAAGTAATAAGACTCAGGACCAATATAAATACAAAATGCAAAGGGTAGCAGTTGATTGTAAATAGTGCGTTGTAATGTTGGGTCCACTCGAGTAACAATGTGTAAATAGTAAACTCTTACATTATGTCAACTTATAAACTATAATAAAATAAACAATTATAGTCGCTCTCTTTTATCACACTGCACACTTTTTACTCAATAGTTTATGTTAATGCTTTTCAAAAGGTATGCAGGTGTATTTTGCACCCGCTGTCATCCAGGTTTTGAACTAGAAGTGCTGTTTCAAAACAAATACAGGGGTCTGAAACATCGTGGATTTCTGCCAAATCAATGTGTGAAGCACTAAATGCTGTTCATATGAAGTGAGAGAATATTGATTTTGTTGTAATGTTAGGCGACAAATGCTCTTCTCCGTTATGTGTCCTTTTTGGGAAAGTCAAACTGTTTTTGGCATTGGCATCCAACTGGACTCAAAACTCCTGCCAAGGACTCAATAAATGGATACTTTTGGAGCATTTGGCAGCAAGGAAGGACTGCAGCAACATTATAATTGACATTCGAAAATGGGACAGAATAACTTTTGGACTCTCACTATCTCCGTGTTGTGTTTCAGTTCTGTGTTCTTTTATGTTAATAAAAAAAACAACAACTTGAAACAAACGTGATTGCAAAGCTCTGTCTGAGCTTAGCCTTCAGGAAAAAGTGGTTTTCAGTCTGGATTTAGCTGGCAAAATCACAATTATTTCTCTTCTATGTTTGACTAAAAGCAAATTGTGAGTAGGTGTTATATTCCCAGAGAAAAGGACACATTTTAGTTTCATTCTAATTTTAACTGCTTTACAAAAAATAATAATAATATATATTTTTTAACATATAAAAAAAAATAATAATATATATATATTTTTTAACTAAGTGTTATTTCCCCTATTCAAGGTTCCATATTAGTGCAAATCCATGTATGTTCAACCCCTCATATCAAATAAAAAAACAGAAGTGAAATAAAATCAAATATAACTAGATGTAGCTGTCAACACCATGGTCGACACAGTTCTATAGCCCACCTGAGAGGGAAGTGATGCAACTTTAAGTTCCAAAACAACATGCAGGAGGGGTTCAGGGGGCCTCTGTGGGTGTTGTTCAAAGAGGACGCCCCGTTTGTTGACAGACTTCTAAAGTGCCTGTATTTGGTGCAGTCACTCCAGTTCTCTCTGAAACCAGTGCAGTTGTTTTCGGGCGAATAGAGACAAGCTTGGCCTACGTCAGCTGTCTGTGTGTGGCTGTCTAATGAGTCAAGACATAAATTTGACTCTAATGACACTTTAATGTGAACGCCAACTCGCTTCAAAATATGAGGCCGCTATTGTTTCATTCATAAACATGTCTGAAGGATTTTACATGTTTTGACAAAGTAAAAAACACTACAGTATATCTCAACACTGATTGCAAGAGTCATTATTAGCCGAAAATCTATTCTTCACATAAAAAAAAGAAAACTAATAATACGTGAGAGTATGTTTATTGCGCTTTGACAGTTAGTAATTTCAAGAACATTTAGCCTTAGAGCAGAATTGACATTGTTTGTTCTGTTGTTGCTATGTGGAGACAAGATAAAACCTTTTATCACACTGCAGTATTCCATGGAAATTACATAAATCAATTTAATGCAACATCTAATGAACTGCTTTCATCTTACTTTATGCTTCACTTATGGCTTTCCCGTCGTAGCTCCTTATAGTTTGCTTCTTCATCTGGGTTTCTGCTCTTCATCATACAAGCAAACCTCTCCTACACCCTGAAAGCAAAATAGTTCAAGGGCAAAATGTTTGTTGTACTTTTTCGCCAATAAATCCTTGTGGTGCAGTCTTATTCCCTGTCAAATTATAACTATAAATGTGTCATTCATCTTTTAATCCGAATATTCATACTCAAGGGAAATTCTGACATTCAGCCATATTTTTTTTTTTTAAATCACGGTGAGAATTATTTTATTTATTTTATTATTTCAAACCTGCATATGACATATTTTACAAGACATATTTACAGCAATTATACAGAAATGGTCTAATAATAAATATTTGTTTTAAAAGATTTTTTTTTGTACTGAAGGCTTTATTAGACTGGAAGGTGTGTAATGGGGAGAGAGAGAAGGGAGGACGTGCAGTGCATTGTCAGAGTCGGGACTCAAACCCATGTCGCAGCCTGGCATATGTGTGCTGATGCTTTAACCACTCCACCACTGGGCAACGCAACTATGTCTTTAATGCAGCGGTTAAGGACAATAATTCAAAGGGTGGTACCAAAAGGGACTAAGTGACATTTTAACAATTACATTATTGATATGTAAAGTTAAATTCAATTGTGATTCTTTTTCTCCTGCAAATGTTTATTTATTTATTAACCTTTATTTAATATGGGAAGAACCCATTGAGATCGAGACCTCTTTTTCAAGGGTGACCTGGGGCAAAAAATTTTTTATCATAAAATAAAAAGCCCACACATTGCAAAGCATCCCAACCAACTTTACATAGTGGACCCAATTGTGGGTTATGTATGGGCTTACGTGGGCTTCCAATATGGGCCCGAAGTGGGTTTGTCCATGGGTTCCATGTAGAGTCTACATGGTTCGCCCACTGTGGCCCAATAAAATCTACATGAAGTTTATGTGGGCCCATCTGGACTACACAAGCAAAACCCATATCGGCCCTACTTCACATCTCAAATCAAACATGCCTGTGATTATTAGATTGTTAAACTATTAGAGCTCAACCAGTCGTGTGCAGAGTTAACAACACCACCCACCAGTGTAACGTAACCAGCTCCTTGTTTAATCCTTACTGAAACAAAAGATCTATGCTCAACATTTGTAACCTTAAATGCAAACGTTACTTCAATAAAGCCCTCCAATAAAGAATGCAAGTGTGTCCAAAGTAACCACACATAGAAATTATTTCTGCCCATTCTGAAAAGGGTAAACGAGACCAACGCCAGGAGGGCGGGACATCCACGAAGCTTGACGTTCAGATCCTTTCTGTCCATGACTGTGGCGTGGGGTGTGTAATTTCACCACATTTTGATTTAACAAAAGTGTTCAAATATAGACTATTGTATGATGTATTTGTCAGTATCTTTAACAGATCAGCTCATTCAGAATATCTCAGGAGACTGGATATCTGACAGATCAATGGGTAAATCTCGTTACATCTTCCTGAATTCAGACCCAATTTAGACATTTAGTGTACTGTACACTTAACATAAACTTGAAGTGTATTTCTCATGAGTACGTACATGGGGAACATACTGCACTACCCAAATGGGGCCCAAGTTGGCAAACTCAAGTGGGACCCACATACATTTGCCCAAATATAACCCATGCCCACATGCCCCACTTATATCCCATGTGGGGCCCATGCTTACAAGCTCAATTGATCCCCACTTGGGTTTACACACTCGCAACCCATGTGAAACCCACACTGCCCTGACAAACCCATATGGGGCCCACATACAATGTGGACTGGGACACATTTAAAATACATTCAAGAAAAGAAAATCTACATTTGAAAGCACAGACAATTTTTTAAAGATTCCTTCTCTTTGTGTTTCACCGTCAAACAAAAACCTCTAATTGAGACCATTTCACACAATCTCAACTCCGACTCTAAGGAGTTCCGAGCTGCAGGGGCAGCATAGGAAAAAGATTGCTTTCACTCCCCACAAAAAATGTATGGACTCATAAGCTCCTGAGCTCATTATTCATCATTCAGAGTTGCATCTCTGTACACCATTTCAGATGTATCTTGACGCAATCACATCTGCAACCCTCTTCAGTAAAATATTAAAATATGTTTGTTTTTCTATCTTTTCGGTGCTCTGCTCTTCCATTTACTGAACCAAGTACAGTGACAAACAATGCCAGCTGAGATCACAATGGCCCTGTTGTCTCCTGAGTGCGTTCCATAGTCATATAAATCTATTAGCAGTTTTGATTGAGCTGTTTAGTGCCGAGCCCTCTGGTGAAACAGGTGCATTTTACAACCGTGCCCGACTGAAGACCACATCACACAACAGATATTTCAATCTCCGTTTTATATCAGCCTTTGTCCAATCCACAGCAAGTACAATTTTGTTACTTCACACCTCCCCCTGATGTTTTATATGGACAGCAATTATATCTATGACTTGGTGGTCAAAATTTCAACACGTTGCATTTAGTTTGGGTGCTAGTCGCGCGGCGGGTGATAGCAGAGTGGTTCTTCGTGTGCAATGCGGATGACAGTTATTGACAATCGCGCTCCTGTCTAGCCATAATAAGCCGGAGGCAGAGGAATTAACCACCTCCAACATAAACAACGCAAAGAAAAATGCGATATTTTACCTTGACAACTGTAACTGTGTTGAAACAAATTAGCACAAGCATATATCTGGGATTAGAAGAAGCTGTCGTGACTGACAGCAGAGATACTTGAAAATTGTTTTTATGTTTTGGAGGTGAAGGAGCCCAAAGCAGAAGATACTTAGAGAGAATAAGGAGCACCATCAGCATATTAACAGTACAATATCAACATGTCCTCTATTGTGTGGGTCTATCTTATCTTAATGGTGCACTTTGTTACTTTTCCGTCTCCATGGAGATGTTATTGCTTTGCCTGGAATGTGCACAAAATGGCATTAAACTCATTGGCATATAAATGATTAGACATTGTGTTCAATGCTCATGCTATCGACAACGTCGCGGCTTGGCTAGCCTGGGAAGATTTGATTTCATTTCCTGTAGCCGTTAGCATTAACCTGTAAAAGTTAAGAATAATCAAAAGGATGTCGACTGGTACGAACCCTTTGACCTCATTTGGGACAAAGTCTTGTTAAAAATCATTTTTGAGTGTGTAAACCTTTTGGTGCTTTATTTCGTTTGATAATTAGCGTGTAAAACTGGCACGTGAGCTAAAGGCTAACTGAGAGGTTTCTGATCTTGTGTGTTTTCTATAAGTATCTAGTGACCACTGAACAGCCTCTTTTACTTGTTTCCGGTGAGAAGACCAAATGAATAAATATCATATCAAATGAAAGTTTAATATAGGGATTGTCTTTTATGTAAAAGAGAGATCGATTTGACAGAATTCTGGGTAGCATCGGGGAGCGATAGTGAATTTTGTTTCCATGAATGTCAAACTTCTCCATTAGCAATAGCATCTCCTTGGAGACAAGCAGGTGGCAGGTGGTGTAAGTGTGAAATGGGGGTAAAGAGTTGGGAGAAACATTCAAGAAAGTCCAAAATCATTTTATGTCTTGCATTTTCATTCCATGTATATTATGCTCCTGGTTTTCCTGCTGAATGTTAAAAGACCTGTCACCTTAAAGCTAAACATCTTCCTATTTCCAAGCCATTCTCCTACTGTGTATAATGCATATCGGTGGAGTGAATAGGAAATGTTCTAAGTGTCTGGACCAAAGATGATCAAAGGTCACAGTTGAGTAGCTCCTAAACCCCTCGAGTGTCTGTCCTGCTGAGTGACTCCCAATCCGGTGTGAAGATGTGAGGACGGGTCAGCGCCTCCTCTGACCCTGTGCCTCTGCGCCTGTCCCACATCTGCATCTGCACTTCAAAGACGCCTCATTAAAGGAACACTGTCACCATCAGGCAGCATGGGGCTAAGCTAAGAAAAGGGGGAGGACACATGAAGAGGGTCTCAGTCAAAAAAAATACGGAACAGGACAAGTATAAAAACTTGTATATAGTAAAAGTAATACTTTGTGTCACAAAAATGAGATTGCTACACGCTGTCTGCATCTAGTAACAAAGTATTTTATGTCTCATCAACCCGGAGGTAAGATTTTTTAAGGGGTCAAAAAAATTGACCTTAATCTTTGACCTAAATGTTTTGACAAATTTACCACAGGTGCCGCCGCGGTTGCTTAGTGGCTATTTGGCTAACTTCACATTGTTGGAAGTCGTGACGTTCCAGAGATTTACTAATATGTATCAAATGAATGTGACCAGATTGCTGTGTTGAGCATCTGTATTTTACAAACGTGAATCCCAAGCTCAAACGTGTCCGATAATCTCAAACTCAATCATTAATGCATCATAGCTTGCTCAGCATAATCCACTCACAGTTTTTGTGCATTTGTATTTTCATGTATTCTGTAATCTGTTAAAAGTTTAAGTTTGGAAATGGGAAATAGCCTCAGGATTTCTACCTAACCTAATGTAAAAGCAACACCAAGCACCCGATAAATGGTATACATGAACCTAATGAACCTAAAATGTTATATTGACCATTACATCCATGGGTTTGAGTGATGAAATCTTGCACAGTTACCATAGTAATTAACAATTCTACACACAGTATTTAATCTTTTGGACTGTCCAGAGTCCTCAAGGTTTCACTTTACAGTGCATATGGCAGTTTTTCATGTTTTTCTATTTACTACTCTGTTTGGTGAGATAGTACTTGTGGTAAATATTTCTCGTAGTTTTAAATCAATCAAGTTGTAGTATGTTCAGAAAAATGTAAGAATAAAAGACAAATAAAAAACATTATCCCTCTGTCTGTGTCATCAATAGCGACATTCGTTCGAAAATTAAAGTCAATTTACTCGTACGACATCAATTTTCAGACGTTTAAACAAAGTGAAGGTGTTATCGGTGAATTATTGTTTGTAAAATCACAACATTATTTGTATCATAATTGTGTAATTTCTCTGAATTTTGGCCCTTGTTTACAATATGGTTGCTACAGGTAACGGTTATGGATTTACCTCTATTATGTCATTGTGTCCTTCACCCACATTGTCCAGTAAAACGCTTTGAGTGCCTTGAAGGTGGAAAAGCGCTTTGTAAATACTCACATGTCACATCTGCTGCTCATGTCCAACCAGGAAGTAAAACTGTAAAAAAAAATACAAACAAACTTGGTAAACTTTTAAATATAATCCTGTTTACTACGTTTTAGTGGAATGTGTAGTCCAAGCTGTCACAGGCACTTTAAACAGGAACGCTGCGATGCCAGTGCCTGCCAGTGGTGTAGTGGTTTAAGGCGCTGCACGTTTTCTACCTCGGTGTTGTGGGTTCGCCTCCTGGCCTTGAGTATTTGTCAAATGTCTCTACCTTCTCACTCTCCTCATATCCTCGCAGTATCTGTCCTGTTCAATAAAGCCTTCGGGCCAAAAGAGCTTAAAAAAGAAAGAACATAAATTTGGACCAGTACCTTTTCCCATAATTATTTTAAAGCCTGTGTTTTCCAGTTAATCAGACTTTGATATTTACACAGTGTTTTCGTAGATTTAGCTCTAAGACATTTTAAGGTTCTTACAAGAGAGAAACACTACCTTGTTTCTTTTACAGTGGGAATTATTATTATACAGTGCTTTCTATTCTTGTTGTTCTTATCTGACAATGCCTGGATGAGCAAACATGAAGAAGTCTGTGCAGCTCTGGTGACAAAAGGCAGCTTATGGTCGGAGTCAGGTGGATCAAGGAGCATTGTGGGAAACCTGGAATCTCCCCGCCATTCTCCCCAAGACCACCATCATGTAAAAGTCCATGTTAGCATTAGCGGCTTGAGTCTAGTCCTGGGAAATGCATCGTCTGACGCACTCAAAAATACAGTGGTATACAGTCCCATAGACAATAATGTGAGCCTGCACCACTGAGAACGGGGAAGGTGAGGTTTCGCACAGTCAGAGGCGGATTCAAACTTGTTATTTTTTTCTGTGAAATTTGGCAGGTCTCACACGCTCATGGTTATTCAAATATCTGAGAGACTCTGGCAAACAGTGTTGGATTAGAGAGGATTTATCAGAGCAGGATGGGAGAGTGGGGAGAGACTGTTGCGCTGGCATCATTAAGGATTGATACAGTATTTGTGTAATCTGACAATACTGGACTAAAGGTCGTTTTCCAATACATTTTAAAGAGAAAATTGGTGCAGATCCGCCTGAAAATGCTTTTTAAAAAATCTCTGATATCGTCTTGGAACCATCAAATATACTTGGGCTCATGATGAAGGGAAATTGAATTAATTGAGGTCGAGGGATTTAGTCATTTCTTATTGTCAATGATCATCTTGTTTTTAATCGAGAGGTCTACAGTCAATCTTCTGTAAAAGATGAATACATTCGACATCGACCATTCATGTTTATTTGTTAGTTAGCGACAACATATCCCTTTTTTATTATTTTATTATCCAGTCATCAAATTGAAACTATTTACTGTCCTAAAATAACGTGACTTTATAAATAATAAATATTTAACTATAAGGTATCATCCTCATCATAATGTACATGACACAATATGTGGTCTAAGTCTAAAATGACCCTTTTGGGAAAGGCCACTTAATCATATTTTTTTCCCATGTTGCATTTTCATAAGTGTCTGTAAATGTCCGTGGCTCTGTGTGAGATTGAGCGCAGTAATCCAGTGGATCAACCAGATTACAGTTAAAGAGCACATGTGGATGTGGAGGTCCCTGAGAAGAGCAGCTCTCACAAACCTGTGCTCCAGAGGAAAGACCAAAGTTTACGGCGGTATTATACAGCAGACCAAGTTATTGTAGTGTCATGGCCAGAAGGCCTGAGAGAAAGGGGTCCCACAGGTGAAGGGGGCACCTGAGCAGAGAGAGTGCGGGCAAAAACGCTGTTGTAAACTGTAAATAAACCTCTTTGAAATGAATATACTGGTTTCCCTTCATTTGTTTAACTGCACAGACTTTGAGACAGCCACAGTGGCCATTTGTTTGTTGGGAGTTTATGTTTGCTACAAGGGAAAATCTCCACCACAATATGTGAAATGAACTTTTTGCAAAACAATACGTGAAGAGACCAGCTGAAAGTAGCAAATTACTCAAAATAAAATGTAACATGGTCAGGTTCTCATACATGTCCATTTAGTTTACTTTAGTTTAGACAGGGCTTAATCCAGCTCTAGTTCACCTGCTGAGAATAGAACATCTATAGCTTTGGAGTCTTCAACAAACCTGAGAAATATTGCTCCCTGTGGATTAAAACTTTTAAAACACATAAATATGTTCTTCTTTTGATTAAATCGCTAAATCAAAGCCATATTAAAAGTCAAAGACATTGAGTGATTGATGGACAGAGCGGCTGCCAGACACTCAGAACCTGAGTCATTGTCTGGGAATGAACGGGCGATCGAAGGACGAGAGACAGCAGCTCAGATAGAGGAGAGAAAGAGTGAGGTGGGTGGAGAGAGAGTGGCAGAAAGATGCAGTAATTGAGATTCATAAAGTAGAAAATGACTGTGAAAACTGGCTGGGTGCCAGACCACACACACGCGGAGCACACACCTGGGTGGGCCCGGGACAGGTGAGGTGGAGTCCTGGTCTCCATGGGAACTCTAGGATACGGTTCATGCCGAGGTTTACAAGCTCTGAAAACCACCTCTGGTAACAATGACTGCTTTGTTGTGCATCATTGTAATAAAGTGGTGTGATCTATTTGTTATTACAAGCATGTAATATTGGCTTTAGAATATTATGAGGCTATGTACAAAGGTATAAATATAGAACTGAACTATAGATACCCTAAGTAAAGGGAACATATGGCATATTTAGGACAAATAACTTTTACAAAATGTATAATCCTTAATAAATTCTTTAGAGCCTTTCTTATGGGCTTTCTGTATTGACAGGTGACATGGTGTATTTACTTAAAAACCTGCAAACTTAAACCTGATGTTTGTGCATTTGCCATTTGCTAATATTGCTTTCTTTCCTGCAGAGGGCAGGCCATATCATCAAACAGCCACAGCCTTCACTAAAAGGTTGCGAACATAGGAGAGCTTATAGCCTAAAACATCTTTATCATCGTTTCTTGAAACGAGCGTGAAGGATAAATTTCACGTCTATACGACGGTGACTGTAACCGTCAATTATTGTCTTGCAGTGACATGTATTAACGACTGCTATACCTATAGTAGATTTTCTACTATGCTATGCAACTTACACATATCCAATTATAGTGAGTGCTACGCGCCTAATATATATATATATATATATATATATACATGTGTGTGTGTGTGTGTGTGTGTGTGTGTGTATATATGTATGTATATATGTATATGTGTGTATATATATATATATACACACACATATATATATGTGTGTGAGTGTGTGTGTGTGTGTGTATGTGTGTGTATGTGTATATATGTATGTGTATATATATATTGAACATATTGTCTTCCAAAACATCAACTTTACTCATAAATACCTATTAAATTGATTGTAATTAGGATGATTATCATAACGATATATGTCCCCAGAGTCAGTTTCAGTGTCCAGATCCAGTCGTTGAGGCCCCCGCCGTCGACTGCTGCCAGATCTCTCTGCAACTGCCCCTTACAGTCTTTTGGAGGGTGCGCCGGGAGTATGGGCTCCAGGGCCCTTTGCTCAGGGCTGTAGGGTCCACATCGAGCTTAGGTGGCTCGGGCATCTGTTCCGGATGCCTGCTGGGCGCCTCCCTGGGAAGCGGCCCTGGGTAAGACCCAGGACATGCAGGAGGGACAATGTCACTCGGCTGGCCTGGGAACGCCTCGGGATCCCCGAGTTGGAGGAAGTGTCTGGGGTGAGGGAAGTCTGGTAGTCCCTGCTTAGACTGCTGCCCCTGTGACCCGGCCCCGGATAAGTAGAAGAAGATGGATAATGAGATATGTTTTAATAGCATCAATACAGAATTCTAAAATGTATTCTTGTCTTCTCTGGGCAATAAAACAGTAAATAGCCCTGACTAAGCTATTGCAATAATCCAATTAGACAGTCAAGCATCAATATTTCCTCATCCATTTGTAGGTAATGCTTTTTCTTTAGTAGTTTCACTTCTGCATGTATGCAACAAACACTTACATAACTTTTCATGTTGATGTGTCGGCGTATTTTCTGCTGATGCATTCTGAATGAAACCAGATGTCTTCCTGTCTTGTTGGGGGCTTTGGGGCTCAGAGGTTTGATCAGTTGTTTTATAACATGTCCAGAGGGCACCCACCACAAACAAGGCACCTGCAAGGGCAACACTGAAGAGAAACACTACATTTGTGGTCCTTTACAGTACCTGCTTGTCACAGCCTGACCTTGTCAGGACATTGACAGTGGGGCAGCTGTGGCTCCGGTGTAAACTGGCACTGTGTCCTTAGGCAAGACACTTGGCTCTATAATGTGGTGTGTGAGTGAGCGATGGTGATGGTCAGGGAGGCCGATGCCCCAGTTTGGCAGCCTCGTGTCAGTACGGCCCAGGGCAGCTGTACCAGCCCCAGGTGTCGTGAATGAATAATGCACTGTAAAGAGTCTTTGAGAGTAAAACAAATGTGCTGTATAAAGTGCCTGCATCATTACTTGAACAAAAAAGTGCATGAATTTGAAAGAGTGAAAAAACGTGCACTATCAGAGGCAGAAGTATGTTTTCCTGTTATTGCATCAGGAAGGAGAAGGATAATCCATATCTCCATGACTTCCTCTTTTGAGTCAAGCTCTACATACGGCACCAGTACAGTGTTTGTAGTCGTTGGTTACGATGGCGTCTAAGGGAGAGATGAATGCGGCGGTCGCAGTTTGCATCTTTGCTCTCATTTCACAGAGTAAGTTTTAAAGCTTTAATGTATATTACATTTCAAACTAATCTTCACTCTGCACTCTCGTGTAAGTTAAACATGTTTTAATGCCTTTGTTTTCTCAAATTGCTTTAGAACACAACTATTTAGTTTTGTTTTAATTAGTCAATCACTCAAGAAATTCATCTATACATGTGGTCTTTTTCAAACTTATTAGTAAACAAAATACCGGTACATAAATATAACTAAAGAAATAATCTAAAGAAACATGTATCTTTTTCAAACGACATGACCAAAATTAAAGCAGTTTGGCAAACTAAAGATGGGGGAAATGTCATCTTGCTGAATCATTTCTAATTGTAAATGTTATGATCCGTTTTTCAGGTGAGGCTGTAATAGGCGGCCGTGAAGCTGTGGCTCACTCTCGCCCGTACATGGCGTCAATCCAGCTCCCAGTCGGGGAGCAGAGGAGCCACGAGTGCGGGGGCTTCCTGGTGGGCGAGCAGTGGGTCATGACCGCTGTGCACTGCTTCCCTCAAGGGTGAGGCAAACCAGTGTCCGCCGTAGCAGTAAAACCATCAGCCACTTCAGCCTCTCTCCCGCACCAACATTTGAGTCATTTTCCCCCCCAAAAAATCTGCCACTCTGTGTTGCATTGCATTCCTCTGCATCACTCATTTGTCTGCTTAGGCCAAAGTGAAATATTTATATCAAAACTATAATCAAATAGGTGCTGAAATTAAACTTGAATATTCATCATCTTTAGTTTTTTTGAATGTGTTTACAAAAGAACAATTTGCCATAGACATAACATTTAAATTGGTGCGCACAATTTAACATGTTCATTGAAGATGATCTTTTTTTTTTTTTTACATTTTGTCTTTTTTGTTGTTTCAGAGCTGGAAACAGAGAAGTGGTGCTGGGAATGCATTCTCTGAGTGAGCCCGAGGATACACAGCAAGTGTTTGACATTTTGGAGCTCCACACAAACCCCAACTACAGTGTAGAGAACTATGATAATGACATCGCTCTGATCAAGGTAATGACACTTACTCGGTTTGTTTTTGCTGTTAAAGAAGTGTTTTGGTCAGGTAAGTTTAAAAAGATAAAACATAATTACCCAATCTGTTTTTTTTCTCTGGTCTCTGGTTTTTGTCTTGTGTTTTATTGTTTTTATTGTATTTTTTTTCTATACAAAATGTAAAAAAAAAAAAGTGTATGTTTTGTCTGAACAGTTTTGAGATGCACAATTATATAAACCTAACCCTATCACAAATGCTACTGCACAGATGATCTAATTTCTCAATTTGGTCCATTAAATTGTTTCTTGGATATCAAAATATTTACAAAAGTGTAGTTTCCTTCCTGTACCATGACTAATCAGAAATAAACCAAACACCAACATTGAGTCAAGGCTACACTACAAAAGACTTTATACCTACATATGTTCAAGGGGACAACATCAACTTTAATGAACTTTTAATCTTGTAACAAAGGTGTTTCTTTATCGTTATCTTTTTCAAACTTATATTTTGATTGATGTCTTCATGAGGAGAACTGAGGGGCTCGGAAAATTCCTGTTTTCATTTAAGTGTGATTATTAGAAAGACTGGTGTAAGGGTCTAAAATGTCACATGGAGACACTTTTCAAAAAGAGAAACATCAATCAATCGGATGCTTCATATGATGGACTGTCACTATGAAGAGGCGGGGCTTATTCATTCTGCTGGCAATGGATCTGTTTCCATTGCTGAGCCGTTTTAAATCAATATTGCATTTTACAATGAACAAAATACAAGATGATGATCTCCAATGCCTGAAAATCAATGTGTCAAATTTCCAGTTGGATCGCCCAGTCAACATCACCAGTGCAGTCCAGCTGGTGCGTTTCCTGCGTTCTGGTGGCACAAACCCGACCACAGACGAGCAGGTGGACACAGCGGGATGGGGAGCCTCTGACAACCTGGGCACCAGACCGGACAAGCTGAAGGAGCTGACGGTGGAGGTGGTGGACCCCATGCTCTGTGGTCGCAGTGACTACTTTGGGAGCAGATACACCAGCAACATGATCTGTGCCCACCACGTGTACAACAAACCAGGGAGCAGGCGCCAGCAGAAGGAGGACACCTGTGGTGTGAGTTTCAAGTCCTGATTGAGCCTAGGTTTTATCCTGGTTCAGTTCTGCTTCAGTTTAGTCCTGTTTTAGTTCCGGTTTGATGGTGATTTGGTTTAGAAGTTCAAACTTGCACATTCACCACATCAAAATTGGGACTAGGACTAAACCCAACATCATTCCTAGACTATATCTGGACTAAACAAGGACTAGAACAGGATGATCAACTCAAGTCCACGTAGGACCAAATAACAAGTGTGACTATGCCCATTGTCCTGGACTGGTACCATTTCAATCTTGATTTAGTCCTGGTTTGGTTCTAAATTAGACTTATCCATGGGTTTCAGAATGAAATTAAAATAAAATATTAAACCCATATAGTTTAGCCAGGATTTAGTACTTTAGTTCTGGAATTGGTGCTGGTTTAGTCTTGGTTAAGTCCTGATTTAGTCCTGGAGACTCACACAAGGCAGCTGCCAAACTGTCCTGCTCTACTTCACATATTACTTTTAAATCTAAAAACACTGACAATTCTATAGTGCAACACCTCCAATATCTAATATAAAATAGATAATATTAAGTAAGTAATCAATGACCTAAAAAGTGACTGTCTTTGTCCTGTTGTTTTTTTCTTGCAGGGTGACTCTGGGGGTCCCCTGCTCTTCAAAGGCGTTGTGGTGGGAATCGTATCGAATGGCGGGATAAAGTGTGGTCAGCTCAGAAAACCAGGCATCTACACCATCGTGTCCCACTACACCGAGTGGCTGGACGGCATCATGGGCCCACAGCCAACCGTCCCACCACAGTGAGAGTCAAGGCACGGCAGTTAGTGAGCACATCTGCCCTGCTTTGAGAGAAAGAGCACAAAAGAATGTTGAACCACTTTGTCAATATGAAAATCAATAAATCAGTTGCAATGTAATGCATGCATGTTGTGTTGTAATGTAAGATAGAAAATAGTATGGACTTACATAAGCAACTAACAATATTCACTGTATCACAATGTCAGTTATTTTATTCTTTTTTTTTTTTTCATTTTTTATTAGATATCCAGTTCATAGGTGCTTATGTTGACATGGGCCCTAGTATTTCATATGGCATTTGTAACGCACTGTCAGATAACTACTGTGTCAGGCTATTATTTTTTACTTATTATTAGTACATTATTATTTGTGAAAAAATTGGTAGATACAATTTAACTCTTGAACCTTAAAGTGCGAACAGTTACAAAATAAATCTAATACTCTATCACCCTCTGGTGGATGCTTAAAAACTATTTTTCAAACTATATCAGAATCAGAATCCGAAAAAGTTTATTGCCATTGTCAGTGAACAAAATTCACAACATAATTTGTGATAACGGAAATAACGTTGATAATAAAATAACGGAATTTGTTTCAGCGTTAATGTGCAACATACAATATACTACAATTAATAACAATAATAATAATCTCTGACTAAGAATCTGCTGCTTCTTCTTTGTTGATCATGGAAAGGTTCCGGCATAATAACAGGATCCACTTGCATTTGCAAAGCATCTCTTGAACTAACCTGTTGAATGAGAGCATGAGCATTGTATTCAGGGCCAGTCCAACTACAGACATGACCAAGTGTTGACGTTTCGAGTTCTACTGGTTTTCAGAGCCAGACAAACCCCTGATGTGATAAAAGGCTTCTGTTAAGGCTGAGGATCATCAAACAATTTATTCACACATTTGAAATAGCTTTTGTTTTCAGGAAAGGAAAAAAATAGGGTAAAATAACTATTTAAAACATACAGTGCAAAACAAATGATAGCCTCCTGCTGCTTCTAGTGCTGCCACCTAAGCCTCTGGGCAGTGGAACAGTCAAGCGTAATTTATGTTAGGAACATGATAAACCAACCAGTCAAATACAGTTACCTTAATTGATCTGTTAATAAAAATAGAAGATTAATAATAAACAAAAAAAAACAGCAGTTGCTGAATAAAAATAAAACTCCAAAAGGAGAACCACACATCATATGCACATACGAGTTCTTTGTTCTCGCAGCTGGACAGAGATATTTATAACTCTGCAGAATCTTCTGGCATGCTTCTAAATAAATAAACACACAGTACTTTAAACCCTGTTTCCATGGCTATGGGGATATTTAATGGCTAATTGAAGGTAGAAACATTTTTGGAGTAAATTGAAGAAGGTCACGAGTGAGGGGTTACCACGCTACATCCATGGTACCTGGCTGGCATGGGGTCGTCGGAGTCGGTTGGGAAACAGGTCCAGAAAGAGTAAGAGAAAGAATGCCTCTTCTTGTATATCGCTGTGCATCAAACTGTATTTAGAGGTTAAGACGTTTAATTCATAATAGTTTAAACTTTATAAATCTCCAAAAAGGTTTAGTGAGTTAATAAATGCCTCCCTCTAGTGGCCATTGCTGATACATACATGTTTAGAATGTCGGATGAAATTCACACATTGATCATGTAAAGGTGATATTATGCACCAGATACATGCAGATATGAACACTACAGTTTTGGGTTATTACTCTATGCTCTATTGGCCCATTCATTTTTTAAAGAGGAATATAAAGTATTCGCATAAATAAGAACAACAAATAGACATCAAGCGGGCCAATACTTTTAAAAATATGTTTAATGAAATCATCATGTTTTATGATTATTTCTGGCGTTGGTTTTGTAAGCTGATGGATAGGTCGCTCATGCAAAAGACAGATCTCCACTCAATCTGAAACCCTCCAAGGCATCTCAAAATAGCATTTCAAGCCAGGAGGAGAGAGAGATGAGATGAGGAGGAGGAGGAGGAGGAGGAGGAGGAGGAGGAGGAGGAGGAGGAGGAGAGAGAAAAGAGAGGTGAGGGGAGGGGGAGTTTGGACTGCGAGCATCAGTACGCCTGCCTCATAGCATCATAGCAGCCTGCTTTAGCATGGCTGTGCAGAAGAAGAGTGTCGTTCCTCCATCGCAGGGACCACTCTCCACACGCACCATCGAGAACCAGAGGAAGGCTGGTCCTCTTCAGACAGCCAAAGGTGAGGGTTTAATCCGATCATTAGCCTGATTTGTAACGTTGTTTGCTAGAACATATACAATGAATCATCTGATGACGTAGGATTTAAATACAGTATGAGGGCTGTTCATAATAAGATGCGTTCAGAACATGCTTGAATTTCATTTTTTTCTATGTGGTTTTCTATGAGGCTATAAATATGACAACTGTATAGTAGGTTTCATTGATTTGATATAAATGTGGAAATGTGTCAAATGTGCATGAAAGCCAAGGATGTGTCCAAGTCATAAGACTATTAGAGTAATACTATCCAGGATTAATAGAACTTGGACAGAACCAAACCAGGAACAAGGACTAAATCTAGGACAATAAACCATGTCTAACCTGAACGCAAATTGAATACAACCACAACATTTTGATCTAGTTCTAGGACATATCAGTGGCTTCATTTGAGGTATAAGAGCTTAACCAAATAATTGTGTATATACGAGATGTTAACGCTTAACATTTGTTACTAGACATGAACAGGCAAAATGTCCCTTGATGTAGAAAAGAATATGCCTTGATTGCATTGTTTTGTACATAGAATAACTGAACAATGTCTTTATTATATTGGGATAAATGTTCTGTAGGCCTATAGCTCTTCAAATCAAACAGAAGTTTTTGTTCAGATTACATAACTGTTTAGTTATTGAGGCAAAAACACTACATTTATTATCAAGACTGATATAAAATCACTAGAGTCCTGCTCAAACATGATAAATGAACATTAAACAAAAACATCCACAATCAAAATGTAGTAGAAAAATAAATCCGACTCATCTCAGACTTTCATTTAGCCTGAGGTGTGAGGTGCCCTCTTGAACACCAGTTTAAGTAACCCCCAAAAGTTACCCACTGAGGGGTGCGCTGAGAGAGAATTCTCCCCAAAACATATGAAAATAAAGTCTTTGCAAATGAATTTCATTGAAATGAACACGAATGATGTTTGAAATATTTGAAAAGGAAGAGTAGCTAATGCAGCATGGTGCAGAAGCTCCTGAGGATATCAACGCACAAGAAACAATATTTGCTACTACTCAAACTCGATGTTAAAGCTGAGCAGACAAACGCTTGTCTTGTTGATTATGATGGGACCATAGACTGGGATTGTGTAGTGTAAATGTGCAATGTCCTTGAGTGAAAGCCTTAAGGAGCGAGTCCATGTGATTTTTTCCTTGTGCAAATGACTCTTAATGCTAAAGTGGTGCAGAAGATCACTGGTCAGGTGCTGGCTCATTCTCTCTGCCTTTGACATGCTGATTCTGTATAAAAGCCCTTTCTTTTACACATTAGCCTGAAGCTATTCCAAAGCTTCAGTTAACCACTGTTTGGGTGAAAGATGTCTACTGTTTTTGCTTATTCGGTGCATATATAATAGGTCCAAACATGATTTTACATTTTCCTTCGTAGAAAATGGGGTTTATCTGAAATCCAGTCCACAGAAAGCGCCCTGTCTCGTCAACAAGACTGAGCAGATCACAGCCAGTCCACGGGCTGTCACAGGTTTGCTAACACTCCTGCATTTCTAGATACTTGCAGTTTTTTCAATCGTTTTGGAACATTTTCTGAAACTTTCTCATCAAACTGGCACAACTATGGCAGACTTTGCTAAACTATTCGCTTCATTGGCATAACAGAAATATGAACAGAATGATCCGATTTTTAAAAAAAATTCATCTCACCATCATCGAGACTCAGAAAATTATGCACTTTTGTGTGTGTGTGTGTGTGTGTGTGTGTGTATGTGTGTGTGTGTGTGTGTGTGTGTGTGTGTGTGTGTGTGTGTGTGAGGGAGTTACAGACCTAAAGGACCATCACACTGTTTCTGTGTATCAAATTGATAAAATGTTGTCCTTTTAAAAGCATTTAATCTAATCTAATTTAATTTAAAAGTGGAAGGTTTTGGAATGTATGCCAAAATAAGTGCACAATAATTCTTTGGCTCACCCACTCACATCAGTGTCTTCCAATCCCATTTCTATCATAAAATAGATTGTTTCTTTTCTGTCTTTTGATGTGTAAATGTTATTTTGTTTTGTCTAATTGTATTTGCTTCCCTCTTTGAATTAACATAAGGGTAAATTGTGTTTGTTACCACAGTCGATGTGCTGGCAAACTCAGACATGTTGTTGTAGTTTAAAATGTACACTTAATATAGTAAATACTAACTTTATTGTTGTAATAGTGTGTGCCATTTAACCTTAAAAGTGTTCTCTATCTAGGTCAAAATGGGCAAAATATTGATGACAGGCTCAAAGCAGCACAAGAACGAAGAAAGGAGCAACAGAAGATCCTAGGTAAACAATTATAAGGATACGCTTGTTCAGAAAACGTTGTCAATATCATAGATTATTATGAGAAAATGTCGAATATTATGAATCAACTTGATGAGATATGGTCCCAGATTCATCTACAAAAGTAGGTTAGTATGTTATTACCAACCTTTCTTATCATGGAGTACTGGTGCAACCCTGTTTTATTTTTAGATGAGTACATTTACTCTTTGGTTATGTGGTTTGCAATATTCTTAATTCACTTCAGTACCGTCAATGACTTGGCTCAGTTCAGCTGTATTGGACAAGCCTTCATCCTTTTTAATTGTGTTATTGGACATAATTAGAATAAAATGTTGCACAAAAGCCCTAAATGAAGAGATATCATAGATGAAATTGATAGAATCCAGCCTCAGGTCTCATAAATGGCAGTACTCTTTTTCCCTGTCAAAACTTTAGATGAACAGAACATTTCTTCAGTATAAAACTTATGCAAATCATTGATATTACGAGGCAGACTGATTGGAGGAAAAATAGACATCTTTTTCAAACTTAACATACTGTGAATAAATACATCATATAGACTACTAAACTATGTACTGTAAAACGTTCAGCACATGTCTTGATCTGTCCGTAGCGTCTCGGGAGCAGAACCGACTGGAGCGAGAGCAGAGAGCCAAACAATACCACGAACAGCAGCTGCAGGAGCGCCGGGACCGGCTCCTGGAACAGCGCCGCAGAGAGCAGCGGAGACGGGCCGCTGTGGAGGAGAAGCGCAAACAGCGGCTGCGGGAGGAGAAAGTGAGCTCGCAGCAGATTAGAGCTTTTATTTTTGTATTTTTTAGAGATCATTGCGGATGCCTCATGACTGGAAAGACCAATGCGCAAAACACTTAAGTCTGTGTTTTCCAAATTTAAGGAGCGATATGAATCTGCAGTTCGCAAGACACTGGAGAAGAGCCAAAGAGCCCAACAGAACAGCCAAAACAGAGGAAGAAAGACCACCAAATCCAATGGTAAAGGCTTCTGTCTTCTTCCTTTTTCTGCTTTTTTCTTTTTTTGCATCCTTCCTAATCCATGACTAACAGTATCTTCAACTTCTGGCCTGTCTGTCGATGCTTGCACTGAAAACTTTGCACTAATCAATGCACTAGTTCCACGCCGCAGGCCGCTGACGACTTGGGAGGAGAACCTGGTCAGGCGCCTCCTGACCCCCACATGCGCCTTCCTGAGCCGCAGCAAGAGCGCGGGCTGCCAGGGAACTGGGGAGCGAGGTATTCCCTTCAAAAGTTAGACTGGTTTTGAATTCAGTTCTGGTTCCGTTATGATTTAACACAATAAACAATATAACAGTAGTTCTTTTTGAGTGGTGGTGGAGTGTACTGTCTAAAATAAAAACTGAAACAAACCAAAGGGACAAAAAGAGCTAGTATAGAAAACAACAATATAAAATATAAATTAGAACCGGGCCATACGACAAAAAAATATCAAAAACAAAAACCTGATCCCTGTGTTGATCTTGCTATTTTCTTGCTATTTTGTAAAAAGGCAGCTCTAAAGCGCAAACACAGACACCGCCTGCTATTGGTGAGTGACAGCTGGATTCAACCAATCACTGTGAAGCGTGAACTTTCAGAAGAAGCAGAACTTTATTTAGCTCTTGAATGTCATATAAAGTTGCCAAGTGCACAGGGATTGTTACAAAATCTAAACTGTGATCTGGTGATAGTTCTTCTGAATGACTTGTGTGTTTAGTTCAGGCCTAAATTAGGATATATTAGTCTAAATTCCCTCTGGTCCATCCCTGGGCCTTTAGCACTGCTCACCTTTCCTGAAGATGACAATAGAATGCCACACCTACTAACGAACAAACGCTTTCTTCTCCTGCATCCATTTCCATCTCCATTCCACTGTCCTCTGCTTGACACATTATTCTCACGACTATTTAAAACATTTGTGTTCAGTCGTCCATCCATGTTTGTCGTCGTGCAGTTTCATATCACTCCACCACTTCCGCCACCTCCACCCCTCTCAAACCCCAGCCCAGACTCGCTGCCTCCCCTGGACCCAAGAACCTCCAGACCAGGAGCACCACTGTGGCACAGGTAGGTCCTAAACAGCCATATTGCAATACATGTTTTAAAATAATGTATAGACAAGAATTCAAAACCCACACACATTTAGTATTGAGTAATATCTACGAATGTATGGCTTTGACTGTAAGAAATGTCGAAGTAGTACTTGGACTATAACATTCTACTAGATCATGATACATTTTGTTCATTGTAAACCACAAAACAGCTTAGTGAACAAGTTCATTAACTTTCGAACTACAACTGTGATGAGGGAACACCTTCGACGCGGTTTAAAACTTGAATTGATTTTATAATATCTTCAAATATTTTTGGAGCAGATTGAGACAATTACAGGATGTAAAATGTATAAAGCGTCTTAGCCAATTGCATTTTTTTTTGTGTTGACCGCTGTTATATTTGTTTCAGATTAAAGCTGTCAAGGTGGAAAATGTTAAGAAGAAGAACAAGAACCATTCATTTAATGCCACATTTCCTGGAGCCAAACCCAGTCCAAAAACAACGTCACAGAAAGAAAGTAGGACAGCCTCTCCTTCACCAGAGCGGTACGTAAAGTGTTGTCTCCCTTGTTAATGACAACTAGAGGCACTGAGCCTATATTTGTATATTTAACCTTGAATGCAATATATTTAAAATGTACGCTGTACATGTCAGTTGGGCTGAGTTGGGCTGGGATAATAGAGTTTTCTCTCAGATAATAAAACTTTCATAGGCTTATATTGAATCCATTTGAAGTGAACCGTTCATATACAGTACAGTAGAATACTATTATGACAACTGGGCCATCGTTATCTCTTTGTGGGTTGACAGCTCTCCCAGGAAATCAATTCGCCGACACTCAGCGCCGCAGCCGCCCGAGCTCCCGCCTGTCCCAGAGGAGGAGGTGGGTGCAGGCCTGGAAGCCCCCTGTCCCGGTAACACCAGGCCTGTCAGGACTATCAGAACTGTCAGGACGTCTGGTGAAGGTCACACTGCGAAAATATGTGAAGACTATTCAACTGAGTCTCCTCGCTCCAACCTGTCCGCCATCTTTGAGACCCAGGAGACCAGCAGAACAGACGGAGATGGAAGTAAGGAAATGGACTAAAGTGCTGTGTTGTTCAGCAGAGTATTTATATGAATAGGGCCGATATAAGACTTTGATGACTGATAATGTGTCAAAGTATTTTATAGCATAACAGTTGATAAGAGAACCTTTATGTTTCCCACAATGGAAAATTACCATATTGCAACGCAAAGTACTGGATAATAAAGTTAAATCATAATTAAAAATAGACCTAAACTTGTAAAAACCGATCCATTGTTGAAAGGTTCTTTACAACTATGTGTCAATAGATAGAATACTGTATATTTCTTGTTTAGGTCCCACACTGAGGCCTCCCTGTCCAGTTCGACAGCTCCCAGAGATCGGGTCCAAGCCCTTGGCTGGGACCACAGACCCAGAGGAAGCAGCTCGAGCCCTGGCTGAGAAGAGGAGGGCGGCTCGGCTCCAAAGAGAACGAGAGGAACAGGAGAGACTGCAGACGGAGGAGGAGGAACGGTTAGCTGCTTTGTGCTATGTGCCTCGGCATGGTGGCTGAGGGGCTATCACTCGCCTTTCACAGCAAAAAGGGCATGCGTTTTGAATGTTTCTGTTTACATGTTTGGGTGGGTTTCCTTCTCCACTCCTCAGCGGCATTGAAGGATGGGTCAAATGCAAAGAATGAATTTTCCTTACCAATGATTAATGAAGTATACCTTAACCCAGTGTAGTCCTTTAAATGAGCTGGAGGAAATTGTAAAATGTTGCTTTCTGTTCAGGAGAAACCGTGAGGAATTGGAGCACAGGAGGACCGAGGAGCGAGCGCGTCAGCAGGCTGAAGCCCAGCGTCTCATCGAGGAGAAGAGGAGACGAGAGGAGGAGGAGCAGAGGAAAGCAGAAGAGGAGAGAGCTCAGGCGCAAAGAGAGGCTCAGCTGCTGCAGAAACAGGTCAAACACACACACATCTGGCACTGCTGGACATTAAAGTGTGTTTACATCATACATTCAGAGGCTTTCATATGGAGACACACAGATAGAGGAAATCAATATACCTATGAGCAGTAGTAGTTCACATATTGATTTGGAATAGGTTTTAGGCTGAATGCCAGGGTTGTAATTCAAAACAATCTTTTTTGTGATGACAACAAACCACATGGTACAGCATTTTGTGTGTGTTTTTTTATGCTGCCATCTGTGACTGCCACTTTGAGGATAAATACATTTTCCTGAACTGAACATTTAGTTTTGCCTTCTCCGTGTCTTACAGTAATATTAGTTGGTTAACCGTTACAATATAAAGGTGCAATATGTAACTTTTCTGTTGGAGGGTCTGGAGTTGCCACGGAGTTGTTTTGTTTAAAGCATTATGCATCTTTATGCAGGAAAGCTCGCTCACACGGACCATTCCAGTAAAAAAAGAACATCTCCAAGCAAGTACAGATGTCACCAGAAAGTTACATAGTGCACCTTTAAATTAATATGAAAAAACAATACATTATTTCTATTATTTTGTAAATATTTTGCAATGGACATAGTGATCCTCCAGATAATGGCTTCTCCCCATTTATTCAGTATTTACAACCTTAATATTTTTTACTTTAATATTATTTGAATGAACCTTTCACCCCAGGCCAAAATGTCTTGTTCTGTTGGTATAGGACAATACAGCTTATGGCTTGAAGGAAGTCATGTGTTATAAGTCATGCATATTTGATGTGTCACAGCGAGAAGAAGAACAAGCCAAGGAAAGAGCCAAAGCTGAGCAGCTTAAACAGGAGAGAGAGCTGCTGGCACAGAATGAGGAGGCGGAAAGGCAGGCAAGGAAGAAGGTAAGATGTTTAACACTGATCAAGCAAAAATATTATGGCTACTGGCTCCTTATGCAACACTCAGAGCTATAACTTCAACTTCAACAGCTACACCACGGGTCTCATTTTGGGCACGGGCCGATTTTCGACGCTCAGGCTGGGTCGCGGGCCGAACATAATGTAAAAAATATAACACAAAAAAATATAACAAATGTTATATAGCCTAGTACTAGTTCTATGTGGACACTGTTGCACAAATGTGCAGCAGGTGAAAGACTGAGTCCATATTCATGCAGCAGCAGCAGGAACAGGAACATGGACGTGTGATATGATTCTGATATTAAATTTGTATCACAGACATGTTAATATTGCTGCACTAACTCAATATGAGCTCACTATTTTTTACAGTTTAAGCTTATTTTAGTGACAAATTATTCATGTGGTGAATCAAATGAGAGCTCAAAGCAGCTTCACTCTGTCATGTTCAGACTTTATCACACTCTGACCTGTGTTTTTACCTGTGGCTCATGATCTGTCCAGGTTTTACACTGGTTTGGATGTTTTCCTCACAGAGTTGTCAGCAAAGAAGTTTGTTTTGTTGTTGTTAGCTTCACATTAGCGCCGCTTTTAGCACAGCTCTAACGTCCACAAAACCGCCTCTTTTTCTTTATTCCTCGTGTTTCCCACGATCTGCCCTGGGGCAGAGCGCCACGTGTGAAGCGAGCGCTACAGGTCATCGCTGCCGGTGTGTTCGATTTTAAACCTGCTGCGATGAGTGTCGTTGGTCGCTATCGTTTGTCGCCTCCCGTGTGTCGAACCCAACAGCCCTCGGCACTTGAGCTGGTAGCACACACAGCAGCACAGAGCAGCGCAGGAGAGGGGCCACGGCTGCAAAGGATTGTGGGAATTGTAGTTCTAGCGATAAAAACGAGATATATCTATTGGAAATGAATAATTATAAACTAGAAATGTTCGGCGGGCCAGATGAAAACGGCTGGCGGGCCACATCTGGCCCGCGGGCCTTGAGTTTGACACATGTGAGCTAGACAGACTGATCAGAAGTGCAGCTGACTCTTCCTAACACTTCTTAGACAGTATGTTAGATAATACTGATTCCACCAGACCACCAACACCCTTAGAGCTGCAACTGTGGTGCAATTAAACTCTTGTCAGACAGCCTCATTTTCTTAATTGATTTCAAAATCTTGGTTGGTCATTTTTGACTTATCCACCTAAATCCTGCGTTTTGGTTTATAGAGGCTGGAGGAGATCATGCGGAGAACAAGGAGGACAGATTCTCCAGATGCGGTAAAGCTATTTTTAGAATGGACAAAAAATTGCCGCTGGGTCTTATGATCCACCACCAACACTGCCTAATATTTTCTGAAATTGTAAAAGTTCCACTTTGGCCTTGACTAAATTGAAACTAATGTAATTATGCTTAATTATTAAGCTTTTTTTTTTGTAAATAGCGTTTTATATGTGTGTGTGTGGTGTGTATATATATATATAATATATATATATATATATATATATATATATATATATATATATATATATATATATATATATATATATATTCGCAATATATTTATATTTGCATTAATATAAACACCGAAAATGTTGCTGATGTTTTGCAATCCTGACATGGCCAACATGTAACAGGACTGTCTCCCTTTCATTTATATTGTCTCCTTGTCATTTATGTTTTATTATGGCCAAATTAAGTCCACCATCTAAAACAATTGTTTTTTTCTTTTCCACATTATGTTGACAAAGAATTCGATAAAAGGCAAGACATTGTATGCATTTACCTTGCAACAATTTAAAAGCCCCCCTCTTTTCCATTCCAAAAGCAGGTATCAGTGAGGGTCTCAGCTCAGCCGAAGGAGAACACGCTGCCTCTGAGCAACAGCACCATCGAGAAGGCAGTGAAAATCGTGACTAAACCCTCCACTCTGGGCCTCAACAGCGACGATGAGGTGGTTCCTGTTGTAGCCTTTAAGGAACGGCGATCTCTGCGAACACTCACAGGACTGGACGACATACAGAGCCAGCAGCGAGCAGGTCAGGAGCAGTTGTGTGCAATCAATGCAATATTAATGCTTTGGGTTTCAAATAGACCAGACCAAACCACCGAGTGGTGGTGGTGTTAAGCTGATGGTTTTCTAACATCTTTTATTCTGGCTTTTTAGAATATGACAAACCTATAAAATACCTATGCCTTCTCTTTCTATTGTTGTTTCAGAGGTCATCTGAGCACCTGCAGGGCTAAGTGCTGCTGCTGAAATACTGCAGTGGAGCCATGTTGGCTGCCTCCAGGCCCCTTCAGGAGCATGAAATGTCCCTGCTATGCCTTTAACTAGGAACACAGCATCTGGCTACTTCTCTGTCCTTCACCATTTCCTTGCACCATGTTTTTGTAAACAACCCCGTAAGAACAGATTGTGCGGGTACTTGCAAAAGCTCTGTATTGGTGTTTTCTTTGAAATCATTGAAAAGCAAAGAATAGCTGCTGTAACAATCACAAAATGTCAGCCATATGTGTTTTGCTGATTCCTGATATTGTATTTCTTGCTGGATAAACACTTTTCCTACCCAGTGTTGTGGAATAAGAAAAGCTTGAGCTACTATCTGCACTAGACATTCTAGTATTGCTTATTTGAATTGAATAGTTTTACGTTAACTTAGCAATTGCTATTTTCAAAAGCTGCTGGAGTGGGTCCAGCAGCTTTGCTTCAGGACTTTGCTTCAGCTGTGCTCGACGTAACTTAGACCAGGCAAAGTTCAAAGCATTTATTGCACTGTAGGTTTGATATGAAGTCATTTGTCATCGCATAAAGCTGGGTTTGACAGTTTATTTAAATAATAAGTACAAGTCATTAATGCGTAACCAAGCTTATTTTTCACTACTTGCTGTAGTAAGTATTAAATAAAATCCAATATAAATCGTCTCTGTTGCTTACAATGTCTACAATGTGGTTGTCTTTTGTAATTTAAAGTAGGTGGTGGTCACATTTGGGTTGACCAGGCTTCTCATCACCACTTCCCAACTCTTCTCCCTGGGGCCCTTTAGACACTAACCACTGCATTTGAAGAGCATCACCAATTGCTAATGCTTTCACAAACATTAAGCAAACTTTATAAACTGAATCGTCATTATGTGGAGTTCAAACTTTTCTTAAACTGATCTGGTCAACAAGGGAAGCTTTTCAAAACCTTCACCTGTCTGTTCGAGTTTACTTAAAATAGCAGCACATGTGTAAGACAACAAAGGATTTCTTGTTTGCCCAGAAAAATTCACCAGCCTCGTAACATGCTCTGAAGCAACTTGTGCAACCACATGGGATCTTAATGAACCTAAAGGAGAATATATGTCAAGATAAATATGTCAACTTGTGTTATTGGAGCTATTTTAAACCATATTGTATCTGTATACTCACCTATGTTAATGAGCTGCAGTAAACAAGAAGTTACATGGATCAAGGCCTCGTCGGACAGTGTTTGGTTTTCAAGGACCTTCAAGAGTCCGGATATGCACACGGTGTCTTTCACAGCCTATAATACAATACGTAGCATACAAGCAACTAATATACATAATTTGCCATAATTTGTTTTTGTCAGAAGAAAGAATATAAACATACTGCATTATTTTCCAAAAACTACAAAATTGTCTACCGCTGGTTTGTTTTACCTCTGGGCCAATGTCGGAGTTGGTCAAATTGGAGATGATAATGGAGCTGTGCATCACAATTGAGGAACAGGAGTTTTGACAATGACAAAGTTGACCAATCAAATCCAGGAATCCTTCATCCACCAGCGCATCCTACGAGAAAGCAGGTTCCATTATCTTCTGTTTCCAGGACAATATAGATGTTTTTAAACTTACTTTATTAGGTGCACGTGCAGACAGCGTGCACAGTAGTGTTAAGGCTGGCTCAATGGAAATTAGACTTGAAGTTCTCAACAGAGTTTTCAATGGCAAAAACCAGTCCAGCTCCATTAACTGGACCTGGAATTGCTCTGAAAAAGTAAACTGTTTAAATACCTCTCAAATTATGTTTTAATCAAAATAATGTCATGTTATATGTCATGTATAATGTCATGGTATATGTCTTATTTACCACTGTTGGAAAGAAGTTGGAGACATTTACATGCTTTTGCTGCATTCTGGAAAAAAGAAAAGTATTGGTGTTTTTGATTTTTAATATATAATAAATAATACAGAAATAATAAAATGATGTCTTTACTCATACCTTAGTAACTGTAGAAGACATTAGATTTGTCAGAGATCGAATTAAATAGTAACCACATGCATTTAACAATGCTGGTTGTAGTTCCAGTACAGAAGCAATGTTACACAGAGCAGCACAGCTGAGAAACTGCAACTGTGAGTTAGAGGACTGCAGCAGAAGAACCAGGACTGGGAGAGCCCCGCATCGACACAGCAGTTTGATTGAAGCCTCTGAATAAAGATGAACAGTTTGCAGTGGTCATTCAACAGCATATTTGAAGTTGAAGTTCAGGTATGGATTTTGACAGTAATCCTTGCAGTGTTTCTTGTTGCAATCAAATGTATATGTTTTTTTTGTTGTTGAAATTTTGTAATTAATGTTAACTGTATAGTTAGTGTAGTATCTACAGTAGTGGACTCACCCGACTGTGTAAGTTGTAACAAGGCCCAGGCTGCATCCTGCTGAACTTGTGGATCGTAGGATTTTGCTAAAGCCAATAGTGGGATGAGGCCATCATGAATGATAGTATTCGCATTTGACTCTGCAGCAGAGCAGAATGAAAACGTTATTCATTTCCTACCTTGCATATTTTTTAGGCTGGGTTAACCCTGGATGGTGGATATTCAGTTGGTGAACTGACAGGCAGACAACATCGCATATTCATTCAAACACTACACACTGAAACATTTGCAGCGGTATTTGTCCATGCATTTTTACTACGCACCTGAAAAGGAGAGCATAATTATGCATGCACTGGAGTTACACTGAGCCACGACATCACCAGATTTGAAAAGCTCTATCAGTGGCTCCAAAATCTTCATCTGAACCACAGTGTCAATACAAACTAAAACATAAGCGAGGCACGGTATGAATTATAATATTTGTCATAAAAAATAGGTACAATTGACCATACTATTATACAAAGACAATGCATAAGTCCTTCTTACTGGTGTCTTTTAGTAAAAAGTTGACTAGGGAGAGGGAGGCTGTCTTCTGCACTTTCAGGTCAGAGGAGTATAGTAATGTGACGACAGGCCTCAAGAAAGGATCCGGTAAAGGTGATTTCACTGCAACAGTGTTCATTCAAATATAGTTATGTTAAACCAAATGGCGGACATTTCTTGTATCCATATAAATAATGCAAACAATAAACATTAGCAATTCAATTGGACTGGTTCCAGATTAAAAAAATATATATTTTTGGGATTGGGTAAATAAACATCAGCAATAGTCCAACAAAAGGCACATATTCTACTACACCTCCTACCACTCCAAATCATACTACGGATAAGTTCAATACAACATGAGTCTTTTTTCCTGTTTGAACAAGACCACAAACACCGGTGGCAATTTGACTAGAACCGGTCACACTTGACAAAAAGGAAAACAATATATTCTTGTCAATGTCCATGCAGAAAAGGTTACATAATTTCCTTCTGTAAAATATGTTTGTAATAGTTACTAATAGAGATTAGATAATACATACATAATACATGATCTGGATATTTTTTGTAAAGAGAATACGTTTTTACTCACAATGGTGACTAAGATGTAAAAAATACTCTGCTGCAGTGTGTTGTATCCTGGAGCTTTCTGACGCTGCAAGTCTTCTCAGTGTTGGAAGGTTTTGATCATTACATAGTTGATTTACATTTTCTGAAATGATAAGAATTAGATAATATTGCAAGTTTAATTTTGTTCAAATATTAATAAGGTTATATCCAACCATCCAGTGTATTCAGCTGTAGCACCAGGGGATCCTCAGCATTATCAAAACAAGTACTGCACTGTAAAAGATTCCTCAAAAACACAACTATTTTTTGTCCAGCTCCTGCAAAAGCACTTTTTACATTAGCAGCGCATTCACTGAACAAGCAGCATTCACATAATCCTGAACCCATGTCAACATCTCCTCCATCAGACGGTAGAGCTCTGACATATGTAATTTCATTATAACTAGACACGTAGACGACACTTGCTGTGCACCAAAGGGTGAGGCATGTAGTAAGTCAACAGGTAAGTCAACACACATTGGCCATGTTACAGGGTAATGGGGAGAAATTATGCGGACTCGTCTGTGATTGGTGGAAAGGTCTTGTTTTTCCGTATTACGTCAAGAACATGACAGTCAAGCTCCTCCCCTATCTAGGTTCCTATGGTTACTGAGGCAGCGTTGTTGAAGTTATATCGCGTCCCAATCACTGCAGGCGATACAAACAACACACACCGTCTCTATTTCAACAAAATATTTTCATTTGCAGCATAGGTCTTCATAATCATCCACCTAATGGTAAGATGCCGTTCGTGTTTTCTGTTCATACAGAGCTAGTGCCTTTGTTGCTAGGGGGTTGTTAGCTTAGCAAGCTAACTGCTTACCTTAGCGTAATGCTACTTTACACATTAACGTTAGTTAGAGCAACCTTGGTAGCTCTGCTCCATCAGTCTTCAAATACAGTTTTGGGGTTTAAAATTAAATCATATTTATTGGGTAACTATATGTTTTAAAGTGTTCATACTGCGTTGTTTGTAATTTTTTGGGTCACGAAAGAAATCCTTTGCAAGCTGTAAACAATAAGTAGATTTTCTATTTTTAGAAGCAACGCTCTGGTTTGACAACTGACGTTACTGGGATCAGAGTCATGGTACATAAGGATGCCAACAGGTAATGTTTATTTACCTACAATGGGGTAGTAACACAATTACTAATCTTAAAATGCATACTTCGTATGTGAATTGGTGTGCAAAACGAAACTATTTTTGTCTTTAGCAATAATTTCCCCATATTATTTTACAGGTGAGCGTGACGATCGGGCAAACACCCGAGAAAGATTCAATGAAGTCTTGAAGAAATATACTGAGGGAGATAAACTGAAAAAGAAGAAAAGGGACAAAGCACAAGATGATATTGCAGTATGTTTAAACATTTTATTTGTAAATCTTAACAGTTTTTACAATATTTACATATGCTTATTTCTGTCTACTATGAAAATATTACTAGATAATTACTTGAAGGGGGCTCTTTGCTGTTTTTATTTCCTGTGCTATTTTAGCTTCAGACTCTAAAGAAAAACCTCAACCTCGATAAGGACACAGACCAAGATGAGACTATCCTCCAAAATACGAATGATCTGGAAGAGGGCAGCCCCCGCTTCACAAAGAACAAACGGAGAGAAAAGGAATCCTCTGTGAAAGTCAATGTCCACAACAGCTTAAATGAAGAGGAGACTCTGAGTTCAAAAGTCAAGAAGAAAAGCAAGAAAGAAACTAGAAGCCTGCCTACACTTCCCTCAGCGGATGACAATATCAAGGAGGTTTCGAAATTTGAGATCATTTCAGAAACTGATAATGTGTCTGCAGTTAAGCAGCCAAAACGAAAAAGTAAGAAGGGGAAAGCAAGAGAGGACAAACACGACATAGAAGGGAGTCATGTGGAGGATCCAGAGGACAAACTGTTGCTCGATTATCAGCAGCAGATTGCACAGGAGGAGGCACGGACGAAAGCTGAGGACGAAAGCGCGGCCTCTCAAAATGTAATGCTTAATAATGATGTCGGGAAGAAGAAAAAGAAGAAGTTAAAATCTGCAGAGACTGATGTGGGGTAAATGTATATTGTATTTTATAGCTCTGTCTTTCTACTGTATAATATGAGCTTAGAAGAAAGTGTCTATTAATGGCTTTATATTTTCATTCATTTGTGTCATCTCAATTAATAATAACACTGAAATTAGTCAGTTGCATTCATAAATATAAACATTAAGAAAAACATTTGAGTTATTTTTTTTCCTCAGGGGTCAAGTGGAACATGCCGACCCAAACAGAACGGAAAATGAGTCTAAAGAAAAAAAGAAAAAGAGGAAGAAAAAACATGGTACTGTGATTTTAAAGGTGCCTTATATGACTTTTTTGGAGGAGGGTATGCCGCTTGCTTGTCTCCATGGAGATGTTATTAGCATTGAACTTGTTTAGCCCATGAAGACAAGCAGGTGACGCCACAGGCCAATCTACAATTCAGATCTGGCATAGTACAAATACATGTCTATTAATTCATTTTAGCAACAAAAACAACTCGATAAGTTTAATGACAAACTTTGAAACATTCCAGGTCAAAGCAATAACATCTCCATGAAGACAAGCAGGTGGTGGTGGACCCTTCACCACAGTTGCCGAGTGCACCTTTAAGTTTTTTGTTTTAGTTTTCCTGTGCAGCGTCAATACAATTTTAATTTTGTTCTATCTTCACTGTGTAGTTACTGAAGAAGAGAATGAAGTTGAAGCCACAGACGAGCCACAGAGAGCAGCCTTTGATGACAGTCTCGTCCTGGGACTCTACGTCCACCGCACAGACCGCCTTAAAACAGACCTGCTCATCTCACACCCCATGGTCAAGGTCCATGTAGTGGATGAAATCACAGGGCAGTATGTGAAGAAGGAGGACTGGTGAGAATCAATATTATTATTTCTTCATAATGCATTAAAGGTGCACTATGTAACATTTCTGGCAGTGGTGAGGGTCGTGTCATCCGTTAACTGCTTGACTGCTGTCTCCATGGAGATGTTATTACTTTACCTGAACTGTTCCACAGTATAGCATAGGGCTGCACGATTTGGGAAAGATATCTAACTGTGATTTTTCTGACCAGTCCAGCAGAACTGACAAAAGACTGAAATACTGTACAGCAGATCTATGAACAGACAAAAATTTTTTATTTCATAACATGTTTGTACATCTCTAAACTATGGCGTCAGCAGCGTTTATGCCCAAATATGACATGATATTTTGTTGTTTGCGGAGAAAATTATGGCACTTCAAAAATGACTTTGCAATTTGCTAATTGCGTCTATTAAAATAGCAATTTCGATTCAATTTTGATGAGTGCCGTCGTCTCTCCACAAATCTGTAACCTGCTCAACGTGATAGATATGTTTAATGCCGTACTGTGGAACATTACCGTTAGTGGAGTGACATCTCCATAGAGACAATCAGGTGGCACCTTTAATACTGTATTGTAGGTAATACTAACAAATATTGAGTGATAGTATTGTTGGACATTCTATATTATTATTGATGTTTTTTTACAGTCATCGCCCAGTGTCTTCGTTTTATGAAAGTGAGAGTGTAGATCATATTCTACCCATCATGACTCAACCATTCGACTTCAAGAAAAACAAATCCGTCATCCCCGAGTGGCAAGAACAAATCATCTTCAACGAACGCTTTGGTTGGTTTGTGGAAAACAAGGAGGAGAGCCCCCGAGTCTTACTTTTCTTCGAAGTGAGTAGCATTTCACTGACAAAAGAACCAGTATTTTTATATTTTATGAGACTTCAATTCTTGCTTGTGTTTCTTTAGATCTTGGATTTCATGAGCATGGAGGAAGCAGCCAGAGCCAATGTTGATGTGGACAAACATGAGCGAGGATTTAGAAAGATTGCATGGGCCTTCTTGAAGGTATTTGTATTGGAAATATATACTCTAAGCCCTAAACTTAAAATGGCCTCATCCTAAACCTAATCCAAATCTTAACCTTATACTGATTGTGAAATAATATTGAAAAATGCTTGCATCTCACCAAAGCAAAGTTTTGTGTGGTAAACTGGGTTGGGGGGGGAAATCGTGCTACATTTTGAGGAAATGTACCCCTTCAAAAAATATATATTGCTAAGTGGCCCCAATTGGTGTATATCTTGTCTAAATTGTTTTCTTACATTTGCGTGTTGTTGTTTTTCAAGCTTGTTGGAACAAATGGTGTCTTGAACGTGGACAATAAGCTTCGCCTCCAACTTTTCTGCCCTCCGATCCGGGCCAAAAGACAACCGAAAACCATTGAGGTGGTCGAGTGGTGGAGGAAGTACCCTAGACACAAATATCCCTCTACACTATATGTTACGGTGAAAGGAATCAAACTACCTGAACACGTACGTTTTATGTTTATTTATTTTTCTAGGGAGACCTCTGAAAGTTTGTCCACGTTTCTACTATTCCTGTATTCCAGGTGGACCCAAGCATGCGTTCAATGATGGCACTGCAAGAGGAGCGAGGCAGCACCACTTACAGTGAGCTCCAAAATGAAGTGACAAGGAAAAGCATTTCTCAGCCGCTCGACGACAAACCATCAGTCTTCAGGTGGAGTCGGCTCCCTGGCCAGGTCTGTAACGTGATCATGTGTTTATATTACAGGCCATTGGATTTGAAAATCTGGTTTAGCTTCAGTTCTGGTCATGTTTAACGTATGTTGTGTTTTTGCTTTGAACAGGTTTGTAGGATTCCCAATAAGTCGATGTTGGCGTTCCGTGGTGGTCAGATGGGCTGCTTCACTCTGCTCTTCTCCAACGCGGGGACGATACTGGCAGCCGCTTGCGCCGACAGAGATGCATTCCCTGTTGTTGGTCAGTGACGCTCCAGCTAACATTAACATAAACGTACATTCTTATAGAACTGTCTTTTCTTGGTCTACTCCCACAGTGTATGAGATTCCTTCTGGTAGAGTTTTGGCTGCCTTCAGTGGACATCTTAAAATAGTGTATGATCTCTGCTGGTCCAGAGATGACAGAAGACTCTTGTCGGCTTCTTCTGATGGAACTGTCAGGTCAGAAATGATCTATTGTTAAGGAAAATCTGTCATTATGTTTGTATTCAGCAGCATTTTCAAACCCACTTTTGTATGCATGTGAATTAATAGACAGTTAATTTTGTAACTAACTATAATTGTGATATTAAGGCAAGATTGTGTTTTCTTCATAATCTTGCATTTGATATAAAAATGCCAACCCTGGTTTATTTTTGTCCACCAGGGGGAGTAAATGTTCTTTCTAATACCTTGTTCATTTATGTGTGACAGGGAATGGGACGTTGAAGGACTGTCAGCAAACGCGCGGAAGGTGCTCCCTCACCCCTCCTTCGTGTACAGTGCCCAGTACCACCCGTCTGCCCAGAGCCTAGTGGTCACTGGGGGGTATGACAGTGCCGTCCGCGTCTGGAGACTCGACGTAGAAGATGTGAACGGGCAACTTCTGCAGGAGTTTGAAGGACACTCCAGCTTCATCAACACCATTTGTTTTGACTCAGAAGGTATCGTACTTTTACTTTTTTTTAATGTGGAGCCATTACTTTTTGGCATGAAGTTAAACGCTTACATTTCCCAAAATAGCCATCTTCAACTTTGAGCATTCACTTGCTGTCAATAAACCCAGGTGCCATAATTAACAACTATACAATGGCATTCCCTTAATATATGTTTCATAATTATATTCATCAGTAATTTCATTGATTTCTAGCATCTGGTTGAATCCCATTTAATTATTTCAATTATGTACTGATTATATTCTATCATTAATTGCGTGTACTTCACTTGACTTTATTAGGAGGGAGAATGTTTTCTGCAGACAATGCTGGCACAATTATTGTTTGGCAAAGTTGGGTGAATGACAGCTCGTATCGACAGCCATGTCAGCACTGGTGCATAGAGAGGGTAAGTAACACTTATATTTATTAAATAGTGTATTGTTACGTTTAATACTTTTTACCTTTTGTTGTTGTGTTTGTTGTTGTTTACAGAAATTAGACGAGGCAGATCTTCGAGCTGTTCCTATCAACAAGCTGCAGCTCCATCCAAACGGACGCTGTCTGCTGATCCACGCCAAAGACAGTGTCCTGAGGATGATTGATCTGAGAATGTAATTAGAACCAGGAAATGAATCACTAAAAATGTGTTCAAAAACTTATTCAGAAAGAAAAACACTATGCAACAATACATCTTAAAATAAGAGAGCCTGGAACTTTCCTTTAGTGTTCCCTGTATAAACATAGATTGATTCATAATAAAATATAAACAATATAAATAAGACATAAAGACTGCTGAATATTGAACTAATCCTCATTTTATGTAGCCACTTGTTAGGAGCATTTATATTTTGGGAGGTTCAGATAAATGCTAAAATCACTGTGGATTAGTAATTTGTATGTATTTTCTACCAAATGCAGATATAATGTTTGTCCTTTCAGATTGGCTGTAAAGAAATACACTGGTGTCACTAACTACAAAGAGAGGATCTACAGCACTTTCACACCGTGTGGTAGCTTCATCTTCTCCGGGAGTGAGGACGGCATGGCGTACGTCTGGAACACTGACACTGGTGCGCTCTGCAGATTTTATATCTCTTAAATGGCCTGGTTTCTTATTTTGTCTTATTTTTGTGTGGCAGGAGACCAGGTGGCAGTGTACTCGGAGCTTTGTTACCCCACTGCCCTCCACGGAGTGTCCTTCCATCCTCATGAAAACATGGTGGCCTTCTGCGCCTTTGGACAGAGCCAGCCCATCCACGTGTATATCTATGACCGCAAAGGTTCGTCCAATTTCATGTATTTTTTTATTTTACTGACACACAAAACACCACAGCTGGGGACACATCCGAAGAGCAAAAGAAAGTAGCAACAGTACAAGTAATGAGAAATAATAATAATAATGGCACCATATGGTTAAACATAAGTAAAGTTACGGTTTGTCCAATTCCATGTATTTATATTTAGATCTTCACAGTCTGTCATGATCCTATGAAATAGATTACACTGTATATGTGCAAATATTGAATTGGTCGTTCAGAAACTAAGTTATACTTGTCATTGGCTTTACTAATCTGCATAGTTATTTGATGTTTAGATAAAACGGCAATTTAAACATTTCACTTTTAATTGTAGTATTTAAGTATTGAGTGTTTGTGAGTAAACTTATATCTTACATAACTGAAATCAATTTGGCGTTCATGGGTATGTGGTTCATGCAGTACAAAATCTATTTCCTTGCAGATGCAGTTTATGGGGTTAATATCTAGAGTTTTTGCAGGCGAACAAGAACATGTTACTTCCTGCTTCGTCCGCCTCACCCTATCCCGTAACCAGAACCATAGATTTTTCCAAAAACAACTACCGTACAAAAAGTGCTAAGCCATAAGGCCCACAAACAATAGAAATGACCAAATTATAGTTTTAAATATAAGCATTGCAGAATTCTAAATGTGAAAAAATATCAATCTTAACAAAAAAAAGACATTTCTCCTACATTAAATGTAAGATACTAAACAGTATTCAGTATGTACAGTATATATGTAGTGTACATACGCTTCGGTTTTTCTGCAGTTTCTCAGCTGGAGGTGCACAACATAAAGGGAATGAGCCGAGCGACTTCAGTGGACCCCAGGACTGTGAGAAGCACCCCGGACTCTGCACTGCACCCGGACACGCCCGTCTCCTCCTCCGCCCTGGACCAGTTTGCTCAGTCCACCAGACTGGCCCTGAGGATGCTGAGTGTCCAAGAGCAACTGGACTCGGTGCTGGTCAGTCACGCTCACTTTAGACAAGTCGAGATGTTCAACAATATAACTCTTAACATCTTTTCAGGAACCACATCAGAGGTCCTCCACATCTGGATTGCTCTTTGAACAAGGTAAAAAGGGTTCAGCCTGGTGCCAGAACAAACTCATCTTTAACAATTACAGTCATTTTTGTCTGTTTCTTGTAGACAGAAAAGGCCTTACTCACACAGGAAGGAGCTTGACAATTGACTCTGGGATGGTTTGTATTTCTGTTTATCAATATATACTTTGTTTTCTATTTTATCTGTAATTGATTACTGTCTAGTGACCTATAACTAGAAACTAATTTGGATTTGGTTTGAATTACTCAGTCAGTGTGTATTATAACGTGTATTTTTGCAGTAACAATGAGGACGTTTTGAAAGCTTAGTAATGACTCTTAACATTTTTAAATCCATAGCAAGGCCTACAAATTAACTTTTCACTTTTGTCAAAGAGACCAACAAAATGTATTTATCCGGGATATAAAATCCTTTGTTGCATGATTTTATCAACATGGTGCCATATTTTTCCGTTCTATTTACATTTTTACATCACATCTGGGGACAAACTGAGTACTGGGCAAAAAATGCCTGATACCTGAAAAAAACCCCTCCAATTTCGCTTTTGGAGCCGATATATCGCCCGTCCTTAACTAGTATACAGTATATATGTCGTGAATGTTGAACAGTTATGTTACAAAATCCACATTCTTTCTTTCCCTAGCTGGGATTAAACAGCCCGTTACCTCCTCCCTCGCTCAAGTCCCCTCACTCTAAGCTGCAGCTCTCGGGGGCCCTGACCGAGCAGCTTATCCCACAGGCAGCTCTGAGCACACACAGCCGTGAGTAACATGTTCCCCTTTAACCCAATGTGCTGCCAACATCCCAGGCCAAATATTTGTGTATTAGTCTAGCACGTAGGCTTTAAAAGTACACTGTGGCAATCCGAGCAATCCTCGTGAAGCATGTTTACTGTGCAGAGGGATCAGGATGGACCTCTTACTGTTTTCACTTGTGTTCGTAAGTTTAAATGAAGACCAACTCTGGAAATCCCTTGCATTTACCGTCTTATTTCAGGTGGATTTACTCCCGTGGGCCAGCGCCTGAGAGGAGCATCTTCATTCAGACTGCCAAGGGTAAGAAAGAAGTTAATTAATTAATCTATATATATATATATATATATATATATATATATATATATATATATATATATATATATATATATATATATATATAAGATTAATTAGGAAAACGCCATGTAATGTCATGTTCTCCCTCTTTTTTTAGGCATTGCGTGACAGTGTGTCTTCAGCAATTCTTGGAACTACAGATGCTTCTCAAGTTGAACAAGTGGTAATTAAGTCTCACCCTTTGTGAATTACTAAACGACAAGAAACCAAACGCCATTTTGTGACCTCCATCTTCTCAGTTTCATATGGAGTTTTCTCTAACGTTTTCAGGTTGTTGCTCTCTACGACTACAAAGCCAACCGATCAGACGAGCTGACAATTCACAGAGGTGATGTGATCCAGGTGCTTTATAAGGACAATGAGAACTGGTGGTTTGGACAACTCTCCAACGGGCAGCAGGGATACTTCCTAGCTTCATATGTGGTGGACGAGAGTAAGTAGAATGATACACACTGTAGAAAATCTGAAATTCAATTGATAGAAGCATTATATTTATCTCGGTTTTATGTTTTTTAGTACCTGTTTTGTCTGTATTTGTTTGTTTGGGCTTGTTTAAATGTCGACCTTGTCTGGTTTCGTCCTGGTTTTATCCTTTTTTTTTGTTCTATGTAAGCTGTCTAATGCCTGTCTATTTCTGGATGTCCAAGATGCAATATTTGAAGTAGAGCCTTTGCAGCAGATTTTGCTGTTTGTGAAATGTTGTTTTATGTCAGGTGACTACAGCGAAGATGCAACAAAGAGAGTACAAGAGGCTCAAGCTGCTTTGTCCGAAGGAACAGCGGATCGCTCCACACCCACACGAGTAAGTAGGCGCATTCGTCTTTGAATTCACTTGCGGGCTTTTGCTAACCCTTTTCCGTCGTTTCTTCGTGTTATATAATCGGGTCCTATAACTTGGTGATGGTGGACTTTTTCTCCCTTCACAACTTTAAGGTGTCGGCTGCCATTAGTTCTTCTGGAGAGCTCAGGTTTCTCTCTGAGCCAACTCTTTCAGACACTGAGCCGGAGCTGATTAATGCCAAGTAAGTGACTATAGACCATATTTGTTTCACTGAAACTGGACTGAAATGTTTGTTACTGGATTGAAAGAGCATCACAGATTTTCTAAAGGAAAACTAGATCATTGTCAGAATTAAAGGAATATATATATAAAAGGCAAACTGGTAATTGTCTTTAATGACAATATCCAGCAAAATAAGACAATAACGTGATATAAAATGGGTTTGAAATTCAAGTGGGACACCAGAATTTGCAAAGTACAAAATGATCCATGTAGAGGTATTTCATGGCATATGAACTAATACTACTGTGTATGTTGTTTTATACAGAAGTAAAAGAAAAAAGAAGTTGAAAAAGCCCGGGCTGTCGGTGTCTTTGTCTCGGGGGACGTTTTCCGATTCAGCAGGTCCCAGCACCAGCACGAGGACAGTCCGGACTTCAGACAGACCACTGCCAAAGAGACCCAGTGGAAAGACCAACAATGCCTTTGAGCCTGACCCCTGAACTCAAATGGACTTTTGGGATCTTAAGTGTATATATTAAGTGCAAAACACTAAACTATTTTGTATTCATTTGTTTTTATTTTGTATCTATGATCGTTTTATATTGTAAACTAGACAATTCTACTTTTTATGTACATTTTCTAATTCTTTATACAGAATTAAGAATTGCATAATTTAGATATTATAAATAAATAGTATAACTGCATCTACAGAAATTATAGAAACATTTGAGTTTTTGAAATACGTTCACTCTTAATAATTTAAATATAATGTGCAAGTTGTTTTCACATTTTAACATGCCTTACATTACAATCTGACTACACATTTAATTCAGTCTTTCTCAACGTTGAGTTTGTAACTCGACACAAACAAAAAAAATCAGATTACTAGAATAATCAGATAACCCAATAATTAGATCAGATTTTTGGTGTCTGACTGACCCCCGTCAGTCAATAAATGGATCTTTAGAGAAACTGTTAAAATAACTCATCATTAAAAACCTTTCCATTAGTTACATTAGTTTTCCCCTTTTTTGCTAAATTAGCTGCGCCAAAACCTGAACAATCGGGAAGAAATCAGATGGAACTGTCATGACATGTCAATAACGTTTGTTAAATACCAGTTTTATTATTTTTGACCCCTAAAACATGATATAAATACGAGTGGTGTTATTTAACTACAATACAATAACAAAGACATACATTTTTTCCTACTAATCACTTGGTCTATGGAGTCATGTGATGCTGCTGCTTTAACAGAAGGCACAATTATGAAAGACCCTTCTCTCTGTCACTCGTTCTTTTAAATGATCTCCAAAGTTCCCACAAATTATCTTTAATATCCAAAATAATCTCAATTGCATTAGGCAGTGCTTGTGTGAATGTCTACAATCTGAAAGGAACGCAAACAAACAACGAAGTAGTAGAACATGTCTTTCCAACTTCACATTTTCATGGACACCAGACTCTAGAAGATTAGCAGTGTTCTCTGCACAGTAACAAATGCGTCCTTTGATGTTGTATCTTCATATTTTATGCTTCATGGATTCAGAAGTGGAGTGGTTTCTTCTTCTGTTGTGGGTTCAGTCAGTGCCCTTGAAGAAATAGTTTATATTAGACAAATCTTAACTGATAACAGCAAATGTGAACAAGCCGAAATGTAGTGTTTAGGATTACCTTTGAGGTGGGTGGTTGTGAAAGATGTAGTGTAGACCGAGCAGAAAGGCCTAAGGGCACAAGAACAACCAGTTATTATGCACTAGCCCTTTTTCTCCGTATTCAAATATCACATGCCTTTTGGGCAAGACGAGGCAAGTTTATTTGTAGAGCACAAGTCCTCCACAAGGCTATTCAAAGTTCTTCACACAACAGGAAAAAATGCATTCAAATCACAAAGAGAAGAGTGCACATAAAAGCATTTCAGTCATATGCACAGCGAAACAAAACTGGTTTTATCTTAGATTTGAACAATGCCAGAGTAGAGGCCTGTCTCACATCCTCTGGAAGACTGTTACAGATTTTAGCTGCATAAAACTGAAACGCAGATTCCCCATGTTTAGTCCTGACTCTGGGCACCAGCAGGAGGTCCCTGAGGTCCTCAGAGTCCGAGATGGTTCATATGGCACTAACATGTCCGAGATGTACTTTGGTGCTAGGCCATGGAGAGACTTGTACACAACTCACCACTTGTACAGTTATTAGTGTAGTTTTTGTTTTTTGTCTTGCAAACCAGCTTTGAGCCCACATTGTGTAAACATGAAGTACTCGAATTGCCACCGCTACTACTACTGCAGACCTCCAGGATGCGCCAGAGTTGCAAAGGCTAAAAGATTGGATTAGACCAGGATGAGACTGATTTGTGACTGATTTGTGTTTTAATAATTGGTAATGTCAAAATGTGCTAAATTGTGAAATCAAGATTTATTATGAAACAAGTTTACTCCTGACTTTCTTATTAGCAGTGAGACACTTCAGCATGAACTGGATTGAGACATAATAGTCCAAGAGAGAGAAAGGCTACAAAGAAGGCTAGAAAATAAATATAAAGTTAAATAATTGTCAAAATGTATAAAAAGTTCTAATACAAACTAAACTGACTCAATATAAATACAAATATAATTTAAAGCATTTTACAATTTCTTTCAAATGTAATGGTCCAAAGTCCAAATAAATCTTTATTTTATATTTTGGCTGTATGGCCCAGCCCTAATCCAAACATCAACATCCATTCTACAAATAATGTAAAAGGTACTTACAGCCAAAAAGGCCAGTCCTCCTTGTATCAATGCTGCCCACTCAAAGCTCAAGTTCTGTGTGATAAGACCGCCGACTATAGGGCCATAAAACATGCTGAAAATAGAAATGATATTTACTTTCAACAAGACAAACCAGTTCCATTTTGAGCTTAATCATTTATTTTCACATAAACATAAATTATCTTCCGCTTTGAGCAGTTTTCATTCAGAAACCACTAAAATCTATAGATAAAATGTACTAAAAAACAAAATTCAAAAAAAATAACTCAACCCACATGGCTGATGACACTTTTTTGTCACTAATATTGTTGCTTATTCTTAACAGTGTGGACAGTAGTGACAGAATTACATTTCTTAATTTTTTTTTTTTTTTAAATTGCATTTCTGAACTATGACCTCACCCAAAGGACCAAACTGCTCCAAACAAGCCAGATACCATCCCCAGTGTGCTCAGGCCTTCCTCAAATCCTTGTTCACTTGAAGAACAGACACAGTGTTAGTTTGAGGCCTACTGTGTGTCCTCCTGGAGCTCCGATGTCCTCCAGGCCGTGAATGTAGCAGGAGAACATGTGAAGGCACTCACTACACACATGTGATGATCTCTGGGAACGTGGGGAGAGCAGTCATGCCCAGAGAAAACCCAATTACACCCAGCATGACAACCAGCAGCCACAGCGGCCTACACATGGCAAACAGGGAGAAAGCAACGCCTTAACAGTATAATATCGGCTCTGATCGTCACATGACTACAATATGCTTTACAAGTTATTTACTAGTAGAGAAAAACTAGTTACGTTATGGTGGCAACTCCCTCAAAAGGTAATAAATTGTTCCATTGTAACTTGTTCAATGCTTTACGGCTTGCTAATGTTATTTCTTTTAAAAACACTATACAGCAATTGTTATGGTTGAATTATCATTCAAATTAAAACTGCATGGTTTATTCCACGTCCTTTAGGGATGCCTTGAGCGTATCCTTGCACTTAAATTGTGTACAGCTTGAACAGTGGCGGTAAATCTCGGGGTTGACCACTGACACAGAGGCATAAACAAACTAAACAATATTTGCTTCTCACCCAGAAATGTTCAGAAACGGCGCAGGACCAAGCAGACAGAAGCCGACTGCCGTGGCGAGGCCTCCTGACACCATGAACCAACTCCTCGTCGCCTACAATTTGGAAAAGGAAAAAATTCAAGATTTTTATTCGTTTGACAAAATTTATATTATGACGATACAGTGTCTACTCGCAGGATATTTATCAGTGAAATAGCCCATCAGTGGAGACGCCAGACAGTAAGGCAAGGACAAACCAAGCATGATGAGGCCGACATAGCCTGGGGAGAGATTAAACTGGGACAACGGCAATTATTTGTTTGTGTTTTGAGCAAATGTACCACTCAATGTGTTGAATAGTACCTTCTCAATAGCAAAAAGTGACAATGTTGCATCCAGGAAGCCCAAGCCGGCACTTAATGTGAATATGACATAACTGATGAGGAGTATTTTTACATTGGTCAGAAGACGGAAGAAAGAGTCTTTGGACGGATCTGCCTCTGTAGAAAAATGAACAATAAGATTAAATGTACGTAAAAAGAAGTAGTGAAAACTGACACCCCACTGGAAACGTGGACCTCTTTTCTTGATGAGGTTAGTTTATAGGGCCACGATCTGGATTGCTGTTTATTAGTCTCACAATAATACCTACAATACTCAAAACAAATCCTCAGTGAGTTTGTATCGTTCGTACAGAACTCCAGACATTTTCAGAGGACTGTAGATTGTTGAAATACTTACCAATAGTGGGCAAGACAAAAATATTGAAGGGGACCATGATTAAGAGGAAACAGCCAAGAAGCATGAATGGGACTTCGTATCCAAAAGACTGATAAAACCATCCCCCAACTGGAGGTCCCAGGATCAGCCCGAGGCCAGTGAAGATCTCCAGACTACCCTGAAATACAAAAGACAAGATAAGTTTGGAAATATTACAACTAGTTTTACTTCGAGTGGCAGTTCGGGCATCAGTTATTATTGACTAAATGAAATAATCCTGCAATTTGCTGCCATAAAAAAGGCATACATTTCATTTGCGACGCAGTAATGAAACACGGAAGAAGAATTAAATGCGTAACATCTGCCATTTAAAATAGATAAAGCCCAAGGTTTTTGTTCATAGTGGAATTAATTTCTACCAAACATTTTCCATTTTTGTCTGTGGCAGTCATTATCAACACAAAACAACAGCTTCTACCGCCTGTCTTGCTCGTGATTTAAAAGTCAAAACAACATACCAGCCAGACAAGGGGCGTCTACACTCACCAAAACAGTCGCCACATTGTTGGGGAAGATTTTCGCTGTCAATGCAAAAGAAGAGGTCATGGCAGCAGCGAAGCCCAAAGCGTCTATGGAGCGCACTATGAAACACAGGGCAATGAAAGGAGGGCCTGCAGGTACGCGGTCCAGTAATCTGAAAGAGAGAAGACAAACCACTTTCAAATTAATCAAAAATACAATCTGAAACACACTGAGGTGCACTCTGAGGTGCACGCAAAACCATGTCACGGAATTTGTGTATTTGAACCGAGGATTATGATTAGTGTTATAATCTTTTTCCAAAGGTTAAAACTATAATAATAATGGTTACATGCTGTACTTTGGTCAAGATAGTTTATTTTTATTTTTTTCAATAAACTTTCAATTTATCTTCTTGAGGTAAAAATCATATTTGTGATTGAATTTCTATAACATGATTTTATCTCATTTAAAATGCAACCAGAAACATAAAGAAAAATGTTTTTATTCACTGCCTTATGATTATATTTAATTAAGTTTATGAAAACTTACCCAAATATTATGGTGCATCCTGATGACACAAATAGCCCAGCAATAAGCATAAACTTTGCACCTATTTGGACAATCTGAAAGAGACAATCAACATAACCAGCATATTATTGACTTAAAAAAAAAAAAATGAAATAATGCAAATATATTTTTTACTTACAAATTTCCCTAAAATTAACGAACCAAATAAATTACAGATCGCATAGCAGCCAAATATGAGGCCAATATCTGTTTGACTTGCACCTTTTTTTACAGCCTGGACAGAAAGCAAAGAGATGATCACAACAAAATGACAGTTTGTGTCATAAAAACATTTAAACATACATTAAATTGCAATATAGTTTTTAGATTGGTTGTAATTTGAAGCTTAAAATGTAGTATAATTCAGCCTCCCTTCACTTTAAGAATATGGCCGTTCTTGTATTTACACAATGACTCACCTGAGGCACCCTTTACCTACAACCTCACCTTCATCTGCTCTTATTATATTGAAAATGTAGGTTTTAAAGCTCTGGTATGTAGGCAATATAAATCTGTAGATCATGGATTTTAGAACTTTGGACAACTATTACTGGGCTGCTACTTCTTAACAATATTTAGGTGATGTTTTAACGTTTTAATGCATACGTAACGTGCCTGTAAATGTTTGGATTAATGTTCAAATCTAGCATAAAACGTAAATGGACCATAAAATTAACCTCGAAAGGGCAGAAATACCCCTATACTCTTGTTTGTGATATTACATGGGATGTTTCTGTTCAGTTTATTTTAATCCAGAACATTTTGCTGTCGTTTTTAGTAGTTTAGTCTACTGTTAAATGTCTGCAGTAATCAGAGTGACATGAATACCTCGTTGGGGAAAAAGGGCCCTAAAATTGAGTAACATATCATAGAGCTGAAGTTGACTGATGCTATAGAGATGAGGGTGAGGATCTGCCGTCTTGTCATCCTCTGGGGCGGCTCTGTGGATTCACTCGGGACAGTATTATCATCTGGAACAGACAGCAAACAAGGCGTAAAAGTTGCTGATGGTCCATGTTTAAGTGATTCCGAGTGCTGTGAAAGTGAAAGAAAAGCATTACATTGTTGGTTTACACTGTGGCGATCACTGACCTCTCTGCGGAAATGCATTATCCGTGTCCATGATTACTCCCCAGATCTCAATATGCAGCAAACGTTGTGGAAAATCAAATCAGCCACATGACTATGCTCCCGCAAAAACTTCTTCCGATACAGTTTCCACAGTGTAAATCCTTCCCTCACGTTGGCTGTCATGTTATTATGGTCAGTCGGGTCACGCCGCGGGAATTAAAACTGCACACTTTCCTGTCTGACTTCAGCGTAAAATCACACGACAACCCGATATAGCTCCATTATTTCACGTTCATGCTTGGTGTGATTAGTGGAATCTTACAACATAACAAAGGCGTTTTTTTTATTACTCGTCCGGTGTGCATATATTCTCATATGCATAAATGAATAAATAAAAATGGGCCGTGGCTGCAACGCGAGCGCCATGAGCAAAACACGCACACTTCCGGTAACAATGCAAGTCACGTGACATACTATTTGCATTGAAGGTCCAAGGAATTGACCCATGGGAATTAATAATGACTGGCCTTAATGGTGGGTTATGTTTTAAGAGTCTATTGTGTATCATAAAAGTGTATGCAGTAAATAAAATTAGCTTTGAACTACTGCAGAAGAAAAACAAGGCTTATGTCAATTATATCCATAGCTTACATTGCATCCGGGAAGTATTCATAGCATTTTACTTTTTCCAAATTTTGCGATGTTACAGCCTTATTCCAAAATTGATTAAATTCATTATTTGCCTCAAAATTCTAAAAACGATACCCCATAATGACAACTTGAAAGAAGATTGTTAGAATTCTTATCAAATGTATTAAAGAATAAATAAATAAATAACCACTTGTACATCACAGTCATTCCATGACACTCAAAATTGAGATCAGGAACATTGTTTTCCCACTGATCATCCTTGAGATGCTTCTGCAACTTGATTGGAGTCGTGATTGGACATGATTTGGAAAAGCACACACAGGTAATGTCAGAGCTCAAACCAAACCATTAAGTTCAAGGAAGTGTTTGTAGACTTCCGAGACAGGATTGTGTCAAAGCACAGCTCTAGGGAAGAGTACAGAAACATTTCTGCAGCATTGAAGGTTCCTATGAGCACGATGGCCTCCTTCATCCATAAGAATTCTAAGGGCCTTAGTCAGGGAGGTGACAAAGAACCCGATGGTCACTCTTGACATATCTCCAGCGTGTCCCTGTGGCAAGAATGGTATGGTAGTGGCCAGACGGATGCCACTTCTCAGTAAAAGGCACATGTCAACCCGTCTGGAGTTTGCAAAAAGGGAACCTGAAGGATTCTAAGAACCTTGCTTGAGAGGTTCTGCAAAGAAAAATGAGACTAACTGCCAATAAATAGGTGTGCCAAGCTTGTAGTATTATACTCCAAAATACTTGAGGCTGTTAGCCAAAGCTGCTTCAACAAAGTATTGACCAAAGGCTGTGAATACTCATGTATGTGCGAATGTATTTTTTTTTTTAAATAAATGAGCAAAAAATGTAAACAACCGTCTTTCATGTTGTTATTACGGGGTATCGTTTGAAGAATTTTGGGCCAAATAATGAATTTAAAGTGCCTCCAAACACCAAAACCACTTTTTTTAACTGATTAACTGTCTCAGTGGGTTCAAAATAGAGTGGTATACACATTACTGGCATTATTATGACATTTTAGTGCATATTTGATAAAAATTTTACTTTTGGGTCCAAAGCCATGTCTGCTATGTCCTCTTTGGGTTCAACTATGGCCACGGCATTTGACTTTCATGGTAGGACCAAGCCCCGGCCATGAAACATGTCACTCTTTGGCGCATGTCGTCCAAGATGTCGTCAGTTTAGCCTTTAGGCAAGCTACATTCGGGAGTTCTCAATCCACCGAACATGTGCAGTAGTGTTCTTCTTCCAAACAAGAAGTGCGGTCTTGCGGGACGTCCCATGTGACCGCTCTGACCATTGAGAGCGAGAGCTGCTAGAATTGAGCAGACGGCCATGACCTCCTCAAACCTACAGGCACTGCTCACAGAGTAGCATTGCTCCCATTTTGTGCAGAGAAAGCGCTGCCAAACAAAGCAGTTGATTTTGATTTAGACTTAGGTCTCACCAACCCCACATCAAGTCCATCGCCACCAACCTTGGCGGCATCATTGATGGAGATTTTAATCAGAAAGGGTTTATTGCCATTGTCAATGAACAAAATTCACAAACATAGGAACTTGTCTCTGCATTAAGGTGCAACATAAAACACTGATCAAAAATAAAATAAGGTGTTTAGAAGTGTTCATGAGTCCAACGGCACAGGGAAAGAAACTATTCTTGTAGCGGGAGGTTCTGGTCCGGATGGACCAGGCTCCTGCCTGAGGGGAGTGGTTGAAATAGACCATGTCCAGGGTGAGAAGGGTCAGCGGTGATCCGACCTGCTCGTCCCAGAGACTTGGAGACGTGCAGGTCCTGCAGAGATGGAATTCTGCAGCCGATCACCTTCTCAGCAGAACGCACAGTTGTAGTCTCTGTTTGTCCCTGGCTGTGGCTCCAGCGTGCCACACGGTGATGGACTGCTTTCCTCAGCTGCCGCAGGAAGTACAAACTCTGCTGGGCCTTCTTGATGAGGGGACTGATGGTGGGCTCCCACTTGAGTGATGGTGGTGATGAGGAAGCGGAAAGGAGTACACGGTGGTGATGGGGGAGTCTGTCATGATGAGGGGGGGCTGGGGGGCTGTGACTTTCCTGAAGTCTACGATCATCTCCACTGTCTTCTGGGTGTTGAACTCCAGGTTGTTACCGCTGCACCAGGACACCAGCCGGTCTACCTACCTTCTGTAGACAGACTCATCCCCGTCCGAGATGAGCCCGAGGAGGGTGGTGTCGTCCGCAAACTTGATCAATTTTACGGAGTCATGGCTGGAGGTTCAGCAGTTTGTGTACAGGGAGAAGAGCAGAGGAGCAAGTACACAGCCCTGTGGAGCTCCTGTGCTGATAGTCCGAGTGTCTGAGACATTCTTCCCCAGCCGCACGCACTGCCTCCGTTCCGTCAGGAAGTCAGTGATCCACCTGCAGGTGGAGCAGGGAGGATGGTGTTGAAAGCAGAGCTGAAGGTTTTTGGATTTGAGTGAAAGAATGAAAGGACTCGAACAGAGACTTGAGCACGGCACAGTGCAACTCACTGATCTGAACCGTAACATCTTATTTCGGACCATGGAGATGCAAAAGCAAAAGACTTTGGGGGATTCAATCAAGGAAATGGGGACTTTTCGCTGTCGGACGGAGTAACTCAATGAATCAAGCTGATCGCACAGAGACCAGAAACGATTGGATTATTTGATCGTAAATCATTGATCAACAAAATGTATTAAAGTACTTATTTCTCTTTTCGCGGCTGTACCCTTGTATCTCTCTCCCTTCCCTTATCTGGCCCCGGGCTGGGAGAGCTACAGGCGTTCAAGGCCGTTGCTGAAGCACACACAGACACTTACACAAAACAAGATTTGGCCTTCACTCACCGTCTGCACATCCCACATCCTAATCTTTGTGTTATCTTGTTTATGTCCCTGCCCCCAACATCCACTGAAAATATCCATCACGTTGACCTCGTGTAATGTGCTCAATATGTGTTGTTTATCATTGTATGCTTATTGCTGAACTGCTTCTTCATTTTCTAAGAGTTCAAGTAACCGAGTAGGCGCTGCGCGAAAGCGAGCCGCCCCGGTGGCCGGTGCTCTTTATGCATGTCTCTCATGTCGCATCTGTCATCAAGTCACGTTCCTATGTTGTGAATTTGTTCATTGACAATGGCAATAAATCTATCCTGATTCCTGATTCCTGATTCCTGAAGTCCACAAACAGGATCTTGGCATAGGTTCCCGGGGAGTCCAGATGCTGCAGGATGAACTGGAGTGCCAGGTTGATGGCATCGTCTACAGACCTGTTGGCTCTGTAGGAAAACTGCAGGGGGTCCAGCAGGGAGGAGGTGAAGGACTTGAGGTGGGCAAAGACCAGGCGTTCAAATGACTTCATGACTACAGACGTCAGTGCCACAGGCCTGTAGTCATTAAGTCCAGTGATCCGGGGCTTCTTGGGGACAGGGACAATGTTGGCAGACTTGAAGCAGGCTGGGACATGGCATGAGCCCAGGGGAGGTGTTAAAAATGTCTGAAGACGGGGGTCATTTCTCCTGCACAGTATGTGGCGGGAGAAACACTGTCTGGTCCACCAGCTTTTCGGGGGTTGGCTTTCTGAAATAGCCTGTTTACATCCTGTTCCTGAACTGAGAGAGTGATGGGGGTGGGGGATGGGTGGGACCATGGTTGGGTTGGCAGGGGTGGCCACCGTGGGGGACGGGGTGGTCACATCAAACCCGGAATAGAAGGTATTAAGTTGCTCAGCCAGTTTTCGATTGTCTGCAGCAGGGGGGCTTGGGGCTTACGATTGGTGTGAAGCCGGAGCCCACGTCGCACAGCGCTGTTGTCAGAGGACTGCTGCTTCAGACGCGTATTGTACTGTGATCTAGCTCTCAACACCTCTTTGTTAAATCCATACTTCGCATCTTTGTAGCGCTCTCTGTCACCAGCCTTGTGCGCTGCCTCCTTCTGCTGCTTTAACTGCCTCAGTTTTGGTGTGAACCAAAGCTTGACAAGCAGATAAAACTAGATTTAACCACAGCATTTATCACCTTCTGCTTTAATCCAGACCAAATTGGTTTGATCTTTTAGCGACCTGGAACAGGTGATCCATGCTTTTATCCCTACCCGTCTTGACTGCTGTAATGCACTGTACACTGGTATCAGCCAAGCTAACATGTCACACTTACAGTTAGTAAAAAATTCCACAGCATGCCTTTTAATTTGCACACGTCGTAGAGAGCATATTACACCTATCTTATGCTCATTGCACTGGCCCCCCATTCATTTTAGAGTTATTTTTAAATTGTATTGTTTGTTTTTAAAGCGCTTCACTGATTGACCCCTGCGTACCTCATTGTTCCCTACACTCCTGCGCGCTCGCTGACGTTGCAGGCCAGTTCCAACTTCTCAAACTTCTCAAAAAACGCTCTTCCTCACCACGTAAAGACTGCACCTTCATTTGATGCTTTTGTCTCGTTTAAAAACGCACTTTTATTCATTCACTGGCTTTTAACCCGGCATGAATTGTGCGGTCCTTTGACCGTCTTTTATTATTTAGTATATTTGATATTGTTTTTAATTTGTTTTTATTTGGTTTGTATGCATTATTATTATATATATATTTTTTTTACATATTTTACTTGTGCTTGTTATGTACTCTGTGCAGCACTTTGGAGAGTTTGTGTTGGTAAAATGTGCTATGAAAAATAAAGTTGGACTGGAAATGCAAGGTTTTGTAAAAGTAGGCGGTCAAAATGTGTTGGGACTGGCTGGTCAGAAAACTGCCACGGGTGTTTAATAGACCTTTAATTCATTCATGGAATAAGGTTGCAACAAAACAAAATGCGGAATGCACTTCCCAGATGCACAGTATAACTTCTTTGCTGTGGTGAACAAGACTGGAAACTATCGTCTAGGACCAGTGGTGGAAGTACTCCATTTTGTTACTTAAGTAAAAGCATAGATACAGGAACGCAAAAAAAATAGTAGTCGATAGATAGTATCGCATTTAAAAATCTACTTCAGAAAAAGTATTAAAGTACACCTTTAAAAATGTACTTTAAGAGTAAAAAGTAATTCACACAGACTTTGAGAACTATTAGAGCGTCAAATTGTGATTATTGGTCATCAGAAACAATTTTGCTTCATGAGCTTTACCCAGCAGAAGCTGGCGGAGCCCCCGTTTCTTCTGTTGGAAGCAATGCACTTCCAACAGAAGTGAGTTTGCCTTATTCAATCACTATATTATTAATTAAATTATTGTTAACAATACTAAGAGCATTGCTGTACTGGCATGACCCAGAATATGAAGCTCAATGGAAAAATATTGAGAGTAATGTAGTGTCAGGGATTAAGATAAAATCACCTTTATTTGTCCCACAATGGGGAAATTGCAGTGTTGCAACAAAGAGTACAGAAAAAGATTATGCACATTATAATAATAAAAACAGATAACTTGGGAAAAAAAGAAAGAAAACTCTTATAATCCTAATAACACAGCTGTCATATGGACAGAAATGATTGCACAGGGATGATTGACATTATGTCACAGCCTTGCACAAGAGTATAACAGTATTGCACAGGAGTATAACAGTATTGCACAGGAGTATAACAGTATTGCCCAGGGTTATGAAAGCTGAATGACACGTTCAGGACTAACCGTGTGTGTGTTGTAAAGTCTGACAGCAGCAGGAAGGAAAGACCTGCGAAACCTCTCCTTCACACAGCGAGGGTGGATCAGTCTGTCACTGAAGCTGCTCTCCAGAGCGGACAGAGTGTCCTGCAGGGGGTGAGACTCATGGTCCAGCATAGACGTGAGTTTAGCCAGGACCCTTCTGTCCTTCACCTCCTGAGCCGGCCTTACTGGCAGATGAAAAATGAGTCATTTAGAGGAAGTGGAAAAACGATGGGTAAAATCTGTGCTTACAACCTGGAAGGAGTTTAAAACGTATAAATTAAAAATAATTAAAACATATAAATTAAACAAAAATATAAAAATCTTAAGGCTTTTGACAAAGATTTTGCACCTAACAGCACAGATCTGAGATTGAAGGTCTGGATAACAAAGGAAATAAAGATGTTCTAACATGTTGTAAAAGATAATAAAATGAAAAGCATTGGTATGATGAAAAAAAACCGTTGACTTGGATAAATAGGACTTTTATAGGTATTTACAAATAAAGAGTTATTATAACCAAGAAATCAAATGACAACAAATAGCCCTCTGACTCAAATCTTTATTAAGGCATATAAATCCAAACTTTCAAGCGGAATAATTTCTAAATTATATAAAAGTATTAACAATTTGGACAGTCGCTCCAAATATATTAAAAATAAAATGGTAAAGAGAAGGTAATTTTGTTTTGACGATGAAAGGGAAAATACAACCCAGTGGAAAACCCCGAAATCACACCATGCCAAAGTGCACATTATTCACAAGGAATTTCTGATTGTTTGAGAAACTGTGGTTGCCGGGAGGCCCACCATTTCAATGTTTTTTTGGGACTGTCCTGTTGCTCAGAAATATTGCTAGTGCCATATGAACCATCTCGGACCCAGAGTACCTCAGGGACCAGCCTCCTGCTGGTGCCCAGAGTCAGGACTAAACATGGAGAATCTGCGTTTCAGTTTTATTCAGCTAAAATCTGGAACAGTCTTCCTGAGGATGTGAGACAGGCCTCTCTACTCTAGCAATGTTCAAATCTAAGCTACAAACAGTTTTGTTTAGCTGTGCATATGACTCTTCTCTTTTATGTCTTAAACTGTTTTGAGATTTCTGTCATGTCTTGTGATTTTAATGCATTTTTTCCTGTATGAAGCACATTGAATTGCCTTGACTACAAATTGTGCTCTACACATAAACGAGCCTTGTCTTGTCCTGACCTGCCATGGAATATATGGAAAGTAGCCAATAAATGTCCCGTTGCTCAGACGTTTTGGACTGAGATCAACAAAACCTTACAGACAATGTAGGACATCACCATGCCACTGGATTTCAGAACCATGTATTTGGGCCTCAGGACTCCTGCCATGGGTCTCTGGAGCATCCTCCTGGCAGCAGCAAAATAAGCTCTCACAAGAAAATGGATGACCCAAAATGCACTGACAATTAAGGACTGGACAAACATTATATTGGACATTCGTAAAATGGAAAAAGATTATATTAGGACTTAATTTAAAAATGGATACATTTGTCGGACTTTGGACTAAATGGGACGTTTTCTTTGGGTTTTCTATGCCATGATTTTCTCTCCTTTCTTTTATTAATTCTGACATATGTTAATTGATGTCCACTTTCCCTTTAAATAAATAAATCTAAAGTATAATAAATCTAAATCTAAAGTCTTAAATTTCAAGCCTTAAAGTTAGTTTTTTGTAAGTTTCTGCATCAGTTTCTGATTTGGCAAACTTACCTATATATATTTTTATAGGGACACTTTCAGCTAAAGTTACACCTTGGGTGAAAGTCCCAAAGTGGCATTTAATTGGCTAGACGACATACTTTTACTGTAGACTACTTTACAAAGAACAAAAAGTAGGCGGGACCAGGTTAGCCAGGCAATACTGTCAGCACTGTCTTGTCTGTCTTCACTATGTTTGAAGCATCATGGCAGTGAACATACCAGGGGTTATAGCCATTGCAGTTTTCTATCTTCTGGTTCTGGGGACTGGGATCTGGGCCTCCATCAAGTCCAAACGGGAGCAGAAGAAAAGTGGATCCTCAGAGATGGAGATGGCTGTCCTGGGAAACCGCAAAATTAACTTGGTTGTAGGGATTTTTACCATGACAGGTATTTTGTTGTAGATTATTATTGGATTTATTTGATAGTTGAGTATGAATTCTTGAGATTTCTCTAAACTTGTCCATTAATGAAATTCATCATGTCTTCTTTTCTTTTTTATATACTTTTGTTTGTTCGTTTTTAAAAGACAAAGTAGGTTGTTATTACCATGACATGTTTCGGTGAGCATCTGTCACATCCTCAAGCATCATACATCTGCTGCGCTGTGCCATTTATCAGTTGATCTTTCCAAAAGTGCCCAGTCTGTCAGACCCGTCAGATCAGGGGCCTCATTTATAAAAGAGTGTGTTAAATTGTGTGTACCGGAAAAAAACTGCATAGAACAACCGCAAAAAAAAAGACGATTTATAATTGCTGGTGCGGATAAATGTTTTTATCTCCCAAGAAGGGCGCGCCAGAAAAAGTTTGAGAAGCCCTGCTGTACGCAAGTACGTCATCCTAAACCCCAACGCGCCTTCCGTCTGTGCTGTGCTGCGCCAATCATAAGTTTCCGCCCTGAGACCGCCCTAATATACCATATATGGCTATGGAACGCACCAAATTAACACATTTCCATATGCATAAGGGCGAGACGCTGTGCCACAGACCGGACGAGAAAAGGAGGAAGAAGAGGAAAATCTCCGAGATGGAGGTGGAAACGCTATTAGGTCTTCCTCGCCTTCCCAAGGCGCTGCTCTGCAGCTCTGAGGGCGCGCTGCCACGCAACATGTAGCGGCGTATTCAGAATAAACAAAAATCCCGGGACCCACGCAAAATGTGATGGTCGATGGAAAGAAGACTTCTCCCTTCTATCAGAAATCTGTCACAATATGAGCCTTATTGTGCCAAATGTGTGCAGATCAGACTGTCGCCTGCACTGCCCTGCGCGCAAAGTTATACATCTAAAACCTTAATGTATGAAAGTAATGTAACAGTAAACTGGCAGACTGAACAACTGCTCTAAAGAACACTAAATGAAACGCTGCAGTCTTGAGGGGAGCGCGGACCTCCAGAGCCCCGTGCGTCAGCTGTCGGTTATAAAACGAGTTTTCTCTGGACACAAACTGTTTACATTGAGTCGGCAGGGAGAATCTGAGACCGTGAGGGAGGGCATCAGAGTCAGGTAAGTGTGAGGGGGAATCTGAGACAGGAGGGAGGGCATCAGAGTCAGGTAAGTGTGAGGGAGGGCATCAGAGTCAGGTAAGTGTGAGGAGGAAGGCATCAGAGTCAGGTAAGTGTGAGGAGGGCATCAGAGTCAGGTAAGTGTGAGGGGGCATCAGAGTCAGTAAGTGTGAGGGAGGGATCAGAGTCAGGTAAGTGTGAGGAGGGCATCAGAGTCAGGTAAGTGTGGAGGGATCGAGCAGTATTCGGAGCAGTCAGGTAAGTGTGAGGGAGGGCATCAGAGTCAGGTAAGTGTGAGGGGGATCTGAGGATCAGGAGGGAGGCATCAGAGTCAGGTAAGTGTGAGGGAGGCATCAGGAGTCAGGTAAGTGTGAGGGGAATCTGAGACAGGAGGGGAGGGCGTCGGAACAGAGGAGCAATGATGGAAAACTTTAAAATACGTGACTGGCCTGCGTGCATTGAGCCAGAGCGTGATGGTGCACGTGCACGCTCCTGCGCGTGAGGTCTGTCACCATCATTTGAGTATGCCACTCTCACAATATTGTCAAGATAATTAAGCACTTTTTTGATAATGGGTCAAATTGACCATGTGTGTCAAGTATTTTTTAAAATAGATCACACTCCTGGCGTGTAAAAATGCATACGCACATTTTGGGCTTCGTTTTGTGCGTATCGGGCTTTATAAATGAGGCCCGGGGGCTGGACTTTCATCTGGAGCACCAGGAGCATTCCCGGTAGCCCAAAACTGTTGTCTAGCAGAACTGTGGCCATGCACTGGCCATTTGGGTTAAGAACCATTGACTGTACACTACAAAAGCCACTAATGCCCCTTTTCCATCAGCCCCTGCTCGGCTCGGCTCGGCTCGGCTCTGAGCTCGTGGCCCTGCTCAGCCCTGATCGCATTACCATTACACCTGGTGCGCAGTGGTGCTGAGTAAAACTTGAGCCTCGAAAGGATGTCTGCGCCACAGACAAACGCCAAAACATAAGACTCCTGCTGCACGACGATATTTGCCTGACCAGCCAGTCCCAACACGTTTTGACAAGACTGCATGAACAGAATGTAGGAGGGACTGGCTGGTCAGGCAACTATGATATAGTAACTGTAAAACATCAACAAAACTGCTAAACTAACCGCAAATAAAGCAGAGCGAAGCAGACGGATTTACGGGGACAGATGAAAGATCCAAACACGGAGAACAGTGGGCAGGACAGAACTTTATTACTCACCTGTGGAGCTAAAACTACAACATTCTCATCCATGTCCTTGTAGTTTTCCTTGTAGTAAAAATATAACATTAAGCGAATGTAGATCTTCACGTGAGGTTGTTTATAATCCATGCTGGAAGAGTCGGTGAAGCTGCAGTAGATTACGCAGTAAACTCACTTCCTGTGCAGTTTATTGTCAACTTTCTGTGAATTAAAAGCTTTCTATTCTGCACTACAGCGCCGCGTTTCAAAAATGATAAATACAGAGTTTGGCCGTGCATCTAAAGTTGAGCGCAGTGTTCCGCTCGTTTTCTTTGACACAAGCATGGATCATCTTTTGTTTATTATCGTAGTAACGTGTGCGGACTTTTTCACCATGAAACGCGATTCAAAGCTTGTCACGTGACTCAGACGGTTCATGAAGTGCTGTAGTTTCACGGGTTTTTCGCTAGGGGGCTTTCGTCTCAAACCTTAGTTCACTGAGGGCTTTAAACAAACTACAGAACAGTGAGTCTGTCTCAAACATGTGCCTATTAAAGTCTCAGCTGCTCCACAAAGTTTAAAAAAGGTCACATCTTCTAGAGTTTGTGCAACTTTCTCACACTAACAATCAACGTTGTCATATTTTGTCAAGAGCTGCCCTGTCCTTGGATTTTGCTGCTTTCCCAAAGAGAAAAAAAGCACAAATAAATTAAATCTTTTTCTTAGATAGCAATATTTTTACTTATAAATAACGATTATTATCAAAAAAAAATTTTGAGGCATCACGCATTTAATCGCCGTGGCTTTTAACAACAAATTGGTTTAAAATGGAATTATTAATGTCTTTTGATTTGAACATTGAAGATGGCAAAATTCTTCATTAACACAGCGACGATAAGACGAATCTAAGTTTTGATCGGGGACAGAAGCTGTTTTTTTTAATTACGAATTATTAGTGTTTCCAAAGATAACTTTTTCTATTTTTATAGCACCATAACGAAAAATCTTAATATTTTTGTGATTATTTTTGCGCATAAAATTGCGTGAACTTTTAAATGACTTGCCACACCATTTAGATATTACTCCCACCCCACCCCTCCAGCTCAATCCAGTAATAATTCAATTCATCTAATCCGGAAGACAGAAATGCCCTTACGTTACTATCATGAAGATTACGTGGTCACTCACGGCTATCCTTTCGACCCGCAAACATACGCAACCAGACTGGTTTGTCCGCCTCGCCCTATTCACATTTAATCGAACCTGCCCACTAAAGGGTTACCCAAAAAAATTAGGACTTCTCGTCCATGCTACACGGTCTGATTATCGCTCTACCGTTTTGTAGTTGTGGCATCTGCGTTCCAATCTTGATACGCTCTTGTCCATAATCCGCAGACCAGCAATCGCAAACCGTATCCGTGCGAGCTAATAAGGCATTATCGCACCACTCGATATCCTCTCTCCTCTTCCTTTACCAGCGGTTCGTAAATATCTTCCATACGCACATACTCGATTTACGCTGCTCGGATCCGACGACTCATACAGTCTCTCGATTGTATTTTACTCCACACCACTTCACTCTTCTCCTCACGTACCTCACCATATATGGCTCGCCTTCCCTCTAGGGTTACGCCCTTCCGTCACGCTGCACATTTCAAGTCACTTGGACTACTACTTAGACGACGCTATGCTAACCTAGATGGCATCTACGTTTTTCAGTCGTGCATTTAAGGCCACCACCAGTTCTACACGCGCGTTCAATAGCAAACTGCACTTTCTCATTGTCAAATCGCGCATCCGGAATCAGGCGTGCTCTTCACTCTAACTTTACCTCGGAAAACCTGCAAACCCTTACTCCATCCCGGATATTTAGCTCTTTTTTTTTATATTGAATCCTTGAAAAGATTTTAATTGTGTTACGCAAATGATTCGAATTTTTGTTTTTTTGATTGCAGATTTTATAAGTATTAATTTATGATAAATTAATATAAATATTTTTTAGTATTTTTATTTTAAGATATTTATATTTGAATTTTAATTTTTAATTAATTGAAATAAAATGTAATTTAATAACTAGAGCTTTTATTTGATGTGTAAATGTATGTTGAAATTTTTTTATTTTTTATTTGATCTTTTATGTTAAAAAAATATAGAAATTTAAAAAAATGGATTTACATTAAATCTAGATGATTTTAGTTATTAATTAATGTTGGTTTATATTATTATTGATTTAAATTTTTAACATGGACTGCCCTTTTTTGCTCTTCCCTCCGCAGAAGGAAAATGTAGGCAATTTTAAATTCAAACTTTAAATGGTAAAAAAAAACCTCCTCGCTTTTATCAAATATCTATATCTATTTTTAATATTCATATTACTCTAGAAACACAGCGTCATTAGTAATCCAAACAACTAAAATACAAAGTTACTTTTTTGGCAACCATAGCACATAGAATATGTGGTTGGAACCACTGTGAATGTGTATTATTTTTACTAAGCAACATATGAACAAACACAAAAAAAAGAAGAAAACAAGACCAGAGAGAAAAATTACATAGAATAAAAAACAGTAGACATCCAGTAATTAGATAAAGCTAAAAAAAGAGACAATCAAGGCATACAAAACCTGGAGAAAACATCCCATCTTGTCCAAAGTCTGTCAAATTCGTCCATCTTCAAATTAAGTCCGAATGTGATTTGTTTCCATTTTACGAATGTCCATTATAATGTTAGTCCAGTCCTTGATCGTCGGTGCATTCTGTCGCATCAATTTTTTTGTGAGGGCCTTTTTTGTGGCTGCCAGGAGGATGCTCCAGCGATAGCCACTGGCCATGTCCATGGCAGGAGTCCTGAGGCCCAAAAACAGAGTACTGAAATCCTTTGGGATGTCATAAATTGTCTCTAAAGTATTGTTAATCTCAGTCCAAAACTTGTGAACAACAGGACAATCCCAAAACACATGATAACGGTTTGCCTCCTGGCTGCCACAGCCTCTGCAACAGTCCGCATTTCCCCGTGAGTAATGGGCACTTTGACATGGTTATAAACAAACGAGACACACTTTTCGAACAGAATTCCCTCCAAACATGTGAACCCGTGGTTCTCCAATGAGATGTACATATACTTTCCCACTCTTCCTTATCCAGAACAAAGTGACCCTCTCTTTCCCATTTACCCATAATATAATCAAGAGAGTGGCAACCCAGATTGTTAATACATTTGTATATTTGGATATTAATCCCCTTGAGAATTCAGATTTATAAACTTTAATGAAAGTTTCAGTCAAAAGGCTGTGATGATCATCATCATTCCTAATTTCTTGGTTATAATAACTCCTTTTTTGTAAATACCTCCTAGTCCTGTTTATCCAAGCTAAGGATTCTTTCAACTCATCAAAGCTCTTCAAATGATTCTCCTTTACAATCTGGTAAAAGACCTTTATACCTTTTGTTGTCCAGACTTTAAATCTTGAGTCCTTGCTGTTAGGTGTGAAATTGATTGTAAGACAACCAATTTAAGATTTTAACATCTTTGTTTAGTTTGTATGTTTTGATTCCATGGTTCCAAATACAAAGCAAAAAGGAGGGGAGACCAGGCACAGTCCTGCCTGCCCCCCCTTTCCAGAGTCAGTGGACGTTAGATGATCATTGATTTTAATTCTTGATGTTGGACAATCGTAGATTTGAAATTTGTTTAGCACCGTAAATAAATAACAGCCAACTAACAGAATCAAAAGCCTTCTCTCTGCATCCAAACGAATTATTACGGCTTTGTTTTGTTGTTTTTGTATACGAGTCATTATAAGTAAGAATCGCCTTATGTTATCTTGTGTTTGTTGTTTGTTAATGAATTATGTTTGATCATTATGGATCAAGTTGGGGAGTATTTGTTCCATTCTTTTTGACATAATTGAGGTGTCTATATAATAGTCCATATTCAGAATAGAAATGGTTCTATGCGGAACAATCCAATCGGTCCTTCCCTTCTTTAGGTATCAGGGATATAATGGCTTCTTTCCTAGGAGGGGTCTGAGTTTTCCTAAGTGCCCAATTAAAAGTTGGCAAAAGGAAAGGAGTGTGTCTTTTAGAGCTTTATACCACTCTGAGGTGAACCCATCGCTCCCCGGAGATTTATTGTGCTTTAATCTTTTGATTGCACCTTGTATTTCCAAAACGGTTCTTTCAGCTCCTAATTTTTTATTTTGACATTCTGACGTAACAGGCGAATTGAGGGTGTCCAGAAAAGAATATCTTCTTCTTTATTGTCTGGAATTTTTTTTTAAAAGTTTTTAAGAAAAGGATTCTAAGGCTGATTGAATTTGGTCTTGTTTAGTTAAGATTACATCTCTTTGCCTGTCCTGTATTTTAAAAATTGTTCTTTCAGCTTGTTGTTTTTTAAGTTTCCAAGATAGTAATTTCGAAAATTTGTATCCACTCTCTCTTTGTTTGGTAAAGAGCATTTTCTTAACTATTTCCTGTGAGGTCAGATCATTAATTTCTTCTCTTCTTTTTTTAATTTCTTGTAGCATTTTAGGACACCCCTTTTTGGCATGATTGTCCTCAAACAATAATTGTTTTCCTTGCAGCTCTTTTAGCTTTTTCTCCCTTTGTTTCTTTTTTTAGGCTATGGCTATAATTTGTCCTCTCAAAACTGCTTTGGAAGCATCCCAAAGGATGGGCGGGGAAGTTTCCCCAGTATCATTTTCCTCCAGATAATTCTTAATGTTGTTGGACATGTTTCCTTAAACAAAAGGTCATTAAGCAGGCTGGCATTGAACCGCCACACTGTGTTTTTTCGTCTTTCCTCCAAATCTACAGAAATGTAGGAGCATGATCACTTAGGTCTATTGTGCCAATTGTGATTTTAGATCTGTCTTTATTGAGAATAAAAAAGTAGTCTATTCTGGAATAGATTGTATGCAGATTAGAAAAATAGGTATACTGGCGTGCTTTAGGGTTCATTTCCCTCCACATGTCAATCAATCCTATATTCTTCAATAAGATTCTAAACTTCTTATTTATTGTTCTTCCAGTTCCTCCTGAGGTTGACACGTCCAAAGCAGTCTGAATGCGAAGATTCCAATTGCCGCCACAAATTAGGGTTCCCTAAGAGTGGATCGCAATCCGGTCCATGACATCAGCACAGAAAGTAATATCACTCTGTTGGAGCATACAAATTCAAAAGAGTGAAAACATTCTCATTAATATTCGCCTTAACCAGTACATATCTGCCTTCTTTATCCTTACATTCAAAACTCTGTTCGAAAACTATTCACTTTGAAATCTAAACTGCAACTCCCCTTCTATGTTTGCCTTTTTTTTTTTATAACAGAATTTAGTTAGTTTTTGATGTTCAGTGTAATTCAAATGTGTCTCTTGTAAATATACAATGTCTATTCTTTCTTTTTCATTTTTGTTTAAATTTGTGTTTGTTTGATTAGATTCAGTTTGCCATTCATACTGAAGGATGCTACCCAAGCTAACACTTCTGATGCCATTGGGTTGATTGTATTGATCTTATCGTTGATAACTCTTGAATATTTTTAATCTTGCTGGTCGAAAACAAGAAACATACAGAAGAACCATGGCAACACAGAACAGCCGAAGGGATAAAAAAGAAAACAACAGGGGTGCATATGCTGGAAACAGGCATCGAACCCAAAAACTGATTTAAAAAAAAAATAAATAAACGATTGTAAAGGGGAAGGAAATCCAATCTTAAATGAAGAAAACTCCTCAGGCACTCCTGACACCAAGCCTCACAAGGAACTGAATATTTGACCTCTTTAGCTCACCACACCCTCTGCTGCATTTGTATTTGCCAATTTCCCACTAATCCAATTTTCCACATTTGGCACATTGATGAGTAGATGTACTTTTGATACGCCCTTATGAATTATGGCTCAGGCCTTCAACTCCTGAGCCATCAAGGAGCTCAGGAATAATCTTCTCCAAATAACGTACTGTATCCTGTCCCGCTTCTCCCTCCGAAACCCACACAAGCCTAAGGTTAGGACGACGTGATCTGAACTCCAAATCCAGGAGCATATTTTTCATATTATTGTTCTCCGACTCCAGCGTTGTCACCCTGGCCCGCAGCGGCTCTATCTCTGCCCTTACTGTCTGCAGATTGTTCGCATTACCTGAAACACGCTGCTTAGAGGGTTACTCCCTCTGCTTTCAGGCAAAGCAAAGCAAGGCAAGTTTATTTGTAGAGCACAATTCGTACACATCGTGTACGAATTCAGCTGAGCGGCCACTGCAGCGGACACGGCCCATGGCAGCTAACAACTCAGCTCTAAGAGACTCCATGGCACGCTACATTTTGGACATCTTGAGCCATAACTGCTGAAACGTTTTTTTCTCCCCCTTCCGTTGCAGAGAAGTTGCGAGAATCTCAATCTGGGCCAGCGGGACCCCCCCCAGCGGTGAGAGACTGCGGCTCTCGTCATTGTTTGCTAGCCATGTTAGCCTCGTTAGCTTTGCTAGCTTGTGATGCGGCCTGTTTTCCAATGGGACCATGGGCCATCAGTTTTGTTTGGTCCCGTAGTGTTGCCGGATTTCTGTCTTCCTTGTTTGCTCATCTTTGGGATTGGGTGGGTCAAACAATGATTTTAAGTTTTGGCAGCAGCGGTGTGAGGTGCGTCAACTCAAAGTGCCGCCATCACCAGAAGTCCGGATGTGTTAGTATTAAAACATACCACTAGATATCAATCTGGAGAAGAGTTTCGAACTGTGTTCTGAAGCCTCGAAACATTTGGTTCAAATGCTTCACTGTTTCATGAGGCTTCACTTTGCCCATCACTACTTGAACGTCTGATCAAAACAGGCAGTGAGATGGTTCCACTCAAACCTAATATAGGAGGATCAGGAGTTCTGATGTCAACAAAGATTATCTCTTCCCTGTCCAAAACTGTGCCACACAGGAGTTTCAACTCTCCTGCTACACCAACAAAAGCCCCCCCAACTATTCCCTCTCGCCTTTCACCTGGCCCACTTGAATTTAACTAAGCAAACACAGTAGGTTCGAGCCTCCTACTGGATAACTGCTGCATGGGTGATGATCGTTTAGCTCCAACACGGTATTTAACCCCAACTGATGCAGTGAGTGTCTTCTCATTTTTGAAACAACCATGTGGAAAGACAAATCCCATGGTCATGGAAAAGATGTAAGTATGTATGTTTGAAAAGGGCAAAATCATTTACATCAAGCAAGAGAAAACATCTGAGAAGCAGAAACTTATCTACTACAGCTCTAAACCCCATTGAGAATCTTTTTGATGAGCTGGAAAAAGCTTAGTGCAGTGGTCACTCTCTCCCATTAAAGCAAGATCAACCGGTGAAAAATAATGCACTGGATGGAAATAAATATTTTAATATTGCAGAAGCTTATTGAAACTATGCCACAGCAAATGTACGCTGTAATCAAAGCTAAAGGCAGTTCTTGTTTTTTAAAAGATTGAATATCTTATTTACTTATTAAAAATAAACAAATACAAATTTGAAACATTAACGCATGTGTGACCTTTACATGTGCAACGTTTTACCACAACGGGGGAATAGATCATGCCAAGTAGAATCAGAATGAGGTTTATTGCCATTGTCAATAAACGGGATTTAAAAAAAAAACTAGGAATTTGCTTTGGCCTTAAGGTGCCACATACAACAATGAATAATTATAATAGTAAAATATATCGAAAAGTGCATAAAGTTTAGAATTTACAAATAAAATAAACTAGACAGTGAATATATACACAATAAGCAGTTGGTCAGAATAGTGCAAAAGTGAAAAGTGCAATGAATGATTATTGGTTTGAATAATAGTTAAAGTGTTCATGAGTCTAACGGCCGAGGGAAAGAGACTTAGTGCAATCTAAAATGCACTAAAACAGTCCTGTATTGGACAAAAAGGTTAGAAAGTGTAGCCAATTGATGGAATCAATAAATGTTTTGTTATTTTTGATATGGCTAGACAGCTGCAATCGCGGCCACTGAGGGAGCCAGTCCAGACTAAAAAGTCCTTGGCCAATTTGGTCTCTCAGTCTGTGTCAGACTGGCCACTTATGGGAAGATCAGCTGATATGTCACAGCAGTCAGGTGACACTTCTGAGGAAGTTAACAGATGCTCACAGAAACATGTAAAGGTAAAAACAACCTACTTTCCTCAGAAACGAACAAACTGTATCTAAACTTGTTTTCTTGCAGCCACATGGGTTGGAGGAGGCTTTATAGTGGGCACCACAGAAATGTCCTACACTCCATCAATGGGGCTAAGCTTCACCATGTTGATGTTGATGGCCTACTTTGCAACTTTTCTCATTTGTAAGTGGACATATAAGGAAATCTTATGGTTTAATGGTCAAAAAAAATAAATAAATAAATAAATCTTAAAGTGAGTTAAACTCTAAATGTGTTTGTTGTGGGCAGTGTTACTTGTTATTTTTGTCCTCTGCTGTCAGGGGCTACAGATTAAAAGCAGCCAATCATTCTGTAATTCTGAATTTAGAAGTTGTGACTTTACAAATCAGATTTGAGTCACCATTTTGAAAACCTGAGACTATTTTTTCAGGAACAAACCGGAAGCAAACCAAATGTCCCTCCCCACTTTTCGATTTTTGACAAGGGTGTGTTTTCATCAAATCATTCATTCATTCATTCATTCATTCATGCTCTGCTTAGTAATTATTGGTTTGGACTTGGGGACCACAGACTTGACTGAAAAAGTTGCATGTCCACTATTTCTGCATTAGTTCAAATTTTTACCTCAGCTGTGTATATTTTATTTCATAGGGAATCCCTTAGCTAAAGATATTCCTGGGGTAAAATTTCAGTGATGTTAATAATAATGCAATCCAATTTATTTAGCACATTCTTGACACTCATAAGGCTCATGACCAGACCACATTCATACATCAGCAAGGTGTAAAACATGCCCAAGACACAATAAACACAACATGGTAAACAATCTGACAGGTATGAGTGTTTGCCTGAAGAGATTACACGTTTTGGAAACCAAACAGAGACATGGACTGTTTTTTTGTGTGTGTTCTAGGTGGTTTTATATTTGCAAAGCCTATGAGAGATAAGAAATATGTCACCATGTTGGACCCATTCCCCAGGAAATATGGGAGGGTCCTGACTGCAGTACTAACCCTGGTGTCTGTCTGCCTGGACCTTCTTATGTTGGCTGGAATACTCATCTGCCTCGGTAAAATACAGAGGTTATGTGATTTAAATATTCAAGAGAAAAAATTAAGATGCATATTTGTTCCTAGGTTCAACTTTGAGTGTGATCCTGGATGTATCTTACAGTGTATGTATCTGGGTCTCCGCTGCTGTGGCCATCATCTACACTCTGCTGGGAGGGCTCTACTCCGTTGCATACACTGACGTCATACAGCTCATCCTGGTGTTTGGCAGCTTGGTAATGTTTTACAGCAATCCATCTTAACATTAACTGTGTGCACCATAATTGTAATCAGACCAAGTTTTAACTTCTCCACTAGGGAAATATTATCTTATCTGGTTGAAAAGACAAACTTAAATATTGAGGCGCATGTCACTGCTGTTTTTTTTCAACATTTGGCAGATATTACATTGCAACACACAATGTCTGTATTAACCACCCATTACTAGCTGCAATGGGATAATCTATACTTTTCACTTCATGTCAGTTGTCATGATGTTTTGGCTGAAGAATGTTGCTCTGCGTTTCTACAGTGGTTGTGTGTCCCATTCGTCCTGATGAACCCTTCTACTCTGGACATTAGTCAGACTCTCCTCAACAACACCCTACACGCTCCATGGGTCGGTCAAACAGACCTGAAAACCATTGGAATAAAACTGGATGACTTCTTATATTTGGTGAGTGTTCTTCCTTCCTACACCGTTTTATTTAAATTCAACAGGAGTTTGATTTACCAGGCTTTGGGGAGTCTGGGATACCAATGTGTTCACCAGAGGACACTGTCGGCCTCCTCCACTCGTACAGCCACGATCACCTGCTGTTTTGCTTCTGTTCTCATCGTGGTGATGGGTATTCCCCCGCTTCTGATTGGAGTTGCTGCCTCCTCAACAGGTTTTCACCACAAATGTTTGCTCTGCATATATATTTCAGTCATGGCTGTAAGGAAGATTAACAAACCAACAATATTTTCAATCTTGCATCAGACTGGAATCAGACATCTTATGGTTCTCCGTCTCCATATGAACGAGGAGAAGCCGCTCGAGTCCTGCCCATCTCTCTGATGCACCTCTGTCCATCCTACATCTCCGTCATTGGGGTCGGTTGTGTGGCTGCTGCCGTCATGTCCTCTGCCGACTCTGTGATGCTGTCTGCCGCCTCTATCTTCACTGTCAACATTTACAAGAGTATTATCAGACCACAGGTAAGACAAAAGACTGTACAGCCTAGTTCATGATTTCATAAAAACTGTTCTCGTTCTCCTCTAGGCATCTGACAGAGAATTCCAGTGGGCGATCCGTGTGTCCGTGACTGTAACTGGTGTAATTGGTACTTTTCTTACAAACCTTAAAAATAGTGCCATATTAATCATTTTAATTGGTGCAGAAGTGGCGTACCTCATTGTTTTCCCTCAGTTAGTCTGTGTCCTCTTCTTTGATATCACAAATGGTTATGGAGCTATGATGGGCTTTCTTGTGGGAATAACTTTAAGGCTTCTGAGTGGAGACCCAGCTATAGGTCTGCCTGTGATATTACATTTCCCAGGATGCACTCTGGAGGGCGGTGTCTATGTGCAGCACTCTCCAGTTAAAACCATCTGCATGCTGTGTGCCCTGGCATCAATCTTGTTCTTCTCCTACCTGGTTTCTGAGGCTTTCAACAGAGGTCTGCTTCCAGAGACCTGGGACGTGTTTCAGGTCAAACTGCAGCACTTAACCTCCTTCACCTGCTCCACTAGAGGAGCGCAAGGGCACATAAGGGCACATTTTGAAGTCTGTGGATACAAACTGTGAGATGGAAGCCACTGAACCAATGATGAACAACTCCTGTTGACACAAGATTCTGTTTTTTACATTACCAAAAAAATATATGGAGCACTTTTTTCTCCAACAAGTGTTTGTCTGTCAACTCATTTATTATTTACTAGGCCTGACACTATAACACATTCTTGCTATTTCGCTAAGGAAAATAGATTACAAATAATATAATAATATACAAATGAGCAATGAATAGTAGTATTACTACTAGTCCAAGTACTGTAGTTTTATTCATGTCCTCCCACTTATGAAAGTGGGTGACATTCCAAGTTGATATTGATTAAAGATGGGATCAAGATTTCAAACATGCCACACAGCATAAGGGTGTGGATTTGTTTAATTTGTATGAATTCTAGAATTCTTTGGGGTACCCGCCTTATTTCAACCAATTAACAATTCTCAAATCAAACATCTAAATTAATTAATTTTTGAAGGTTTGTGAGAACATAATCATTACATTGGCCCCATTTTTGGTAATGAATGGACACTTTATTGACTGAGGTTTATGAATATGTATTGACCAAATAATTAAACAGATAAGTATGAATAAGGAAACTTCAAATGGTTCATACCCTGCGACGAGTTGGCCACTGTCCAGGGTGTACCCCGCCTAAGGCCCAAAGGCACTGGGATAGGCTCCAGTCACCCGCGACCCCGAAAGGGAACAAGCGGTCGAAAATGGATGGATGGATGGAAATGGTTCATTAAAAGCGGAGACAATAGATTGATCTAGATTTATCTAGTTGTGTGTTTGAGATAAAGTTGATAATAAAATTATCTTCTAAGCCAAACTCTGAAATATGTGCGCTTATATGGCAGGAGCTGTATGAGCCAGCAGAAGGTGGGCCTTTGGTGTCCACAAATTTATCTTACTTGATCCCTCTCTGGAATGTCTTTGTCCTAGCTAAATTTGCTAGCTTATCTCAAACACTGGGACACTCAGAGTGTGCTTCCGTTCTCAATGTTTGGGAGGGAGTAGATTTGGCCTGTGCACACAGTGGTTTAACTAAGCCAGCCCCTGGATTTTGTTACCAATGTTTAGCAAATCAGCACACATCCACCATGTTACAAATTACACAGACTAAAACATCTACAAGACATTTACAAATCAATGCAAACAATATTGACAATATTTTCATTTTACACAATAAATTAATCATGTGTGCAAACGAAACAGCATAGTTAGCTTTCATCCTAGGAGAGAAAATGGCTCTTGAGAGTACATTTTTATCCAGTTCAAAAATAAAAGCAGTAATTTTTGGTAAAATTTATTCTAACGTTCAGAGCACGAAGCCTCTGCTTATGGCAGAGACATCATAAACCGCCTGACCTCCAAAAAGGGTATCCAGCAACAAAAAGTTTAATGTCCAGCATTCCTGTCACCATGGAAAAGCTTGGAGGTCATCTGTAGTTCGCTACAAAATGAATGGCATAATGAAACACTGAAGTATAGTTTGTCATGCAAGTTATTTGTCAAACTGTCTACTGTCAAGTTAATTCTTGATGAATGCTGGTCCAACTTGAAAGACCCAGGAAAAAGACACAAGTCTCAACTCAGTTTCAAACTGTTATTGGTGTCAACTTCTTAAATTGAAGCAGGTATTGCTTTATTACCTTTTTAAATAATTTTATACAGAAATAGATTAATATTTTTAAGGACAAAATGTTTAATAATGTTTTAATTCTTTTAATTTCCAAAATATGAAATAGGAATTTAGCAGCTAATATTTAATATATGTTAATAGATTTTAATCAATAAACTAATTTAATTTTAATGAATAAATAAATACATTGGTTTGAATACATACATTGTAGTATAATTAGGTCTGGATTAGTGGAACCTAAATAAAGCAGATATATCTAAATGGCCTTTTAAGTAAAACAATTATTTTCCAACCTTTAGCATTTAAATAAAATTAAATCTTTCATTACATAAATGCAAATTACAACACTTAACTAAAAGCACATCAATTATTCAATTTAACAATTTAACTAAACCCTCAGATTATGCCCAATTATTATGATTTCAAAGTCCTACAGATGAAAGCTGTGTAACTGCCCCTAACCAATTTAAATACCCTGCCTGGGGCTCTAGTATTGTTTTGAGCTATTTTAATGAAAGGAAAACTATTTTTACAGGTAAATCCACTCACCGGTAGCATCTTTGTGTTTTCCTGTGCATTCATGGGTTTGGTCTGAGCCTGCGCATATGTATACCTGAGCCAAGTTAGTGCTGCATCTTAACCTGCATGGGGCCCCATCTTCTGGCTTGACTGGAGATAGCCTACCTGGACTAGGGAAGATAAATGGGAGCGTGGAAAGAAAGACATGAGAAGTTGGGCTGGGTTTGTCTTGACATCTACAGCTCAAAAAATATAATAATAAATAATAATAATAATATATTATTATATTATTATATATATATATATATATAATATATATATATATATATATATATAATATATATAATATTATACACACATACACACACATACATCTACACAACACACGGGCGAAACAAAAAAAACACCTTTAACGCTTTAAATGGCGTAAAAATACAACAGTGTTAACATGATTAATATTTAGAATACTAATGTATGTGTTTGCCCTTTAAGCAGTCAAAATGTATTCAGAAATCAGTTTATTTACAAATAAAGTGCAATCATGTTTGAACAAAATAAACAGTATAACAATATTCAAATATTCAACAATTAATTGGTGTAACAAACTCCAATAATCACATACATTAAACACACTCTTATGTATGTAACACTATTTTCTCCTTTTTTTTGTTTCTTTTTTTTATCGAAGGGTTCTATCTTAAAGAACACAAAACAATTATAGAACTAAAAAAAACTGAGTCTACACAAAAGAGCCAAATATCTTTTTCCTTTTGTCACTGATATCTAACAGAAAAACATGGATAAGCTATAAAGCACTAAAACAGGTCTAAAGCAGATCCAAAGCAGGAATAAGGCAGGGCTAAAAGCAGGGCTAAAACAGGACTAAAACAGGACTAAAACAGGTCTAAAGCAGGTCTAAAGCAGGACCAAAACAGGACCAAAAGCAGGACCAAAGCAGGACCAAAGCAAGACTAAAACAGGAATATTTTATAATAAATGTCATTAGAACATTTGGTTTAAATTATATTAAAACACAGTAGCTGCCAAAAAAAAAGCTCACTTTGCATTTAGTTCATAAGAACAAAACGCAGATGTCACTAGGCTACATGCACAGTATCATGCATGTTTTTAGAGTTCTCTGACCTGCAGCAGTCTATTAAAAATAGCCCAGACTGAGCATTGAAATATATGCAATGGACAACCTGAAAGCACTAAACTGGAGACAACGGATCTGGACCTGATAAATAATGACATAGTCACGTTAAGATGTAAAATTATGTGTGTTTTATTACAATCCGACACATATTCACGGAGAAATTAGCTTTGAAAGGGCAGTGTTTCAGAGGAACTGGGGCTCTCTGCCCGCCAAAACCAGCGGTGGAGCTGGTGCAAAGCAGCGCAGAGTGTGGCGGATGCGCCGCAAAAAAAAAAAAAAAAAATGTTAAACAAGCGCCGAAAAAAAGTGAGATGGCAGTGCACATCACGGACTAAACCAATGTGTCACATCTGAAGGGGTAGACGTTCTCTTTCGACTTTCAGACTTATTTCATAAGAGTGAGTGGTGTGTGTGAATAGTAATCATATACAGTCTGATAAATAGACTTCTATTAAGGGTTGTGCGAGGGGAGGGGGGACGGGGGGTGGTTCACTGTGAGGGGGTCAGCAGGCTGCATGGGGGGGTCCGGACCCCTCCGACCCCCGTGATTTCTGCCTATATATATATGTGTATATATATTTCGATGGATATTACATTTACATTGGTAGACACCCAATGCAATGTTTTAAGTGTTATAGCCCAAGTGCTTAATTTCTAAAGACTGTCCATAGATGGCTTTTAAAGTATTAGTCCAATTAAACTAAAAGTCCTTTACTAGTACAAGTTGATCATACCTCATGGATGAAGGTCGAAATATAAAGGGAAAGCTTGATGAGAGTACCAGACTCTCTTATGACAAAAATAGCAACTCTGTAACCTTTATATTATGCACAAAGTCCTTGAAAAGGTTGTTTACCAACAGCTTACTGATTTCCTCTTAATATCCAATTCATTTGATGTTTTCCATCAGGTTGTTGACCTCATCACAGCACAGAGACTGCTCTTGTCAAGGTGACAAATGATAACCGCCTGAACACTGGCAAAGCCTCTGTTAGATCTGAGTGCTGCTTTTGACGCTGTCGATCATGGGATCCTATTAGAGATACTAGAGGACTGGGTGGGCATCACTGGCACTGCCCTAAATTGGTTCAAGTCCTATCTGAAAGACAGGAAGTACTTTGTTGAAATTGGTAACTGTGTCTCAGACCAGATGCCCCTGACCTGTGGGGTGCCCCAAGGGTCAATCCTGGGACAACTTCTGTTCAACCTCTACATGCTGCTGTTAGGTCAGTTGATACGCAGCGAAAATGTGTCCTATCACAATTATGCAGACGACACTCAGATCTATGTTTCACTGACGGCAGGTGAATATGAACCAGTGGATTCACTCTGTCACTGCATCCAACAGATCAGTGTGTGGATGCAAAACAACTTTCTCCAGCTGAACTCAGACAAGACTGAAATCATCGTCTTTGGCCCACAGAAACCAAGAGAAAGTGTTAGCAGTCACCTCCAGAGTCTCGCTCTAAAACCTACAACACAAATTAGAAATCTGGGGCTAATAGTGGACTCAGACTTGAATTTTAACAGCCACGTCAAATCAATAACATCAGCAGCTTTTTATCATCAAAAAAATATTGGCAAAATCAAAATTATAGTGCCTAAACCAGACTTGAAGAGACTTATCTATGCATTTGTCTCCAGATTAGACTACTGTAACGGCCTGCTCACTGGCCTCTCCAAACAAGCTGTAAAACAGTTGCAGTACATCCAGAACGCCGCTGCTCGGGTCCTGACTAGAACCAGGAAGTACGATCAAAATAGTCCTGTGCCACGGTCTCTGCACTGGCTCCCTGTAGCTCAGAGAATAGATTTTAAAGCAGTCCCTTGAAAAGTCTCTCCAAGTCCCAACATGGTCCAGTGATGAGGCAAAGGGAAAATGCTATAATAGAGGAGAGCGAGAATTTGAGAGGAAATTAATTGTCAACATGGATGATGTCATCAGAAGGGTCATTTTATTTTTATTTGTTATTCATCTTAAATAACATTTCTTGCAGTAATAATTGATGGTTAGCAATTTATAATTCAAGGAAAAAAACATGCAGAATAGGGAAGTCTTCATACATATATCTTAAAGTTTGAAAACTACCGTAAGATGCAACTTGAAAAAGGAAAAAGGAAAAGTTCGTCGGACATGAACAACGCAAGCGCTGAGCAGGTGCAGCGGGGTGAACTCATGGTCACAAAACAAACTGTAGCAGAGAAGCAGGGTCATTGAGTTCATATCGTGGGGCTGCAGGTGTGGTGATGAGGTCAGTCATAGCGCGTGCCCATATCTAAGGAGTCCATAGGATAAGGTTATCTTATGAGGGGAGAATCAGAATCAGAATCAGAAAGGGTTTATTGGCATTATCAAGTATTTGAATCAATTTAAAACACCTTTTAACATAATTGCAAACTTAGAGACATGGTTACAGGTGTCGAGTTTAATATGGATGGTTATGAAATGTTTGGTACTAATAGAGAGCATAAGAGAGGAGGAGGTGTGGCTTTATATATTGATTAAAAAATGGAATGTTGTAAGAAGTATGTCCCTTGTGGTGGATAACATTAGAAATTGTACTGCAAAAAAGGAAAAATATAATTGTACGGTGTGTTTACAGAACACCAGGACATGAAATTATTTGGTGAATAGATGGAAAGGTTGTTCAAAAACTGGGAATCTATTTACGAATAGTCTGATGTAAATACAGCTTACAATTCCTTCTTAGACATATTTACTGACCTTTCTGACAGGAATTGCCTTATTAGAGGGTGCGAGATAATAGATTATACCAAAACACTATGGACAACAAAAGGGCTAACAAATACAGCTAAAAGATACATTATTCATATAGACAATTTCTTCAGGAAAAAACTACAGAGGCTGAATTGAAGCATAAGCAAAATGTTGTCAGAAGTAACTGATGAAATGCTTAAGTGAAAAAGTTGGTTTAACGAAAATAAATTATCACTGAATTTGAAAAAGACAAAACTTATGTTATTTGGTAATCGCAAAAGCCATACACATGTTCAAATTAGATACCTTTATTGAAAGAGACCCTCAATATGCATTTTTAGGGGTTATAGCCCAAAATCACAACAGCAATTGCCTCGGAGGGCTTGGGTTTTCTCATAAATCATTAACCAACACAGAGGTCTTCCGATCAAGTTTGTACGATCTATTCGTCTATTTTTTTTAAATCCAAGATTCAATTTATTAGTTTAGTTAGTTTTAGTTTGCATATTTTGTTTATGTGTTTGATATGATATTATTTCTTATATTTTAGTAATTTGTTTAGTCTAATCTTTTGTTTGTATTTGGTTTAGCTCATGGGCAGAATCTGAATCTGACAGCGAAATGGAAGATGTTAAAGAGACGACATTTCTTGTGGCCATGACTATTGAGGACAGTATATACAAGGATCTGCATGTTGTTGGGAAATTTGTGGGGGAGAAGTTGTGTCAGGTGAATTCAAATAACCAGAAGTGGTATGGTAATAATTGACTATGTTTCTCAAAGACCGCAAGAACAAGCGTTAAAAATTTACTTCTTTGTAAGGCATCTTAGTGCACAATGTTTCCCGCTTGATGGAAAGCCAAGAAGTAAAGGTGTAGTTAGTGGTCAATTGATTTTTATTGTGGAGAATTGAATGTTCCTGGTGTGTTTGGAGGATGTCTCGATTCATTAGAGGAGAGTCTGTAGAAAGTACGTCAGTATGTCTAACATTTCAGGGGAAGTTACCTGAGAAAATATATTAAAGTTGCACCAGGGCCCCCTGGAGGTGCCTCTCCTGCCAGGGGTACGGTCATGTGGCTGCAGTGTGGAAGGGATCGCGTAAATGTGGAAGGTGTGGAGAAGAGTGTGAGTTTGAGAATGACCTAATGTGTTTGCATTGTTCAGGGGTGGATCGTAATTCAACCCATGATTGGAAAGTGAGGTAAACCGAGTCAGGTTAGAAAAGTGAATGTCGTATATTCGAAAGCTGTTAAAGTCATTGAAGGACAGGGGCAGGCTGAACTAGAATCAGTTGAGAAAGTAAAATCTGATCTGAGGTTTATGTTTGTGGAGAAGTGCTTCTTTGCTTTCATTGCAGTGGTGATTAACTTTTCTATAGAAATGCGTGTGATATGGCTGAGTGTGTTAATATGATACTGGATGCTGCAAGAAAGTTTTTGGACAAAGGGAGATATTGCAAGGGAGGATTTAGATTGTACTGTAGAGAAGGCATATGCTCAGAGCCGTGTGTGAAGGGGAACTAAAGATTGGGAGCACTTTGAAGATCATTGTAAATACAGCACAAATGAGCAACTTTTGCTCCAGACGGTAATGCACATTTTTCTGTTTGCCACCCGCCAAAAAAATCCCACAAGAAAAAGAAGATGTGCACTTGGATTGGCCTATGTTTTTTTACCGGAAAAAGTGCTTACCTGTTACCAAGTGTTGCTGGAGGTCCAAGTCGAGTACTTGCAAAGATGCTGAGAAAAGGAAAGAAGAACATAACGACTGCTACTGCTGCGGCGTGAAGGCATGACTGTGTTGAGAATGAAGAAGAGTGGGGAGAGGGGGACTCAACTGATAATGGAGGAGTCATGGAAATAAGTCAGGGTAGTAGTCAGGCAAAGGAGAGAAAAGATGGTAGAGGGCTTGAGGCCGGTAGCAGTGCAACGAACACTAGAACTGACATGCATGACGGAGAAAGTGGTGAGGAGAGTCACTCTAGGACATATCTTATAAGGTTTTCCTGAGGTTTGCAGAGCAGGGAGGGATTGCGATTATGAACCTGGTCAGGCTGACTACGATGCTAAGAAATAATGCAGGAGATATCTTAGTGGCAAAGGTTTTGGGAGATGGAAACTTGTTGCTTGTGTGTAAAGACAGAGCAGAGGGAGCACGCATATGGGCTGAAGTGGCGGTACAATGGAGGTGAAAACAAAGGAGAGAACACAAATCATTGTCAAAGCTGCAGTATGTAATTTGGGACTAAGTGGTCTGACATTTTTTTTTTCATAATCAGTCATTGGTTCAAACACTATCATCATATATGGACCCCAAACTGGCATCCAAGACCTATTACACCGACGTTCCATAACTTCAGTAATAAAAAGCGTGACATGACTGCATCTAGACGTCTCGCCATTGGTTAGACTGGATCAAACAAACACTCTTTTTCTTCAACTACTACTCTGCGAGAGTGGTCAAGAAACACGAAACGTTTGAACTAGTCTCATCTGAGAGAGAAGAAAGTGAATTAGGCTCTGCTTTATCCTGCATAGCTGAGGCTCAACATGGATGGAAAAATAAAAAGATTCACCACACCGGAGGAGGCGTTGACATTTGCAGACTTTGTTGGGCCAGTGTGTACCTACTTTAGTTTACAAATACCCAGGTGAAAATGTTACAGCAACCATGCCGGAAGGCCTAGATTGATCTGTGGACTCTTTGCATGTTTTTGGCTTTTTTTCTTTTCTTTTTTTTTTTTTGCATTTTGTTTGTTCTAATATTTTCAGGTGTAGTAGTTTCTGTGTTCGTGTGTTGTGTTCAACCAGAGAGCTGTGTAACAAAGGCAGATTTACAAGAATAATTTAACACTAGAACTACCAAAATTATAACATAATACAGTGTTAATCGTTATCTGGAGAGAGATGAATCCTAAAGTCCACATATATACACATTATTCCAACCCACATAAAATTGGAAAAATGTTACTACTACTTTTTTATTTTCAAAAATTATAGAGGTAGACCATGATCATGCTCCTATTTATATCACTGTAGCTCTAGAACAGAAACAAAACACACATTGGAGATTTAATGCTAATCTGCTCAATGAGCCTTAATTTTAACTCAGGGACATTCATTTAATCTATGTTTTACCATTTTATTGACTATCTAGACTAGAGGAAAGAGGTCATTATTCCATGATTTGTCCATAGGCTTATGATACTCTATTTGAATAATTTCTTGAATCGATGTGTCTTAACCTTAAATATTACAAACATCTATAACTCAGCTTTAACACCCAGACAGCATTATGATATAAATAATTTAATGTTTTACATTTGGCTTAAGCATTCTACCACATTCTTATTATGCTTTTTCACGGATCCAAGTATTTCACTGATTCTTCTTTTGCTATTTCAGTTGAGTCACCTGGCAAATTAGCTCGCCCCTTGACTTTTGTGTCTCTGTCCTGCAGCCACCTGGGTTGGAGGAGGCTTCATAGTGGGCACTACTGAGATGATGTACACTCCTTCAATGGGACTGAGCTTTACCCTTGTCCTGTTGTCAGCCTATATTACTACTTTCATTCTATGTGAGTATCAGAAACCACATGCAGCAGAGCTTAACAACTTTGGGCTTGAACTCAGTTGTCCGAAGTGTTTCAAAGTGTCATAGAAACTAGGACTATATGAGGTTAGTGGTATTGACTCTATATCGAGGGAAGGGGCTTCTTCAATTAAAATTAATATATATTTTTTTCTCTTTACAAATAAATACTTTAAAAATAAATAAATTGTTCTTATCAATGACCTACAACACAGTCCATATGAGGGGGCTTGATTTTAACAAAGCTCAGCTTGCAAAAGGAAAATTACACAAAACATACAAGAGGGTGTGGAAAAAAAAACACCACCCTATGCAAATCATTCACATTTCAATATATTCACACTTCCCCTTCATAGCTTGACACCTCACGTGGAGGACCGCTTAAAACATTACAGTAAAATAAAAGGTGAGTCCAACAAGGTAGCAGCTCAATCCCAGGGCCATGCCTCGAGGGGCGACAGTAGAAAACAAAATAAACAACAGAGGGACTTGGAAATGTCCCAGCATCCTGTGTCCTTAGACAGACATCAAGGATATATAGCTAGTAGCGCTACATACCTTTACACGGCAATATCATAGTCATACCGGAGCGCAAGGACGCCCAGTGCACTAGGAGCAGCACAGGGAATTAAAGAAGCCAACAATCAGAGTGAATCTAGGCAATTTTTATTTAATGTATCATACGTGTGAACGACAGGGAGGCAACAACCAGCATGACCCTAAAGTGCGCAAGGTCAGACAATGAGAAGCTAGAAGGAGTGTACTTTGTATAGCTGCAGCGTGATTCAAGACAAACCCCATTCTTCTGTCCTTTTAGCAAAAATTCTGCCTTCAAAACCAAATATGACAAGGAGTGTATGCAATGTATGCATTATTGATGGGTCTAAAATCCACACAAACCCACATATTAACAAACAGAGGAAAGACAAGGGAATCAAAATTGTTTCTCCGGAGGAGGATGGACGGGCAGAGGTATGCTTCATCTTAACACACGAGCTCCGTCGGCCTGCGCGCCCTGAAGCATCCCCCCATCCGCTTCCTCTTTTATTAAAGAAAAGGGACACCCTGTTTACATGATCAGCTGCGCCCTAAAGGGAGGGGAACAATTGGCAACAGCTGCACACATAATTAATCCATTGACTCTGTTGAACTTTGTTTGAACTTAGGTTCCCAGCAACTCTTCTTGCCCTGTTTATATTACTGGTCATCAGTTCCAAAGTCCAACAGGCTGCTGGATTATCTCAGCAGTTTACTTCTGCAACACAGTCTCATAAGCAGTTTATTAAGCACACATAATCATACAATAATAAGGAATGTATAAAAGAAATCTTTCCAATTATTCCAACAATTATGGCACCTGGTGATGCATGTATTTACAAATCACTTCGTGACACCCCTGTTCTGTAGCCTGTTGTGGAAGTGAGGGACCGCCGCTCACGTTCACGCTCCTTTCCCCGTCTGGAGGTGAGACCCACCTCACCTGCCAGCACCTCACCCGCATTGGAGGGGGACCAGGTCAGTGTCCACGTGCTGATATTTATATGCCAGAAGATTCCATTCACTCATTATGTGTGTATGATTCTGTAGGCAGTTTTGGAGGTGAGGGGTCGCTCTCCTACCCGCCCCTCCTATGCAGACGTGGTGAAAGGCCAACCACCCGTCCCCTCCACATCTGGGATGGCAGTGAAACGCCACTCACCTGCCAGCTCCACATCCGGGATGGAGGATGTCTCGCGAGAGACAATAAAACCGGCTGCCTCAAAACGACGTCGCTTTCAGCGGCAGGTGAGACTTTACGCGCTTTGCCAGTCTAGTTCTGCATAATTTTTTTCTAAGTTACTCCTGCTTTTTTCCAGTTTTAGTCCTACATTAGGCTTTAGTCCAGGTTTAGTCCCGTCAATCCCAATTTTGAATGGATCCAATTAGCAAATCTCAAAGGCTACAGTTTTTGAAGTTCCATAATTTCCTCTTTTTATTATTCTGCATAAAAAATGCCAAATATAGTTTAGATCTGTCCAAACATGCCCTGAAATGTGAGTCCAATAGTCATCAGTTCATAGTCCTATTTCAGTCATTTAGTCATTCCACAAGTTTAAATGTGAACATTTAACTAATCCTATTAAAACATAAATGAAACAAAACATAAATCTAACTCTATTCTTTTCAGAAATATCTCAATTAGATATTCTTCCAATATCGTACAGCCCTAATTTGCCATGTTGATTATTAGAAAACATTTCTACAATGGAACACTCCTGGACGAATGAGGGATTACACCGACATTAGAAAACATGTTAACTAATTGCAACTTTTCTTCACAAAACTGTGGCAGCACCTGCGCTGAAGGTGAGACCCGGCTCACCTGCCAGCTCCTCATCGGCGATGGAGGAGGACCAGGTTTGTGTGGTTAAAAAATATTCTATGTTTTGTTACTTATTCATAATGTTAAATTGTTTCTAGGCGGTGGCAGTTGCAGAAGACGTGACACCAGGAACGTCACCCACAAATGTGGTCTTGGTGGATACTTTGGAGGACAAGGCTTTGTGTTTTGTTTGTTTTTACAATATGTTAAGTTTATACAGAATGTAATATTTGTCGTTTGACTCCAGGTTGGAGATGTGGTGGAGACTTCGGGGATGTTGATGGACCAGTTGAGTTAATGACTTAAACTTTTTGTTTTTAATGTTTTTATTTTATAACTTCTAGCAAAACACACAAGGACCAGAGACACGTTCATTGCTTTATTGTATTTCTTTATTCCCTGTTTTTAGGATGATCATAACGGCAGCCATGGGATTACTGATGAAATATAGAATATTGGCCAACTCTGGCATATTTACATAAATGTTTATTAATATGCACTGCCCCGAAATCAATCAATAAATAATGTACAAAAGTAAAAAAGGAGACGAAAGGCATACATTTTTGGCACATATTGTTAATGATAGTCTTTCAAATTTGTCCATTTTGCAAATTAAGTCCAAATGTGATCTAATTTATTTGAATCTTACTGCAATAGAAATGTTTGGCTTCTATTGCAGTAAGACTGAATAGACAAGCTGTAGTTTGAAGGCACACTAATGATACTCTCTTCCTTCTCAAGAAGACCAGCCCTCCACCTGTGACCAGCCTCCACCTGTGCCCTCCACCTGAGACCAGCCCTCCACCTGAGACCAGCCCTCCACCTGTGACCAGCCCTCCACCTGTGACCAGCCCACCTGTGACCAGCCCTCCACCTGTGACCAGCCCTCCACCTGTGACCAGCCCTCCACCTGTGACCAGCCCTCCACCTGTGACCAGCCCTCCACCTGTGACCAGCCTCCACTGTGACCAGCCTCCCAAGACCACACACAGCAGTCCGCCTTCTGTGACCGGTCAACCTTCTCCTTGCCTCAGCCCTCCTGTGACCCATCAGCGCAGCATCCCACCAGCTGACAACAAAGCTAATTCACAGTTTGTCTTACCTGTTGGGGTTAGGGGTAGTTTTCATCAGGGTAAAGCCAACTTCAAATATGCCGGGCTACAGTGTATGGGCAATAGCATTGGTAGCTTTAGCTAAGCACACAGTGTCCAGTGTGTTTTTCATGGGAACGGAGGCATTTAGACAGGGTTTTGTGTCTCGGGGATGCACTGTACACGAGCCGTCGTGATGGTAACTTTACGAGAGGTCTGCTACTTGTCTCAGAGTTGCCAACTGAGTGGGTTGTAGATGGTCGTCGTTTCAAATTTGCTTTTGGTGATTCACTTGCTGGGGATGTAACTGTAGTAGAGAGCGAGTTGATCGAGATGGGTTTGTGCGTGACCTTGGATTGTGGTTTAGAACAGGTGTTTGCGCAGTATTACACCTGTCTTTTTACACTCTGTGGTTCTACTTGCGCAGTTATTAAAAACGATGGGCGATATGCAGTGTCAACTCATTCGCGCAGTGCTAACGGTTTGGTGCATTATGACGATAAAAGCCTGATTGTGTATTTTAATGATATTGATGCTGTGTTCAGTCATTTTTGTGCCTTGGCTGCCTGTTTTGAAGGCAGTTCAAAACCGTTTGAAATTACTGGCGTGAATGTTGTTGTTGCTGTTAGTGTGAGGGATTTAAAGGCTACCGCGCCTGCAGAAGTTTCTTCTGTAATCCCAACCACTAGTCCGAGGGGTTTGAAGCGTAAAGCGTCCAAAGTTTCTCCTGTAATGCCAACAACTAGTCTGAGTGGTTTAAAGCGCAGAGAGCTTGCAGAAGTTTCGCCTTTTGTTATCCCATCCACTAGACGCAGGGGGTTATAGCGCAGAGAGCCTGCAGAAGTTTCTACTTCTTTTATCCCATCCACTAGACGTAGGGGGTTAAAGCGCAGAGAGCTTGCAGAAGTTTCTCCTTCTGTAACCCCAACCAAAGAGCCCGCAGACCTTTGTCAATCTGTTCCCCCAACCACTAGTCTGAAGGATTTAAAGGGTGAAGAGCCCGCAGAAGTTTTCTTCTTCGGTAACCTCAACCACTAATGTGAGGGGTTTAAAGCGTAAAGCATGCAACGTTTCTCTTCCTGTAACTCCAACCACTAGTCGTAGGGGTTTTAAGCGTAGAGAAAAGTCCACAGAAGTTTCTTCTGTACCCCAAGATGAAAACGACAAAAGGCACCGATGTGGATTTAGATGTGCTGTACACTGGTGTTCAAGACAATGCCCTGTTCTTCAATCCAATTGGTGAAGGTGTTTGTAAGGATTTGTGCAAAACTCCTTAAGGCTAAGTTTGAGAAGTTTGCTGTAGTAGATCCTCAAACTATAGGGCTACTGGTAACACTGTGTCAAAAAGACAAAATTGTTGCGGATGGCAATTGTTACTTTCGCAATGTTTCGCAAGCAATTAGTGGCACTCAAAAATATCATGGGAAAATTAGACTGGCCATTGTTAAACAGCTTCAAAATCACCCTCTAAAATACAAAACTCTAACCCTAGGCCACTTGTCTGTTGAAAATTATATCAGCGCAACAAACATGCGTCGGGTTGGCACATGGGCCACAGAATTTGAAATCCATGCGACTGCAGATTGTTTGGGCATCAATGTTTATACTTTTTACAATGGACACTGGCTGTAATACAGTTGTACTACTGAGCCTTTGTCAACAAAAGGCATCTACTTGGAAAATATCAACAATCATTATGAAAATGTAACTTGCGTCACAAAACCTAATACTCACGGTTGTTATGAATGCTGCCAAATCTCTGAATTACCATTGAAAGGCTACAATATTCGATCTAAAAAATCTGATGCCCAATCAAAAATTAATCCAGTAATTAAAGATGTCGAAAGTAGAATAAAACCGGCGTTATCAAAGTACATGCTAAAGAAAAAGAAAAAGCATTTGAAAAGCACATGCAACAAACATCATGACGTGATAAAAGAGACACTAAGGCAAAAATGTATACAACGGGAACAAGTAAAACACACAGCATTTGGCACGAGACAAATTTAATTCACACAAACGCTTAAAGAATCTGAAAAAAAAAAAAATGACTTGATATAGAATATAGAGTATAGAGAGAGAAAAAAGGCTGCACAAAAACATAAATATTATGTGAATTTAGAATATAGAATAAAAATAAAGACCGCAATTACGCATGAATATAAAACCAATATGCATTATCAAGAAAAGGTTAGAGCAACATATAAAAATAAATACAGCATTGAATCAAAATATCAAAGCAAACTTAAAGCTGCCAGTATTAACAAATATAAAGCTAATGTACAATTTCAAAATAAACTTAAAGCTGCCGGCATTATCAAATATAAAGCTAATTTACAATATCAACAGAAACTTGAAGCTGCCAGTATTAACAAATATAAAGCTAATGTACAACACAAACAGAATGTCAAAGCAGCCAGTAAACAAAAGTACAAAGCCAATCCCCTTCATAAACAAAAAGTTAAACCACTTGTTAAACCAAAATACCATAATAATGAGCAATTTAAAAATAAAACTCATGCAGCATACAGAAAAAGTCAACAACGATCGAAACTAAAACTGGCAAACTTCACGTTTGTCATGGAACAGTTTATAAAGGAAGTTGAAGATGGTCCAGTATGTGTTTGTTGTGTGTGTTTGAAGCTTCTTATTTAATAACCAGGTCTGACCTTGTAAAAAGGAAGACTTTATGGCTAAAGCTAAATGTGCTGCTGTCGCAGATGCCTGTATCTCAGAGGCTTATTTACATGCGTGCAACTCTAATTGTCCCTCCCATGCCCCCTCTCCGATTGCCGAGGTAGTTTATGGATCTGCTACACTTGTAACACCAAACTCCGTAAAGGTGAAATGCCATCTGAAAGTTCTATCAACAATTTACAATTGGACGACATTCCACCTGAACTTGCGTGCTTGAACACCGTTGAACAGCACTTAGTGGCACTCAATATACATTTTATGCAAGTTTTAGCCTTGCCAAAGGGGGGTCAGCGGGGGGTGCATGGCCCATCGACATGCGTCCCTCCAGAATTACCGAGACGGTAAAGCTCTTGCCGCGTCGCAATATGGACGGTTGTTTGTTGCCAGTAAAACTTAAGCGCAAACGTTCGTAATAAAGGACATTACGAGTATCAGTAAGTGGATACAGAGCGCGTACGGAGGGCCATTGTGTTTCTTAGAGAAAACAATCGATATTATATAGACATTGATTTTAATGAGTGGGTTAATGAGTTTAATAGGGAAGAGGCTCTAGGAGGCTCTAGACCACTATTTTGAGCGTTTTTTTAATTTGGCTCCGGCTGAGGGTAACAGCCCAGTAAGTTTGTTGAAGGATAAAGAGAAGCCAAGTGCTTTCCAAAGACATTTCCCTTTGGACGCAATACGTCCCATACCCCTCGGAAAACCCGTTTAACCTTGTGCCAATATTTTGTTAACAGACTCATGCATGCGGATGGCAGGTTTGCAAAAAAATTTCACTTTTTGGCGTTATACATGTTGGAAGTGGAGCAGGTTGTGTCAAAAGTGTCCATAGCTTTGCGAAAGGGTCATTCCGGTCGTTGTAATGCTGCTGCAGGTGAAGGAACTTTACAAGATTTACTTCAATTTGATAACGGTTATCGCTTTATGACTCCTATAAGAGGAACACCGCCCTTCTGGCAGTCGGCACAAAAAAATCTGTTTGCGTGCATTCGTCAGCTTGGTATTCCAACGTGGTTTTGTTCATTTAGTTCTGCAGATCTCCGGTGGATGAGCCTCTTGAAAACACTTTTAAAGCAGGAAGGTAGTACCCGGAGGGTTGCAGATTTGGACTGGGCTGAGAGATGTGACCTTCTACGTCGTCACCCTGTAACCGCGGCTCGAATGTTTGACTCCCGTTGCGCCGTTTTTTTACGGTAAAGTTATTATGTCACCAGCTCAGCCCATCGGTAAAGTCATAGATTATTTCTATCGTGTAGAATTCCATTGTCTGTTCTGGATAGAACACGCCCCCAAACTAGGGGGAAACACCTGACGAGGAGGTCATTACGTTTGTGGATCATTACGTCACCTGTAAACGACCCTCTGACCCAAATTTATTGGAAAAAGTTACTTCGGTGCAGCAGCATCTCCAATCGCCACTCCAAAACGTGTAAGAAGGTAAAAAAGTGTGCCGGTTTAATTTTCCACGTCCAATATCGAACCCGTACGTTTATTAAAACAGCTGGACCCTGAATCTGTCCCACTTGTTACAAGGGAAGAAGCTGAACTTATTATGACTGCGCTTAAGAAAGCTACTCTTGATGAAAATAACCTGTGTCTTAGTGCTCCGGAATTGTTTGCTTCCTTGGGGTTATCACAGTTCACTTTTGAAACCAAGTGTACAGCGTTTTAGGCGGACAACACACACATAGTTTTGGACCGGGAACGCGACGAAGTCTGGATTAATAACTACAATGAGAAGTTATGTAATTGTTGGAATGCCAATATGGATATCCAGTTTGTTGTAGATGCGTGGGCTTGTGTCGTTGTGTTATTATTATTTCATATATTTCCAAGTCTGAAAGAGAAATGGGTTTGCTCTTAAATTGTGCGCAAAAGAAGCTTCCAAAAGGTAATTCTTAGTGCAAAGGCAAAGAGGCATTTAAAAAATTAGGCAGCGTTTATCTTCATAATCGTGAATGTCTTGCCGGGAGGAAGCTGAAGCTGTGACGGGATGCACCTTAGAGTTTTCGCGTAAAAGTTGAATTCATTCCTTTTCGAACCGCGCAATTATATCATTCGCATGAGCAGACCCATTGGCGAAATAAATGAAGAAAGGGGGGACGATATTTGGATGACAAACTACTATTGATTCGTTTACTTAGGAAGACCAAATAACGCTACATTTAATGACAATGTGCAATGCGACATTCGTATCCGAATATCGCTTACTTAGTTCCATCCCGACAAATGTAAAAAACCAATTATGTTGCAAAATGATTTGGGTAAAATTATTAAAAAACACGGACAAAACCTGCGGTTGTCCGTTATGCGTGGTTTCTCCTTGAGACTAAAGACACAGTTATTCCATCAAAGCTATCCTTCAGTTATTCCTGCGTATCGCATTGAGTCCCGACCTTAAGCCGCCTCCGTATGAAACGTTTGAGCAATCTTTATAAAATGGAGAAGTTTGTTTGAGTGACGGGTCTCTACATGCAGTTTAAATAAATTGTCGATACAAATAGGCGTCGTTTTGAACTTGCAGCTGAGGGCTGGAGGAGGTACAGGAGCAGCATGGACGGTGATGTGGTCCTAGAGGATGCATGGGGCTTGCTCTGCCCAGAGCAGGAAGTTGAGAGGTTGGAGTTGAAGGAGGAGTATAGAGAGATGTTGCAGGCTGTTAACTCTGAGCACGAGCAAGAAGCCCATTCCAGACTTGGCTGTAAGAACAGAGCAAGTTGGTTTGTGTAGAAAAAAACAAATGTCATGAGTCGTAAAGAAGGTCTTTCACTTGTGAGAACTCTGAAACGAGCAACAGCTGTCCATTTTTTACAAAATAGTCAATTCTGCTTAGTAGAAAGTTGCTGGTAACAACAACTGACCCATTAACACGTTTTATTACGGTGTGGAGCAGGCACTGGGAAAAGTCACCTGATCAGAGCGACTCAATATGAGGCGGTCTCGTTTTTTGGCTCCTACGTGCCATATGTCCTGATAACCGTCTGGCGTTTTATTAACTGCCCGACAGGATAGCAGCGTATAATTTACAGGCGGCTACGATCCATATAACATTTAAGTATCGGTACAATGTATTTCCCTCACCTACACCACGCTGGGGGAGGAAAAAGCTCAGATACACTGCGCGCTAAATACATCGATATCAACAAATTGTAATAATTGGACGAAAATATCTAATGGTCGACAAAAAGATATTTACCTAACATTCACGGTCGGTTGCGTCAATATAAAACAATTGGTGACTTTTCTCCATTTGAAATGTGTCCATCATAGTTGTTGCGGATTTCTACCCCAATTGTACCACAGCTATCAGGGTCATCCTCGTGTACAAGGAATGAACGTAGAGGGGTTAAATTCTTTTACAGATTTATTTAAAATTGCGGCATTTATACGACAGTCAGTAAGACAAGAGATAACACTTTTGCGGAGCTGCTAACACCAGACTAAGAGTGCGCTCAAGAGGAACCCCATGCTTGATGAACGATCTAGCTTTATTACAAAGTCTTGAAACTGGCGAAGATCCCGACGTGTTGCACATATTTACCAAAAACGACCTTGTGTCAGCATTTTAATGTTAAAAAGTATTAAATAGAGTATGTATTGAGGATACTGAAGACGAATCAGTGCGCGAGATTTTGAGTACGACAAAAAGACAGGGAAATTAAAACAACTGAAAGGACATCTCCATAAATCTCAAACAAGCCAGTTTGGAGGCAGAGCCTTAATCTTGGGGGTAAAATGCGCACGTTATGCTGTGTAAAAATTTTGATTTCGCTGACGGTCTAGTAAAATGGGGTAGTGTGGCCTTTGCTTACAGCCACATAGTTGAAAATCCACAGGAAAGAGCAGCCTCCTTTAGCAATCAATGTTAAATTTGACGACTGGATCGACAAGTAGGCGCGCAGAGAAGGAGGCAAACACGTACCCCTGCAGACCTGACTGGTTCTTACCCGCATATGAACCAGAGGAGGAAGCAAGCCCAATAAGCGAAGGCGAAAAGCGGCGGCAGTTTCCTCTAAAAGCTCGCACTGGCGGTTAACAGTACATAAAGTACAAGGTGTAACCGTTATAAAGCCGTGGTTTCTCTTAAGAAGTATTTACGGCGGGTCAGGACGTATGTGGCCCTTACGCGTTAGGAGATTTAGAGGTCTTTTATTCAAGACCTTTAAAGAAGATGCCAGTGTAGTTGTAATGATGGCATTAGAGCGCTCTTGATGCGCTTGACTCCCTTCGTGGTTCCAAAGTATCGCCCTGGCACTTGGACGCACATGTTCTGACATTCTTCATTTATGAATGTCCATTGTATTAGCTCGACATGTGTCTAAGATTTGGCTTTAGGCACACAGCATTGCAGCCTAACTATATTGCTGTGGTAGAGACATGGTTAACTGTTGAAGAGAACATATTGATGCCATTGTCATATATCACATATTATACAATGTCTATAATCATCAATATTCCTATTTACAATGTCTATGCGGGCAATGTTACTGTGCATTTTCTGTGCTGCTCTTTTGTACATTGTGATTCTCAGGAGGACCAGTCTCAGTAAACGAGCAGACAAATGAGAAAAAGAGGAACCATGAAGTGGTGTCAGATTGCAGCTGGGCATCACGCCCTACTAAAGAACTTAGACTTAGGCTCACGCCATATCATTTTCTGTGTCTTAAAAATGGGAGAATGTGGATGCCACCGTTACTCTCCGGGGCTATGAAGACGCGAAACGTAACGAGTGTTAGGCTCCCAGAGGATCCAGACGTCTGCTATAGATGCCTTTCTAGGAGAACATAAGAATGCGTAAGGAACTCTTGAATCTTGGTCATCTATAGCGTGGTATGTGTTAGTAACTAGATAGAGTAGATTGTTTGTTGCCTTATCACTCCTCTTCCAAATGTTTCATGAATACAGCAGTTGTCCAAGTTTAGAATCAAACGGCTTATTTCTTCACTGTAAATTACATCTATCAAACTAGTCACACTGAAGGCATATACTTCCATAGACGTCCTCCGTAGTTTATACAGCAGAAAGTAGTCATCTGGCCCTGACTAGATTAACTGGCCAAACAGCACGGTGGAGTTCGTATGTACTTTGAGAGAAAATATTAACTATGAAGTCACAGAAGGGACAAAGGACTTTAGTTTAGAACTGTTTAGTTAATTATATTGTGCAGAGCACAAAATTATAGTTGCAAGTGGTTTATCGTCTCACCGTCGTAACCCATGTCTCTATTTAAGTATAAATTTAGAATCGATTATTTAGAGGGGCCCATCTGTGATACTTGACACCTTGTGCCGTGGTGGATGGGCTTGCATCTCTTTAATGGTTCCTACGCCGGCGGGGTCTACACCCCTGGCCAGGCAGTTCAACCATGACCGGACAGGTCTAAACGGGGAGAAGGCAGAGTAAAAGATTCAGATCATCAAACTATTATAAGCTGTTAAATATTACTGCTATATTGTGGTATTGGTATACATTTGAATAACCACCCCTTTTCCCCCTTTTTTCAGGACACCCACAGACCTGCAGACGCGCCGTTTACGTACAACCAACAAAACTGTCAATTGTAATTAATTATAACTACATAGAAAATTTAATAATCAAATTAACCGAAACATTGCCCATTGTCGTATGTGCTTTCTTTCACCTTCCCGACAATGTATTATCAAAGTGTAATATGTATTGATTTGTCATTTATATTACCACTATGCATCAAAGTAGTTAATAACAAGACCAGTAAGGCAAGGGCCAAGGCAAGTTTATTTGTAGGAGCACAATTCGTCAACACATAGCGCAATTCAAAGTGCTTCAACACAACAGGAAAAAAATGCATATAAATCACAAAGACATTGGCAGAAATCTACAATCTTAAGTTCTAAGACATAAGAGGAGAAGAGTGCAAAGAAAAGCATTTCAGTCATATGCATACAGCCAAACAAAACAGTTTTTAGTTTAGATTTGAACATTGCCAGATGTACGCAGCCTGTTCACATCCTCAGGAGTACTGTTCCAGATTTTAGCTGCATAAAACTGAAATGCAGCATTCCCCATGTTTAGTCCTGACTCTGGGCACTGCCTGGGCCACCTGGAGGCCGGTCCCTGAGGTCCTCAGAGTCCGAGATGGTTCATATGGCACTAACATGTCCGATGTCCAGTATCAAGTTCTTTGTCTCCTTTTCTTTCATTGCACGCGTAACTCCATACAAAGTTGACCAACTGACTTAGTTACAAATGTGTATATTACTACCTGTAAAAAAGCTAAATGTCAGAAACTAAATGTCTGATTTTAAAACTGGTCCTTTACTATCCAGTTAACCAGTTAACTACACAAGGTGAAGTGACTCTCAATGTGAAATCCTCGGTTATCCTGATCATACATTGAAGTCAGCCCACTTTTACACAGTACATTTAAATGAGGTATTGAGTATTTTCCTTTGTCTAATTGAACTACCTGCTGTTTTCCTCTGCACTTGCCACCTACATGTGTGTGCACAAATTATTAGAAATTTCTCAAGCAAAACACAACATTGAAGGCCTATTTTAGTTTTCCCCTGAGCCACAAACCTAATGAAGTGTTTGGTTCCTGATGCAGAAGATGCGAGACAACTGCACTTGTCTGGATAATAATAATGAAATTACCTTTTCCTGCTCACTTCGCCAGGAAAAACACCATTTTCTTTTTTTGGACAGGACACAGAATGCTACAGTAGGCTATTTTCCTACTTCCTATTTGCATAACCAGTGCAAATGAACACAATTCTCAGTCAACTTTGCGGCTCCGTCGCGCAGAGACTGTTGCACTTGGAATAAAATTTTGTATAACTTTTGATGCCGCGCTCCTGTAGACGATTGTCACCAAATTTAAAGTTGGTTGAGCCGACGCCCAAGGAGGAGTTTGTTAAAGTGTCAATTGAAAATGTTTTGTCATTTCAGAGATTTGGCAATGGACCCATTGGGACAACATGGGAGGTTTCAGTCATCGCTATGGCTACACTATACAAAACATGACTTTGGCCCCCCTGGACTTCTCAACTTCAAAATGCGTTGTCCAACTTTGCAGCTGCGCCTCACTTAGACCGTAAAAGTTATCAAAAAAATTTTGATAACTTTAGATGCCCCACTTGTCTAGAGGATGTACACCAATTTTGAAGCCATTGGGTGAAATGTCCTTGGGGGAGTTCGTTAAAGTCAATGAGAAAATGTCAATGTCACTCTGTAGGGGGCGCTATCACGTCCATTTAGATTATCTCACATTTACCAGGTCCAAGTTTGAAAGTTTAACAACTGATTCAAATTTGGTCCACATCGGGCCAGTTTTCAAAATAATGGCTATACGATTAGTCAGGGGGCATGGCCACAATAATATTTTTTGTTTGTCCTAACGAGAGGAATGTGTGCACCGAATTTCGACAAAACTTATGTTCGGGGCATATGTTCCCATAGGCGCAATGTGTTTTGACTTTTGTAGGTGGCGCTGTCATGCGATAATTGAATAGCATTTTTAAGTGCCTAATAAAAAACAAAATTGATATTATATATATATATATATATATATATATATATATATATATATATATATATATATATATATATATATATATATATATATATATAGGAGAATATATAATAGATGATTGTCACCAAATTTGAAGTTGGTTGAGCAGACCGCCCAAGGAGGAGTTTGTTAAAGTGTCAAGTGAAAAATTGTGGTCATGTTAGAGATTTGGCAATGGACCCATTGGGATAACATGGGAGGTTTCAGTCATTGCTATGGCGACACCGTATAAAATATGACTTTGGCCCCAGGACTTTTTTGATCGTTATGCCAAAATAGAGAGCTGTGCAAAATTTCATGTAATTTGGAAAAACTATATGGTGTAGAGGCCACTCTAAAGACCAAATGGGAGCAATTTTGTAAATGGTAAAATGTTTAGATTTGTGGGACAAATTTGCAGCTCTGCCGTAAAGACACCGTAAATCTTATAATAACAATTTGGATAACTTTTGATAACCGACTCCTGAAGATGATATTCCCCAAATTTGAGCTTGATCGGGCCATCGCCTAAGGAGGAGTTTGTTAAAAAAATGAAAATTTCAGCAATTTGGCGATAATCTGCGGGTGTTGTTGGATGCGTGTCTTCCTTTTGGTTAGTACTTTAGATAGGTAGGGCTAGCTAACAGAGTCAAAAGCTTTTTCAGCGTCCAGACTTATTATTAAGGCTTTGCTTTGTTGCTTCTCTATGTGGGTCATTATGTGTAAAGAGCGTTATCTTGAGTTTGTCGTTTGTTAATAAATCTGGTCTGATCATTGTGAACTAAGCCTTGCAATATTTGTTTCTTTCTTTTAGACATGATTGAAGTGTATATACAATAGTCCACATTCAGAATAGAGATTGGTCTATATGAGGCACATTCAAGTCGTTCCTTCCCCTCTAGGTATTAAAGATATGATGGCTTCCTTCCAAGTCGGAGGGATCTGAGCTTTTCCAAGGGCCCAGTTAAATGTTGATGGGAACAAAGGAGTATGTGTGTGTGTTTTAGAACTTAATACCACTCTGAGGTGAACCCGTCGCTCCCCAGAGATTTATTGTTTTTTAACCTTTTGATTGCACTTTGAATTTCAGTAATTGTTATTTCTGTTATTTATTAATTTCTTGTAGCATTTGCGGATCTTTGTTTTCAGCATGTTTAGCCTCCAGTAGCTGTAGTTTGTTATGTAAATCGTTGAATTTTTTCAGCCTTTGTCAGATCAGAATGGCCACTCCCCTCTAATGTTTGCCCCTGTATGACAAACAGTCTGTTATATCCAAATTTTGTAAATTTTTGATGTTCTAAGTCATTTAAATGTGTTTCTTATAGGTATATTATGTCAATTTTCTCTTTTTTCATTTTTGTCAGTATCTCTGACCATTTAATTGGACCCAGTATGCAATTAACATTAAAATAAGCTATTCTTAACTTTTCAGATGCCATTGTGTTAAATTTGTAGAAATCATTCTTGTACCTTGATGAACCCTTCCACTCTGGACATTAGACAGACCTTTATAAATAACACGTTGCACACTCCATGGATTGGAAATGTAGATCTAAGAAAGACTGGGATTATGGTGGACAACTTTTTGTATTTTGTAAATCAATCGTGTTAATTTTCAAATTAAACGGTAGAGGTAAACTGCTATGATTTTTTTCCATCGCTGATGCAAATACCAATATTTTAGAATCCAGATTAGCCAAGGGCTGATAAATTAGTATGCAGATAATGTTTGGGCCAATATATAAGACCAATTTGAATAATTCCCCCAAAGTATCTTACTTAAAATGACTACAAACTCAATTGTTATAAATACTGTGAACTTTTGTGCATAATTAAAGTATAACAAGGAACAATTATTAATCAATATCTGTACCAGGATGCCCTAACGCACTCCAGTATTTAACATATTGGCGGAGGTGAGGCCGTGCCCGATAAAAGGAGGGTCGCTTACATGGCCCGACCTCTGAGGCCAAACATGGCCAAGTGTTTGGTCTGGCCATCCCATTTTACTAACATAAATCCAGCTGACAAAGCCTGCAGTTAAGGTGCACATTAGTGAGTAGTAGCCAATTTCCATTCATTCCGTGACAATCAATTGAGCTAAGTGTATGCCATTATTGTAGATTTCTGGCATCGTGAGTGTATTCACTTACATATATTTCTGGTATATAGGATTCTTGGCACATCACATTGTTGGCCCATTTTAACCTTGCGCAATTCTACTCGGCCTGTGCTGGAGAATGAAGACAAGATAACCGATACTGATATGCTTAAAAAGTGCAAAAATTGGCATGATATATTGGCCAACCAATACATCGGTCTGTCTATAGTTTTAAGTTGTATGGAAATCTGCTTCTTTCCTTTCAGGCCCTGGGGAGTCTGGGGTTCCAGTCCTTACACCAGAGGACAATGTCTGCATCATCGATTCGAACAGCTAAAGTCACCTGCTGTTTTGCTTCTGTCTTTTTGGCTTTATTTGGGATACCCCTAGGTACAGTATCCTACATTTTGCATCTTACATGACTGACATAGTGCATTGGTGCAAGACACTCTAAGTGAAACTAAAACCAGTACAACACTATATAACTTTCTTGTATGCAATACTTAAAAGGATATATACAGTATTATGCATAATTGACATTTTTGAGGTTTTAACCAGAACATGATTAACACTACTGGAGTTGTATTTTGCTTAACTCACGCTTGTTCCAAAAAACAAACATTTCAGAATCAGAATCAGAATGGGTTTAATGCCATTGTCAATGAACAAAATTCACAAACATAGGAACTTGTCTCGGCATTAGGGTGCAACATAAAACACTGATTTATAATAAAAACAACAACATAAATTGGGGCATGCATTAAGAAACAATTTAAAATTACTATAGTATGAAATAAACATACTATACTATGTTTATTTTATGAATGACTTATTCAAAAATGCTTTTTGAAATCTGTTATTCTTCTTGTCAAATTTGGTGAGATTTAATTATTTATTTTAAGACTGGAACCAGACGTCTTATGGCTCTCCGTCTCCATATGAACGAGGAGAAGGCGCTCGAGTCCTGCCCATCTCCCTGCAGCACCTCACTCCATCCTACAGCTCCATCATTGGGATCGGCTGTGTGTGGCTGCTGCCGTCATGCCTGCTGCCTACTTCCACCTTCGCAACATCTCTCGTCTCCGTCCTTCTCTCACTCCTCACACCACAGCCATACTTGTCCATAGTCTAGTCACCTCCCGGATCGATTATTGTAACTCTCTCCTCTTTGGTCTCCCCAATAAATCCCTCCAGAAACTGCAGCTTCTCCAAAACTCTGCAGCCCGCATTATCACCAGGACGCCCCATCACATCACCCCCATCCTTCAACAACTTCACTGGCTCCCCATAAAACAACGGATTCACTTCAAAATTATCTTAAATACTTTCAAAGCTATCCATAACGTGGCTCCACCGTACATCTCTGACCTCCCCACATCTCCACTCCCTCCTCGCTCCCTCAGGTCCTCCTCCTCTCTCCAGCTCTCTGTCCCCTCTTTCCGTCTTATTTCAATGGGGGGCAGAGCCTTCAGCCGCTCTGCTCCTCAGCTCTGGAACTCTCTCCCTCCTGACCTCCGCAACATTGACACCCTTCCACTTTTCAAATCCAGACTCAAAACTCACCTGTTCAGACAATCCTACACCACATAACTCAGTCACTCCAACACCATCATCCAGTTCTGTACTGTGGGTTTTATTCTGTTGTTTTATTCTGTTGTTTTATTCTCTTGTACAGTGTCCTTGGGTGTTCTGAAAGGCGCTTTTAAATAAAATGTATTATTATTATTATTATTATTATTATTATGTCCTCTGCAGACTCCACAATGCTTGTTTCGGCATCACTTTTTTCTTCCAACATATACAAGAACATCTTGAGACCTCAGGTGAGCCAACATTTGACATCCAGAAGTTATCATTTGTTATTTGTTGAATCAATAATGTATTTATTGCATTCAATTTTGTTCCATGGTCTGTGCATGTCTGTGATTGTGTCATGTTTGATAGGAGCTTTACTGACAAACCAGAAAAACAGTGCTTTGTTATTCTGGTTCATTGGTGCTGAAATTGCCGACAACGTAATCTTCCCTCAGTTAGTCTGTGTCCTCTTCTTTAACATCACAAAAATGGTTATGGAGCTATGATGGGCTTTCTCGTGGGAATGCCTTTAAGGCTTCTGAGTAGAGGTCTGCTTCCAGAAACCTGGGACGTGTTTCAGGTCAAACTGCAGCACTTACCTCCCTCACCTGCTCCACTAGAGGGAGCGCAAGGGCACACCATGAATTTGAATAAGAAGGATGGTGAGATGGAACTCACAGAACCAATATTGAGTCACTCCTGATGTATTTAGTTTTGTTTGTGTTTAAAGCAAAACATTAAAGGGTATTTGCTGATGTTTACAATTAATTTAAATGAGAAATATGATTTGGTATTCTGGGTACATATATCTAGGTACATGTACAGTTACTTTCCAAACAATGATAATATGTACGCTGACTTAGTTTGTTATGACATTGAATTAGTGTAATAACCAGAGTGCAGTGTGCATATTCTAAGAATGGGTAAACATAAACTCATAACAAGCAATGTATTGTTTTTGACACAAACATAAGTAACTACACAGTTCAAAAATTTAACCTGAGTTTAAGTTATAAAAATAACATTTAACTTAAGAGGTTGTCTTTGCCACCATAGTCTAAGGGCTTGTTCACATTTTCACAGTCACCACATCAAAACTGGTACAAAACTGGAGCTAAAGCTGGACTAGACCAGGACTACAGCAGGACCAAAGAGAGAATACATTTGGACTCAAACTGGGCTAAAACTAGGAACAAAAAAGGCAAGTGTGAACGCACCGTGACACTGAGAGAGAATGTGAGGGAAATGCTGCATGGGTTTACATCGGAAAATCTTGCATTACAATTAAAGTGGAAAGACAACAATTGTGAAGTGCACTGAAAATCCTCAAACCATAATGAACATGTGTGTTTCATACACTTGAAACAGCAGCTGGCTCTGGTGGCCAGTAGAAGGTGCAGTAATATACCAAATATTTGACAGGCAAATCCTCAGAACCTAAACTGGAGTTAAGTCTCAACATGTGGACATTTGACTCTGAATGCTCCATGATACAGACGTGTTGAATTTGGAGAATAACGTCTGAAACTAAATAAATTATGCTCATCCAAAATGAAGTTGATACAGCTGAGAAAAGTAATAATCCTCAGTGAGCCCCCACAGATCTTCATGTGCACCACGTCCTGAAGGTCCTCCAACGTCTTCTGGAGAACTCCCTGTTCGTCAAGGCCGAGAAGTACAAATTCCATGCCTCGTCTGTCACCTTTCTGGGGTACGCTGTAGGGAGAGGGACTGTGGAGATGGATCAGCCAAGGTTTCTGCCGTCACCACTTGGCCCGCCCCTGAGGTTCATCAGCGGCTACAGTTCAGTGGCGGCCCCCCTCATAGCTCTTACCTCCTCCAAGGTGCCCTTTCTCTGGTCCACGGCCGCCAATGACTCTTTTCAGGCTCTAAAGACACAATTCACCCCCATCCTCCTAATGCCGGACCCTGAATGGCAGTTCGTGGTTGAGGTGGACGCTTCCGACTTAGGAGTGGGGGCCGTCTTGTCCCAGAGGGCGGCCTCCGACCAGAAGCTGCACCACTGCGCCTTCTATTCCCGACGTTTGACCCCAGCAGAGAGGAATTATGACATTGGGAACCGAGAGCTCCTCGCTGTCAAGTTGGCATTGGAAGAATGGGGACACTGGCTCGAGGGGACTAAACTGCCATTTCTGGTATAGACGGACCATAAGAACCTTGAGTACCTCCAGTCCGGCAAAGTGAAGCAATGCATTTAAACCAAACATTTCAGAGTTCGAAAAACTTCTCCAGAGTGATATCTAGTGGTATGTTTTAATACTACCACATCCACAGTGGTTCGTAACCACTATGTGCTGTGGTTGTCAATAAAATGATGTGTGTGTGTGTGTGTGTGTGTGTGTGTGTGTGTGTGTGTGTGTATATATATATATATATATATATATATATATATATATATATATATACACACACACACACATAATTTTACCAGAGAGTCTTTCAGATAATATCCAAAATTTTGACTTTATTTGGAAGCTTTAGCATTTTTGTAGTGCTGGTTTTAACTGTTTGATTTAGTGCTTGTTGCCATGGGCCTGTATTGTTTGCTGCGACGTTGTTTAGCCACTACTGATAACGCCACAAGCGCAACAACATAATTTAAATCCTCAATAAGACTCGTGTTCTGAATGCAGCTACTGTTTTCAGTCCAGATAAGAAAATGTGGGAGTCATGGAGGAACTGTTAATCCTCACACAAAGCTTAAAGAGAAAGAGGAGCAAGTGTAACTGGTCCATATATTAGTTTATTATAATTACACAAAATTGTTATTTTTATTTATTATTGTGTTGAACATACCTGGTATTTGATTTACTACTTGCTGTCTTGGTCCTCCAGTCATTACTTCTTCTTTGTGTGTTCCCCTTGTGGCACTTGTATAAATTTGACAGTTGTGACTTCCTCCTCCCTTTTGCTGATCCCGTGTTGGGAAGAAGTCAGCCATCTTTTGTAATCTTTTGTTTTAAGTGTCCTTTTGTTATTATTTAGTCTTTATTTGTCACTGGTATAATATTATAGGTTTATAGGTTTATAGGTTATAGGTCTTCTGTAGTTTTGGCTGGACCTGCGGCGTAGTGGCACATGTTAATTTTTCCTGTTTTATGTTGACCAGGTATGTACACTCTGCCCTTTAGCTAATCCCGTGTTGGAAAGAGTTTTGGCTAGACCTGCAGCGTAGTGGCACATGTTAATTTGTCCTGTTTTATGTTGACTAGATTAAACAGAGAGTGCCTCCAAAAGTTCTACTGTGTCCCGTGGCAACTCTATGCACCACAACCATCACCAGTCCCACTTGGTGCTGTTCGACCCGTGCCATTGCCATTCAGTGGTCTTTACGTCCCCGGGCTGCCGAGTCCTCGACTTCTCCGCTGCTACCGCTCCCTCTTCATCTTCGGCGCACTGCGTGCTGTGGTCCTGTGGTGTCACCGCTTCGATGAGAAGTGCCTCCCTCCTGATGGTCTGCTAGGTTTTAGGCTTGCAGTGCAGAGTTAGGGTTTATTGACTGTCTCATTGTATTACATGACTGTGTGAGGTAAATTTACTTTTACTATAGAAAAAAAAAAGAAAAGACAAAGAAATCATTGAATATTGTTTAGCCAGATGTTTAATCCTTATCCACCTGGTATAGGTAGTGGCATGGCTTTGAATGCCGGTGTTAATTATGTTAATGTTAGTAATAAGACTGTGTTAAGACCACCGATTGCCACTTCTACTTCTATTGCAAGTGCTCACTCAGAACCCACACGTGTTGTGACACATGATTGATGCGCTCAGTGGCATAACTGGTTTGGCAAAACAAATTGGGGATAGTATCGTCTGAATACATTGCACAGACATCAGCCCTGCCACACCCAGCTGCCTGCTACCGACAGTGTGTCCCCCATTCGCCTGGAGGCTTCACAGCTCAAAGTAGTGGTGCAGTCTGAAGCAAAAGCCTCACTGTTCTTCAGGGGCGACCACACTGATACATTTTCCATTCAAGAGTGGGAGGTGATGATTATGTTGATTTAAACTAGTCAGCCTATGTGATAAGAGGGGCAGCATGGGCAGTGTTATAGATACCCTCCCCAATCCTCCTGATCCTCACTCTGTGTATGTTGACTGTTGTAAAAGCTACCCAGAAGACAAAACTGTCTTTCTGGTTTGGTCTCAAAGAATTGAGGGAGCTAGTGAATTGTTTTATACTCCTGTGTCAGTGAGCAATCAAATGTCCTTGAGAGGCATGCTAGATTCAGGAAGCATGTCATGTACACTTAGTGCCTTGAGTTTGACAAGTGTTGTAGAGCCTATATTTGCACGCTCCACACCCAAGAACATCATTGTTGGTCGAGTTGTCGTGCCAATGTGGGGTGATCGCTGGGTCCCCATGAAGATCCTCAATCCCACACAGACTGCGGTTACCTTACGGCGTAATGCAAAGCTAGCTGACGTGTTCCCCTGTAGGGCTATGGAGGATTTTCCTTTTGCCCAGGGTCTGTGTAAAACCCAATTGGGTTCATCGCCTTTTTTCTGCAGACACCAGAGTAGCCCAATTGACCCTGTGCAGCTGCTGAAGGACTGTGGTCTCCGTGACATTGACGGTGGAGAAGTGTTAGATGAGTGAAAGAGCAGGCTAACTGACCTGTTGTTGGGTTTTCAGGATGTGTTCTCTATTTCAATTCAATTCAATTTAGTTTCGTAACACCCAAAATCACAAGAGTAGTTGCCTCGAGGGGCTACAGTGGAAAACAAAATAAACAATGTTCATAGGGACTTGGAAATGTCCCAGCATCCTGTGTCCTTAGACAGATGTCCTAAGCTCCCCTGTCTTTAGACCCTCTTTCTCGGCCAGAGAAGGAGGAAGATGGTCTAGAGATGGTCTGGATTGTGGGAAGGCAAAGGAGTTTATTGGATTCACCTTGCTGAAGTCCGTCCCTTTCGGCTGCCGTTCCACAGAGTTCCACCTGCTCATTATCAGAAGTTGAGAGAAGTTTTATCTGAAATGGAAATGAGGGGTATAATCAGTAAATCCATCAGTGAATATGCCTCTCCCCTGGTATTGGTATGGAAGAAGTCAGGAGACTTGCGGATATGTACTGACTTTCATTGGATTAATGCTTGATCTGTTAAAGATGCCCATCCACTGCCACATCAGTCAGACTGCCCTGCTGCCCTTGGGGGTAACGCCTTCTTCAGCACCACGGATCTGACCTCAGGGTTCTACAACATCCCTCTCCATGAGTCCGACAGGCATTACACAGCCTTTACTACACCTCTTGGTCTTTATGAGTACAACCGCCTGCCCCATGGGCCTCTGCAACAGTCCAACCTCCTTTATGCGGATGATGCTTAGCATATTTGGTGACCTCTCCCTTCTGAAGAGGAGTCTTTCAGCCGCCTCAGTGTTGTCTTCTCCCGTTTGAGATCCAGTAACCAGAAGCTTTCTCAAAAGACGTGGCATTTTCTCAGGTCTGTTAGATTTCTGGGTCACGTTGTGAGCGCCGGCGGAGTTTCTGTGGATCAGGAGAAGGTGAGCGCCATCTCTGGGTTTAGGAGGGAGGACCTGATGGAATCTGTACTCGTCTCAGCAGAAGGTCAGATCTTTCCTCGGGATGGTCCTGTTTTATCAGCATTTCATCCTTGCATGTTCCCGTATTGCCAAGCCACTCTATGCCTTGCCAGCTGGCAAAATAGGTGGTCAGGGCCGATGTAAGCCTGGAAAATACAGACAGTTAACACCACAGGATTGGACCCCTGAGTGCGTAAGAGCTTTTGAACAACTCAAAAGTGCGCTCCTCGATTGTGTGGTTCTGGCTCACCCGGATTTTGATAGGCCTTTTATCCTCTTCACTGACACCTCCGTTGATAGCTAGACTGGTTGCCTTTGCTAGCAAGTCCCTAAGCCGCAGCCAGGCCAAGTACCCTGCTCACAGACTTGAGTTTCTGGCTCTCAAGTGCTAAGCTTGTGACAAATGCAGTCATTGGCTCAAAGGTCATCAGTTCACAGTCTGGACTGATAATAACCCGCTCACGTACATCTTGACCAAGCTGAAATTGGATGGCTGTGAACAGCAGAGCGTCTCCAAACTGGCCCAGTACAACTTTGACATTAAGTATGTCCCTGGCAGTCTGAACATTGTTGCAGATGCCCTTAGCCGACAGCCTTTTGTTAAACCTTTAGCCGAGCGCCTTCTTTCTGAGCCATACATTGATTTGTTGAAGCAGGCTTGTGAAGTGAGGGAGGAGTCCGTGCAGGATGCTTTTCATCTGAATGTTCAACCTCAGTCATTGGTCGGCCCTGCTTTTTCTACTGCAGTCAATGTCTCCATGTCTGAGGATGAAGTCTCCACTGTCAGCATCCAATGACTGGGAGGTAGCTTCCAGACATGGTGCTGTTTCTTTGGCGGACCATCTAAGTGCGCTTGAGACCTGAGCCTTGCCTGTTGTCAGTGTTGTCCAAACAGGAGCTCCAGTCCCACCAGGAGAGCGATGTTGTTGTTTCCAGGGTTGCCTTCTTTGTGAACCAGAAAACGCAGGCCTTCCAGACGTGAGCGTGGCCATGAGAAACAGCAGGTAGTAAGGATTTTGAAGCAATGGGAAAGGCTGGCAGTTCTTGAAGGAATTCTGTATCGTGTCACTAAGGAACCTTTGACCAGCCACAAGCGCTTGCAGTTTGTTGTTCCAGAGTCCCTCAAGTCATCTGTGCTCTCGGGCATCCATGACAATGCAGGTCACCAAGGGCACTCTGTCATTGGCATGCCAGCAGTTCTTCTGGAATGAGATGGAAAATGATGTCCGCAACTATGTAAGACAGTGTCCTCTGTGTTTTCTCAGTAAGACTCCAGAAGCCATCCGCCAGAGCCCCACTGGAGAACATAAAGACCAGTGTGCTACTGGAGTTGGTATGCATTGACTTTTGGTCTGCTGAGGACAACAGCAATAAATTGGTCGATGTCCTTGTGGTCATTGACCATTTTATTAAATTGGCATATGCATTCGTAGGCACAAGAATGTGCCTAAGAAGCTTTGGGAGGGATTCCTTTGCATTTATGGCTTTCCTCAGTGTATCCATTCCGACCAAGGTGCTACCTTTGAGAGTGAGTTAGTGGCACAATTGCTAGAGATTGGTGGCATCATCAAATATCATACCACACCGTATCACCCCATGGACAATGGCAGCTCCTCCGGAGGAATCCAGAGGCGTTCCCAGACCAGCCAAGAGACATGCATGTCCTGGGTCTTCTCAGTGGGACATGCCCGGAACATGCCCAGAGGCATCCAGGAGGCTCCCGAACAGATTGACTGGTAAATCAAGAGCTTTGCCTTTCGACTCAGCTCTTTCTTCACCAAAACAGTCCGATACAGTGACCGCATCACTGCAGATGCTGCACCAATCCACCTGTCAATCTCACGCTCTATCCTTCCCTCACTTTTGACCAAGACCCAGAGATACTTAAACTCCTCCACTTGGGGCAAGGACTCTCGACCCACCTGGATGGGGCTAGCCACCTTTCTACGGCTTGAGAACCATGGCCTCGGATTTGGAGGTGCTGGTCTTCATCCCAGTTGCTTCACACTTGGCTGCAAATCATCCCAGTGCATGTTGGAGATCCAGGTTCGATGGAGCTATCAAGGACAACATCATCTGCAAACAGGAGAGGAATGAGATCCTTTGGTCCCCAAACCGGACACCCTCCGACCCCTGTCGGCGCCTAGAAATTCTCTCCATAAAAAAAAAAAGAACAGAACCGCTGATAAAGGGCAGCCCTGGCAGCATCTAACATGCAAAGGGACAGGTTTGACTCACTGCCGGCAATGCGTACACAGCTCCATACTCCCGGAGTACTGCCCAAAAAACATCCCACGAGGGACACAGTCGAACGCTTTCTCCAGCTCCACACATGTGGACTGGTTAGGCAAAATCCCATGAACCTTCAAGCACCCGATGGAGAGTACAGAGCTAGTCCAGTGTTCCACAACCAGGACGAAAACCACACTGCTCCTCTTGAATACGAGATTCGACTATCAGTTGGATTCTCCTCTCCAGTAACCTGGAATAGACTTTACTGGGGAGGCTGAGGAGAGTAATCTCTCTGTAGTTAGAACAAACCCTTCGGTTCCCCTTCTTGAACAGAGGCACTACCAACCCGGTCTGCCTGTCCAGAGGCACTGTCCCGGACTGCCACACAATGCTGCAGAGACGCCTCAGCCATGACAGTCCTACAACATCTAGATAATTGTTATATAATTCCTCCCACCGTCCGACGACATCCCCAGTCGAGTTCAAAAGGTCTCCATCCACACCATAAACGGTGTTGGTGAACCACTAATTCCCCTTCCTGAGGAGTTGAACGGTTTGCCAGAATTTCTTTGAGCAATAGTCCTCCTCTATGGCCTCCCCGAACTCCTCCCAGACCCGTTTTTTTTTCTCTGCGACAGCACACCACCAGGTGGTGATCGGTTGACAGCTCTGCCCCTCTCTTCACTCGAGTGTTCAAGACATGTGGCCGAATGTCAGATGACACAAAAAAGTCGATCATTGACCAACGGCCTAGGGCCGTCCTGGACAACCTTTTGCTTGAACATGGTGTTCGTTGTGGACAATCCGTGGCTAGCACAGAAGTCCAATAACTGAACACCGCTCAGGTTCAGATTGGGGAGGCCGTTCTTCTCTATCACCCCTCTCCAGCTGTCATTGTCCACGTGGGTGTTGAAGTCCTCCAGTAGAACAACGGACTCCCTAGTTTGTGCACTGTACCCAACTAGGGCCAGGTAAGAAGGCGCTCAAGAAGGCCAGGTACTCTGCACTGACAAAATGCCCCCACGTTGCTCCGTGGGGACGGTCGCTGTCGAGGACCCACCCCAGACCTGGCTCCAGGATGGAGCCACGGTGACACCAATCCGGGAGACCTAACTGGCCTCGATTTTCTTTTCTTTATAAGGGAATTCTGAACCGTTCTTAGTCTGACCTGTCACCTTGGACTTGTTTGCCTTGGGTGACCCTTCCAGGGGCATGTTAATGTGGAGGTTCAAGGAGGGGTTCAGCTGTTTTTTTCTTAGTGGCAATAAAACGTTGTCCAGTTAGGGGGAGGAAAAGAGGTTGGCCCTTTTCTTTGCTCCTCCTTAATGCTGTTTAACTCTTCTTTAACTTCTCACTCATTCCCCTCTCTGTCTTTGTCTGTGTTTGAAGCATCATGGCAGTAAACATAGCTGGAGTTATATCCATTGTGGTTTTCTATCTTCTGGTTCTGGGTACTGGGATCTGGGCCTCCTTCAAGTCCAAACGGGAGCAGAAGAAAAGTGGAGCCTCAGAGATGGATATGGCTGTCTTGGGAAATCGCAACATCAGTGGTTTCTTGGGAGTTTTCACAATGACAGGTGAGCATATGTTTTTCAAAAATAAATCAAAGTTATGCAGTCTTTCTTAACCATTTGCACAGCATAAATGTATCCAACTGGCTCGTTGTCTTCCCTAACTGGGACCTACGTATGTTAGATACTATATTGCACATCATTTTTACTCAAAGTCTCACCCAAGAGTTTACAATTCAGTTTTGAAAAAATAAAACTGAGAACAAGTAAAACAAGAAACAGGGTAAGACAAGAAAGAGAAAAAAAATAAGAAAAATTAATGAATAAAGGAGAGAAAACCCACAAAGAACAGCCATACAGGCACACAAAGTCTAAACAAAAATGTTCCATTTAGTCTAACAGTCGGTCATATTTGTCCATTTTAAAATTTTGTCATATCAGTTATATTTCATTCCTTGGTCATCAGTTTGTGTCATCCATTTTTTTGTGATGGCTTTTTTCCCCTGCTGCCAGAGGTATACTACAAATATATCAGTTTATTGTATCCATGGCAGGAGCTTTGAGTCCCAAATACATAGTTTTAAAATTTAGTGAGATGGTGGTATCAAAAAAGTCTGCATTGCCTTGTTAATATCAGTCCAATATTGTTGAGCAACAGGACAGTCCCAGAACACATGATAATGGTGGGCCTCCTGGCAACCACAATTTCTCCAACATTTAGCATTTCTCTGTGAATGGTGGGCTCTTTGAGATGGTGTTATGAAAAGACATGTACATAAGTACTGTTATCTTAAGTTCGGGTGGCAGGACCCACATGTCACGCCCTTTTCCTGCAGTTAAACATATATAGCCTCCAGTTAACAAAAATCGGTGTTCATGACTTCATACACCTCCCTCCCATACTTTTATATTAGTCTAATTTATCTAATTTATCTCCTAAATGGGGGGTACCGAGGCCCGGAGAGCCGACAGCCCTCATCGCCAGAAGCCCAAAACGGCATTCATTTCTATCATTTGTGTTGTTCATATTTCTCTAATGTCAATAAACACTTTGCATCGTAGCGGGGTTGTGGTCCTTGCTAATGAAATGGTGTTATGAAAAAGACAGGTTACGGATCTTTCCAGGTCCAGATTTGTGACTTTGTGGTCCTCCATTGTGAAGTACATACATTTTCCCATTTTATCATGACACGCAAAACTAAATTACACCTTCTTTCCCATTTCATTTGAATGTATTTAGCAGATTGGCTACCCATTAATGCAAAGAATTTTCAATTCAATACATTTTTTTTAAACGCAAAATCACAGACAGCAGTTACCTTCGGAGGGTTTGGGTTTTCTTCTAAATTATAAACCAGCACAGAGGTCTGCCAATCCCTTTAGTGACTCAGACACTTTCTGGCCATTTCATCTATGTTCTTACAATTTTATAGAACATCCCACTAGTGAATTATTTCTCCTCGAGACATAATACACGAGAATATAGCTCATTATTACCATGATTTGTACATAAACCATTAATACTCTATCTGAAAAATGTCTTTATTGGATGTGTCTTAACCTGAATAAACATTCATACGAACATCCACCACCCTGTTTTAAACACCCAGGTAACATTTTCACTGATTCTTCTTTTGCCATTTCAGTTCAACAGAAATTAGCTCGTCCCTGTGACTTTTGGCTTTGTCCTGCAGCCACCTGGGTTGGAGGAGGCTTCATCGTGGGCACTACTGAGATGATGTACACTCCTTCAATGGGACTGAGCTTTAACACTTGTCCTGTTGTCAGCCTATGTTACTTCTTTAATTCTGTGTGAGTATCAGAAACCACATGAAGCGGGTTAACTTACATTTGAAACACTGAAACACTTTGAACAACTGATATCAAGTCCTTAGAAACTAGGACTGTATGAGGTCAGTGGTATTGACACCTTTTTTTATATTTGATGGAGTTTCTTCAATTGTCATTACTAATCTTTTTATTCTCCTTTAACATATATTACTTTGAGAAAAATAAATTAAAAAATGTATCTTGTCGAAGACTCCAACCATTCAAATGAGGGTCTTGATGTTATATTACCACAGACTACAAAAGGAAAATGACACAAAAAAAATAAAGGTTGAACAACAACCTCACATAAATGTGACATATCAGGAGGTGTGAAAAAAACACTAACTACCAATAACAGTCATTTACATTTCAATATATTCACACTTCCCCTCATAGCTTGATGCCTCATGTGGAGGACAGCTTAAAAGGGTGAGTCCCAACAAGGCAGCAGCTCACTCCCAGGGCCACGGCTCCACTAGCTACAAAAAGGTCCCTGCACTAAAAAGCAACAAGTCTGCACAAAAGACTTCTACATAAGGGAGTCCGTATTACTCCTGTAACCCTCTTATGGGGGCTGAGTGACCAGATAATCATACCATTTTGTGATGCACCGTGAGGCCTGGAAGTAGGAACATATCACAGAGGAATGGACCAAACAGTACATGGTGACTTACAGTGGTGTTTAGCGATTAATCAGCTACACATTCAATTGCGCATGATACAAGCATCAAGTATATACAGCTAATATAGTTCTCTATACCTTTAAACGGCAGAACCATAGTCATACAGGAGTGCAAAGATGCACAGGCAGTGCACTAGGAGCAGCACAGGGAAAGAAGCAACAATTAGAGTGGAAATAAGCAAATCGTTTATCTAATGCATATAATACGTGTGAACGACAGAAAGGCATCAACCTGCATGACCCTGAAGTGCGCAAGGTCAGCGAATGAGAGGCTAGAGGGAGTGTTCTTTGTAAAGGTGCCACATGGATGCAGGAAGCAACCTTTTGTGAGATAGCTGCACATGATTCAAGTCATACCCCATTCTACTGTCCTTTTTGCAGAAATTTGAAATATGACAAGGGGTGCTAAGAAGTAATAATAATAATAATAATAATAATAATAATAATAATAATAATAGTAATAGTAATAATAATAATAATAATAACAACATTTATGGAGCTTTTCATGATACCCAAAGACTCCATTTGAGAGACTGACCAAAATAAAATACAATGAGTATAAAGCAGAATAAAGTGATTGAAAGGCAGTTGGCACAGAACACAGATGTTTACACAACATACATGCATGTATTATGGCACCTGGTGGTGCATGTATTTACAAACACTTTGTTCATGATGTTTTATTTTTTTCTGAATACCCCTGTATGTTTCAGGTGGGTTTGTGTTCGCAAAACCCCTGAGAGAAAAGAAGTATGTCACCATGTCAGACTATTTTCAAATGAAGTATGGAAAAAAGGTTGGAGCCGTTTTTTGTCTGTTTCCAGCTTGTGGCGAGCTACTCAACTTGGCTTTAATATTCATCTGCTTAGGTAAGGTAAAAGATCAACACATAATAAACATTATAGCAGAAAAGACAACTGTATTGTTTTTATGATCATTAGGTTCAACTATCAGTGTGATCCTGGATGTATCTTACAGTGTATGTATCTGGGTCTCCGCTGCTGTGGCCATTTCCTACACTCTCCTGGGAGGGCTCTACTCTGTGGCATACACAGACGTTATACAGCTCACCTGGCATTTGTCAGTCTGGTGAGGCCGAAATCATCATCAATCTCACCGTTGTCAACATTGAGTATATACTCAAACCTTAATATTAAAATGTTTATTCTAGTTTTTACCTAGTTTAATCATAATTCTCACAATGTTTCTTGTGTTTTTTAGTGGATGTGTGTCCCCTTTGTCTTGATGAACCTTCCACTCTGGACATAAGACAGACCTTTAGAAATAACAACGTTGCACGCTCCATGGATTGGAAATGTAGATCTAAGAAAGACGGGGATAATGGTGGACAACTTCTTGTATTTTGTAAGTCAATCGTGTTCATTTTTCACTTGAGCCGTTTTAAATACAGCTCGATCACCTTGTTGGCCCATTTTAACCTTGCGGCTGAGTATGTGCTGATAGTTTAGTTCCAATGTTACATGGGGCCAACTCCATCGTGGGATCACTCATTCTACTTAGTTGTATGCAAAGCAACTTGGCCTGTGTTTGAGCTTTAAGACTGATAGCCGATACCAATCGACTAAAAAGGGTAAAAATAGATGTTGTTTGCTCTAGTTTTAAGTAGTATGAACATCTGTATCTTTCCTTTCAGGCCCTGGGGAGTCTGGGGTACCAGTCCTTACACCAGAGGACAATGGCTGCATCATCGATTCGTACAGCTAAAGTCACCTGCTGTTTTGCTGCTGTCTTTTTGGCTTTATTTGGATACCCCCGATTCTGTTTGGGGCAGCCTGTCCTCACAGGTACAGTGTCCCACATCTGCATTTACATGACAACTGTTCCTGTGCAAGACACTCTAATGAAGGCAAAAAACCATTTAACACTGAAAACTTGCTTCGTATGCAATATTTAAAAGGACACATTGCACAATTGACTTTTTGAGGTTATCACCAGGTGAAACATGATTAACAGTTGGAGTTGTATTTTGCTTAACTCATGCTTGCTCCATTATCCCTCCCTTAAGCGCTCAGAAAATTCACAGAAAAATACAGACTTTTCAGTGTAATTGAAAGTCCAATACAATTTTGTTTGAGACAGGAGATTCACAGTGGCGAACAATAAAGAGTAGTGCAGTGTGTCCCAGGAATTGTAATTTAAACTTTAAGAGCTGTGGTTTGTTGTTGTCACCGTTCTGCTCCGCAGCCCTTGTTTTTTCCTGTCCCCCTCCTCCCCTGCCAGTAGCTTCCTGTGTGAGCGTGTCTACTGGACCGCAACCCCAGTATAAGGAGAGTAGCTCCACAGTTACTCCTCGCCAGTTTGTGCTGCTATGTCCTTCTCTGCCTGCCTACCAACTACTCACCAGCTTCCACCTGGTCGTGTGGTCCACTCTCACCCAAGCCCACCTGTCTGCCGACCTGCCTCTTTATCGAGATTTTATATCCCAAACCTATTGCAAACCATGACAGTTGTGATTATATTTCTACTGAAAATAGTTGTCGTCTGAACAGAATTCACAAAAAACTTGCTTTGGCTAAGGTGCAACATACAATAATAAATAATAAAAGTGCAAAATATCTCAAAAAGGGCATGCATAAAATTTAGAATGTACAAATTAAAATAAAAAACTTGGTCTGAATATATATACAGAAAGACAGACATTTACAGTTGCAGAATAGTGCAGATAATGTTTGGTCCAGATGATCATAGCCTCCTGCCTGAGGGGAGTGGCTCCAATGAGGTTTCAGGGTGAGAAGGGTCTGCTGTGATACACCTGGTCGGTTGGAGACGTAAGGTCCTGCAGAAATGGAAGTCTGCAGCCAATCACCTTTCAGCAGTCTCAGTCCCTGGCTGCGGATCCAGTGTACCACATGGTGATGAAGGAGGTGAGGAAGGATTCAATGATAGCTGTTTAGAACTGCATCTTGCAATCCGGTCCTCAGGAACAGTGATCTACCTGAAGGTTCCATGAGCTGGGAGACCTGGTCCAGGAGCAGAGCAGAGACGATGGTGTTGAATGCAGAGCTGAAGTGCTCCGCATAGGGCCATATTAATGGCGTCATCTACAAACCTGTAGTCATTAAGTCCAGTGATCCGGGGCTTTTTGAGGACAGGTCGATGATGGATGACTTGAGCAGGCTGGGACATGGCATGACTCCAGGGAAGTGTTAAAATGTCTGTGAAGATCGAAGTCAGCTCCTCTTGCAGTTTCTCAGGGTAGAGGGGGAAACCATCGGTCAAGCAGTTTTTCGGGGGTTGGATTTCTGAAAAAGCCTGTTCACATCACCAGTGAGAGAGTGGTGGGGTAGGTTGGGTTTGCCAGGGTTATGTGGGCGCGGTGCAATGGTGGGGGAGGGGGGGTCTCAAACCTTGAGTAAAAGTTGTGAGTTCTTCGGCAGTTTGCGGCCGTCTGCAGTGTGGGGCCTCTGTTTTGTGATGAGAAGCCAGAGTCCCTCCACACAGAGGCGGGGTTGTTGTAAGTTTATTTGTAGAGCACAATTCGTACACAAGGCAATTCAAAGTGCTTCACACAACAGGAAAAATGCATTAAAATCACAAAGACATGGCAAAAATCACAAAATAATAGTTCAAGACATAAAAGAGAAGAGCGCAAATAAGATCATTTCAGTCATATCACAGCCAAACAAAACAGTTTTTTATTAGATTTGAAATTGCCAGGATAGCGGCCTGTCTCACATCCTTTGGAAGACTGTTCCAGATTTTGCTGCATAAAACTGAAACGCAGATTCCCATGTTTAGTCCTGACTTGGGCACCAGCAGGAGGCCAGAGTCAGAGTCACGTGCGTAACTTCTCCACTGCCTCGCTGCGCCACTACTCACTATAGCAGGGTCCCAACGCTGCCGCGGGCGCACAGCCCTGAGCAACCTTTGATGGCGCCCGCAGGCAGGCTGATTATTATTGCTATGTAAATTACTGGTAATTGTGATAATTATTATTGATATGTGAGCAGTCATTTCACAACTACTACTATTTAAATTCTTTCTGAAATGGGATTCAGTTTTTGTTATTTAGGAAGTTTGTGATGGGTTCTGTGCCCTCCATACTTCGGGGCCCATGAAGTAGCCCTCAGCCTCAAAAAGGTTGGTGACCTGCACTATAGTTTGGGGAGCTTAGCCTTTGTCTGTTACAGGTGAATATGTGTGTCTGAAAAGCCCAACAGCGCGGGCCACGGCGCGAAAGGCGTTACTGTGAGTTGTGACACATTTGTTCCCTTATTAAATCCCCCAGGATATAAACAAGGAGAACGGGAAGGTTATGCATTTGAAAAATGCGTTTTTAAATCTCTTACTCTTATTCTCAAATTTTGCAAAATTGAATTATTTATTTTAAGACTGGAACCAGACGTCTTATGGCTCTCCGTCTCCATATGAACGAGGAGAAGGCGCTCGAGTCCTGCCCATCTCTCTGCAGCACCTCACTCCATCCTACATCTCCATCATTGGGATCGGCTGTGTGGCTGCTGCCGTCATGTCCTCTGCCGACTCCACAATGCTTGCTTCAGCATCACTTTTTTCTTCCAACATATACAAGAACATCTTGAGACCTCAGGTGAGTGGACATTTGACATCCAGAAGTTATCATTTTGGTATTTGTTGAATCGATAATGTATTTATTGCATTCAATGTGTACCATGTACTTTCTTCTTCAGGCGTCAGACAGGGAGATCCAGTGGGTGATCCGAGTGTCTGTGATTGTGTCAGGTTTGATTGGAACTTTACTGACAAACCAGAAAAGTAGTGCTTTGTTATTCTGGTTCATTGGTGCTGAAATTGCCTACAACGTAATCTTCCCTCAGTTAGTCTGTGTCCTCTTCTTTAACATCACAAATGGTTATGGAGCTATGATGGGCTTTCTTGTGGGAATACCTTTAAGGCTGCTGAGTGGAGACCCAGCTATAGGTCTGCCTGTGATACTACATTTCCCAGGATGCACTCTGGAGGACGGTGTCTATGTGCAGTACTTTCCAGTTAAAACCATCTGCATGCTGTGTGCCCTGGCATCAATCTTGTTCTTCTCCTGCCTGGCTTCTGAGGTTTTCAACAGAGGTCTGCTTCCAGAGACCTGGGACGTGTTTCAGGTCAAACTGCAGCACTTACCTCCTTCACCTGCTCCACTAGAGGGAGCTCAAGAGCACACTAAGGATGTGGATGATTGTGAGATGGAACTCACAGAGCCAATGCTGAGTCACTCCTGATGTATTTAGTTTTGTTTGTGTTTCAAGCAAAACACTAAAAGGCATTTGTTTATGTGACAAATTGTTGAAAATGAAATGTACATATTAAAATGCTGGTTTATTCAGCCTGTGCTTGGTGTAAATAACTTTGTCTTTCTGTCTGATGCATAAACTGGGACTAAATGGAAAACTAAATTTGACTGGAATATGTAAATTAACGTGAAACATAACATCAATAATACACACAAACTCAGTTTTTTCACATGTTTTGTATGGACTGGATTGGTGAATTTAATGTGGTTTTGTTAGGTAAACTGCTACAAAAATAATTCTGTATTGATTAACTATATCTCATTTCCTTGTTATACATATTTTGGGACACTTTAGTTTTCTCTCCTCCCTCTCCCCCCCTCCTCCCCGAGGCTTTAGTGTCCAATCAGCTGTCAACAAGCATATTTCTGCCCAGGAAGAAACCCGGAGAGTGGAGAATGACCACAGAACAAAAATGGCCAGCCAATATCAACTATGTGGAACAAGACTTGACTCACCCTTATTTACGCACTTACACTTTTTATTAGCATAGGCTACTACACCACTTTAGGACATCCGGAATGGTATGTTCAGAGCTAATTGGTCTGTTTTTTGTTGTTGTTGAAAGTAAGGGGAAACAACCACTTATAAACTTATGGTTTTTTCTTATCTATTAGGTTTTTTTCCCATTTTAAGTGCTCCTGTATCAGTGTTTTCTCAATTGTGGTGTTTTATTGTGTTTTAGATCTTTAAAATAAAATACATAAATAAAAAGAAGATGTTCCGCTGATTACCCATAGCATTTTACACAAAATTTGTAAAAAAGATTTCTGACTCATTGTTTTTTCTTAGTGGCAATAATTCAATAAGTTGTCCAGTTAGAGGGGGGAAAAAGAGGTTGGCCCTTTTCTTTGCTCCTCCTAAATGCTGTTTAACTCTTCTTTACTTTCTGTCTTGTTGTCTGTGTTTGAAGCATCATGGCAGTGAACATAGCTGGAGTTATATCCATTGTGGTCTTCTATCTTCTGGTTCTGGGGACTGGGATCTGGGCCTCCTTCAAGTCCAGAAGAGAGCAGAAGAAAAGCCGAGCCTCAGAGATGGAGATGGTTGTCCTTGGAAACCGCAACATCAGTGGTTTCTTGGGAGTTTTCACAATGACAGGTGAGCATGTGTTTTTCAATAAGAAATCAAAGTTATGCCGTTTTTCTTACACATTTGCACAGCATAAATGTATCCAGGCTTTTCTCCCCCCCATTTCTGGTGACCTAGTAAACTGACCACAGGTTGAGACTGGTTCGGTGTGGTTGTGTTTTCGGAGAGGAGCCACTATTCTAAATGTTTTCCAAGATTTTTTAGACGGCAGCATATCTAAATGACGTGATTTTGTCATCCTCCTCTCAAAAGAGCGGTAGCATTGTGCAGTGTCCTCCTGCCTCTGCCTGTCTGTGCTCCGGACACACTGGAGGGACATGTATGAGGAGAAGAGCGAGTCTGAGCAAAGAGCTGTCCTCAAAATCTGTTTTATAACATTGTGTACCCTTCAGCTTTTCCACCAGGCTGACTATCCGCTATATCTTTACAACTTATCTAGAAAGCCTGTTTATTTGAGTACAGGGATAACGAAATTATATTGTAAATATTCCACCATTTCTAAATGTATACAGCATCAAAATATTGTATTTTAACTTATATTGAAGACAAAATAAATGAGTATGATCTTACACTTGTACATCGATAGTCTTTTATTAAAAAATGTGGTAATGTCAAAAAAGAAGCTTTTGAACCAATACATTAATCGTTTGATTCATTGATTTTCAATCTGCAAATTATTTCATGTAGGCAAAAATTCAGAAATATCTTATAATATATAAGATATTGCTTATAGCCCCCACACTCAGCAGCCACGTGTTGGCATTCACCTCAGTGAACGAGAGGGTCGGGTTGGAGACAGGTCTCTCACTGTTGTGTCGGCCGAACAGCAGTGCAGAGTACCTGACCTTCTTGGAGTCCCTGAGAGGGGTACTGAACAGTGCACCGACCGGGCACTCCGTTGTTCTACTGGGAAACTTCAGCAACGACAGTGACACCTGGAGAGGGGTGATCGGGAAGAACGGCTTCCCCGATCTGAATACAAGCTGTGGTTATTAGACTTCTGTGCTAGCCACGGATTGTCCATAACAACAAACCTCGTACTGGGAGGTTGATGCCATGACAATACTGTGGGATTAGAATGTTGTTACATCCTCTTACCTCTTAATCCATTTAAGATTTATTTTACTCATGGAGATCTCTTCTTGTACAGCATGTACTTTTGAAGAATGGCCTAAAATGACTCATGGCTAAAACTCAAAACACTTACTGACTTAACTGTCAACTGAACAGCGCTCTAAACAAACGCCTTATTGTTCTTCATAATTTAAGCCTGATCCATTTCTACACAGTTTCTGAATAGGGAGAATGCTGCGGACAACTTCCTGCCGAAGCTTTAACGCCCTTCAAGACAAAACAAAAAAACAAAACAATGTGATGTGATGATTGGTCAAATAAAAAAGACATCTTACCTCTGGCTCTTTCACCAACGTCACGACTCGACCAGCCTGTAGAACAAAAATCAGGAATATTCTTTGCAGACATTTAACAATATAATACATCTTGTTTGAAATAAATGAAGCTATAAGACTGATCATTTGTAAGTTTTATATAAAAGGACAGTTCTCTTCTGTCTCAAAAGGCTGTACTGATTTGGTCCTGCTTTTATATATTACCGCACACTACTTTGTTACAAAAGTTGCGCGTTAGAGTGCTCCTGCATTACCAGTAACAAAGCTCTAGTTGCCATGACGGTCAGCGTAATGCATGGCCGTTTTCTGTACAGTTGCTATGACGATGATGTCACAACGCCATTCTAAGAGATAGGGAAAATTTGGAGACGAATCCTGAAAGAATGACAAGACCGAGGATAACCAAAAGCAAGTCCAGGAATCACATGAGAATTATCTACAACCTGAACTTTGAATGACGTAAATCGGACAAAGAATGCGACCTGTGCGGCCCACCGAAAAACAGGGATAAATGTGGAAAATGTGGAAAACCTGGAACTACTAGTGACTGCATTCTATAGAATACGGTCACTCAATAATAAAATACCCTGGAACTACTAGTGACTGCATTCTATGGAATGCATGTGAAATCAAATAGGGCATGCATCAAAGAAAAACGATTTTAAATTTATTATAGGATAAAAATAATAGGCTTACGATGCACACAAATGTGGCAAGACGGTGATTGACACCTGTGCTGAGGGTGCCCGGCCGGGCGGGCTTTATAAGAGCTCCCTTTCTCGTCGCTCCCACTTTCTGCCCACATACATTGATTAACTATATCTCATTTCCTTTTTATACATATTTTGGGACACTTTAGTTTTTCTCCTCCCTCCCTCCTCCCGAGGCTTTAGTGTCCAATCAGCTGTCAACAAGCATATTTCTGCCCAGGAAGAAACCCGGAGAGTGGAGAATGACCACAGAACAAAAATGGCCAGCCAATATCAACTATGTGGAACAAGACTTGACTCACCCTTATTTACGCACTTACACTTTTTATTAGCATAGGCTACTACACCACTTTAGGACATCCGGAATAGTATGTTCAGAGCTAATTGGTCTGTTTTTTGTTGTTGTTGAAAGTAAGGGGAAACAACCACTTATAAACTTATGGTTTTTCTTATCTATTAGGTTTTTTCCCATTTTAAGTGCTCCTGTATCAGTGTTTTTCTCAATTGTGGTGTTTTATTGTGTTTTAGATCTTTAAAATAAAATACATAAATAAAAAGAAGATGTTCCGCTGATTACCCATAGCATTTTACACAAAATTTGTAAAAAAGATTTCTGACTCATTGTTTTTTCTTAGTGGCAATAATTCAATAAGTTGTCCAGTTAGAGGGGGGGAAAAAGAGGTTGGCCCTTTTCTTTGCTCCTCCTAAATGCTGTTTAACTCTTCTTTACTTTCTGTCTTGTTGTCTGTGTTTGAAGCATCATGGCAGTGAACATAGCTGGAGTTATATCCATTGTGGTCTTCTATCTTCTGGTTCTGGGGACTGGGATCTGGGCCTCCTTCAAGTCCAGAAGAGAGCAGAAGAAAAGCCGAGCCTCAGAGATGGAGATGGTTGTCCTTGGAAACCGCAACATCAGTGGTTTCTTGGGAGTTTTCACAATGACAGGTGAGCATGTGTTTTTCAATAAGAAATCAAAGTTATGCCGTTTTTCTTACACATTTGCACAGCATAAATGTATCCAGGCTTTTCTCCCCCCATTTCTGGTGACCTAGTAAACTGACCACAGGTTGAGACTGGTTCGGTGTGGTTGTGTTTTCGGAGAGGAGCCACTAGTCTAAATGTTTTCCAAGATTTTTAGACGGCAGCATATCTAAATGACGTGATTTTGTCATCCTCCTCTCAAAAGAGCGGTAGCATTGTGCAGTGTCCTCCTGCCTCTGCCTGTCTGTGCTCCGGACACACTGGAGGGACATGTATGAGGAGAAGAGCGAGTCTGAGCAAAGAGCTGTCCTCAAAATCTGTTTTATAACATTGTGTACCCTTCAGCTTTTCCACCAGGCTGACTATCCGCTATATCTTTACAACTTATCTAGAAAGCCTGTTTATTTGAGTACAGGATAACGAAATTATATTGTAAATATTCCACCATTTCTAAATGTATACAGCATCAAAAATATTGTATTTTAACTTATATTGAAGACAAAATAAATGAGTATGATCTTACACTTGTACATCGATAGTCTTTTATTAAAAATGTGGTAATGTCAAAAAAGAAGCTTTTGAACCAATACATTAATCGTTTGATTCATTGATTTTCAATCTGCAAATTATTTCATGTAGGCAAAAATTCAGAAATATCTTATAATATATAAGATATTGCTTATAGCCCCACACTCAGCAGCCACGTGTTGGCATTCACCTCAGTGAACGAGAGGGTCGGGTTGGAGACAGGTCTCTCACTGTTGTGTCGGCCGAACAGCAGTGCAGAGTACCTGACCTTCTTGGAGTCCCTGAGAGGGGTACTGAACAGTGCACCGACCGGGCACTCCGTTGTTCTACTGGGAAACTTCAGCAACGACAGTGACACCTGGAGAGGGGTGATCGGGAAGAACGGCTTCCCCGATCTGAATACAAGCTGTGGTTATTGGACTTCTGTGCTAGCCACGGATTGTCCATAACAACAAACCTCGTACTGGGAGGTTGATGCCATGACAATACTGTGGGATTAGAATGTTGTTACATCCTCTTACCTCTTAATCCATTTAAGATTTATTTTACTCATGGAGATCTCTTCTTGTACAGCATGTACTTTTGAAGAATGGCCTAAAATGACTCATGGCTAAAACTCAAAACACTTACTGACTTAACTGTCAACTGAACAGCGCTCTAAACAAACGCCTTATTGTTCTTCATAATTTAAGCCTGATCCATTTCTACACAGTTTCTGAATAGGGAGAATGCTGCGGACAACTTCCTGCCGAAGCTTTAACGCCCTTCAAGACAAACACAAAAAACAAAACAATGTGATGTGATGATTGGTCAAATAAAAAGACATCTTACCTCTGGCTCTTTCACCAACGTCACGACTCGACCAGCCTGTAGGACAAAAATCAGGAATATTCTTTGCAGACATTTAACAATATAATACATCTTGTTTGAAATAAATGAAGCTATAAGACTGATCATTTGTAAGTTTTATATAAAAGGACAGTTCTCTTCTGTCTCAAAAGGCTGTACTGATTTGGTCCTGCTTTTATATATTACCGCACTACTTTGTTACAAAAGTTGCGCGTTAGAGTGCTCCTGCATTACCAGTAACAAAGCTCTAGTTGCCATGACGGTCAGCGTAATGCATGGCCGTTTTCTGTACAGTTGCTATGACGATGATGTCACAACGCCATTCTAAGAGATAGGGAAAATTTGGAGACGAATCCTGAAAGAATGACAAGACCGAGGATAACCAAAAGCAAGTCCAGGAATCACATGAGAATTATCTACAACCTGAACTTTGAATGACGTAAATCGGACAAAGAATGCGACCTGTGCGGCCCACCGAAAAACAGGGATAAATGTGGAAAATGTGGAAAACCTGGAACTACTAGTGACTGCATTCTATAGAATACGGTCACTCAATAATAAAATACCCTGGAACTACTAGTGACTGCATTCTATGGAATGCATGTGAAATCAAATAGGGCATGCATCAAAGAAAAACGATTTAAATTTATTATAGGATAAAAATAATAGGCTTACGATGCACACAAATGTGGCAAGACGGTGATTGACACCTGTGCTGAGGGTGCCCGGCCGGGCGGGTTTTATAAGCGCTCCCTTTCTCGTCGCTCCCACTTTCTGCCCACATACATTTCCGGGTGTTGGCCGCTCACCCTCGTGCTCCAGGTAGATCTCGTGTTCCAAATTTAACCCGTTAGTATTCACCCTCTTACAGAATGTGTTCCGTTGTCTGGCCACCTGCTCTGCACCACAACCACACAACCACAACCAGAATGTGCTGATCTGTACAGCGCTAACTTGTGCGCCTCCGCTGGCGAGTCTTTCTGCAGCCTCAGGTAACGCCTTGTGTGTGGTCTCTGCTGGTCTCAGGCCTGTTTTTGTAGTTGCGCTGCCTGGACAGCGAGCAATACACACGGTGGTTCGTTCATATTAATTGAACAAGCTTGCTCTTTGCTGACTAAAGCAGCCTGAGCAGTGCGGGTTGGTTGTCCCTCTTGGACCATTCACAAGTGTGCATCACTTGTGCGCTCCATCGTACCACACGGTGATGGAGGAGGTGAGGATGGACTCAATGATGGCCGTGCAACACTGCACCATCAAATATACGTCAAAATATCAAGCAAAGTAAATACATTTGACTGTGCGTTATTTATTTTTTATGTTGACAGATTACCACAATACAATGCCATACAATAAGCACGTGTAGGCCTGTCCTCAAGCAATGAAAAACGCCATCCATTTGTGGATCGGCAAGAGCAGCGACGCACAACAACCACTTCGCTGTTACCCTGCATTTGCTCCTCAGCTACAAAATAGTGGTTATAACAAAGGAGGAGTTTTTCAAAAGGCACATCTGAAAGTTTATTTCCTTTGCCGTGACGACAAGACTCTCTGTCACTAGTTGCAGAATGCACATGCTCACAAGAGGCCGAGTGTTTGATGCCACGGCTCTCTCTCGACTCTGCGGCTGTGAAACAAACCTGGCTTTGGGATTGTGGCGAGGACATGACACCTAACCAAAACTAAGCAAGTAGCAAGTGGCACACAGCTAGGCCAAATTCGCACTGGCTGCAGAAATTGTACGTACGTCACTGAAGCGTAATCTCTGATTGGTTGCTGCGCGACGTCTGCCGCAAATACGTTCAGCTTTGTCCAACTTTTCTCCGGCGGCCGCACCGGCTCAAAACGCCGCTCAAAACGCAGGATTCGCACCGCAAAAACGCTGGATTCGCAGGTCGCGCGTCCACATAAACTTTGAATGTAAACTGGCCGGTTTGCCGCAGCGGTCAGAACACGGCTTTAGACAGTGTAGCCTAAAGAGAAGGTGTGGCTGTGAAAAGACGGAGGAAACGTGGTAGTCTTCACACAGCTTGTTAAATTCTGAGCTGCGCCTGCGCATTGTCTCTCTCTCGTCCCCACAGGAGCGCTTAGAGCACTCTCTACTGGTTGGATGTACCTAAAATAAAAGACACAAAAGCAAAAATACAAACAAATATAGGGGTGTCTGTTTCTGCATTATTTGTCAACCTATTACACTTACACACAGGCACATACACTCAGAGCTTGTGTTTTCTTGTGTTTGGGTTTGAAACTGAGTAAACAGATGAACAAATGTTGTAATTACAGCTGGTTCAAGGACATGTACTGAGATGGATGGGGGTAGGTGTCTAATAAGCTTTTGCTTCTGCCTACTCCTTTGGGGCAATGTTTAATGTTTTGTGTTTTTATGTACAACATTTTCTTCCTATTAATTGTTCAAATAAAGAAAATTAATGAATGAAAAAAATGTTTAAAAAGACTATTGACTAGTGTAAGCTCATACTCATGTATTTTGTCTTAAATATAAGATCAAATATTATCTTTTTATCCGACATACATTTAGAAAATGGTTGAATATTTAACCACTTCCAAAAAGATTTTTTAGGACAGCTCTTTGCTCAAACTCCTTCTCCACGAACATGTCTCTCCAGTCTGTCTGGAGCAGAGGCAGGAATGAAGGAAGTCATCTTCAGGAAAATACATTTCTCACCTTAGGGACACTGCACAATGCTACCGGTCTTTTGAGAGGAGAAGGACGGAAACACGTCATCTTAAAAAATGCTGCCATCTGAAAATCTTGGAAATCATATAATTTAGAATAGGAGCTCCTCTACGAAAACATCTACCTCACATCTGGAGAAGAAACTGTGAGAAATAGGATGTAAAACAACCACACAGAACTGGTCTCAACCTGTAATTGAGGTCAATTTCCTAGGTCACCATAAATGGGGGCGGGACATTTAGTTTTCAACTATTATTTCTCAGTATTAAATTGATGTGACGTCATCGCATTTTGACAGATAGTTCTTCTAATATTCTCTGTCCTAGAACACATGATAATGGTGGGCCTACTGACAACCACAATTTCTCCAACATTTAGCATTTCCCTGTGAATAGTGGGCGCTTTGAGATGGTGTTGCGAAAAAAACTGAACACAATAGTAATTTCCAGATATGTGACTTTGTGGTCCTCCATTATGAAATACATATATTTTCAAATTTTTTGTCAGTCAAAACTAAATTACCTTCTCGTTATCATTTAATTTTAATGTATTTAGCAGATTGGCTGTCCATTAATTCAAGGAGTTTTCAATTCAATGTATTTTTGTAAAACTCAAAATCACAACAGCAGTTACCTTGGAGGGCTTGGGTTTTCTTCTAAATCATAAACCAGCACAGAGGTCTGCCAATCCCGTTAGTGACTCAGACACTTTCTGGCCATTTCATCTATGTCTTACAATTTTATAGAACATCTCACTAGTGAATCATTGCCCCTCTAGAGATAATACATGAGAAAATAGCTCATTATTACCATGATTTGTACATAGGCCTATAATACTCTATCTGAAAAATATCTCTATTGGATGTGTTTTAACGTGAATAAACATTACGAACATCCACCACCCTGTTTTAACACCCAGACAGCTTTTTCACTGATTCTTCTTTTGCCATTTCAGTGGAGTCAACAGGAAAATTAGCTCGTCCCTTGACTTTTGTGTCTTTGTCCTGCAGCCACCTGGGTTGGAGGAGGCTTCATCGTGGGCACTACTGAGATGATGTACACTCCTTCAATGGGACTGAGCTTTACACTTGTCCTGTTGTCAGCCTATAGTACTTCTTTCATTCTATGTGAGTATCAGAAACCACATGCTTTGAAACACTGAAACACTTTGAACAACTGAGCTCAAGTCCATAGAAACTAGGACTGTATGAGGTCAGTGGTATTGATCTTTTTGTAAATTGAGGGAGTTTTGTCTAATATAACTAATAACTTTTTTATTCTCCTTTACATATAATTACTTTGAAAAAATAAAATAAAAAATGTATCTTGTCGAAACACATTCCAAATGAGCGGCCTTGATGTTAACATTAACATTACCCAGGTTGCAAAAGGAAAATGACACAAAAATATAAAGTTGAACAACAAACAAACTTCACATAAATGTGACATACAAGGAGGTGCGGAAAAAAAAACACCACCACCCCATACAAATCATTTCCCAGGTATATTCACTTCCTCCATAGCTTGATGCCTCATGTGGAGGACAGCTTAAAAAGGTGAGTCCAACAAGGCAGCCGCTCACTCCCAGGGCCACGGCTCGACAAAAGACTGCTACATAAGGGATTCGATTACCCTGGAACATAGGCGTTGCCAGGCCAATTTATCTAATCCTAGCCCCGACAAACTGCCCAGAGCCGATGCGTTAACATAGCTGTAGAAGAAGAATGCAGCTGTGGGACTGACGTGGCCTTGCGGGTGCAGGTCAGACTAAACCCCTCTACATTTCTGTTTGGTTTTTTTTCAAGATGGGGTGCTGATTAATGAGAAATAAAATAATTTTAAAAAACTTTTTTTTTATTTTTGCAAATGGCTGCAATGAACAAAGACTGAAAATGTAAAAGGGTCTGAATACTTTCTGTACCACTGTACAGGGCCAGCCTATAAGCGAACTAAGAAGTCTCTTATGGCCTAAGGCAGGGTGTAAAACTCATTTGGGCCAGGGGCCACTTTCGACGCTCAGGTTGGGCGCGGGCCGAACATAATGTAAAAAATAAAACAATAAAAAATATGACAAATGTTATTAGCCTAGTAATAGTTAAATGTGGACACTGTTGCACAATGTGCAACTGGACTGAGTCCATATTTCATGCAGCCGCAGCAGGAAGGAACATGGACGTGTGCTATGATTCTGATTAAATGTGTTTATCACAGCTTGTTTAATATTGCGCACTAACCCATCAATATGACTTGTGCATCTTTCTTACAGTTTAAGCTTATTTTAAGTGACAAATTATTCATTGTGGTGAATCAAATGAGCTCAAGCAGCTTCACTCTGTATGTTTCAGACTTTTATTACACTTGTACTGAACCTGTGTTTTTACCTGTGCTCATGATCTGCCCAGGTTTTACACTGTTTGGATGTTTTTCCTCACAGAGTGTGTTGCAAAGAAGTTTTGTTTTCTTGTTGTTAGCATCACTATTAAACAGCCGCTTTTATGCACAGCTCTAACTTCCACAAAACTGCCTCTTTTCTTTATTCCTGTGTTGTCCCACGATCCTGCCCTGGGCAGAGCGCCACGTGTGAAGCGGGCGTCTACAGTCATCCTGCCGGTGTGTTTTCGATTTTAAATCGCTGCGATGAATGTCGCTGGTTCGCTGTCTTCGTCACTTGAGCACACAGCAGAGACGCGGAGGGGGGGCCGAGGGGGGCAGGCGGGGAGGGGCCGCGGTTGCAAAAGGATTGTGGGAATTGTAGTTCTAAAGCGATAATTAACGCGATATATCTATTGGAATAATTTAATTTTATAAAAAAAAACCTTAGAAAAAAATGTTTCCCGGCGGGCCGATGAAACATCTGCGGACCACATCTGGCCGCGGGCTTCGCGTTTGACACATGTGCCCTAAAGGCGTTAAAAGTTAAATCTGGCCCTAGCAGAACAACTAGCAGGATTGAGCATGTTGCGCCACTAGCCGTAGTAGCACTTTGTTTCTGAGGTCAAACAGCGTTGTAGTGCTTGCTAGCGCGACCAGTGCGGTAACATACTAACGCACAACACACATTTATATGATTTGTAATTAAACAAAACTGCAACCAGCACCTGACCTGCGCTGATTGGTCAACTTCATTGTGCACGAGCAGAATGAAAGCAAGACATAAACGCAAAAGAACGTGGTCATTATGTCTAAAAGAATATATCTCGCTGGTGCCGAATAACAAAAGACGAAAAGACTTGACGATGAAAAGAAACTGCAATCTTAACAACACTCTCAAGGTATTGAATTTATTTTACAAAGAGACTGTTAATTGCTGCTGTTTGAAAGTACATGAGTCTGTTCATGTCAGTGAGCCGATAGCGCTCTGAGGCCCTTCAATGGGGGCCCCGCACATACCTGTTAGCGAGCACCGCACCACTAATAATACGTCTGAATGAAGGCTATTAAGCCAAACATTTACACCAGCCTGGTAGTGTTAGCAGGAGGTGAAGGCGTGAGGCGGCGTTTATTCCCCTGGTTACTATAATGACTCCTCTGTCTCCCTGTCACTCCCTCTTTCCCCTCCTCCTGTCACTCCTCTTCTTCTCTCTCCCTCTCCCTCTTTCTCCCTCTTCTCCCTGTCTCTCTCCTCCTGTCTCCTCTTTCTCCCTCTCTCTCCCTGTCACTCCTTTCTCTCTCCTCCTCTCTCTCCCTGTCACTCTCCTTTCTCCCTCTCTCTCCCTGTCACTCCCTCTTTCCCTCTTCTCCTGTCACTCCCTCTTTCCCTCCCTCTCTTCTGTCACTCCCTCTTTCTCCTCTTTCTCCTTCCCCCTTCTCCCTGTCACTCTTTCTTCCCTCTCTCTCCCTCTCCCTCTTCTCCCTCACTCCTTTTCTCCCTCTCTCTCCCTGTCACCTCCTCCTCTTCCCTCTCTCTCTCCTCTTCTCTCTCCCTGTCACTCCCTCTTTCTCCTCTCTCTCCTGTCACTCCCCTTTCTTCCTCTCTCCCTGTCACTCCCTCTTTTCTCCTCTCTCTCCCTGTCACTCCCTCTTTCTCTCCTCTCCTCCCTTTTCCCTCTCTCCCTCCTCCTGTCACTCCTCTTTCTCCCTCTCTCTCCCTGTCACTCCCTCTTTCTCCCTCTTTCTCCCTGTCACTCCTCTTTCTCCTCTGTCTCCCTTCTCCTCTCTCTCCCTCTCTCTCCTGTCTCCTCTTCTCCTCTCTCTCCCTGTCACTCCCTCTTGTCTCCCTTCTCCTCTCGTCACTCCTCTTTCTCCCTCTCTCTCCTGTCACTCCCTCTTTCTCCCTCTCCTCCCTGTCACTCCCTCTTTCTCCTCTCTCCCTGTCACTCTCCCTCTTCTCCTCTCTCTCCTCTTCCTCCCTCTCCCCTCTCTCACCTGTCTCCTTTTCTCCCTCTCTCTCCCTGTCACTCCCTCTCTCCTCTCTCTCCCTGTCACTCCCTCTTTCTCCCTCTCTCTCCCTGTCACTCCCTCTTTCTCCCTCTCTCTCCCCCCTGTCACTCCCTCGTCTCCTCTTTCTCCTCTCCCTGATTTCTCTCTCTCCCTCTCTCACTCTTTCTCCCTGTGCTCACTCCCTCTTTTCTCCCTCTCTCTCTGCCCTGTCACTCCTCTCTCCCTGCTTGCATCTCCCTGTCACCCCTCGTTTGCTCCTCTCTGCTTCACTGCCCATCTTTCTCCCCCCTCTCCCTGTCACTCCCTCACTTCCTGTCTGCTCCCTCTCTCTCTCTCTCCCTCTCGCTCCAACACTTCACAAGAGCCCGACACCCGCGTGCCCAATGCATCACCGTGCCGTCAGACTTGCAGCGCTCGCGTGAGAAAGCGCTTACAGCATCAGTCTCTGTGACTGACGTGGATGTGGTCTTGTTTACTGACTTCATAAGAAATAAGCGCAGCGCTGAACTGACGAGACGGAATGGTATAAAGGTTTTGCATGTAACGCGCCATCAGCCAATCACATCACAGGCATTGTTTCACGCAGAGGAAAGTCACGATGTCACAGCCGTGCTGTGTTGTATCGTGTCTGAGCGCAGAACAAAAACATTCTCACTGTTCCAGCTTGATGATTCTAATCAACTTTTAATAGACAACTAAAACATTTCAATTTACTTATTAACAAAAAGCACCATTAGACTATTTTAGTGTTAAATAAAATTATAACTGCATTTTGTACAATTGCTGAAAGAAATAGACCTAGGGCCTATTAGGTAATCGTACGAATGTTATAACAAGTAATGCAACTAATAATATTTATAATTGGTGGCAAAGTTGCAGAAGCAAAACGCAGATTCTTTGGGTCATTGAACAGCTGCTAGTGGATCTTCACTTCTCGTTCGGTTCATTCTCTGTGGGAATTAACATTTTTGCACTGTGTAGTTCTATCAGTGTTAATTGTTAATCAATCAATGCTTATGTCATTTGTTTAAATTAATGTAACTTGTCACTTTGGCAAGAGGGAACAGTCGTTAAATTAGTAAGGATAATAATTTTACATTTTCAGTTAAATAGAGAATGTACATTTTAACTTGTTTACAATTATATAAAATGTTAAATTTGTAGTTCTGCTGATGTTTGGTCAGTTTGTACTTCCTTCCTTGTGTTATGTTATGATGAGTCCATCCATGTTAAGTGTTGATTGCTATAATTGTAAACAACAACACAGTTATTATTATTACTGAATACATTGTGACCCTCAAGTGGTTCATAGTTCATTATGGTATTTAACTTGGTATTCAACAAATAGCTGATGTTTTAGGTACATTGTTGTGAACACAATTTGACCTTAACTATTTTTGGGAAATGTACAAAGAACATCAAATGCAACAGTTTGAATGATTAACTTCTTTGTCACATCGTCTGTGGCCCTCAGCTCGGTATAGATTTCCAAATGCAGTCCTCAATTAAAAAGATGGAATACCCCTGTTCTAGGAAAACAGCTTTTTTGAGATCGCTGCAGCATGATTCAAGTCAAACCCCATCCTTCTGTCCAAAAATCCTACTAGCACCTCCAAATGTGACAAGGGGTGATAACACATAATAATAATAATAATACATACATAGCGCTTTTCAAGATACCTAAAGACGATTTACATTTGATAGACAGACCAAATAAAGAAATCAAATAAAAGAAAACTAATAAGTATAAAGCAGAATAAAGTGATTGAAAGGCTGTTGACAACACAGATATTTACACAACATACATGCATGTATTATGGCACCTGGTGGTGCATGTATTTACAATTATTTTCAGTTTGTCAATAATCTTTTTTTATTTTTTTCTGAATACCCCTGTATGTTTCAGGTGGGTTTGTGTTCGCAAAACCACTGAGAGAAAAGAAATATGTCACCATGTCAGACTATTTTCAAATGAAGTATGGAAAAAAGTTTGGAAGCCGTTTTTGTCTTTTTCCAGCTTGTTGGTAGAGCTATTCTTCTTGGCTTTAACATTTATCTTGCTTAGGTAAGGTAAAAGATCAACACATAATAAACATAATAGTAAAAAGAGTACTGACTATTGTTTTTATGATCATTAGGTTCAACTATCAGTGTGATCCTGGATGTATCTTACAGTGTATGTATCTGGGTCTCCGCTGCTGTGGCCATTTCCTACACTCTCCTGGGAGGGCTCTACTCTGTGGCATACACAGACGTTATACAGCTCACCCTGGCATTTGTCAGTCTGGTAGAGCCGAAATCATCATCAATCTCACTGTTGTCAACATTGAGTATATACTCAAACCTTAATATTAAAATGTTGTTTCTAGTTTTTACCTAGTTCATATATAATCATATATTCTCACAATGTTTCTTGTGTTTTTAGTGGATGTGTGTCCCCTTTGTCTTGATGAACCCTTCCACTCTGGACATAAGACAGACCATTATAAATTAACACGTTGCACGCTCCATGGATTGGAAATGTAGATCTAAGAAAGACTGGGATAATGGTGGACAACTTCTTGTATTTTGTAAGTCAATCGTTTTCATTTTTAAATTGAGCAGTTTTAAATAAGCTCGATCACCTTTGTCGGCCCATTTTAACCTTGCGGCTGAGTATGTGCTGATAGTTTAGTTCCAATGTTACATGGGGCCAACTCCATCGTGGATCACTCATTCTACTTGGCAACTTGGCCTGTGTTTGAGCTTTAAGACTGAATAGCCGATACAAATAAACTAAAACGTGTTAAAAAATAAGATATGTTTTCTCTAGTTTTAAGTAGTATGAACATCTGTATCTTTCCTTTCAGGCCCTGGGGAGTCTGGGGTACCAGTCCTTACACCAGAGGACAATGGCTGCATCATCGATTCGTACAGCTAAAGTCACCTGCTGTTTTGCTGCTGTCTTTTTGGCTTTATTTGGGATACCCCCGATTCTGTTTTGGGCAGCCTGTTCCTCGACAGGTACAGGTACGTCCCACATCTTGCATCTTACATGACAAACATAGTTCACTGGTGCAAGACACTCTAAATGAAGCAAAAACCATTATAACACTGGAAAACTTGCTTGTATGCATATATTTAAAAGGACACATATGCACAATTGACTTTTTTGAGGTTATTCACCAGGTGAAACATGATTACAACAGTTGGAGTTGTATTTGCTTAACTCATGCTTGCTGCCATTAATCCCTCCCTTAAGCGCTCAGAAAATTACACAGAAAATACAGACTTTTCAGTGTAAATTGAAAGTCCAATACAATTTTTGTTTGAGCACAGGATGATTCACAGTGGCGAAGTCAATAAAGAGGATAGTGCAGTGGTGTCCTTCAGGAGATTGTAATTTAAACCTTTAAGAGCTGTGGTTGTTGTTGTCACCGTCTGCTCCTGTCCAGCCTTGTTTGTTTTCCTGTCACCCCTCCTCCCCTGCCAGTTAGCTTCCTGTGTGAGCGTGTCTACTCTGGACCGCACACCCAAGTATAAGGAGAGCTAGCTCCACAGCCACTCCTCGCCAGTTTGTGCTGCTATGTCCTTGTCTGCGCTGCCTACCAACTGACTCAACTCTGCTTTCCCTGGCTTTTCAAAACGCGGTGGTCCATCTACTCACCCAAGCCCACCTGTCTGCCGACCTGCCTCTTTATCGAGATTTTTTATTGCAAACCTATTGCAAACCGTAACAGTTGTGATTCATGAGTTGTTACAGAGAGGTTTTATGACTAGCTTAAAAAATTTCGTTCATCAGTTGAACAGAATTCACAAACTATTGAACTTGCTTTGGCGTGAAGGTGCAACATACAACAATGAATAATAAAAGTAGCAAAATATCTCAAAAAGGGCATGCATAAAATGTAGAAGTCAGAAATAAAAAATAAAATGGACTTGGTCTGAGTATATATACAGAAACACAGAATTTACTGTTGGTCAGAATAGTGCAAAAAAAGTTTTGATCCAGATGGACCATAGCCTCCTGCCTGAGGGGAGTGGCTCCAGTAGATGGACTATTCAGGGTGAGAGGGGTCTGCTGTGATACAACCTGGTCGAGTCCTGGAGACGTACAGGTCCTGCAGAAATGGAAGTCTGCAGCCAATCACCTTCTCAGCAGTCTCAGTCCCTGGCTGCGGATCCAGCGTACCACATGGTGATGGAGGAGGTGAGGAAGGATTCAGGAAGGACAGCTGTTTAAAACTGCACCATCATCTGCATCCTCCGGTTCATCAGAAAGTCAGTGATCTACCTGTAGGTGGCACGTTGAGCTGGGAGAGCTTGTCCAGGAGCAGGGCAGGGACGATGGTGTTGAATGCAGAGCTGAAGTGCACAAACGGGTTCCTGGCATAGGGCCCGGGGAGTTCAAATGCTGCAGGATGAAGTGGAGTGCCAGATTGATGGTGTCATCTAGTGACCTGTTGGCTCTGAAGGCGAACTGCAGGGGGTCCAACAGAGAGGAGGTGAAGGACTTGAGATGGGGCAAGACCAGGCGTTCAAATTACTTCATGCCACAGGCCTGTAGTCATTACGCCCAGTGATCCGAGGCTTTTTGGGGACAGGGACGATGATGGATGACTTGAAGCAGGCTGGGACATGGCATGACTACAGGTGTTAAAATGTCTGGTCCAGCAGTTTTTTGGGTGTTGGATTTCCGAAAGAGCCTGTTCACATCCTGTCTCTGAACTGAGTGAGTGGTGGGGTAGTTTGGAGGGTCCAGGGTTGGGTGGGCAGTAGTGTCAATGGTGGGGGAGGGGGGTCTCAAACCTTGAGTAAAAGGTGTTGGCCAGTTTGCGGCCGTCTGCAGCGTGGGGGCCTCTGGGCTTGTAGTTGGTGAGAAGCCAGAGTCCTCTCCACACAGAGGCGGGGTTGTTGTCAGAGAATTGCTGCTCCAGACACGTATTGTACTTAGGTCTAGCCCTCGACAACTCCATGCTAACTCCATACTTTGCAACTTTGTAGCACTCTCTGTCACTAGCCCTGTGCGCTGCGTCCTTCTGTTGCCTGAATAGAATTCTGTTCACTGACAATGGTAATAAACCCCTTTCTGATTCTGATTCTTAACTGCCTCAGTTTTTGTGTGAACCAGGGTTTGTCATTATTGAAGGCTTTGTTGCGTGTAGGTATAATGCTGTCCTCAGAGAATCAAATGTATGTCCGTGTACTCATCCAAACTTTCTGTGGCAGCTCTGAAAATCTCCCAGTCTGTAATGTCTAAAAACGTGTGTAACTCCTCCAATGCCTCATTGGTCCACTTCTTAGAAGTCCTCACCACAGGTTTGGGGAGCTTCAGTCTTTGAGTTGTGATCCAGCGTGTTCTGTTCTCTGGTCAGGACTTAAATAAACTGTCTGTACTATGGTAGTTCATGGCTGAGATTTCCCTTGTTAATATCCCCCAGGATAATAAACAAGGAGAACGGGAAGGTCAGCTTCACACTCTGGTCCGCGAGCAAAACACACATTTATAAATTATTTTTGCAAAAATGCTTTTGGGAATCTTTTACTCTTATTCTCAAATTTTGTGAAATTGAACTATATATTTTAAGACTGGAACCAGACCTCTTTATGGCTCTCTCTCCCATATGAACGAGGAGAAACCGCTCGTCCTGCCCATCTCTCTGCAGCACCTCACTCCATCCTACATCTTCCATCATTGGGATCGGCTGTGTGGGCTGCTGCCGTCATGTCCTCTGCGACTCTTTAATGCTTGCTTCAGCATCACTTTTTTCTGCCAACATATACAAGAACATCTTGAGACCTCAGGTGATGACATTTGTGACATCCAGAAGTTATCATTTTGTTATTTATTGATTCAATAATGTAAATATTGCATTCAATGTGTACCTTGTACTTTCTTCTTCAGGCGTCAGACAGGGAAGATCCAGTGGTGATCCGAGTGTCTGTGATGTGGTCAGGTTTGATTGGAACTTTACTGACAAACCAGAAAAACAGTGCTTTGTTATTACTGGTTCATTGTGCTGGAAATTGCCTACAACGTAATCTTCCCTCAGTTAGTCTGTTCCTCTTCTTATAACATCACAAATGGTTAATGGAGCTATAAATGGCTTTTCTTGGGAATAACTTTAAGGCTTGGATAGTGGAGACCCAGCTATAGGTCTGCCTGTGATAACTACATTTCCAGGATGCACTCTGGAGGACGGTGTGTCTATGTGCCACTCTCCAGTTATAAACCATGCTGCATGCTGTGTGCCCTGGCATCAATCTTGTTCTTCTCCTACCTGGCTTCTGAGGTTTTCAACAGAGGTCTGCTTCCAGAGACCTGGGACGTGTTTCAAGTCAAACTGCAGCACTTACCTCCTTCACCTGCTCCACTAGAGGAGCTCAAGGGCACACTAAGGATGTGGATGATTGTGAGATGGAACTCACAGAATCAATATTGAGTCACTCTTGATGTATTTAGTTTTGTTGTGTTTAAAGCAAAACTATAAGGGTATTTGCTGATGTGACAAATTGTTGAAAATGAAATGTAAATATTAAAATACTGGTTTATTCAGCCTGTGTTAATTGCTTTTGTAACTTTGTCTTTCTGTCTGATGCCTAAACTGGAACTAAATGGAAATACATTTTACTGGAAAGTGTAAATGAGACCACAATATACACAAACTAATTTTTTTTCCTCATTTAGTCTAAACTAGATAGTTTTGCAATGGAAACGAGTTGCAGCAATCAGAATCAGAATCAAAAGGTTTATTGCAATTGTCATTGAAAGTAACTGTATTCTGAAACACCACCAAATGAAAGAGGAACTTTATTAGTTACTTTAAATGAGAAATTGAATTGGTATTCTAGATAAATGTACAGTTACTTCCAAACACTGATAATATGTACGCTAATTTAGTTTGTTATGACATTGAGTTAGTGTAACCAGAGTTCAGTGTCTATATTCTAAGAATAAGTAAACATAAACTCATAACAAGCAATGTATTGTTTTTGACACAAACATAAGTAACTACACAGTTAAAAAAATTAACCTGAGTTAAGTTATAAAAATAACATTTAACTTAAGAGGTTTGTCTGTTGCCACCATAGTCTAAGGGCTTGTTCACATTTTCACAGTCACCACATCAAAACTGGTACAAAACTGGAGCTAAAGCTGGACTAGACCAGGACTACAGCAGGACCAAAGAGAGAATACATTTGGACTCAAACTGGGCTAAAACTAGGAACAAAAAAGGCAAGTGTGAACGCACCGTGACACTGACAGAGAATGTGAGGGAAACGCTGCATGGGTTTACATCGGAAGATCTTGCATTACAATTAAAGTGGAAAGACACAACAATTGTGAAGTGCACTGAAAATCCTCAAACCATAATGAACATGTGTGTTTCATACACTTGAAACAGCAGCTGGCTCTGGTGGCCAGTAGAAGGTGTTGTAAAGTCACTGTGAAATAAGAGACAAAAATATTCATTCATTCATTTTCTACCCCATGTTCCAAAATGTTCCCGTTAGGGAACATGGGGTAGAATTGGCCCATGTTCTAGAAAAGTCACGCATGACTGGAGCCTATACCAGTGCCTTTGGGCCGTAGGCAGGGTACACACTGGACAGTGGCCAACTTGTCGCAGGGTTAACACAGAGACATAGACACAGAAAACCCTTCACTCTCACATTCATTCACTAGGGCCAATTTACAGTTGCCAATTTACCTAACACATGCATGTCTTTGGGAGGAAGCCGGAGAACCTGGAGAGAACACACAGTAACACGGGGAAGACATGCAGACTCTACCATGTAATGTGGCAAATCCTCAGAACCTAAACTGGTGTTACGTCTCAACACGTCTCAATGTGTACATTTGACTCTCAATGCTCAATGATACAGACGTGATGAATTTGGAGAGTAAAGTCTGAATCGACATAAATTATGCTCATCCAAAATGCAGTTGATACAGCTGAGAAAAGTAATACTCCTCAGTGATCTCACTGGTATGGTCCTGGTCTCTTGTGGACTCTGGATATTCAGGCTGCTCTGTGCTGCTCGGTGAGTGATCTATCCTGTGACCTGTGAGCACAAAATGTGATTAATTTTTCATATACAACTATGGGTAAATGAGAATGACTCTCTATTGTACCTGCTGTACCTAGGCATTTCTATGTACACAAGATTACAGTTAAATTTACAGTTGTGAGTGCAGAAAGTGACAGTGCAGTGAGTGATGAATAGTTGCAGTTAAAGTGACAGGTGTTTAGAAGTGTTCATGAGTCCAACAGCAGGGGGAAAGAAACTATTCTTGTGGCGGGAGGTTCTGGTCCGTAGGGACCGTAGCCTCCTGCCTGAGGGGAGTGGTTCAAATAGACCATGTCCAGGGTGAGAAGGGTCAGCTGTGATCCGACCTGCTCGTCCCAGAGCCCTGGAGACGTACAGGTCCTGCAGAGATGGAAGTCTGCAGCGATCACCTTCTCAGCAGAACGCACAATGCGCTGTAGTCTCTGTTTGTCCCTGGCTGTGGCTCCAGCGTACCACACGGTGATGGAGGAGGTGAGGATGGACTCAATGATGGCCGTGTAGAACTGCACCATCATCTGCACTGGCAGCTTGGCTTTCCTCAGCTGCCGTAGGAAATACATCCTCTGCTGGGCCTTCTTGATGAGGGAGCTGATGGAGGGCTCCCACTTGAGGTCCTGGGTGATGGTGGTGCCCAGGAAGCGGAAGGAGTCCACAGTGGTGATGGGGGAGTCATTCTGCTCTTCTCTGTACAGGGCCCAACTGTGGCGGCGTTACAAAAAGTCTAGTCTGCAGAAACTACCAGCTACATATGACAGTAGTGTCAGTCAGACAGAGTGTGGAGTTCACTCATGTCATGCTGCTCAGCATCATTGTTACTTTAAAGTCATGTGTAGAATAACGAAGTCGCCAAATGTAATAGTACAGACTAAGTTGTCCAGAGATAAGTTCAGGGGGATTCATCTCAAAACTGTGGGTCGCTGGCACTCCTGTCTCTATGTAATAGGAGTTGTTTTGGCAACTGGTGGGATAATTACATGCAATTAGATGAAATTATACAGTGAATTATCATTCAAGATCATCTCAGATAACCTACTGTGGCAAGACGGGCTGAGGGGGTCAGTGCTGAGGGTACTCTTTGTGTTATTATGTATGGGACTATAGCGTTTTAACTCCTCTCACATCAAAGACACGTTTGTCTTTTTGCAGGTTTTAATGATGTTCGAAAAAAATTAAACTGGAAAATAGACAGATATAAAATCACAACATGTCTATTACAATACATATAAACAATGAAACAAATCCACATATTAGCACAATATGGGCTAAATGCAGGCACGGCATATTGAGTAGTTCGCGTATAATTAGCATATTACAATGCTGGACACTGGTTTACAAATAATAACGCTAATAGAGTTGTTCTGCACACGTTCAGAATACATACCGGCAATGCAACCTCAAAATCATTTGCCAAAACCGCTTCAAGGCTCGCTTCTGTTCGAAACGTGTGCTCTGCCTGCAACACCTGAAGTGTCCACTAGATGACACCGTAAGGAAATAAACGCAATGAAATTAAAGTATTGGTAATATATGCACTTATACAACTTCAGTCTTAGACTTTATCCATAGCTGGTGGACTATTTAAGCACTCCCTCCTCGTTTGCTTCTTGTTTGCCCACAAGCTCCATTCCCAGGTAATGTCAGTCCTTCGGCTCCAACACATCTATTTTCCAAATTAGAAAATAACTTTTAGTGCCGTGCCGCAGCTTCACGCCGAGTCAATCCCCGGGCTCCGTTGAGTCTCATTGCGCACTGAGGGGCCTCATCTGCACTGGCAGGTAATGAACGCCCAATATTCCTCATTCATTCAGTTCAAACGCTCATAAATCTCGCTTTCTCCCTAGTTACGCTGGTCGAATCCGTCTCTCGCTCCATAAACTTCATTGTTCGTCGCTGTGCACCACAGATCGTAGCGACAGGTAACCCGAAGCACTATTTACAAATTCAATAATGTTCTAATCAACCTCCTAAAACCACTGTCTGTTTTTAGTGCTTTCTCAGCTGCATCATTTTTACAGGGGTGTCAAACTCATTTTGGGCTGAGGGTCGCGGGCCGAACATAATGTACAAGATAAAACAATATTCTAAAAAAGGTTTAATAAAGGCTAGTAATAATCATTTGTGGACACCGTTACACAACTCTGCAGCAGGGGAAAGACTGAGTCATATTCATGCATTAGCAGCAGGTACAGGAATATGGATTTGTGATATGATTCTGATATTGAATGTTTTTATCAAAGACCTGTTGGCTGTTGCTGCTCAAACTCACTATGAGCACAACGTTTTTTGTTATGTTAAAGCTTAGTGAAAATAAACTCTTCATGTAGTTAATAAAATGAGTGCATTGTAATCGTATTCAGAGTGTCCAGCTCTTCAGTCCCATTAGAGTGGTCAGAGCTCACAGCAGCTTCACTGTGTCATAATACTTTATTACACTCTGACCTGTGTTTTTAACTGTTGCTACTGATCAATCCATACTTTTGTTTTCTTGTTATCTCCACATAGGGCCGTTTGTGCTTAAGTCGGTGATGTCCGTAGGCTCACATTAGTCCTGCGGCACTAAGCTGATACAGGCCGTTAAAGCCTGTGAGTGTCGGCGGTGGTCGCGCTGTGGGCTGTAGGCCGATGGACAAACATTTCCGCGAACAAGCTTCATATGAAAAAATAAAGGTCTCTGTAGTGTCCATCATGTTGTATTTATTGTGTAATACAAATTGTATTGCTCTATTTGATGTTCCATTCCTGCTATAAAACATTTCCATTTCTGGTATTGCTATTGCTATTAGTTGACGGTCCGTAAGCGCTCGTCTCGGCTGCCCATTCGGAGCAGTGTATTTTGTAAAGAGTTTAGCGTTTCGGAGTTATTGACCTCGGAAGTCCGAATCTGTGAATTTGGCCTTAACTTTACCGAACTCAGATCTAGTTACAGACGCGCACATCTATTCACGAACGCACAGATCAAGATAACCTGAACAAATCGAGGCACACACATATCCGTTTTACACACATACAAAATACAGTTACACATGCAACAATCTAATTGCGCACGCACAGATTGAGTTATACACGAAAAACTAAAGCAGGGCTGGACTGTTGCAAAGGTTTTGTGTGTACATGATATTTTTTACATGGATAGTTTTCATCTGCTTAAACAAAATTATGATTTTAACATGCTTATATGAAAGCTCAAGTTATGCACACACAAATCGAGTACACACCAAATCAAATTACACACAGAAAAATTCAGTTACACACACACCACACACACACACGCAGATCACATTACTCACACTTTTTATTGCAGACAAATCAATTTAAAATACACCAATTTTTTGCAACAATATTGCTCCAAAGTAAGCCATCAACATCAACATGGTGAAGCTTAGCCATTGATGGAGTGTAGGACATTTCTGTGGTGGCCACTATAAAGCCTCCTCCAACCCATGTGGCTGCAAGAAAACAAAGTTTAGATACTGTTTGTTCGTTTTAAGTAAAGTAGGTTGTTTTTTTACTTTTACATGTTTTGGTGAGGCTGTCAACTTCCTAATTTAGTGATCTTAGATCTTCTGATTTGTGGATCTTGTGAATGAATGAACTTTTGTTGACACAGAATTCTAACAAGGAACTGAAATGGTCTTGTCCAACATATTCAACTGTCCCATCAAATGCTAATATATGAGCAATGTATTAATAAACTGTATTGTTGCTCTCTTAAATCAAGTCTCTATTTATCAGCCACAAACCTATGTGCCTCACATTCAGCTGGGCCGGGACCAACTACCAGGCGCCGTTGTTGGGTTTTCACTTATGTGTTGATTTGGTTTAATCTGGTTTTGCTACTACACCACAAGCGCAAAAACATCATTTGAATCCTCAATAAAACTCGTGTTCTGAAAGCAGCTGCCGGTTTCAGTCCAGATAAGAAAATGTGGGAGTCATAGAGAAACTGTTACTCCTTAAAGAGCTTAAAGAGAAAGAGGAGCAAGGTCAGAACATTTTGTACTTTTAATTTAGCAAGTATAATGTATTATGTTCACAATCATTCTGTTAGAAAAGACAAATTGTGGTCCGGGAGAGTCCTTGAGCATCTGAGAGCCTCTGCCAAGTACTAGTATTGTGTGAAGATTGAGCGGTGGGGAGACAAAGTTTACCACGTAAGTTAAACCCCTTTGATAGAGCGTGACTGCTTTTCTGAAGTTGGCAGCAGGGACTCCCAGACTTCCCCCAGAGGAATCCCGAGGCGTTCCCAGGCCAGCCTAGAGACATAGTCCCTCCAGCGTGTCCTGGGTCTTCCCGGGGTCTTTCCCGGTGGACATACACCTCCCAGGGAGGAGTCCAGGAGGCTCCGAAACAGATGCCCGAGCCACCTCAGCTGGCTTCACACAACGTGGAGGAGCAGTTCCTCCCGTGTGACTGAGCTCCTAACCCTATTGCTGAGGGAGCGCCCGTCGACCCTGCGGAGGGAACTAATTTCGACCACTTGTATCCGTGTTCTTGTCCTTTCAATCATTACCAAAAGATCATAACTATAGCTGAGGGTAGGAAGGTAGATTGACTGGTAAATCGAGAGCTTTGCCTTTCGATTTGCCTCGGCTCTTCATCACAACAGTCCGATACAGTGACTGCATCACTGCAGATTCTGCACCTATCCGCCTGTCAATCTCACACTCCATCCTTCCCTCCCTTGTAAACAAGACCCAGAGATACTTAAACTCCTCCAAACGGGACAAGGACTCTCGACCCACCTGGAGGGGGATAGCCACCTTTCTCCAGTTGAGAACCATGGCCTCAGATTTGGAGGTGCTGATCTTCATCCCAGTTGCTCCACACTCGGCTGAAAATCGTCGCAGTGCATGTTGGAGGTCCAGGTTCGATGCCATCAGGACAACATCATCTGCAAACGGCAGAGATGAGATTCTTTGGTCCTCAAGCGGACACTCTTCGACCCCCGACTGCACCTAGAAATTCAGTCCATAACAAAAATTAACAGAACCGCTGACAAAGGACAGCCCTGAGGGAGTCCAACATGCAAAGGGAATAGGTCTGACTCACTGCAGGCAATGCGAACACAGCTCCATACTCCCGGAGCACCCCCCAAAGGACACCACGTGGGACACGGTCGAACGCCTTCTCGAGATCCACAAAACACATGTGGACTAGTTGGGCAAACTCCCATGAACCCTCAAGCACCCGATGGAGAGTACAGAGCTGGTCCAGTGTTCCACGACCAGGACGAAAACCACACTGCTACTCTTGATTACGAGGTTCGACTATCGGTCGGATTCTCCTCTCCAGTACCCTGGAATAGACCTTACCAAGGAGGCTGAGGAGTGTAATCTCTCTGTAGTTTGAACACACCCTCCAGTCCCCCTTCTTGAACAGAGGTACTCAGGGCCGATCTCATCCTCCCCTAACACCAAGGAATTTGCCAACGACCACAGTGACCTCAGCTTGGGTGATCGATGAGTAAGCCTCTGAGTCCTTCCTCTTCGAAAGACGTGATAGCACAATTGAGGAGGTCCTCAAATTATTCCTTCCACCGTCCGACGACATCCCCAGTCGAGTTCAACAGGTCTCCACCCACACCATAAACGATGTTGGTAAAGCACTGCTTCCCCCTCCTGAGGCGTTGAATGGTTTGCCAGAATTTCTTTGAGCGATAGTCCTCCTCCATGGCCTCCCCGTACTCCTCCCAGCCCCGGGTTTTTGCCTCTTTGACAGCACACCACCCAGGTGGATTTCGGGATCGGACAGGGGGCTAGGCTAGGCTTAGGGTATCCTGGACAACCTTGTGCTTGAACATGGTGTTCGTTATGGACAATCCGTTCGCTAGCACAGAAGTCCAATAACTGAATGATTGGGTTCAGATCGGGGAGGACGTTCTTTTCTATCACCCTCTCGAGGTGTCATTGCCCACGTGGGCATTGAAGTCCCCAATGGAACAACGGACGCCAATACGTGGCGGCTGAGCTGCAGGGCTATAGGCAAGCCCACACCATGCATGCCCGCATGCAACGCGAGAGAAGTGGAGCGTCCAGCACCTCTCAAGGAAATCAGTTCCAGAGCCCAAACTGTGCGGCCCCCGCCGTCAACTGCTGCCAAGATCTCTCTGCACAGGCCCCTTATGGATCCAGGTGGTGGGTCCACGGCCCCACGTTGCTCCTTATGGCTGCGCTGCGGCCAGGGCCCCGTGGGGACGGTCGCCGTCGAGCGCCCACCACAGGCCTGGTTCCACGGTGGGACCCCGGTGACGCCAATCTGGAAGACATTATGATTTTCTTTTCTTCATAAGGGAATTCTGAGCCGCTCTTGGTCTGACCTGTCACCTTGGACTTGTTTGCCTTGGGTGACCTTTCCAGGGGCATGAAGCCCCTGACAACATAGCTCCTAGGCTCATTAGGGTGCTCAAACCCCTCCACCACGTTAAGGTGACGGTTCAAGGAGGAGTTCAGCTGATTACCCATTACATTTTATACACAATTTGTAAAATGAATTGCCAAATTGTTTTTTTTCTTAATGGCAATAAAAAGTTGTCCAGTTAGGGGGAGGAAAAGAGGCTGGCACATTTCTTTGCTCCTCCTTAATGCTGTTTAACTCTTCTCTTTAACTTCTCACTCATTCCCCTCTCTGTCTTGTTGTCTGTGTTTGAAGCATCATGGCAGTGAACATAGCTGGAGTTATATCCATTGTGGTTTTCTATCTTCTGGTTCTGGGTACTGGGATCTGGGCCTCCTTCAAGTCCAAACGGGAGCAGAAGAAAAGTGGAGCCACAGAGATGGAGATGGCTGTCTTGGGAAACCGCAAAATCAGTGGTTTCTTGGGAGTTTTCACAATGACAGGTGAGCATATGTTTTTCAACAATAAATCAAAAGTTATGTTATAATTATTTAACATAATTTTTACTCAAAATAGTCTGACCACAAGAGTTTTCAATTCAGTTTTAAAAATGTAAAACATAGAACAACAAAAACAAGAAACAATGCAAGAATACAATTAAAAATAAATATAAGAGAGAAAACCACACAAAGAAAAACCAATTAAGGCACACAAAGTCTAAAATAAAAGTCCCATTTAGTCCAAAATCGGTCAAATTTGTCCATTTTCAAAAATAAGTCATATCAGTTATAATCCAGTCCTTGGTCATCAGTTTGTGTTCATCCATTTTTATGTAATGGCATTTTTCCCTGCTGCCAGAAGTATACTGCAAATAAATACATGTATTGTATCCATGGCAGGGGCTTTGAGTCCAAAATACATAGTCCTGAAATTTAGTGGGATGGTGGTATCAAAAAAAGTCTGCTTTGCCTTGTTAATTTCTGTCCAATATTGTTGAGCAACAGAAAAGTCTCAGAACACATGATAATGGTGGGCCTCTGGCAACACAATTTCTTAACATTTAGCATTTCTCTGTGAATGTGGGCTCTTTTGAGATGGTGTTATGAAAAGACAGGTCACGGATCTGTCCAGGATATGCGACTTGTGGTCCTCCATTGTGAAGAACATATATTTTCCCATTTTTCATCACTCGAAACTAAATTACACTTTCTTTCCCATTTAATTCTAATGTATTTAGCAGATTGGCTGTCATTAATCCAAAGAGTTTTCAATTCAATGTATTTTTTGTAAAACTCATAAAATCACAACAGCAGTTACCTTGGAGGGCTTGGGTTTTCTTCTAAATCATAATACCAGCACAGAAGAGTCTGCCAATCCCGTTAGTGACTCAGACACTTTCTGGCCATTTCATCTATGTTCTTACAATTTTATAGAACATCCCACTAGTGAATTATTTCTCCTCTAGACATAATACACGAGAATATAGCTCATTATTACCATGATTTGTACATAGGCTATAATACTCCATCTGAAAAAATGTCTTCATTGGATGTGTCTTAACCTGAATAAACATTATGCGAACATCCACCACCCTGTTTTTAACACCCAGACAACTTTTTCACTGATTCTTCTTTTGCCATTGGAGTGGAGTCAACAGGAAAATTAGCTCGCCCCTTGACTTTTGTGTCTTTGTCCTGCAGCCACCTGGGTTGGAGGAGGCTTCATCGTGGGCACTACTGAGATGATGTACACTCCTTCAATGGACTGAGCTTTACACTTGTCCTGTTGTCAGCCTATATTACTTCTTTCATTCTATGTGAGTATCAGAAACCACATGCTTTGAACAGTTATAACGTTATAACTTTTTATTCTCCTTAACATATAATACGTTGAAAAATAAAATAAAAAATTGATCTTGTCGAGGACTCCAACACATTCCAAATAGAGGGGCCTTGCAAATGGAAAATGACACAAAACATATAAAAATTGAGCAACAAACCTCACATAAATGTGACATACAAGGAGGTGTGAAAAAAAACACTACTACCCCATACAATTCATTTACATTTCAATATATTCACACTTCCCCTCCATAGCTTGATGCCTCATGTGGAGGACAGTTTAAAAAGGTGAGTTCCAACAAGATAGCAAGCTCATCCCAGGGCCACGGCTGCACACAAAGTCTGCACAAAAGACTTCTACATAAGGGAGTCCGTATTACTCCTGTAACCCTCTTATGGGGAATGAGTGACCAGATAATCATAACCATTTTGTGATGCACCGTGACGCCTGGAAGTAGGAACATAATCACAGAGGAATGGACCAAACAGTACATGGTGACTTACAGTCGTGTTTTAGCGATTAATCAGTTACATATTAGATTTTCATTAGCGGCATGATACAATTATGAAATATATACAGCTAATGTAGCTCTCCATACCTTTACACGACAGAACAATAGTCAATATAGGAGCAAAAGGACACACAAGGCAGTGCACTAGGAGCAGCACAGGGAATTAAAGAAGCCAAATCTCTAGCAAGGACCACGCCACAACAATTGAATATGAGAGAATGTTCTTTGATAATAGTGATGATAGATCGATGATAGATTGGTGATAGATCGATGATGGATAGAAGACGGATCAATGATGGATCAATGATGGATCAATGATGGATCGATTAGAGTTGGCTGGGTAGGGACTCAGGATTGGGGCTTCGTCTCAGGTAATCAGCCCAGCCGATTCAGAACCTCCCCTTCCTTTGATGGTGATGAGTTAAGGTGAAGATGATAGAGACATGGGGTGGGAGGATGCGGTCGAGAGAGCAGAGACAACAAGAGATGCTGGGATAGGCCTGTATAAATAGGGCTTCTGGGTAATTAGAGGTGTGGTTAAAGAGTGGAGGAGTGGTTGCTGGACGAGGAGTAGCAGGTTGTGGCGTGGTCCACCTCCTGAACTTCAGTCATGATTAACAATCATTAACTTCATCAATTAGAGTGGATCTAGGCAAATAGTTTATTTAACAACGCATCATACCTGTGAACAACAGAAGGCAATAACCTGCATGACCCTGATGTACTTAGCAGTCACCGCCAGTGTCTGGGTGTCTGGGTACAACTCGAGTTAGAAATCTGGGGGTAATAATGCACTCAGACTTTAATTTGAACAGCCACGTCAAATCAATAACATCAGCAGCATTTTAGTGTCTAAACCAGACTTGGAGAGACTTATCCATGCGATTGTCTCCAGTAGATTAGACTACGGCCTGCTCACTGGCCTCTCCAAAACGAGCTGTAAAAATAGCTTCAGTACATCCAGAACGCCGACTGCAGAGGTCCTGACTAGAACCAGGAAGTACGATCACCTTAGTACTGTTCTCAGGTCTCTGCGTTGGCTCCCTGTGGCGAAGAGAATAGACTTTAAAGCTGCTTTGCTTGTGTACAAATGTCTCCATGCCCTAACAGCAAAGTACATCTCGGACATGTTAGTGCCATATGAACCATCTCGGACTCTGAGGACCTCAGGGACCGGCCTCCTGCTGGTGCCCAGAGTCAGGGCTAAACATGGGGAATCTGCATTTCAGTTTTATGCAGCTAAAATCTGGAACAGTCTTCCTGAGGATGTGAGACAGGCCGCTACTCTGGCAATCTTCAAATCTAAGATAAAAACAGTTTTGTTTAGCTGTGCAATTACTGAAATAAATTTCTAAGCACTCTTTTCTTTTATTTCTTAAACCGTTTTGTGATTTCTGTCACGTCTTTGTGGTTTTAATGATTTTTTTTTCCTGTTGTGTGAAGCACTTTGAATTGCCTTGAGCACAAATTGTGCTCTCGCCTTGCCTACTTTGTACAGGTGCCACATGGTGGCCGTAAGCAGCCTTTTTTGAGATAGCTGCAGCATGATTCAAGTTAAACTCCATTCTTCTATTCTTTTAGCAGGAATTCTGCCAGTAACACCAAATATGCCAAGGGTTGCTAAATAATAACAACAATAATATTAAGAATAAGAATGAGAAGAATACATAACACTTATAGAGCTTTTCATGATACCCAAAGACTCTTTACATTTGAGGGATGGACCAAAAAATAAAAATGAAATACAAAAAGTATAAACACAGATATTTACACAACATACATGCATGTATTATGGCACCTGATGGTGCATGTATTTATAAATCCCTTTGTTAATGATATTTTATTTTTTTCTGAATACCCCTGTATGTTTCAGGTGGGTTTGTGTTCGCAAAACCATTGAGAGAAAAGAAGTATGTCACCATGTCAGACTATTTTCAAATGAAGTACGGAAAAAAGGCTGGAGCTGTTTTTTACCTGTTTCCAGCTTGTGGCGAGATACTCGCCTTGGCTTTAATATTAATCTACTTAGGTAAGGTAAAAGATCAACACATAATAAACATAATAGTAAAAAAGAGTACTGTATTGTTTTTATGATCATTAGGTTCAACTATCAGTGTGATCCTGGATGTATCTTACAGTGTATGTATCTGGGTCTCTGCTGCTGTGGCCATTTCCTACACTCTCCTGGAGGGCTCTACTCTGTGGCATACACAGACGTTATACAGCTCACCCTGGCATTTGTCAGTCTGGTGAGGCCGAAATCATCATCAATCTCACTGTTGTCAACATTGAGTATATACTCAAACCTTAATATTAAAATGTTTTTTCTAGTTCTTACCTAGTTTAATCATAATTCTCACAATGTTTCTTGTGTTTTTTAGTGGATGTGTGTCCCCTTTGTCTTGATGAACCCTTCCACTCTGGACATAAGACAGACCTTTAGAAATAACAAGTTGCACGCTCCATGGATTGGAAATGTAGATCTAAGAAAGACTGGGATAATGGTGGACAACTTCTTGTATTTTGTAAGTCAATCGTGTTCATTTTTAAATTGAGCCAGTTTTAAAAATAAAGCTCGATCACCTTGTTCGGCCCATTTTAACCTTGCGGCTGAGTATGTGCTGATAGTTTAGTTCCAATGTTACATGGGGCCAACTCCATCGTGGGATCACTCATTCTACTTGCAAAGCAACTTGGCCTGTGTTTAAGCTTTAAGACTGATAGCCGATACAAATAAACTAAAAACGTGTAAAAAAAAGATATGTTTGCTCTTGTTTTAAGTAGTATGATCATCTGTATCTTTCCTTTCAGGCCCTGGGGAGTCTGGGGTACCAGTCCTTACACCAGAGGACAATGGCTGCATCATCGATTCGTACAGCTAAAGTCACCTGCTGTTTTGCTGCTGTCTTTTTGGCTTTATTTGGGATACCCCCGATTCTGTTTGGGGCAGCCTGTTCCTCGACAGGTACAGTACGTCCCACATCTTGCATCTTACATGACAAACATTGCATTGGTGCAAGACACTCTAAATGAAACAAAAACTAGCTCAACACCATATAACTTGCTTGTATGCAATATTTAAAAGGACATATATTATGCACAATTGACTTTTTTTTGGGGGATTTTTAACTGGTTAAACATGATTACACCTGCTGGAGTTGTATTTTGCTTAACTCACGCTTGTTCCATTAATCCTGTTTACGAGCTTATCTCCTTAGAGCGCTCAGAAATGACTCAGTTTGAATTTTCCTGGAATTGTGTGAAAATCCGGACTTCTCAGTGTGAATTTAGAGCCCAGTAAAAATTTTGTTCAAGCACAGTATGATTCACAGGGTCGGAGGCTTTAGACAAGTCAGTAAAGAGGATAGTGCAGTGGTGTTCTCCAGGAATTCCAGTATATCGTTCAAAGCAGCAGTGGTGGTTGTTGTACAGTATTTCATTCTGAAATGGGATTCATGAGTTGTTACAGAGAGTTTTATCACTAGTCTAAAACACACATTTGTAAATTATTTATGCAAAAATGCGTTTTGGGAATCTTTTACTCTTATTCATAAATTTTGCAAAATTAAATTATTTATTTTAAGACTGGAACCAGACGTCTTATGGCTCTCCGTCTCCATATGAACGAGGAGAAACCGCTCGAGTCCTGCCCATCTCTCTGCAGCACCTCACTCCATCCTACATCTCCATCATTGGGATCGGCTGTGTGGCTGCTGCCGTCATGTCCTCTGCAGACTCCACAATGCTTGCTTCAGCATCCCTTTTTTCTTCCAACATATACAAGAACATCTTGAGACCTCAGGTGAGTGGACATTTGACATCCAGAAGTTATCATTTTGGTATTTGTTGAATCGATAATGTATTTATTGCATTCAATTTGTACCATGTACTTTCTTCTTCAGGCGTCAGACAGGGAGATCCAGTGGGTGATCCGAGTGTCTGTGATTGTGTCAGGTTTGATTGGAACTTTACTGACAAACCAGAAAAAACAGTGCTTTGTTATTCTGGTTCATTGGTGCTGAAATTGCCTACAACGTAATCTTCCCTCAGTTAGTCTGTGTCCTCTTCTTTAACATCACAAATGGTTATGGAGCTATGATGGGCTTTCTTGTGGGAATACCTTTAAGGCTTCTGAGTGGAGACCCAGCTATAGGTCTGCCTGTGATACTACATTTCCCAGGATGCACTCTGGAGGACGGTGTCTATGTGCAGCACTCTCCAGTTAAAACCATCTGCATGCTGTGTGCCCTGGCATCAATCTTGTTCTTCTCCTGCCTGGCTTCTGAGGTTTTCAACAGAGGTCTGCTTCCAGAGACCTGGGACGTGTTTCAGGTCAAACTGCAGCACTTACCCCCTTCACCTGCTCCACTAGAGGGAGCTCAAGAGCACACTAAGGATGTTGATGATTGTGAGATGGAACTCACAGAGCCAATGCTGAGTCACTCCTGATGTATTTAGTTTTGTTTGTGTTTCAAGCAAAACACTAAAAGGCATTTGTTTATGTGACAAATTGTTGAAAATGAAATGTACATATTAAAATGCTGGTTTATTCAGCCTGTGCTTGGTGTATATAACTTTGTCTTTCTGTCTGATGCATAAACTGGGACTAAATGGAAAACTAAATTTGACTGGAATATGTAAATGAACGTGAAACATAACATCAATAATACACACAAACTCATACTCTTTGTATGGACTGGATTGGTGAATTAATGTGGTTTTGCTACATAAACGAGCTGCTACAAAACTATATCTTTATGATTAACTATATCTATCTCATTGTCCTTGTTATACATATTTTGGGACACTTTAGTTTTCTCCTCCCTCCCTCCTCCCCGAGGCTTTAGTGTCCAATCAGCTGTCAACAAGCATATTTCTGCCCAGGAAGAAACCCGGAGAGTGGAGAATGACCACAGAACAAAAATGGCCAGCCAATATCAACTATGTGGAACAAGACTTGACTCACCCTTATTTACACACTTACACTTTTTATTAGCATAGGCTACTACACCACTTTAGGACATCCGGAATAGTATGTTCAGAGCTAATTGGTTAAAACTGTTTTTTTGTGTTTTTTTTTTATTCTTGAAAGTAATTTAAAAGTAAGGAGAAACAACCATCTAATATTGTTCTCTTATCTAAATGTTTTTCTCACATTTCAAGTTCACCTAAATCAGTGTTTTCTCAATTGTGGTGTTTTATTGTGTTTTAGATCATTAAAATAAAATAAATTAATAAAAGAAGATGTTCCGCTGATTACCCATAGCATTTTACACAAAATTTGTAAAAAAAGATTTCTGACTCATTGTTTTTTTCTTAGTGGCAATAATTCAATAAGTTGTCCAGTTAGAGGGGGGAAAAAAAGAGGTTGGCCCTTTTCTTTGCTCCTCCTAAATGCTGTTTAACTCTTCTTACTTTCTAACTCATTCCCCTCTTCTGTCTTGTTGTCTGTGTTTGAAGCATCATGGCAGTGAACATAGCTGGAGTTATATCCATTGTGGTCTTCTATCTTCTGGTTCTGGGAACTGGGATCTGGGCCTCCTTCAAGTCCAGAAGAGAGCAGAAGAAAAGTGGAGCCTCAGAAATGGAGATGGTTGTCCTTGGAAACCGCAACATCAGTGGTTTCTTGGGAGTTTTCACGTTGACTGGTGAGCATATGTTTTTCAACAAGAAAGCAAAGTTATGCCGTCTTTCTTACATTTGCACAGCATAAATGTATCCAGGCTTTTCTAACTGGCTCGTTGCCTTCCCTGGCCGGGACCGAGGTATGTTAGATACTATATTGCACATCATTTTTACTCAAAAGAGTCTGACCCAAGAGTTTTTAATGCATTTAAAAAAAAATTTAAAACATAGAAAAACAAAAACAAGAACAAGACATGTAAGAATAAAATTTGAATAAATAAATAAATAAAAGAGAGAAAACACACAAATAAAAAAGAATTAAGGCACACAAAGTCTAAAATAAAAGTCCCATTTAGTCCAAAATCGGTCAAAATTTGTCCATTTTCAAAATAAGTCATATCAGTTATAATCCAGTCCTTGGTCATCAGTTTGTGTCATCCATTTTTATGTAATGGCATTTTTCCCTGCTGCCAGAAGTATACTGCAAATAAATAACATGTATTTGTATCCATGGGCAGGGGCTTTGAGTCCAAAAATACATAGTCCTGAAATTTAGTGGGATGGTGGTATCAAAAAAGTCTGCTTTGCCTTGTTAATTTCTGTCCAATATTGTTGAGCAACAAGAAAGTCTCAGAACACATGATAATGGTGGGCCTCCTGGCAACCACAATTTCTCCAACATTTAGCATTTTTCTGCGAATAGTGGGCTCTTTGAGATGAAAATAAGTCTGTTATCTTAAGTTCGGGTGCAGGACCACACCCCTTTCACGCCCCTTCCTGCAGTTACACTATATAAGCCTCCAGTTAACAAAAATCGGTGTTCATGACTTCATACACCTCCCTCCCCCTAACTTTTAATTAGTCTAATTATCTAATTTATCTCCTAAATGGGGGGGGTACCGAGGCCCGGGAGCCGACAGCCCTCATCGCCAGAAGCCCAAAACGGCATTCATTTCTATTACATTTGTGTTGTTCATATTTCTCTAATGTCAATAAACACTTTGCATCGTAGCTGGGGTTGTGGTCCTTGCTAATGAAATGGTGTTATGAAAAGACAGGTTACGGATCTTTCCAGATTTGTGACTTTGTAGTTCGCCATTGTGAAGTACATATATTTTTCCATTTTTCATCACGCAAAACTAAAATATCCTCTCGTTCCCATTTCATTTTAATGCAAATAGTAGTAGTAATAATAGTTTTCAATTCAATGTATTTTTGTAAAACTCAAAATCACAACAGCAGTTACCTTGGAGGGCTTGGGTTTTCTTCTAAATCATAAACCAGCACAGACGTCTGCCAATCCCGTTAGTGACTCAGACACTTTCTGGCCATTTCATCTATGTCTTATCATTTTATAGAACATCTCACGAGTGAATTATTTCTCCTCTAGACATAATACACGAGAATATAGCTCATTATTACCATGATTTGTACATAGGCCTATAATACTCTATCTGAAAAATATCTCTATTGGATGTGTTTTAACGTGAATAAACATTACGAACATCCACCACCCTGTTTTAACACCCAGACAGCTTTTTCACTGATTCTTCTTTTGCCATTTCAGTGGAGTCAACTGGAAAATTAGCTCGTCCCTTGACTTTTGTGTCTTTGTCCTGCAGCCACCTGGGTTGGAGGAGGCTTCATCGTGGGCACTACTGAGATGATGTACACTCCTTCAATGGGACTGAGCTTTACACTTGTCCTGTTGTCAGCCTATGTTACTTCTTTAATTCTGTGTGAGTATCAGAAACCACATGAAGCAGGGCTTAACAACTTTGACACTTTGAAACACTGAAACACTTTGAACAACTGATATCAAGTCCTTAGAAACTAGGATGTATGAGGTCAGTGGTATTGACTCTTTTTTTTTATATTGATGGAGTTTCTTCAATTGTCATTACTAACTTTTTATTCTCCTTTACATATAATTACTTTGAAAAAATAAAATTAAAAAATGTATCTTGTCGAAGACCTCCAACACATTCCAAATGAGGGGTCTTGATGTTAATATTACCCAGCTTACAAAAGGAAAATGACACAAAAAAATATAAAGTTGAACAACAAACCTCACATAAATGTGACATACAAGGAGGTGAGAAAAAAACACTACTACCCCATACAATTCATTTACATTTCAATATATTCACACTTCCCCTCCATAGCTTGATGCCTCATGTGGAGGACAGCTTAAAAAGGTGAGTCCAACAAGGCAGCAGCTCACTCCCAGGGCCACGGCTGCACAAAAGACAAAAGTCTGCACAAAAGACTTCTACATAAGGGAGTCCGTATTACTCCTGTAACCCTCTTATGGGGGCTGAGTGACCAGATAATCATACCATTTTGTGATGCACCGTGAGGCCTGGAAGTAGGAACATATCACAGAGGAATGGACCAAACAGTACATGGTGACTTACAGTGGTGTTTAGCGATTAATCAGCTACACATTCAATTGCGCATGATACAAGCATCAAGTATATACAGCTAATATAGTTCTCTATACCTTTAAACGGCAGAACCATTGTCATACAGGAGTGCAAAGATGCACAGGCAGTGCACTAGGAGCAGCACAGGGAAAGAAGCAACAATTAGAGTGGAAATAAGCAAATCGTTTATCTAATGCATATAATACATGTGAACGACAGAAAGGCATCAACCTGCACGACCCTGAAGTGCGCAAGGTCAGCGAATGAGAGGCTAGAGGGAGTGTTCTTTTTGTAAAGGTGCCACATGGATGCAGGAAGCAACCTTTTGTGGGATAGCTGCAGCATGATTCAAGTCAAACCCCATTCTACTGTCCTTTTTTGCAGAAATTTGAAATATGACAAGGGGGTGCTAAGAATAATAATAATAATAATAATAATAATAATAATAATATAATAATAATAATAGTAATAATAATAAATAATAATAATAATAATAATAATAATAATAATAACAACATTTTATGGAGCTTTTCATGATACCCAAAGACTCTTTAAATTTGAGAGACAGACCAAAAGTTGGCACAGAAAACAACACAGATATTTACACAACATACATGCATGCATTATGGCACCTGGTGGTGCATGTATTTACAAAAATCACTTTGTTCTTGATGTTCATGATGTTTTATTTTTTTCTGAATACCCCTGATGTTTCAGGTGGGTTTGTGTTGGCAAAAACCAATGAGAGAAAAAGAAGTATGTCACCATGTCAGACTATTTTCAAATGAAGTATGGAAAAAAGGTTGGAGCCGTTTTTTTGTCTGTTTCCAGCTTGTGGCGAGCTACTCAACTTGGCTGTAACATTTATCTGCTTAGGTAAGGTAAAAGATCAACACATAATAAACATTATAGCAGAGAAAGAGACAACTGTATTGTTTTTTATGATCATTAGGTTCAACTATCAGTGTGATCCTGGATGTATCTTACAGTGTATGTATCTGGGTCTCTGCTGCTGTGGCCATTTCCTACACTCTCCTGGGAGGGCTCTACTCTGTGGCATACACAGACGTTATACAGCTCACCCTGGCATTTGTCAGTCTGGTGAGGCCGAAATCATCATCAATCTCACTGTTGTCAACATTGAGTATATACTCAAACCTTAACATTAAAATGTTTTTTTTCTAGTTCTTACCTAGTTTAATCATAATTCTCACAATGTTTCTTGTGTTTTTTAGTGGATGTGTGTCCCCTTTGTCTTGATGAACCCTTCCACTCTGGACATAAGACAGACCATTAGAAATAACAAGTTGCACGCTCCATGGATTGGAAATGTAGATCTAAGAAAGACTGGGATAATGGTGGACAACTTCTTGTATTTTGTAAGTCAATCGTGTTCATTTTTAAATTGAGCAATTTTAAGTAAAGATCGATCACCTTGTTGGCCCATTTTAACCTTGCGGCTGAGTATGTGCTGATAGTTTAGTTCCAATGTTACATGGGGCCAACTCCATTCGTGGGATCACTCATTCTACTTGGCAACTTGGCCTGTGTGTTTGAGCTTTAAGACTGATAAGCCGATACAAATATAACTAAAAAGTGTAAAAAATAAGTTATGTTAAGTTATATGTTTTCTCTAGTTTTAAGTAGTATGAACATCTGTATCTTTCCTTTCAGGCCCTGGGGAGTCTGGGGTACCAGTCCTTACACCAGAGGACAATGGCTGGCTGCATCATCGATTCGTACAGCTAAAGTCACCTGCTGTTTTGCTGCTGTCTTTTTTGGCTTTATTTGGATATACCCCCGATTCTGTTTGGGGCAGCCTGTTCCTCGACAGGTACAGTACGTCCCACATCTTGCATCTTACATGACAAACATAGTTCACTGGTGCAAGACACTCTAAATGAAGCAAAAACCATTATAACACTGGAAAACTTGCTTGTATGCAATATTTAAAAGGACACATATGCACAATTGACTTTTTTGAGGTTATCACCAGGTGAAACATGATTACAAACAGTTGGAGTTGTATTTTGCTTAACTCATGCTTGCTCCATTAATCCCTCCCTTAAGCGCTCAGAAAATTACACAGAAAATACAGACTTTTCAGTGTAAATTGAAAGTCCAATACAATTTTTGTTTGAGCACAGGATGATTCACAGTGGCGAAGTGCAAGTCAATAAAGAGGATAGTGCAGTGGTGTCCTTCAGGAATTGTAATTTAAACCTTTAAGAGCTGTGGTTGTTGTTGTCACCGTCTGCTCCTGTCAGCAGCCTTGTTTATTTTCCTGTCACTCCCCTCCTCCCCTGCCAGTAGCTTCCTGTGTGAGAACGTGTCTACTCTGGACCGCACACCCCAGTATAAGGAGAGTAGCTCCACAGCCACTCCTCGCCAGTTTGTGCTGCTATGTCCTTGTCTGCCTGCCTACCAACTACTCACCTGCTTTCCACCTGGTCGTGTGGTCCATCTACTCACCCAAGCCCACCTGTCTGCCGACCTGCCTCTTTATCGAGATTTTTTTATTCCCAAACCTATTGCAAACCGTAACAGTTGTGATTCATGAGTTGTTACAGAGTTTTATGACTAGCTTAAAAACATTTCGTCATCAGTGAACAGAATTCACAAAACTATGAACTTGCTTTGGCTTTGAAGGTGCAACATACAATAATGAATAATAAAAGTAGCAAAAATATCTCAAAAAGGGCATGCATAAAATGTAGAATGTCAGAAATAAAAAATAAAATGGACTTGGTCTGAATATATATACAGAAACACAGAATTTACTGTTTGGTCAGAATAGTGCAAAAAAGTTTTGGATCCAGATGGATCATAGCCTCCTGCCTGAGGGGAGTGGCTCCAAGTAGATGGACTATTCAGGGTGAGAAGGGTCTGCTGTGATACAACCTGCTCGAGTCCTGGAGACGTACAGGTCCTGCAGAAATGGAAGTCTGCAGCCAATCACCTTCTCAGCAGTCTCAGTCCCTGGCTGCGGATCCAGTGTACCACATGGTGATGAAGGAGGTGAGGAAGGATTCAATGATAGCTGTTTTAGAACTGCATCATCATCTGCATCATCCGGTCCATCAGGAAGTCAGTGATCTACCTGAAGGTTGCACGATGAGCTGGGGAGACCTGGTCCAGGAGCAGAGCAGAGACGATGGTGTTGAATGCAGAGCTGAAGTGCTCCTGGCATAGGGCCATATTTATGGCGTCATCTACAAACCTGTAGTCATTAAGTCCAGTGATCCGGGGCTTTTTGAGGACAGGTATGATGATGGATGACTTGAAGCAGGCTGGGACATGGCATGACTCCAGGGAAGTGTTAAAATGTCTGTGAAGATCGAAGTCAGCTCCTCTATGCAGTTTCTCAGGGTAGAGGGGGAGACACCATCTGGTCAAGCAGTTTTTCGGGGGTTGGATTTCTGAAAAAGCCTGTTCACATCACCAGTGAGAGAGTGGTGGGGTAGGTTGGAGGGTCCAGGGTTATGTGGGCGGCGGTGGCAATGGTGGGGGGAGGGGGGTCTCAAACCTTGAGTAAAAGTTGTTGAGTTCTTCGGCCAGTTTGCGGCCGTCTGCAGTGTGGGGGCCTCTGGGTTTGTAGTTGATGAGAAGCCAGAGTCCTCTCCACACAGAGGCGGGGTTGTTGTAGGTTTATTTGTAGAGCACAATTCGTACACAAGGCAATTCAAAGTGCTTCACACAACAGGAAAAACATGCATTAAAATCACAAAGACATGGCAAAAATCACAAAATAATAGTTCAAGACATAAAAGAGAAGAGCGCAAAAAATCATTTCAGTCATATGCACAGCCAAACAAAACAGTTTTTAGTTTAGATTTGAACATTGCCAGAGTAGCGGCCTGTCTCACATCCTTCTGGAAGACTGTTCCAGATTTTAGCTGCATAAAACTGAAACGCAGATTCCCTATGTTTAGTCCTGACTCTGGGCACCAGCAGGAGGCCAGAGTCAGAGTCACGTGCGTAACTTCTCCACTGCCTCGCTGGCCCACTACTCACTATAGCAGGGGTCACCAACGCTGTGCCCGCGGGCGCACATGCGCCCTGAGCAACCTTTGATGGCGCCCGCGAGGCAGGCTGATTATTATTGCTATGTAAATTACTGGTAATTGTGGATAATTATTATTGATATGTGAGCAGTCATTTCACAACTACTACTATTTAAATATCATTATTATAACGTTAGTTATACATGCAGTTTTGTTATTTAGGAAGTTTGTGGCAAACGGGTTCTGTGCCCTCCATACTAGTCGGGGCCCATGAAGTAGCCCTCAGCCTCAAAAAGGTTGGTGACCCCTGCACTATAGGTTTGGGGAGCTTCAGCCTTTGTCTGTAGGTGAGGAGCAGGTGAATCATGGTGTGATCTGAAAAGCCCACAGCAGCGCGGGCCACGGCGCGAAAGGCGTTACTGTGAGTTGTGATCCAGCGTATTCTGTTCCCTTATTAATATCCCCCAGGATAATAAACAAGGAGAACGGGAAGGTCCGCTCCACACGCTGGTCTGCGAGCAAAACATACATTTGAGAATTATTTATGCAAAAAGGCTTTTGGGAATCTTTTACTCTTATTCTCAATTATATATTTTAAGACTGGAACCAGACGTCTTATGGCTCTCCGTCTCCATATGAACGAGGAGAAGGCGCTCGAGTCCTGCCCATCTCTCTGCAGCACCTCACTCCATCCTACATCTCCATCATTGGGATCGGCTGTGTGGCTGCTGCCGTCATGTCCTCTGCCAGACTCTTTAATGCTTGCTTCAGCATCACTTTTTTCTGCCAACATATACAAGAACATCTTGAGACCTCAGGTGAGTGGACATTTGACATCCGGAAGTTATCATTTTGTTATTTATTGATTCAATAATGTAAATATTGCATTCAATGTGTACCATGTACTTTCTTCTTCAGGCGTCAGACAGGGAGATCCAGTGGGTGATCCGAGTGTCTGTGATTGTGTCAGGTTTGATTGGAACTTTACTGACAAACCAGAAAAGTAGTGCTTTGTTATTCTGGTTCATTGGTGCTGAAATTGCCTACAACGTAATCTTCCCTCAGTTAGTCTGTGTCCTCTTCTTTAACATCACAAATTGTTATGGAGCTATGATGGGCTTTCTTGTGGGAATACCTTTAAGGACTTGCTGAGTGGAGACCCAGCTATAGGTCTGCCTGTGATACTACATTTCCCAGGATGCACTCTGGAGGACGGTGTCTATGTGCAGCACTCTCCAGTTTAAAACCATCTGCATGCTGTGTGCCCTGGCATCAATCTTGTTCTTCTCCTACCTGGTTTCTGAGGCTTTCAACAGAGGTCTGCTTCCAGAGACCTGGGACGTGTTTCAGGTCAAACTGCAGCACTTACCTCCTTCACCTGCTCCACTAGAGGGAGCGCAAGAGCACACCATGAATTTAAATAAGAAGAAGGATGGTGAGATGGAAGTCACAGAACCAATGTTGAGTCACTCCTGATGTATTTCAGTTTTGTTTGTGTTTAAAGCACAACACTAAAGGGTATTTGTTTATGTGTCAAATTGTTGAAAATGAAATGTACATATTAAAATGCTGGTGTATTCAGCCTTTGTCTTTCTTTCTGATGCATGAACTGGAACTAAATGGAAACTACATTCTATTGGACAGTGTAAATGAACGTGAAACATAACAAAAAATAATACACACACAAACTCACGTTTTTTTCATGTTTAGTCTTGAATGGAGTGGTGAATTAATAATGTGCTTTTGCTATGCAAATGAGCTGCAACAAAAATGATTTAGTATTGATTAATTATATCTCTCATTTAATTTTTATACATATTTTTGGGACACTTATCTCTCTTATCTGTTATCTCCTCCCTCCCTTCTCCCCGAGGATCTATCCTGTCCAATCACCTGTCAACAAGCATGTCAACAAACATATTTCAGCCCAGGAAGAAATCCAGAGAGTGGAAAATGACCACTGTAAAAAAAAAAAAAAAAAGGAAATGGCTACTATACTACTTTACTTTAGGCAGATGCAAAGGTGAGGTCCAGTGAGTTAGGTTCCTCTTCTGCACCATGTCCTCCTGGTGAAGATCCAGTCTGATAAATCCAGTCCAGTCTGAGAATCGTCCTGGAGAGGAACTTATTCAAATTGTATTGCAAAAATCGAGTAGTAAACAAGGACGAATATGCACGTGAGTAGTTTAGAAAATTACAACTCAGTGAGCTCTAATTTTGAGTGAAGAGCCCCCCCATGAAGAAATGTTGAAAGACGGCTCAGTAGCGCCATCTCAAAAATCGATTAACATGGGGCTAATGGGAGCCCGACGCCAAAAAATGTCTCAGTAAAAATATGACACTCACTCCAAAATATAGTTAATGTGAGGACATGTAAAAAATGATATTATGACCCGCGCCGTAAACGATGTCGGATCAAACACGGCGCTGACAAAAGTGCACCCCGTTGTTCGTTTGGCATCTCCTACAGTTCAAAAACACAATTTGTCCACAAGACCCATGGGCAATGAAATGTTATCAGTTTGAAGCTGATACGTTTTCAGGTGAGATCATAGTGAATTATAATATAAGGGCCAACCCAAATTTTAAAAAGATTATAAACTCGTAAATTAACGAAAATAAACTCGTAGTCAAAATGGCTTGGGTGAGTTAAAAGGTAACACAAGAGCCCACAATAGCTATCGAACTTTATAATACGGGCCTATTAGTCATCACAAACAATCATTTCCCCGTGCCGTGCCCCCATGTCCTTCTGGTTAAAGGCCTACGTGCGGAGCTCAGCTCCTGGGCACCGGGCAGGACACGTGTTCAGAGCCACAGCCGCAGGTGAGGGAGTCTTGGACGATTTTCACCAATAATCTGCTCCCTCGACTTCGGCCGCTTCACCCTTCTAAACTTTGTATAAAGTCACCGTTCATATGAGTTATTTGTGTGCATAGGTTTTACAACAACAAAGCACTACTGGCTTGTGGACCGCGGGCCCAGGGCCAATGCTCCAGACCCTGTACTGCTGTACCTGTAATTCACGAGTTTATTCGCATTGATTTACGAGTTTATTCTCGTAGTGCCCTGCAATTTTTTTTATTTGGGTTGGGATTTCTATTCCATCATAATTTTAAATAAAATTGCAATTTTTGGAAAAATATTTAAAAATCCAAGTTTCTTAAAAAAAATTATAGGAAAATGTTACTCGAGCGTTTATGAAGATTTTCAATCTGAACGCAATGATTTGCAAATGTAGTGGCTATCTAATAAAATGGCTCTCTCTTGCGCCCTCTCCAAATTTGATTTTTCAAGATTCATAAAAGACAATCTATTTGTCGTAGACAACTGAAAAAGTTCATAAAGGGTTCATTTTTGACCGGGCACAATGCGACGACAAAATCACATGACTCTAGTGCAAGCTTTTATAGAAAAAAAACTGGTGAAAACACCTTTAACCAAAACTGTTTTTTTGGTGTCTAAAAAAATTTATGATGCAAAATGACTCGCTAGCGCCACCTAAAATTTCCAAATACATTAGACTTTGAAAATTGGTACAAACATAGCTCATGTCAGGACAAGTAAAAAATTATATTTTGACCCCACCCTTAACCCTACAGGGAGTCGGCCATTGTGGGCAGAACCCAATGTTTAAAATATTTTTTACACCATATACTTTATTTTTTTTCCCACCTTGGATTTTCATTCAAAATACTTGCATATTTGTCAAATTGCACTTCACCCATGTTTGATTAGAGGCAATTCTTTTGATTTTTGATACAATTCCAAATGTGGGCGTTTTAAGTGTTAAAACTTGCGTATCTCTGGCATGAGATGTCATATTTCCCGGCACGAATATACGTTTTGTGCAAAACGATGAGCTGAACGCAATGATATGCAATATATATAGCTATACTTTATAGGCTCTACAGCGCCCCCTTGCATATTTGAACTAAGTCCAAGAAATTACTTTGACGTAGACAAATCAAGACTGGCACGGACATCCTTCTTGCCATTTTGAACAAAAAAAAAAACATCGACGGCATATCTATATCTGCAAGCACGTTACCTTGGCAACCCAACAAATATTGCCATAGACTTACATGCGTTTTGGTTTGCAAGAATTTTAAATGGGTTGAAAAAATGTACTTTGACTTCGACAAATTAAATAGCAATGGCCACAACCCCAGCTACGATGTAAAGAGTTTATTGACATACGAGAAACATGAAAAAAACTCAAGTGTACAGAAATATATGCAGTTTGGGGGCTTCTGGCGATGAGGGCTGTAGCTTCTGGGCCTCAATACCCCCATCTAGGATAAATTAAATAGAATAATAATTAAAGCCGCAAGCGGCATCCAACGGCCCTCGCGGGCCGCCGGGCTTCGCACTCCGCTCCCTGCATTATTTGGGCCCGTTGGTGTATTGAGTTTTGTACGAAAAAACAAAACTGACGGCAACACATTAAGAGCAAATGAACACAATTGCCAGTCAACTTCGCAGCTTCACCGCCCAGACACCGTAGCTGTTGTCCGTAAAATTTGGATCACTTTTGATGCCCCACTCCTTAAGAAAGATGTCCACCAAATTTAAGCTTGGTCGGGCGCAAACGCCTGAGGAGGAGTTCGTGTGAAAGTATAAAGTGAGAAAAAACTGCTCACTCTCAGCGTTTTTAAACATTCATTTAAAGATAACGTCTATACAGTGAGTCAGGGGGCGTGGCCACAATATAAAATTTTTGTTTGTCCTCACGAGCTGAATGTGTGTACCGAATTTCGTGGCTCTACGACAAACTTGTCTTCAGGGCATCTCCCATAGGCGCAATGTATTTTGACTTTTGTAGGTGGTGCTGTTGCGCCATTTGTTAATGCACAAAAAAATGGCCCATAAAAACAAAATTTTTCACCGATTCTGAATTTTGGGCAAAGTTTGGTGAGTTTTTTGAGCATGTTCAGGGGGTCCAATTTGAGCAGAAAAACTTGTATGCACTTTCAAAAAACAAGTTTTAATCCAACGGCCCTCTTGCGGGCCGCCGGGCTTTGCACTCCGCCCTCATTGTGTGTGAAAGACCGTGGAAATGCACACTTCGCTGCCTTACATATCCACAGTGCACTGCGCAGCACAGGTCAGATGTTTTTTAAAACAGGCGGAGCGAAACAGCGCCCCCGACAGCAGAGAAAACATGTAAGTACATGCACAAGTGTTAATAATAAGGACATAATGCTCCCAAAACTGTAAAAGAAGTTTGGTTTTAACTGTAAATTGCTGCTAATTTTAATGTGTTTTCTGTAAAACATTATTATAAAAGAGATCACTTAAGCTAATGAATCGGGAGTAAAAATGTTTAGTCTTAATTATGGTTCATGTTGACTGCCATAAGTGAGACGTTGTGAACATGACAAACAAGCTCTATTCTGATTCTAAAAGATATTTTCTCTCTCTTTATAAAGTGACTTAAATGCACATATTTCCTTTCATGTTTTCCCTTGTCAATATAAAATCCCATTCTGAAATTAACAAGGCACATTTCATTTCACTTTAAGATCATTTTGACAGTTTTCACAGGAACATTGATAATGATTATATTTTACAAGAGTTGAACATAATATTGTTTTAGACAAAAGATTTGGGTTGAGATGAATTTTAATATCTTGGGCTCAAAGTCAGAATATTCTATCCTTGCTGCATGCTCTTTTTAATAGTGTTAGCATAAGCAGCGAGCCTTGGTTGCTAGGTGACGAAGCGGCTTGTCCCATTTAGGCACAGCCTTTGGGTCCACGGAGGCCACTAGGAAGACCAGCCTCCGTGTGGGTCCTGGTCCCGGAATTGAGAGACAGCCACGCCTACATCACCCCACGTTTTCTGCTCAGCGCGGGCATTTTTGGACAACCCCGATGCTTGTGATTGGCCCACCTGACGCAGCTTTCAAACTGATTGGTCCAGTCTTTCACATGCTCTCTGCGCACCTGTTTCTGGGCGCAGTTCGTCCTGTCGTGCTTGGTGCTTTCTCTCTGTTTCTCACTTTGTGAATCAGCTTTTGAGTAGCATTTTCACCACCATTTTTTGGACAATTGGATTGGATTTACCTTCATCCGTTTGTCTGGATCTATTTGTTCAATCAGCTCATCGTTTTGGTGCTTCTCTGTGAAGACAAGTTCCATAACAAGTGCTTCATCTTCCTGCTTGAAGGTACGTGATTTTAATACTGAACTCAGTTAATTTGTTCTTAAATGTTGAGATTATGCTCCGTGTATGTGTTCAAACGCGCAAAGTACCGGTCTGGATTTAGCCCCTGTTTAATCCTGATTCAGATCCTTAGTGGTCTGGGCCCCCAAGTCCAGTCCCGGTTTAGTATTTCATGCTTTTTTCAGTTTCAGTTTCAGTTTAGTTTATTAGGACAATGTGCAGTTTCATTAAAAATATGTCTGCACCAGATTTAGCTTCAAGCTAATTTCCATCTGCAGTCCTCACAAAAATACATTACAACAAGTATAAAGTGCAATACAAATATAAGTGCTTATCTCCAGACCTCACAATCTAAAATACAGTACAAAAAACAAGGCCAAGACCGGGACCAAGACCAGACCAGACCCGGGCCAAGACCAAGACCAGACCAGGTCAAAGCCCGGGCCAAGACCAAGACCAGACCAGACCAGAGCCCGGGCCAAGACCAAGACCAGACCAGAGCCCGGGCCAAGACCAGACTGCAGAGCTGCTTGTATTTTTGGTGTAGACTGTGTAGATTTTCTTAACTCCTGGTCCAGACTTGGCCGAGTCCTTGGCCTGCGTGTGTGTGTGTGTGTGTGGTGTGTGTGTGTGTGTGCGCGCGCTGTACATGCGCTGTTCCATGTGCTCTGCATGGCCCGCACGTCCCTAGGCCCGGACTTGGACTTAATCAAAGTCCAGCCCCGGTTTACCATTTCATGCTTTTACTAATTTAGTTTAAATTTTTCTAAATTGAAACTGCAGAGCTGAGCTGCTTGTGTATTTTTTGGTGCTGACTGTGTAGATTTGGTTTTGGTCTTGGCCCGGATGACCTGGTCTGGGTCTTGTCTTGGCCCGGGCTTTGACCTGGTCTTGGTCTTGGCCCGACTTTGGTCTGGTCTTGGCCGGACATTGGTCTGGTTGTCTTGGTCTTGACTGTCGGCCCGGTTGGTCTGGTCTTGGCCCGGGCTCTGGGGTCTGGTCTGGCCGGGCTTTTGGGTCTTGGCCGGGTCTGGTCTGGTCTGGTCTTGGCCCGGGCTCTGGTCTGTCTGGTCTTGTCTTGGCCCGGACCTTGGTCTGGTCTTGGGTCTTGGTCTTGGCCCGGGTTTTGACCTGGTCTGGTCTTGGTCTTGGTCTTGGCCGCGGGTTTTGACCTGGTCTGGTCTTGGCTTGGTCTTGGCCCGGGTTTTTGACCTGGTTGGTTTCGGTCTTGGTCTTGGCCCGGTTTGGTTGGTCTGGTCTTGGTCTTGGTCTTGGTCTTGGCCCGGACGGTTTGGCCTTGGTCTTGGCCCGGGCTGGTCTGGTCTGGTCTTGGTTTGGTCTGGTCTTGGCCCGGGCTTTTGGTCTGGTCTTGGTCTTGGTCTTGGCCCGGGCTTTGGTTCTGGTCTTGGTCTTGGCCCGGGCTTTGACCCTGGTCTGGTCTTGGTCTTGGCCCGGGCTTTGACCTGGTCTGGTCTTGGTCTTGGCCCGGGCTTTGACCTGGTCTGGTCTTGTCTTGGGCCCTGGGCTTTGAACCTGGTCTGGTCTTGGTCTTGGCCCGGACATGTCTGGTTCCTATCTGTCGTCTTGGCCCGGGCTCTGGTCTGGTCTTGGTCTGGTCTTGGCCCGGCTCTGGTCTGTCTGGTGTTTGGTCTTGGCCCGGGCTTTGGATCTGGTTGGTCCTTTGTCTTGCCCGGGCTTTTGACCTGGTCTGGTCTTGGTCTTGGCCCGGGTTTTGACCTGGTCTGGTCTTGGTCTTGGTCTTGGCCGGGTTTTGACCTGGTCTGGTCTTGGTCTGGTCTTGGCCCGGGTTTGGTCTGGTCTTTGGTGGCCCGGACATTGGCCCGGACATTGGTCTGGCCGGAACTTGGTCTGGTCTTGGCCGGTCTGGTCTTGGTCTTGGTCTGGTCTTGGCCCGGGCTTGGTCTGGTCTTGGTCTTGGTCTTGGCCCTGGTCTGGTCTTGGTCTTTTGACTGGTCTGGTCTTGGTCTTGGCCCGGGGCCTGGTCTGGTCTTTCTGGTCTGGTCTGGTCTTGGCCGGGCTTTGACCTGGTCTGGCTTGGTCTTGGCCCGGGCTTTGACCTGGTCTGGTCTTGGTCTTGGCCCGGGCTTTTGACTTGGTCTGGTTCTGGTCTTGGTCTTGGCCCATTGGTGGTTTTGACATGGTCTGGTCTTTGTCTTGGTCTTGGCCCGGACATTGGTCCTGGTCTTGGTCTTGGCCCGGACCTTTGGTCTTCTGGCCCGGGCTCTGGTCTGGTCTTTGGCCCGCCGGCATTGGTCTGGTTTGGTCTTGGCCCGGGTTTTGGTCTTCTTGGTCTTGGTCTTGGCCCGGGAACATGGTCTGGTCTTGGTCTTGGCCCGGACATTGGTCTGGTCTTGGTCTTGGCTGGCGGACCATTGGTGGTCTTGGTCCGGGCCTTGGACCATGGTCTGGTCTTGGTCTTGGCCCGGACTTGGTTGGTCTTGGTCTTGGTCTTGGTCTGGGCCCTTGGCTTTCTGGTCTGGTCTTGGCCCGGACATTGGTCTGGTCTTGGTCTTGGCCCGGGTTTTCTGTCGGTTCTTGGCCCGGGATGGTCTGGTCTTGGTCTTGGTCTTGGGCCCCGGACATTGGTCTGGTCTTGGTCTTGGCCCTGGTCTGGTCCTTGGTCTTTGGTCTTTGGCGTCTTGGCCCGGGCTCTGGTCTGGTTCTGGTCTTGGTCTTGGCCCGGGCTTTGGTCTTGGTCTTGGTCTTGGTCTTGGTCTTCTCGGGCTTTGGACCTGGTCTGGTCTTGGTCTTGGGCCGGACATTGGTCTGGTCTTGGTCTTGGTCTTGGTCTTGGCCCGGACTTTGGTCTGGTCTTGGGTCTTTGGTCTTGGTCTTGGCCCGGACTGGTCGGTCTCTGGTCTTGGTCTTGGTCTTGGCCCGGTCTGGTCTGGTCTTGGTCCGGGCCTTTGGTTGGTTTGGTCTTGGTCTTGGTCTTGGCCCGTTTGGCCCTGGTCTTGGGTTTTGGTCTGTTCTGGTCTTGGTCTTGGCCCGGGCATTTGGTCTGGTCTTGGTCTTTGGTCTTGGTCTTGGCCCGGAACACTTGGTCTGGTCTTGGTCTTGGTCTTGGTCTTGGTCGGACATTGGTCCATTGGTCTTGGTCTTGGTCTTGGCCCGGACATTGGTCTGGTCTTGGTCTTGGGGACTTGGGTCCTTCGGGGACTGGGTCTTGGTCTTGGTCTTGGACCGGAACTGGTCTGGTCTGGTCTTGCCCGGGCTTTGGTTCGGTCTTGGCCCGGCTTTGGTCTGGTCTCTTGGTCTTTGGCCCGGGCTTTGGTCTGGTCTTTGTCTTGGTCTTGGCGGCTTTGGGGTCTGGTCTTTTGGTCTTGGGTTGGTCTTGGCCCGGGCTTTGGCCTGGTCTGGTCTTGGTCTTGTTGGCCCGGGGCCCGGGCTTTGGTCTGGTCTTGGACCTTTTTTAATGGTACATCACTGAGAGCCGTTTTGTGTTCGTGTGTGGGGCCTGGTTGTAGTTCTGTGTCAGTTTGTGGTTTAGACCTCTATTTTTATTCTTTTTAGTTCTGGTTTTGCACATTTGAGCCTTTTAATGTTGATGATTTTCAACATTTGTCTTGGTCCTTAACATTGACCATGTTTGCCAGATGCCTCGGCCAAAAGGGTTTTCAAACACTCTTTGGCTGCTCAGCAGCGCAGGGCGGAGCAGCTCCAGCAGCAGCAGTTCCTGGCGGAGCAGATCCCGATCATTCTTCCCCCTCGCAACTCCTCCGACGAGCCTCTCATTCGTAAGTTAGTCTCTTCACTTTTACCTTTTTTTTTTTTTTTTTTTTCTTTACAATTTTGTCTAATGTTTGTTCCCCTTCAGGTGGTACTGGCTCTCGTCATTCTCCGAGCCAACAGAACCGGCCCGAAGTCTGAGGTTACCAAAAAGTCATACAAATTGGTCATACCGGACGATTGTCCCCACAAGAAGGTAAGCATGGATTTCTGAAACGGGAAACTGTGCATTTGCCAGGACTCCAGATAGTGACCTAATTCTGGGATTTTGCCCTTATTTTTCCCCATGTGACACCAGATTTTTGTATATGTTAATAAGTAATGACCAAATTGTAATAGTTGTCAGTCAGACCTGCGTGGTTAAATGTATTCATTAGCATAACGGTGGAGCATTAGAGGCAGCGCTCTCTCCAGGTCTCTGCCCCGCCTCCCTCTGTTCTCAGGCTGAGTCTGTGTGCTTTTGGAAGTGTGACCCACAGACAGCTGTGTTTGTCCAGGACTCACCTGAGGAGGCTTAAACTAAACCACCTCTTGTTCTTCCCCTCTTTTTTTGTTTGATTATATTTTTACTGCTGAAGTTTTGCAATGCGCTGAGTAGCTTCAGAAAAACGTGCACAGTAGCCTTCTTTAAACTCTCTCCACAAAGAACAGGAGTAGGGACTGTAGTGTCAGAGATAAAAGTGAAGCTAAGGAGCTAATGTGTTAGCATGAGGACTTACTACGTGTTAGTCAGGCATCTTTCTCCTAAAATGGCCTAAATCTGTATTACCGGCTACATTGCGTTAAAGCATTAAAAACATGTCATTGGCTATAACAAGAACAAATCATTTATCGTATGTGCCCTTCAATCTTCTGTTGGTGACTATAATATTGGCATCTAAAGTGCCCGTGGAAAGTTGTTAGTTAAAATTGTATTTTTTGTTTGTAGTTATTGTTCGTTGTGGGCCACTCCCATCTGCGCGCCATCGTGGATGGGTTTGTTCAGATGCCAGAGGGATGTCTCTCCTTTGGCTTCAGTTCGACACCTGGAGGTACTTCTGAGGATCTCTACAAGGGGCTGCAGGAGACCGGCCTGCCCAGAGGTGAACTGTAGGGTTTAACCGAATTTAGTTTAGCTCTTCTGCTTAAATATACTGACTTAAAACCTCTTAACAGAGCCTGCTCTGGTGTGTCTCCTCGCTCCCGGCAATGATTTGAAAGCCTTTCACACCGTTGACGAAGCTGGCATGAAGATCTCCTGCTCTACCTCTGTGCACGGTTTCAGAAGGTAAGAGGGTTTGTTTATTATAATATTTCAATTATTATTTTATTTCACAGGATGTTAACATGTTCATATCTGACACAGGTTCTGGTCATGGACTTCCCGACTCGTATCGCTGAGGATGTGGGGGTCCAAACTCTTCTGAGGCAGGAGTTTTCGCCGTGTCTCAACGGGCTTGAGTAGGTTCATAGTATAATCTCGCTGTCAAAAGGAAACACCAAAGACCAGATGAAGATCTCCAATGTCCTAAAGTCTTACCTTAGCTCATCTCACTTAGACGAAGCCTGTTTATTTCTAATTAATGTTTGCTTATTTTTTCTCAGATTCATCTGAGTGACAATTTTGGGATGAAGATATTCGCTCAGTTGTTGTGGCAGGCTTGCTACATACAACTGGAGACACCTGCTCCCACCCCTCCGGTGTCTCCTCCCCCATCACGTCCCGCCACCAGAAGGGTGAAGCCAAGAGTGGTGGTGACCGGACCCATTCCTGTGCCACCCCCTCCTGAGTGGCCAACGGCTGGACGGCGCAGAAAGGTGCGTGTCCTGTTATTAAATGTGTCTCTTGCAATTTGTTTTCTAAGACGACCAACCATCTAAAGCAGAGTTCACACCGCTGCGGCAAAGCGGTTTAACACAAACGTTTTTTAAAAGTCTATGTGAACGTGCGATCTGCGATTCCAGTATTTTTTACGGCGCAGTTTGAGCGTTTTTGCGATGCGAATCCTGCATTTGGAGCGTCGCTCAGGCAGAGTGACCAGTGCCGACGCCACAGAGAAGTGGGAAAAAGCTGATCTTTCTGTGGCAGACGCGGCGAGCTCTTGGGGCAAATAATGCTCTGTACTAAACTCCTAAACACCTCTGAAGTATCTGCGGGACCCAGACAAGCCGCCGAGCCAATCGCCTCCGTTTTTGGACTTTGTAAAGTAAATACACCAAAGCCGTTCTCTCAACTTGAATTTCCATAGGACACAACTCCTCCACTGCGCATGAGCGTTCGCCGCCACAGCTGTGTGCGTCTGCTGCGGAGAGTTTATTTTTTGGGCCAGGGCGTCTGCCTTCAAAATGTACAGGCGTTCAATTTGGGCGGCCAGCGCAAATTTGGCCACCGCGGTGTGAACGGGCCTTAAAACCTGATGTGTGCTTTGTGGGAACTGTACTATCCAGTAGAACAGACCGCAATGGCAGTGAAAAACGTTAATTGTCCATTGTTTAAAATTGAAAAGGAACAGATGTGCCTACTGACCCAGTCCACCTGAACAAAAAAAAATAGCATTTTTATTAGTTAAATGCTATTCAAAAAGGTCATGCATGGTGCTGTTGAATGGCTATTTCTTCTAGATCAGATGTGATGTGATCATGGTTGGTGTTTTTAGAAGTTTCTGTCAAATTACATCATATAGTATCTGATATGAACGAAACCAAAAGACGATTTCAATGAAAAAGGAACTTGTACGGGTATACTGTACAAGATCCAGGTCACGCCCCATCTACTGGTCACCAAGAAAACTGCACTCTTGCAAAACCATTAACTGTCACAGCACGTCAGTGCTGTGACAGTTGTGGAGAATGTGCGTTTGTTTTGGTCAGCTAACAATACATTTTGACACCGCCGTACCTACCTAGCCATTTAAATGTAGGCTTTAATTTCATAAAATTAGTATAGAGCAGCAACTAACCTGGGTTCTTGATTCCAAAGAGTAGGAAATTAGTCTAATTTACATTTCCAAGTTATATATTTTTATGCTTTCAAATCCTGAAACTGCTGCAATGTCAGAATTAAAAAACAGGCTAATATTGCCGCAAATTCGTGCTTGGAGGACTTGTTCTTGATGTGCTGAAACCAGCAATTATTTTTTCCTTTTTTAAAGACGCCTCACGCGAGACGTCGCAAAGCTGTTGCCCGAAAGTGCCAGCCCAGGGGCTGGTCGAGGCAACGGCTGAGGAGGTGAGCCCCTCCTGCTCACCTCCAAGCACATCGGGGACAGAGGAGCAGACGGTGGGTGTAGCATGAACACATTTCTCTAATGTCTGACACTTGTAATCACTCACTTGTGGTTTTTGTTCTGTAGCCTGTTGTGGAAGTGAGGGACTGCCGCTCACGTTCACGCTCCTTTCCCCGTCTGGAGGTGAGACCCCTCATCTGCCAGCACCTCACCCGCATTGGAGGGGGACCAGGTCAGTGTCCACGTGCTGATATTTATATGCCAGAAGATGCCACTCACTCATTATGTGTGTACGATTCTGTCGGCGGTTTTGGAGGTGAGGGGCCGCTCTCCTACCCGCCCCTCCTATGCAGACGTGGTGAAAGAGCCAACCACCCGTCCCCTCCACATCTGGGATGGCAGTGAGACGCCACTCACCTGCCAGCTCCACATCCGGGATGGAGGAGGATGTCCCGCGAGAGACAATAAAACCGGCTGCCTCAAAACGACGTCGCTTTCAGCGGCAGATGAGACTTTAAGCGCTTTTGCCAGTCTAGACTTTAGTTCTGCTTAAATTTTTCAAAGTTACTCCTGCTTTTTTTCCAGTTTTAGTCCTACATCAGAATCAGAATCAGAAAGGGGTTTATTGCCATTGTCAATGGACAAACTTCACAGACATAGGAACTTGTCTCGGCATGAAGGTGCAACACAAAACACTGAGCAATAATAAAACAACATATATTCAATCAAACAAAAGGACAAGCATTTAAGGGACAACTTAAAATTACTATAGTATAAAAATAAAATAAAAAATAGGCATTGCTATGTACACAAGTTTACAGTTAAGTTTAAAGTTGTAGTGCAGAAAGTGACAGTGCAGTGAGTGGATGAATAGTTGCAGTTAAAGTGACAGGTGTTTTAAGAAGTGTTCATGAGTCCAACGGCAGAGGGAAAGAAACTATTCTTGTGGTGGGAGGTTCTGGTCCGGATGGACCGTAGCCTCCTTCCTGAGGGTAGTGGTTGCAATAGTCCATGTCCAGGGTGAGAAGGGTCAGCCGTGATCCGACCTGCTCGTCCCAGAGCCCTGGAGACGTACAGGTCCTGCAGAGATGGAAGTCTGCAGCCGATCACCTTCTGGTGTTGAGTTGCTCAGCCAGTTTTCGATTGTCTGCAGCAGGGGGGGCTTGGGGCTTGTGGTTGGTGAGAAGCCGGAGCCCCTCCACACGGAGGCGGGGTTGTTGTCAGAGAACTGCTGCTTCAGACGCAGTACTGTGTGATCTCGCTCGAGAAACCTCTTTTCTAAATCCGTACTTTGCTTCTTTGTAGCACTCTCTGTCACCAGCCCTGTGCGCTGCCTCCTTCTGCTGCCTTAACTGCCTCAGTTTGGGAGTGAACCAGGGTTTGTCATTGTTGAAAGTGACTTTGGTTTGTGTTGGTATGATGCTGTCCTCACAGAATCGAATGTATGACGTCACAGTGTCCGTGTACTCATCCAAACTATCTGTGGCAGCTCTGAAGACCTCCCAGTCTGTAATGTCCAAACACGCATGTAGCTCCTCCACTGCCTCATTGGTCCACTTCTTAGATTTCCTCACTGCAGGTTTTGAGAGCTTCAGCCTCTGCCTGTACGTGGGGATCAGGTGAACCGTGGCGTGATCTGAAAAGCCGAGAGCAGCGCGAGCCACGGCGCGGAAGGCGTTACTGACTGTTGTGTGACAGTGAGCCAGCGTGTTTCTGCTTTAATAAACAGTCTATACTTCGGTAGTTCGTGGCTGAGATTCCCCTTGTTAAAATCACCCAGGATAATGCACAAGGAGTCGGGAAGGTCCGCTCCACACGCGCTGTGCCACGTGCACGTTTCACTCTTTTAGCCAAAAGAAGGGCTAATTCAGCAGCAGAAGCTAAAAAAACTGGAACTAGGTCCGTAGGAGTTGTGGTTCGGAAGGACACAAGAGCTCTTCACGGGTGTAAGAGCACGCAGACACACAATTTACAAACAAAAAACATACAAAACAAAGAGCACCTAAATGCCAGGGCATCCGTCTGCGGCGCCATCTTGGATCGCAATTAGGCTTTAGTCCAGGTTTAGTCCAGTCAATCCCAATTTTGAATGGATCCAATTGGCAAATCTCAAAGGCTACAGTTTTTGAAGTTCCATAATTTCCTTTTTTTATTATTCTGCAAAAAAATGCCAAATATAGCTTGGATCTGTGCAAACATGCCCTGAAATGTGAGTCTAATAGTCATCAGTCCATAGTCTTATTTCAGTCATTTAGTCATTCCAAGTTTAAATGTGAACATTTAACTAATCCTATTGTTAAAACGTAAATCTAACTCTATTCTTTTCAGAAATATCTCAATTAGATATTCTTCCAATATCGTACAGCCCTAATTTGCCATGTTGATTATTAGAAAACATGCTAACTAATTGCAACTTTTGTTTCCAAAGACTGAGGCAGCACCTGCGCTGAAGGTGAGACCCGGCTCACCTGCCAGCTCCTCATCGGCGATGGAGGAGGACCAGGTTTGTGTGGTTTTAAAGATATTGGTGATGTTCTATGTTTTGTTACTTATTCATAATGTTAAATTGTTTCTAGGCGGTGGCAGTTGCAGAAGACGTGACACCAGGACGTCACCCACAAATGTGGTCTTGGTGGATACTTTGGAGGACAAGGCTTGTGTTTTGTTTGTTTTCCAATATGTTAAGTTTATACAGAATGTAATGTTGTAATTGTCGTTTGTGACTCTAGGTTAGAGATGTGTGGTGGAGACTTCGGGGATGTTGATGGACCAGGTGAGTTAATGACTTAAATGAAACTTTTTATTAATGGTTTTTATAACTTCTAGCAAAACACATGGAAAGACCAGAGACACGGTCATTGCTTTATTGCATTTCTTTATTCCCTGTTTTTTAGGATGACCGTAACAGCAGCCATGGGCTTACTGATGAAATATAGAATATTGGCTAACTCTGGCATATTTACATAAATGTTATGCATTTACAATACGCACTGCCCCTGAAATCAATTTATAAATAATATACAAAAGTAAAAAAGGAGACGAAAGGCATACATTTTTGGCACATATTGTTAATGATGGTCTTTCAAATTTGTCCATTTTGCAAAATTAAGTCCAAATGTGATTATCTCTTTTTTTTTTTTTTATCTTACTGCAATAGAAATGTTTGGCTTCTATTGCAGTAAGACTGAATAGACAAGCTGTAGTTTGAAGGCACACTAATGATACTCTCTTCCTTCTCAAGAAGCATGCACCTGAGACCAGCCTCCACCTGAGACAGCTGAGACACTAGCCTCCACCTGAGACCAGCACCTCCACCTGAGAACCAGCCCTCCACCTGAGACCAGCCCTCCACCTGAGACCAGCCCTCCACCTGAGAGCCCTCCACCTGAGCCCTCCACCACCAGCCCTCTGAGACCAGCCTCCACCACCAGCCCTCCACCTGAGACCAGCCCTCCACCTGAGACCAGCCCTCCACCTGAGACCAGCCCTCCACCTGAGACCAGCCCTCCACCTGACCAGACCAGCCCTCCACCTGAGACCAGCCCTCCACCTGAGACCAGCCCTCCACCTGAGACCAGCCCCTCCACCTGAGACCAGCCCTCCACCTGAGACCAGCCTCCACCTGAGACCAGCCCTCCACCTGAGACCAGCCCTCCACCTGAGACCAGCCTCCACCTGAGACCAGCCCTCCACCTGAGACCAGCCCTCCACCTGAGACCAGCCTCACCTGAGACAGCCTCCACCTGAGACCAGCCTCCACCTGAGACCAGCCCTCCACCTGACCAGACCAGCCCTCCACCTGAGACCAGCCCTCCACCTGAGACCAGCCCTCCACCTGAGACCAGCCCTCTCACCTGAGACCAGCCCTCCACCTGAGACCAGCCTCCACCTGAGACAGCCCTCCACCTGACAGCCCTCCACCTGAGAGCCTCCACCTGAGACCAGCCCTCCACCTGAGACCAGCCCTCCACCTGAGACCAGCCCTCTCCACCCCCCCCCTGAGACCAGCCCTCCACCTGAGACCAGCCCTCCACCTGAGACCAGCCTCCACCTGAGACCAGCCCTCCACCTGAGACCAGCCCTCCACCTGAGACCAGCCCTCCACCTGAGACAGCCTCCACCTGAGACCAGCCCTCCACCTGAGACCAGCCTCCACCTGAGACCAGCCCTCCACCTGAGACCAGCCTCCACCTGAGACCAGCCCTCCACCTGTGAGACCAGCCCCTCCACCTGTGACCAGCCTCCCCAAGACCACACACAGCAGTCCACCTTCTGTGACCGGTCAACCTTCTCCTTGCCTCAGCCCTCCTGTGACCCATCAGCGCAGCATCCCACCAGCTGACAACAAAGCTAATTCACAGTTTGTTTTACCTGTTGGGGTTAGGGGTAGTTTTTCATCAGGGTAAAGCCAACTTCAAATATGCCGGGCTACAGTGTATGGCAATAGCATTGGTAGCTTTAGCTAAGCACACAGTGTCCAGTGTGTTTTCATGGGAACGGAGGCATTTAGACGGGGTTTTGTGTCTCGGGATGCACTGTACACGAGGCGTCGTGACGGTAACTTTACGAGAGGTCTGCTACTTGTCTCAGAGTTGCCAACTGAGTGGGTTGTAGATGGTCGTCGTTTCAAATTTGCTTTTGGTTTCAGTTTCAGTTTTTAGTTTATTATTAGGACAATGTGCAGTTTCATTAAAAATATGTCTGCACCAGATTTAGCTTCAAGCTAATTTCCATCTGCAGTCCCACAAAAATACATTACAACAAGTATAAAGTGCAATACAAATATAAGTGCTTATCTCCAGACCTCACAATCTAAAATACAGTACAATGAAACAATAAAGTGCAAATACAACTTGCTGGGGATGTAACTATAGTAGAGAGCGAGTTGATCGAGATGGGTTTGTGCGTGACCTTGGATTGTGGTTTAGAACAGGTGTTTGCGCAGTATTACACCTGTCTTTTTACACTCTGTGGTTCTACTTGCGCAGTTATTAAAAACGATGGGCGATATGCAGTGGTCGACTCTCATTCGCGCAGCGCTAACGGTTTGGTGCATTATGACGGTAAAAGCGTGATTGTGTATTTTAAGGATATTGATGCTGTGTTCAGTCATTTTGGTGCCTTGGCTGCCTGTTTTGAAGGCAGTTCAAAACCGTTTGAAATTACTGGGGTTAATATTGTTGTTGCTGATTGTGTGAGGGGTTTAAAGAGCAGAGAGCACACACAGAAGTTACTCCTTCTGTTACCCCATCCACTAGTGTGAGGGATTTAAAGAGTAACTGCGTCCAGCATGCGAAGTTTCTCCTGTAATGCCAACAACTAGTCTGAGCGGTTTAAAGCGCAGAGAGCCTGCAGAAGTTTCTCCTTCTGTTACCCCATCCACCAGACGTAGGGGGTTAAAGCGCAGAGAGATTGCAGAAGTTTCTCCTTCTGTTACCCCATCCACCAGACGTAGGGGTTAAAGCGCAGAGAGCCTGCAGAAAGTTTCTCCTTCTGTTACCCCATCCACTAGACGTAGGGGGTTAAAGCGCAGAGAGCCTGCAGAAGTTTCTCCTTCTGTAACCCCAACCAAAGAGCCCGCAGACCTTTCTCAATCTGTTCCCCCAACCACTAGTCTGAAGAATTTAAAGGGTGAAAGAGCCCGCAGAAGTTTCTTCTGGACCCCAAGACGAATTGAAAACCACAAAAGGCCCCGATGTGGATTTAGATGTGCTGTACACTGGTGTTCAAGACAATGCTCTGTTCTTCAATCCAATTGGTGAAGGTGTTTGTAAGGATTTGTGCAAACTCCTTAAGGCTAAGTTTGAGAAGTTTGCTGTAGTAGATCCTCAAACTATAGGGTTACTGGGAACACTCAAGACAAAATCATTGCGGATGAAAATTGTTACTTTCGCGCTGTTTCGCAGGCAATTAGTGGCACTCAAAAATATCATGGGAAAATTAGACTGGCCATTGTTAAACAGCTTCAAAATCACCCTCTAAAATACAAAACTCTAACCCTAGGCCCCTTGTCTGTTGAAAATTATATCAGCGCAACAAACATGCGTCGGGTTGGCACATGGGCCACAGAACTTGAAATCCATGCGACCGCAGATTTAGTATGTATGTTTATACTTTTTACAATGGACACTGGCTGAAATACAGTTGTACTACTGAGCCTTTGTCAACAAAAGGCATCTACTTGGAAAATATTAACAATCATTATGAAAATGTAACTTGCGTCTCAAATCCGAATACTCACGGTTGTTATGAATGCTACCAAATCCCTGAATTACCATTGAAAGGCTACAATATTCGATCTAAAGAATCAGATGCCCAATCAAAAGGTCCATCCAAAAAACATAAATATTATGTGAATTTAGAATATAGAATAAGAATAAAGACCGCAATTACTACTGCAATTACACATAAATATAAAACCAATATGCATATTATCTAGAAAAGGTTAAAGCAGCATATAAAAATAAATACAGCATTGATTCAAAATATAAAGGCAAACTTAAAGCTGCCAGTATTAACAAATATAAAGCTAATGTACAATATCAACAGAAACTTGAAGCTGCCGGCATTAACAAATATAAAGCTAATTTACAATATCAACAGAAACTTGAAGCTGCCGGCATTAACAAATATAAAGCTAATTTACAATATCAACAGAAACTTGAAGCTGCCGGCATTAACAAATATAAAGCTAATGTACAACACAAAAAAAATGTCAAAGCAGCCAGTAAACAAAAGTACAAAGCCAATCCCCTTCATAAACAAAAAGTTAAAGCACTTGTTAAACAAAAATACCATAATAATGAGCAATTTAAAAATAAAACTCGTGCAGCCTACAGAAAAAGTCAACAACAATCGAAACTAAAACTGGCAAACTTCACGTTTGTCATGGAACAGTTTATAAAGGAAGTTGAAGATGGTCCAGTATGTGTTTGTTGTGTGTGTTTGAAGCTCTTATTTAATAACCAGGTCTGACCTTGTAAAAAGGAAGACTTTATGGCTAAAGCTAAATGTGCTGCTGTCGCAGATGCCTGTATCTCAGAGGCTTATTTACATGCGTGCAACTCTAATTGTCCCTCTCCATGCCCCCTCTCCGATTGCCGAGGTAGTTTATGGATCTGCTACACTTGTAACACCAAACTCCGTAAAGGTGAAATGCCATCTGAAAGTTCTATCAACAATTTACAATTGGACGACATTCCACCTGAACTTGCGTGCTTGAACACCGTTGAACAGCACTTAGTGGCACTCAATATACATTTTATGCAAGTTTTAGCCTTGCCAAAAGGGGGTCAGCGGGGGTGCATGGCCCATCGACATGCGTCCCCTCCAGAATTACCGAGACGGTAAAGCTCTTGCCGCGTCGCAATATGGACGGTTGTTTGTTGCCAGTAAAACTTAAGCGCAAACGTTCGTATAAAGGACATTACGAGTATCAGTAAGTGGATACAGAGCGCGTACGGAGGGCCATTGTGTTTCTTAGAGAAAACAATCGGTATTATATAGACATTGATTTTAATGAGGAGTGGGTTAATGAGTTTAATAGAGAAGAAGAGGAACCTATGGATACAGGAGCGGACTTTAATGTAGCAGGTATAGATACGGGAGCGGACGTTACTGAATTAATGGCTAATCGGGCGGAGAAGGAGCAAGCAGAAGAATTGGATGACGAGCTTCTGCATGATCGACAGCGGCACTGCATGTACCAGGACACATTCTTCATGCCTGTTGATATAGCTCAGGAGGCTCTAGACCACTATTTTGAGGGGGTTTTAAATTTGGCTCCGGCTGAGGGTAACAGCCCAGTTAGTTTGTTGAAAGATAAAGAGAATGAAGCAAAATGCTTTCCAAAGGAGTTTCCCTTCAAACGCAATACGTTCCATACCCCTCGGAAAACCTGTTTACCCTTTTGTCGATACTTTGTTAACAGATTCATACATGTGGATGGCATGTTTGCAGAAAATTTCAAGTTTCTCTTTTGGCGTTATACATGTTGGAAGTGGAGCAGGTTGTGTCAAAAGTGTCCATAGCTTTGCGAAAGGGTCATTCCGGTCGTTGTAATGCTGCTGCAGGTGAAGGAACTTTACAAGATTTACTTCAATTTGATAACGGTTATCGCTTTATGACTCCTATAAGAGGCACACCGCCCTTCTGGCAGTCGGCACAAAAAAATCTGTTTGCGTGCATTCGTCAGCTTGGTATTCCAACGTGGCTTTGTTCATTTAGTTCTGCAGATCTCCGGTGGACGAGCCTCTTAAACACTTTTAAAGCAGGAAGGTAGTACCCGGAGGGTTGCAGATTTGGACTGGGCTGAGAGATGTGACCTTCTACGTCGTCACCCTGTAACCGCGGCTCGAATGTTTGACTCCCGTTGCGCCGTTTTTTACGGAAAGTTATTATGTCACCATCTCAGCCCATCGGTAAAGTCATGGATTATTTCTATCGTGTAGAATTCCATTGTCTGTTCTGGATAGAACACGCCCCCAAACTAGGGTAAACACTGACGAGGAGGTCATTACGTTTGTGGATCATTACGTAAACCTGTAAACGACCCTCAGACCCAAATTTATTGGAAAAAGTTACTTCGGTGCAGCAGCATTCCAAACGCCACTCCAAAACGTGTAAGAAAGGAAAAAAAGTGTGCCGGTTTAATTTTCCATGTCCAATATCGATGCGTACGTTTATTAAACAGCTGGACCCTGAATCTGTCCCACTTGTTACAAGGGAAGAAGCTGAACGTATTATGACTGCGCTTAAGAATGCTACTCTTGATGAAAATAACCTGTGTCTTAGTGCTCCGGATTTGTTTGCTTCCTTGCCTTACCAAAAAAATAGTATACTTCGAGTAACAATTTTTTAGGTATACTTGAGTACACTTAAGTATACTTTTATAGTATATCAAGTATACCAATGCAAGTGTACTATCAGTTTACATAGAAGTATACTTCTTGGGACTAAATTGGCCCACTTTTAAGTTTATATAAGTACACTTCTAAGTATATTATAAGTAATTTAGGAGTACACTTTTAGTTTACTGGTCATAAACTGAAAGTCTACATTTAGTTTATTATAGTAAACTTAAACTACTTTTAAGTAGACTTTTAGTTTACTACATAAAAACTTCAAGTCTACTTTTAATTCATTATAGTAAACTCAAAATGCACTTCAAAGTAAACCTTTAGTTTACTATTTTATAGTGTGTGTGTGGGTGGGTGTGGGTGGGTCAGAAGAAGACGACGACGACATAAGTCTCAGATGAACCTTTTTTTCTGACTCTCTTCTTCTAGCCACTTGCTCTTTATCTTTCTTTTCCCCTCCTGGTTGGATGGCCTGTAGTAAATTTCTTCACCCCTTATAAAGGCCTCTCTTGCTGCACAGTTCCTGATAGTTGTCTGTAAAAGATATAAGAACAATAAGTTAATTAAATGAATACTTTCTACCATAACCCTCATAAGCTGCATAATGGAGATTTTAATGTAACATTACATAAAAGCCCACATTCAAGAGTATTCTGACATAAACGTTCAGGCTGTAACGTCAAAAATGTTACCATCGAACATGTTCCCATATATTTTTTCTGAGGCTACAGACTGGCGCCAACTACTCTGAATTTGCCCTGTTTAACATTAACCTTAGCTAACGTTAGTTTTCAATTGTTTTTTAATTTAACATGGAATGTTTAACATGAACATTACTTAAATTTCACAGATGTGTCTCAAATGACGTTATAGTTTATAAAGTCAAAAACTATAAATGCACCAAGCTAACATAGCTGGCTCGTGTCTAAACAGACTAGAGTAAGTGCTAGCAGTTAACAATTCACATTAGCTAATACTAGCTAGTAATAATAAATACTTACCGCCAACTAAGACCTTGGCTGGAAAAAATGCCGGACCTCCTTGTTTCTTTTTCCCAGTCCATTTCACATTCCTTCATTTTCATCTTCTAGATTTGGGCACTTGCTGATATCATTCAACTCTATTTCTCTTCTGTCTTTCTCTGCTATCCACTCTAACCCGCACTTCCACCGTGTTATCCTTAAAATAATAAATGGCGTTAGCCATAACGCAAGTAAACAGAATCCAAATAAAAGTGTTTAAAACCTGCAGCAGACGGACTCCTTCTCGCTCACCGCCAAGTCTGAAGAAGCGCAAATTCATATAAGAGCGCGAAAGGACTATCGCGAGATTTGACGTTACTTTTCGTTACCATCCGTGGATGTAGTACCGCGAGACTACTATCCGTACCGCGAGACTACTATCCGTAGATACGCAGAGAAATGGCGAAACGGTCGGGACCTTTATAAAAGGCATTTGGAAGACAACACAGACGGAATTCCACGACGAACACGGTACAGATGGAAGGTAAGTTATCCATAGACGCTAAATGCGGCCCGCTGCTGCAAATCCTATAACTTGTTGATGCTACCTGGCATAGTAGGTGGAGTTTGCATCGCAGGTGGAGTTTGCATCGCAGGCATGGAGTTGCATCGCAGTTTTGCATCGCAGGTGGAGTTTGCATCGCAGGTGGAGTTTGCATCGGTGGAGTTTGCATCGCAGAGTGCACATCGCAGGTGAGTTTGCATCGCAGGTGGAGTTTGCATCGCAGGTGGAGTTTGCATCGCATCGCAGGTGGAGTTTGCATCGTTTATACACATTTAGGCACTTCACTCATGCCTATTGTTTGCTCATCCAAATTCATTGCCTGAATAATTAGAAAATGTTGGAATACTTGAAAAAGTGAGTAGTTTAAATTTGCGTTGAAGACGTCGCTTTTAAGAGATTAAGTTTACAGGATACATTTTGAAGACGAGAACCTCGTCTGGTACTCTCATTGGGTTCAAATGTAATAAGTAATGTAATAAATGTAATGTATTCGCCTATTTTATGTTTTAGATCACCCTGTTAAAAATATGAATTGAATTCTTGCTTCATAATAACATGTTTATGAATTTATTAGAAGATAAATATCTCTGCCTATCAATTCATTAGTCACTGTATCTTTTTGCTTTTTTACTAATGCAGAGGCACAAAGAAGCTGATGTTGAAAATGAAGCTGACGTTGAAGACGACGCTGACGACTTGCTTAAAATGGCAAGTTATGTGTGATACTTTATTTGGGTTGATTGGCAAGTGCCTCTAACAATAAGAATCTATTTGTTAATTTAATTTTGAGGTCTATAAAAAGATGCTGAGAGCTTGGCTAATTTGCATAGTAAGCAAAATAGTGCGTTTATATTTTGGATGTTACATTACGAAGTAAACTGTAATCTATATGTATTGGAAAAAAAGTGGATTAAGTTGCTCTTTATGGGAAGAGAGCTAGTAGCCTACTTTTACTGTTGCCTAACATGGATTGATATATATATTCTGCTGAATGCCTTTATTTTAATCCTTTATAAATGTACTGCTTTTTATTATGTGATCTCTATATATTTTTTGCTTAGTTGTCATTGTTTACTCCCTCATTTAATTTTTCGAATCCATTTTACTGTGCTTATAAAAAAAATATTTAGTTTTATTTTTCATCGACCAGGAGGACAACAGTGACTCTAACAATGATGACACTGAAGCTGACATGATTGGTGCCAACAGTGAAGAAGAGCTTGAAGAGGTGAATAAGAAAATTCCCTTAATTCAATTTGGGTCATAACATCAAAAACATTCTCAAATCCATCTTGGGTTTCAGACACAACATTCTATAGGCCAGTAATATTTCATGCAGATGGGGGCAGCTAAAAAAAGAATTCCGGTAAAATGCCAATTTTTGTTGTAATCCAAGAAGTTAATAAATCTAGTCACTAGTAGAATTTGCCGTGTAAAATCTAAAAAGGTAAATTAACAATTTAATCTGACAAAGTACAATGTGATCAATGGGGGATTCTGGCTCTTGCCCCATCTGAGATTATGACATCACATTCTAGAATCTGAAAACTAGTAATTGGTTGTTTTCAGATTCTAGAATAGGATGATGTCATGACCTCACATGTGGACAGTACCTGAGTATTTATTTTTGTAAGTAGATTTTAGTAATATCAGTATATTACAATTAAAATTTTGATCAAATACATTTTTAGTTTAGTTGTAATGTCATCTGAAACTCAGCAATTGTTAAGTTGATTTTACCTGTCTCCCAATTCTATTAAACATGATTGGCCCTTGAGAATAGTGTGATGCCCTCTGACACCCATCAATAATCCATACATTTAATAGATCTCTGGATGATACGTAACAATCAAACCTGTCCAGCATCCATAGCTATACATTTGCAAAAACAGTCTAAAAAGTTAACAAGAAATCTGAGCAAGTCGATGAACTGCTGTGTATCTACTAGTAAAAATATGTGTCACTCTATTGTGCCAAAATACGTTTTTAATGAACAAAATTTTAGCGTCTGAAAATATCTGTCTCATGCATAGATTTTCAGATGATAAATATAAAATTTGGCATTTATTAAAACGTTATCTGATCTTATAGTGTGATAGTAGTTTATTTGGTTCTTCCCTAGCTATTTTGTGTACTTTTTTTATAATGACTGTTTTTACTCTCTATGGATGATGGAAACCTGTTAAACAACAGGTTTCCATTAAGGCATTATTTTCTAAACTCTATTACTGAGCTACGACACAATTCTATTAGATTTGCAATCTGACAAACATTTTTCTGCTAGTTTCAGAAAGAAGTGCCCCTTTTTTAACTTAAACCACTGTTAAAAGACTGAACATGAATTTGCGGAGCCCCCAATTCCCCCAAAAATACTGTGCAATATTTAGTTTGATCGCAATATTTGTGGGTTTACATTCATATTACTGCAAAGGCTCATAGACATCCATCTGTAATTATGACAAATGATTTGTCCGAATAATATTGAATTGCTATTTTATTGATTTGTGTGTTTTCATCTCTTAGTCAAACAAAGATGCAGGCGACAAGCCCTTGTATCCTGGCACTCCACTTTCAAGAGCAGAGAGCGTACTCATGCTGATGTCTTATGTTTTGCGGCATAATCTGACTGGTGAAGCACTGACCCATCTGCTGGAAATGTTCAACATCATATTCCCAGGGTTGATCCCATCTTCACATTATCTATTTCAAAAAGAAATAGCACCAATGTTCAAGAGTTCAAAATGCAGCATTTGGCCCATTTTGTATCAAGTTATTGAACTCCAAGAACATTTGAATGTCTTCATTATTGTTTGGTCCTGGTAAACCATCTATGTTAACATTCTTAATGCTTTAGTAAAGAAGCATCATCATTGGAGACTGAAGGTGTTGAAGATGCACAAGGAAATCATCATGGAAAGCGTTTGTGTAAAGATTCACCAACATATAGTTTTAATTTATACATGAAGTGAAAAGAACTGGCAATTTAGGCGCCATTTGGCCTGATATGATATTGAAGAAATGTGTTGTTGAAATTGTTGATAAACTGTACATCACACCATATGAACGAGACTAATAACTGTCATGTGTGACAACATTAAAGTCATTAATAGATGACCACAAAAGTCAATGTGAATATTTCTTGCCAATAAATGTGAAGAGAAATATTGTTTTCTGTCTGGTTCATTAACAGTGTGCATGGCAAAGGAGGCTCACTGCATAGTCTTGAGTGACTTAGATTGCATGGCAGATCACAACAAATATAAGACTGAATCAAAATGTATGAATAATTTATACCACAGCAAAAACTGTATACTTAAGTACACACAAGTTTACTTGAGTTTAGTGTATTTTCATTAGTATACTTTTATAAGTATACTTAGAATTAACTTTGTTAAGTATATGTCCAAATAGTATTTAGAAAGTAAACTAAAAGTAAACTATAAAATTATTAGTCTAAAATAAGTATACTTAAAATACACTTGAATATACTTCTTTTTGGTAAGGGTGGGTTATCACAGTTCACTTTTGAACAAGTGTACAGCGTTTTAGGCGGACACACACACATATTTTGGACCGGGAACTCGACGAAGTCTGAAATAATAACTACAATGAGAAGTTATTAATTTGTTGGAATGCCAATATGGATATCCAGTTTGTTGTAGATGCGTGGGCTTGTGTCGTTTATATTATTTCATATATTTCCAAGTCTGAAAGAGAAATGGGTTTGCTCTTAAATTGTGCGCAAAAAGACGCTTCCAAAGGTAATCTTAGTGCAAAAGAGGCATTTAAAAAATTAGGCAGCGTTTATCTTCATAACCGCGATGTCTCTGCGCAGGAAGCTGTCTATCGTGTAACAGGGATGCATCTTAAAGAGTTTTCGCGTAAAGTTGAATTTCATTCCGACCGGCAATTATATCATTCGCATGAGCAGACCCATTGGCGAAATAAATGAAGAAAGGGGGGACGATATTTGGATGACAAACGCTATTGATCGTTACTTGGGAAGACCAAATAACGCTACATTTAACGATATGTGCAATGCGACATTCGTATCCGAATATCGCTTACTTAGTCCATCCGACAAATGTAAAAAACCAATTATGTTGCAAAATGATTTGGGTACAATTATTAAAAGAACACGGACAAAACCTGCGGTTGTCCGTTATGCGTGGTTTTCCAAGACTAAAGACAGTTATTCCATCAAAGTATCCTTCAGTTATTCCTGCCATATCGCATTGAGTCCGACCTTAAGCCGCCTCCGTATGAAACGTTTGAGCAATTTTATAAAAATGGAGAAGTTTGTTTGAGTGACGGGTCTCTACATGCAGTTAAATAAATTGTCGATACAAATAGGCGTCGCTTTGAACTTGCAGCTGAGGACCTGGAGGAGGTACAGGAGCAGATGGACGGTGATGTGGTCCTAGAGGATGCATGGGGCTTGCTCTGCCCAGAGCAGGAAGTTGAGAGGTTGGAGTTGAAGGAGAAGTACAGAGAGATGTTGCAGGCTGTTAACTCTGAGCAAGAGCCAATTCCAGACTTGGCTGTAAGAACAGAGCAAGTTGGTTGTATAGAAAAAACAAATGTCATGAGTCGTAAAGAAGGTCTTTCACTTGTGAAAACTCTGAACGAGCAACAGCTGTCCATTTTTTATAAAATACGTCAATTCTGCTTAGAGAAAGTTGCTGGTAACAACCCTGACCCATTACACGTTTTTATTTACGGGTGGAGCAGGCACTGGGAAAAGTCACCTGATCAGAGCGACTCAATATGAGGCGTCTCGTTTGTTGGCTCCTACGTGCCATAGTCCTGATAACGTCTGCGTTTTATTAACTGCAGCGTATAATTTACAGGCGGCTACTATCCATTCAACATTTAGTATTGGTACGAGTATTTCCCTCACCTACACACCGCTGGGGGAGGAAAAGCTCAATACACTGCGCGCTAAATACATCAATCTACAGATTGTAATAATTGACGAAATATCTATGGTCGACAAAAAAAGATATTTACCTACATTCACGGTCGGTTGCGTCAAATAAAACAACCAGATGACTTTTCTCCATTTGGAAATGTGTTCATCATAGTTGTTGGGGATTTCTACCAATTGTCACCAGTCATGGGTCATCCTCTGTACAAGGAAGACGTAGGGGTTAATTTCTTTACAGATTTATTTAAAATTGCGGCATTTAACGACAGTCGTAAGACAAAGCGATAATACTTTTGCATTATTAAAACGTTATTAAAACAACTGAAAGGACATCTCCATAAATCCAAACAAGCCAGTTTGGAGGAGACATTAATCTTGGGGGTAAATGCGCGCGTTATGCTGTGTAAAAATGTAGATTTAGCTGACGGTCTAGTAAATGGGGTATGTGGCTTTGTTACACACATAGTTGAAAATCCACAGGAAAAGCAGCCTCCTTTAGCAATCAATGTTAAATTTGACGACGATCGCGTAACCACCCCTAAGGATTAGAGGTGTGCTTTTCGCGGTAGCTCGTAACCCTTGGTCGCAAGGGGGCGAAGGCCTTTATCTCCGCTCGCAGCTTTCATTATTATTATTTTTATACCCCAATTTTGACCCCCTGAACGTTAACAAAAACAATTTTTTTGGGACCCAAAATTCAAGGTTGGTGAATTTTTTATTTTTTTTGTTGAGTCCCTGGTTTTTTTTTTTTTTACATTGGCTCTATAGTGCCCTCTCGAAGGCCAATACAACTTTTTGGTGAAAACCGTCGTAGCACACACATCCTCCTTGGTGTATTGAACAAAATTAGACCCTATCTCAGTAACAGTGAATGTGAAAAATGGCCATAGAAATACATGGAAATTTGGAAACTGTACATTATTGGAAACATATTTTAACATGAGTTTTATATAACTCTGCATTCAAGATCTGTGAAAAAAGATATTTTTTGGTGTTCAAAAAAATTTACATGGCAAAATGACTGGCTAGCGCCACCTCAAAATTCGATTCAATTAATACATTATGGCAATGACGGGCCTTTTTCATCGTAGACTTACGAAACTTGGTACAAACATACCTCATGTCAGGACAATTATTATTATTATTTTTCATTTTCATTTTAAAGTTCCTTGCTGGGGGGGTGGGGATAATTTAACACATGGGTAAATGGAAACGGACTGATGGACAGGAAAGGAGAGGAAGCGACTAAATATTCCTACATTCCAGGCTGGACGGACAAACCTGTGGACAAGCATTTATGCCGTTACACACTTCATGAACTTCCCTCACCCTCAATGTTTGTCAAATAACTGTTTACCCATTATAATGCAAATAAAAAGATTAATAAGATATAGCCTACATTTTGAGGTATAACAATCAGTATCATTGCAATTAAGACACCATGACATGGTATACCATGGGAACCAACTCAAAGACTCAAAATAGCCTAATAATAGCTCCTAAATTAATTATAAAAAGCAGGAACCAATCAAAAACAATTCATAGTGTTACAATTCACTAGCATGGACCACGCAACAACAAACAGAATATAAGAGAATGTTTGATGATGGATCGATGATGGATCGATGGATCGATGATGGATCGATGATGGATCGATGATGGATCGATGATGGATCGATGATGGATCGATGAAGGATCGATGAAGGATCGATGAAGGATCGATGAAGGATTGATGATGGATTAATGATGGATCAATTAGAGTTGACTGGGTAGAGAGACTGTGGATGGGGGCTCCGTCTCGGGTAATCAGCACAGCCGATTCAGAACCCCCCCTCCTAAAATGGTGATGTGTTACGGTGAAGAGATGCAGGGATAGGCCTGTATAAAAAGGGCTTCTGGGTAATTAGAGGTGTGGTTAAAGAGTGGAGGCGTGGTTGCTGGAGTAGGAGGAGGTTGAGGCGTGGTCCCGCTCCCGAACCTCAGTCAATGATTACATCACCAACTACATTTGAGGGCGTCGCCCCACGTGTTGCCTCTCCCTGTACCTGATTTAGCCACCATTTTACCTAAAACTCTAATCTCTTTGGATAATCCTAAACTCCTGAGTAAAATAGTTTGGTCTGTGTGGAAAGTAATGATTCCTCTTGTAATACGAAAGACTACAGGGCGACCTGAAGTTAACATTGGTCCCAGTTCTAGATTCTCAGGAGGTCTACTCTTTGGACCAGTACCTATTCAACCTGGCTCTAAATTTGTATGTTTCACACAGAATATTATATCACCGTTGTCCACCGGAACAGAATCTGAACTTAAACCACTGCATGTAGGACGAATCCCTAATATATATTGTTCTGCAGTACATGTCTCGTGCACCCCTCTGAGGGAGGGTATTCATTTGAATACATCTCAGGTGGGTCCCGGCACCACATGTGCACCTTACTACACCGTACCAGACATTTTAGGGACCGTTCCAATAGAGGATTACATGTTTCTCTGTGGATATTACATGTATGAATGTCTTCCAGCTGGATGGGTGGGCCGTTGTGCTGCTGTTATCCCGTCGGATCATTCATACATAATATCTGGGGTACCACACCTCACACACAGGGCTCAGCGGGATCTTCCACCTCATTACTCTGTTTGGGGGTCTGACGTGCCAGATGACCATAAGATTTGGACCACGGGGGAAACATTTTTATTGCCATTATTCCCAGGTATAGGTGTGGGTACACTGATGTTGCGCGTAGAACTCTTATCTAGCTTTACTCTGGTAATTGGAAGTTCTATAGTCGGACAGCCCTCAGCTGGTTTAAATCCTACCTTTCGGATAGGTACCAGTTTGTTAATGTAAACCAGAGTTCCTCACCCTGTTCTAAAGTAACCTACGGTATGCCACAGGGTTCAGTTCTCGGTCCAATTCTGTTTACTCTTTATATGCTGCCGTTAGGTAACATTATCAGAAAGCATAGCATTAACTACCACTGCTATGCAGATGACACACAGCTGTATTTATCAATGAAACCTGATCAGACCGATCAAGCAGACAGACTTGGTGCTTGTGTGAAGGATATAAAATCCTGGATGACACTTAATTATCTGCTTCTTAACCCTGAAAAAACGAGGTCATTGTACTAGGCCCTAATCATCTACGAGATGCTTTATCTGAGCAGATAGTCACACTGGACAACGTCAGTGTAGCCTCCAGCTCCACTGTAAGAAAACTTGGAGTCTTATTTGACCAAGAGCTCTCATTCAAAGCACACATAAATCAAGCCTGTAAAACAGCCTATTTCCATCTGCGTAATATAGCCAAAATCAGAAAAATCTTGCCTAAAAGCGATGCTGAAAATCTTGTCCATGCCTTTGTAACATCTAGATTAGACTACTGTAACTCCCTGCTTGCAGCGTGCCCTAAAAGCGCCATAAAAAGCTTTCAACTGGTTCAAAATGCCGCAGCAAGATTACTAACAGGAACTAAAAGAAGAGAGCACATTACGCCGGTGCTCGAGTCTCTTCACTGGCTCCCTGTCGAGTTTAGAATCAAATTCAAAATCCTCCTCCTGACTTACAAAACCATAAATGACCTGGCCCCATCCTACCTCAAAGAGGCTATAGTACCTTATCATCCAAACAGAGCACTTCGCTCTCAAAATGCTTGACTTCTGGTGGTCCCAAGAGTCTCTAAAAGCACAGTAGGAGGTAGAGCATTTAGCTACCAAGCTCCTGTGTTGTGGAATCAGCTTCCTGTCCATGTTAAAGAGGCCGACACAGTCTCTTCATTTAAGACCAGGCTTAAAACGTTCCTCTTTGAAATGGCTTATGGTCAGGCCAGTTAGGAACAGAACTAAAAAACCTACAGTTCCCAGCTATATGCTGCCCTAGGAGCAACTATACTTGGAGAAGTATGGCAGCTTGAGCACTATCCTCTGTTTCCTACTACTTTTCTATCAAACAATATTTAATATTTAATTTCACTGGCAATTTGTTTCATCGCTTTTCCTTCTTTTTCTACCACTTCCCCGACGGGAGTGGCGCAGGCACATCGAGGACCGTGGATCCAGATGCTCCTCAGCTGCCTGGAGAAACGGTCTCTACTCCATATGAACGGTTCTTTATCGGCCTCGAAGAATTGGTTTCTCCTCCTGAGTGGGTCTAGCTCCACCGTGTATCTGCAAATTGAGGCCCGTCCGTCTGTCCGTCCGAGGGAGTCGGATCTCTCCTCACTGTGGAACTCCTACAGGTTTCTACTTTTTCCCAAAGAGGTTTGGTAGTTTTTCCTGGCCGAGAAGGAGGGTCTAAGGACAGGGGAGCTTGGGACATCTGTCTAAGGACACAGGACGCTGGGACATTTCCAAGTCCTTATGAACACTGTTTATTTTGTTTTCCACTGTAGTCCCTCGAGGCAACTACTGTTGTGATTTTGGGTGTTACAAAAATAAATTGAATTGAATTGAATAGCTAGATTTACGTCATTTATCAACACAACACTAGCCACTATTGAGGCACAGAGAGAAGAGATGCATGCACTCCGCGCAGTTACACTTCAAAATCGTATTGTGCTCGATCAAATCACTGGAGCGGCTGGGGGGGTGTGCACTTTACTCAAGGGGAGCTGTTGTACTTATATTCCCGCTAATGATGAAGACGGAGGAGCGATCCAACAGGGACTGGCAAATTTGACTAAACTCCGTGACCTCATGGAGTCAGAAACTGTCACAGTTACTCATTCTTCCTCAGTGTTGGGATGGTTTCTTACTTCCTGGCGTGACGTGTTTATACATTTTGGCATTGTTGTGGTTGTAATCTTGATTGTGTTCTCCTGTGTTCTCCCGTGTTTATTCAAAGTCATTGGTAAGATGGCATCTGCTCAATATGTGTCTGTTCAGGTGACAGGGCCAGATAAAGACGCTTTCAAGCAGGACACGGGTTACATCAGTGATTCAGACGATGATTCAATCATTGGGGGAATGAAGTAGTTTAACTGTTTAAACAGAATTTACTGATTAAAGGGGGGAGATAATAATGTTTAAAAAATCCTAGAATTATGTGTCCGCCTGTCTGTCCGAGGGAGTCGGGTTTCTCTGTTGTTTTCCTGGCCGAGAAGGAGGGTCTAAGGACAGGGGAGCAATACTTATTACTATTTTTTATCATTACTATTTTTATCATTACTATTTTTATTATTTACTTATTATTGTTAAGGTTTATCGCTATCAATTAGGATTTGTATTAATCAAATGCTAATTTTACGGTAATGTGAGGGTGAGATACTCAGTGGTCAAAAGGACCAGGGCAAAATGGAATTTATTACCCTGTACATTTGTGGTTCGAGGTTTCTCCTCTGAAAGGTTTTGCTTCAGCTAAATTTATTATATATATATATATATATATATATGTGTACCATATAAACATATTTGTGTGAGGTATATATTGTAATATAGTATATTTTTGATTATATATGTTGATATTATATATGTGTATATATATATATATATAATGTGTATATATAGTATATAATGTGTATATATTATATTGTATATATGTGTATGATATATATATATATATGTTATATATATGTTGTATGTATATATATATATAGTATATATATGTTATATATGTATATAATAATATAATATATGTATATTATATGTATTGTATGTGTATATTAGTATGTAGTTGTATATATACATATATATATATATACAATATATACTATACATATATATACATATATATATACATATGTAATGTATATAAATTATATTGTATATTATATATATATATATGTATGTATGTATGTATTATATATGTATGATATGATATATATATGTATGATGTATATATATGTATGTATGTATATATATGTATTGTATGTATATATATGTATGTATGTATGTTAATATGGTATGTATGTATGTATATATATGTATGTATGTATGTATATATATGTAATGTATGTATATATAATAATATGTATGTTATGTATATATATATATGTATGTATGTATAATATATGTATGTAGTATGTAATATGTCATGTATGTATGCTATAATTATGTATGTTATGTATGTATATGTATGTTATGTATATATATTGTATGTATTGTATGTATATATATATATGTATGTAATGTATATATAGTATATAGTATGTAGTATATATAATATATGTGTATATGTATGTATGTCATGTGTATATGTATGTATGTATGTGTATATGTATGTATGTATATATATATGTGTATTGTATGTATATATTGTATATTATGTATGTATGTGTATATGATGTATATATGTGTATTAAATGTATGTATATATGCTGTCATATTGTATGTAATATAATGTGTGTATATGTGTTATATATGTATGTGTATATGTGTATTATGTATGCTGTATTATGTGTATATTATGTATGTGTATATGTGTATATGTATATGTATCATGTGTATATATGTATATGTATATGTGTTGTGTATATGTATATGTGTTTATTGTAATGTGTGTATATGTATATTGTGTATATATATATATATGTGTGTATTATAATATATATATATATATGTGTATATATTATATATATATATATATAATATATATATATGTGATATAATATATATATATATATATAATTTATGTGTGTGTATATATGTGTATATATATGTATATATGTATTATATACGTATATATACGTGTATATATACATATATATACATATACACACACTATTTATGTGGGTTGAGGTTATTAATTGACTGATTGATGATGATTTTTTGATAATGTTATTAATAATAAAACAGGGTTTCATAATTATCAGAAGAGGGGATTGTAATGGAAAAATGTCTCTCAATCAATCTTGTAAATAAGGTCATGTCTGTGTATCAGATAATATTATCTTAGCTCCGGCCAAGTCGTGGGTCAAAACCTTGAGGGATGTTCTCATTTTGATTAGAACTGATTTGATTGTGACAATGTGCGCACGTGTCAATATATGTGACTGTCTTTAAAAGGATGTGTTCTGTCATGTTCTGGAGTGAGGAAGGGAGAGCTGATCTTGTCAGGGAAAGTGTTTCTATTTACTGTGCACAAGTAAAAAAGATCCACCTGTTAAGAACGACAAACTCTGTTTACCTCTCTATTTCTTGGTACTTTTCCACAGAAATGCCAGCAACATTTCACTTCACCTGTCCAAACTGTTCTTTATATATATATTCTTCATATACAGAACAGGACTAATTAAATTGTCACCAGTGTTTGTAAACAGTTACAGTAGATATGAATTAATTTTCCCTCTCTCTTTTTCCTCTTAAAATGTCCTCTTTCTTTTAATGCACCTTAGACACCATACATGACACAGGCAAAAAATGAATAATAATAATAATTGAAGGGGCAGAAATGATGCGGGGAGGGATTATCAGACATGTACAGTACTGTATATATCTCTCTCTCTCGATCTCGATATATATAGATATCTATATTTGAATGCATACACGCATACACTTTCGCACATATATGCATAAACATGCCCACACGCAAACACACCTACATCCACGCACACACCCACACATATATATGTAAACACATGCACACACCCACACACTTACATGCAAACACACGCACGATCACCCTAATGTCTGCATTTTTGTCTATTGTTGTCTGTCTTTTGCTGTTTTTGTTGTCCTCACTATTGCTACTGTTTTGTTTTTGTAAATAAAGAAAAAAAAGATGAATTAATTTGCGTTTGTGTCAAATTAAAATAAGACATTTGTTTGTAAAACTTTGTTTGGTGGGACCAATGATCCTGGTGTTTTGAGCGGTGGCTCTGCATTTTCTGTTTTGTCTCTACGCCGCAAAGCAGAGTTGTTGTGTGGGGGAGGGCAGGGGTCCGTGGTGGCGGGGCGAGGACGCGGGGGCTTATGGAAAGCCAATATGATCACACACCATCACTTAGGAGAGGCGTCTTTTCCGGCAATCTTTAAAAATAAACCAGCGGTTTTATCGCCGTGCGCCGTCTGGTGGTCCGCTGTGCGCCGTTTGGGCTTAAATACTGGGCGGCGCACACGCACATTTATGGTTCACTTCTCGGGTAAGAAAATTCAAGTTGTGTATTCATTTATAATGTTTAAACTTGTCTCGGTCATCCTTTCAGCAGTGTTAGAAACATGGTTAAAAATATTTTTTACTTCCGCCAATCACAGTCCGCCAAGTGTGACATCACTGAGGCGAGGGACCCCGGGCATCTTTTACAGGCTGGACACATAACTTACCTACATGGAAAGTGTTCTGTCAAATGCCAGAACAAATTAAGTCCTAGTTACGCAACTTTTTTATTTGCATACTACACTATGCTACTGTATGCTACTTAGTTGAAACCTGTTTTTCTGGAGACACTTGTTCAAACTAGCATATAAGCATTCCTCCAAGATAGCGCCTCTCAAAAGACAAGATTCTTTGTCTTTTGCAGTGAGTGATTTTGGGACATCATGGCAGTGAACATACCAGGAGTTATAGCCATTGTAGTTTTCTATCTGCTGGTTTTGGGGACTGGGATATGGGCCGCCTTCAAGTCCAAAAGAAAGCAGAAGAAAAGTGGAGCCAATGAGATGGAGATGGCCATCCTGGGAAATCGGAGTATTAATCCACTCATAGGTGTCTTCACAATGACAGGTGAAATAATTTTTGAATTATTACAGACTACAGATAAAAATAAACTGTTCTCAAACTGTGGTACAAGGGACACATGCATCTTTTGCACAGTTAGTAGTTATAATTTAGCTATATTTTTTGTTGGGTTTGTTTGTTCTGTTCTACTGTTTCATTGTGTGTCAATATTAACTTTTGCCTGGGTTTCTATTTTTTCTATTCTTTACAGTATGCTTCAGTAAGGCTAGAGACTATTTAGTATATTTCTGTGCATGTTTGTTCCTTCATGTTAGACTTGGCTTAGTTAACTGAGTCATTGAATTTTAGATTTCTTATCTACTACTGCAACAGGTCAAAAATATTATGATAATATAAAATACTGGGCTGGGAACGTTAATGCAATGCATTTTCTGCATTAATCTCGTTAAAATAAATTGCTGCAATAGGTGTGTTCGGGATAAGCAAAACCTGAACAGATCCGATCTGTGTCGTGCAACGTTGCTCTGAACCAGGTGCGCCGGGTAGGTTGGTGGTTGACTTTACGACTTGCTCTGGCATCTGACAGTTGAAAACTCATAAAATCCAAATGGGATCAACCAGCTGGAGCAGTCGTGACTGTGTAATTCATCACTCTTACTGAAAATATTCTGGGGTTGCACATTATCTTAAAAAAAAATAAAAAATTAGGTCAAAGATACTCACATTATTTTACTACACCAAACAAGTAAACGCTAACGCGTTTCGGCATGAAGCCTTCCCCAGAGCGCTTACAGTCTATTGTGGTGGGCTGGCTTTTGTACGATTCTACCTGGTGGACTGGAGGCCCAATTAATTGGGTTAATCTTTGTCGTTTTATGTCTTATTGTCACATACCAACACATCCAGTTAGCCCAAAAACATTTAAAACTATTTGGTACCATAGTGTTCAATGTTGAAATCCAGTACATTTCTCTTTGAGACATTTTTTCAAAACATTCCCCCCTCTAGTGGGCATTGTGATACTTTCAATCTCATAAAATCTCATAGAGGATGGTGATCCATGATTTGCCTCTTTGTAGTGTTTCGCCCATTGCATAATCCATATTTGCTGTCCTGATGGCGGTTTTGTGTTCCGAAATCCTTTGTTTTAGTTGTCTTTTAGTTTGTCCGAGCATGTATATGACATGTGTTGATTTATAATTAATACATTTGCCGATTGAAAACTTTCTCCCAGTGTGGGGATGATAGAAGGATTTTGCATTAGTTGTATTATTGCAGCAGGCAGTTGCCACATCGGTACATGCCTGTTGTTGTCAGCCATGTTGATGTTGTTTCAGTTTTGTTGATGTTCTTGTACATCACGTTGTCCTTTATTGTGGGTGCTTTTCTAAATGTAAACAGTGGTGAGGTTTTGCAGATGTCCTCCAGGCTCTGCCTGAAGTACGTGCCAATGTTTCTTCAGTATTTCTCTGATTTTTGAGGCACAGTGATTATATTCTGGGGAGAAGATAAGATAAGATCAATTCAACAAACACTTATTTACAGCTGTCATCTGGACAGCAATTATTGCACAGGGATGATTGACATTGTGTCACAGTATTGCGCAGGAATATAACAGTATTGCACATGGTTATGAAAGCTGACTGACACGTTCAGGACTAACAGCGTTTGTTGTCAAGTCTGACAGCAGCAGGAAGGAAAGACCTGTGAAACCTCTCCTTCACACAGCGAGGGTGGATCAGTCTGCCACTGAAGCTGCTCTCCAGAGCGGACAGAGTGTCCTGTAGGGGGTGAAACTCATGTTCCAGCATAGACGTGAGTTTAGCCAGGACCCTTCTGTCCCTCACCTCCTGCACCGAGTCCAGAGCACAGCCCAGGACGGAGCTGGACTTCTTGATGACTTTGTCCAGCTTCTTCCTCTCCCTCTTTGTGACGCTGCTGCTCCAGCAGACCACACCGTACAGGAGGGCTGATGCCACCACCTAGTCGTAGAAGGTCCTCAGGAGTGGCCCTGTCACTCGAAAGGACCGAAGTCTCTTCAGGAGGTAGAGCCTCTGGCTCTTCCTGTACAGTGCATCTCTGTGATGAGTCCAGTCCAGTTTGTAGTTCAAATGAACACCCAGGTACTTGTATGAGTCCACTCTCCAATGTCCCTTCCCTGGATGTTCACTGGTGAGGGGGCAGCAGAGTGGCGTCTGCAGAAGTCCACCACCATCTCCTTGGTCTTCCCTGCGTTGATAACGAGTTGGTTCTACTGACATCAGTCCACAAAGTCCTGCGAAAGTCCTCTGAAACATATGCGTTTCTGATTTCTTGTTTTTGACTTGGTCTTGAGTAGATGGGCAAGAGTAGTGTTGTTAGCCCATTCAATGGCATTCTTGATGCAGGTAGGGCTATAGCCTCTACCTTCAAAGTGGTCAGCCATTGTTACACTGTGCTTCTCAAACTCGTCAGGATTAGAGCAGTTACGCTTGAGTCTTAGAAAATGCCCTGTTGGAATATTGTCCTTAAGATATTTAGGATGATTACTAGTTGCGTGTAATAGGGATGCGTTCCATATCTTTTCTGTAGATTGTGGTTTTGACATTTCCATTTTTGTCCTTGTATATATTCAAATCCAGGTAACTGATTTGATATGTATTGTTGTCATATGTGAATGTTAGAAAATCAGAGCTATTGTTTACATATGTAACAAAGTCCTCCAATTCAATTTCTGTTCCTTGCCAAAATAAAAGGATGTCATCAATGTATCTTTTGTACAGTTTAATTTAAGTATGGTATGGATTATTTTTTGGTAATATATAATGCCCATTTTCCAACCAATAGTCCCGCCACAGATGGTACTGTTGCTGTTCCCATTGCTGTGCCAGCTTGCTGAAGATACCAGTTGGTTTCAAATTTCATATAATTGCGACTAAGAACAAGATGTAGAAGTTCTAGATGGAATTTAATGGTAGGGTTTTCTGTTGGCTCTCTCTTAGATAGTGGGCAACTGCTGCTAAGGCTTCATTATGAGGAATGCAGCCATACAAGTTTTCAACAGCCTGAAAAACAAGTAATGTATCTCCATATAGATTGATAGGACTCAGACAATTGAGTATATCTTTGGTGTCCCCTAAATATGATGGTAAATATTTGACAAAATCTTTCTAAAAGAAGTACACATATTTTGATAAAGGCTCAGTTATAGAGCCTCTTCCTGTTACTATGGGTATGAAGGGAGGTTTGGTGGGATTCTTATAGATTTGGGGCAAACTATACTGTAGATGACTGGAGTAACTGGAAAATGATTGGTCGAGAATCCCAGTTCATTTTTGGCGATCCAGTTAAATTCAAATGTGACTTTTAATAAGTTATACATTTCTGCTTTAAATTTGTTCAGTTGATTACACTCTAGTTTTTTATAAGTAGGACTGTTGAGATGTACATTTGTGGTGGTAATATTTATCCAGAACAACTATGGCACCTCCTTTATCTGCAGAGTATAGTAATATCTGAGTTATTCTCCAGTTTTCTCAGAACCTTTGTCTCTGCTTGGGACAGATTGTAGTATTTAGGTCCACAGTCTGTTTTCAACACTTCATCAGTCTTTTTCAACCAATTTACTGTAAGTTAGGGGAAACAGGGCTTAAATTGGTACCAGGAGTAAATGTTGATTTTGGAGAGAATGGTGATTTATTTATTTCATGTCCAACTTCGGTTTCAATCGGTTGGTCAACGGAATGTAACATTTCTGTAAGTAGGTGAAAATAAATATTTCAAATCTAACTGTGTCATAAATTTTTACGTATCAACTTTCAAATTAAAGGCATTTACTTTATTAGTCACTGAGAAAGACAGACTTTTACTCAAAGCTGACATTAGCTGAGGTGTGAGAGGAACTTTCAACTAATTCAATACTGGGGATTGAAATGTCTCGGAGATCTTCTTGATTTTCCCCGTACTTCTCTTGCCCACCTCGTTTTCCTCTCGTATGTGGGCGGGGATAGCCCTGGTCCAAAAAAGCCCTCTGATTGGTGGCTCACTCTCACTGTGTCCAGTTGAAGCACTACACCTGGTCTTGTTTTGGACTTGACTCTTCTGTAATTTGTCTTTCCAATGGTAGATCATTCCATTTTTGTAATCCAGTAAATCCTGGTTGTATTTCTTCAATTTGTATTGTTTAAGTTGAATTTTAAAAACATCAAATGACTGTCAATTTTTCCTCCATTTTTATTCTTTAGTTTTTCGGACCTTCTGAATTTGCACTTCAACTTTTTTGATTGCATCCAGTTTTTGGTTTGTTCAGCCTCAGATGTTTCAATGAGTAGAACTTCTAGATCCAATGAGCACTTGTTTTGAAGACCTCTTGGGATACTCTGTAGTCTATATCTATATTCTGACAATGTGACTGCTTGCCATAGTAGGCTTGTTTCTTGCTTCTTCAAATCTTCAAGTTGTGGAAACAAGGGCTTAGTATCAGTGATTGGGTCTTCTTTCTGAGTTAGGCCTTCAAAGGATGTGTGGGGTAATAATATCCTTTCCACCTCTTATTTAGTGTAACAGAAGGTTTCAGATCTGGCTTGAGTAATTTGATTAAGTTCGTCAAATGAAGTAGCCATTATGTGTTTGTCAAAGATGAGGGGTGGAGCAGCAACTTCAAAATCAAGTAGCTTTGTAAAAGGGTGAAGATTGCACATCCTCAAGGCTTGAGTGCTAAACCCCAAAAAAGATAATTATTCAAACCAATATTTTTTTAATAAAAAAAACAAAAAAAAGAGCAGTCTCTGTACTATGTTTAGCTCTGAACCCAGATTGAAAGCAATTGAAAACCCAATTAACATTCATAAAATCTCTGAGTTGTAAAGCAGTAGATTTTTCCAGCACCTTTTGACATAAAACACAGTTTAGAAATTGGCCTATAATTGTCAAAAACAAGTGGATCCAAGGGATCCTTGGGGCTAAATGATGGCCAATTTAAAGCAGTCAGGAAAATGTCCAGATGAGATTAAAAGATTGAAGCGTCCAACAGTGGGAAATATTTCCTTTAGAAATGTTGGCGGAATAATATCAAACTCACTTGAGGAGGTGCTGGTTTTAGAAATACATTTTTTAAGGTCCACGAAAGAAAGAGGCTGAAAGTGACAAAAGCAGGTGAAGTAGGTGATGATAAGTGTGTCAATATCAGTATTGATATTTGTCCTAAGGGAATCTATTTTGTTTACAAAATGATCAAGAGATTTTTGTGAAAGTTCTGGGTCAGTATCATGGGGACAGGTTGGCGGACCACTAACAACAGAGTTAATGACCTTAAATAGAACCCTAGGGTTATGATTGCTTTTTGCATTTTGCATTTTCCACCATCTGCTGATAGCAGTGCATGTGCCATTTTAGAGCAATTTGTGCATGTTTCGACTTAATTGCATTCCAAAAGCCTTTCTGCACATGCGCTTTTGGGCTTTTTTTCACATATGGGGCTACTTGGTCCAGGATGTGTTGACAATGGGTAAAGAATAATAATTAATAATTTGAATTTATGGCTGGGTCTTCATTATGTAAACCATTAAAGGGTTGTGAGATAAGGAGCTCGGTGAATTTTTCAGAAGAATCACGTGTTAGCATATGAGAGTAAAAAGATGACGTAAATTGCACTCACAACTGTAAATTTAACTGTAAATTCTTGTGTTGGTGTAATTCAGCAAACCATTATAAACAACAGGAAGGTTGAATCTTAAACCTCCATTACAATTTAAGGAAGGATTCTCTTTTTTAACAAAGATTGCCTCCTTAACTCCTCTTTCAAACCATCTTTTCGCCCTGCTCAGAATCTACACCTCGCTGTCTTCAATAGAGTGGTTTGTAGCTTTGAGAAGAAGATATACGGCACTCTGGGAACAGACCTAAACAGCCACTTCACTAGGGTCGGATCACAGCTGACCCTTCTCACCCTGGACATGGACTATTTCAACCACTCCCCTCAGGTAGTAGGCTACGGTCCATCTGGACCAGAACCTCCCGCCACAAGAACAAATTCTTTCCCTCTGCCATTGGTCTCATAAATGTAGTTGATGATGATGTTAATCATTGACTGAGGTTCGGGAGCGGGACCACTCCTCCAGCAACCATGCCTCCACTCTTTAACCACGCCTCTAATTACTCAGAAGCCCTATTTATACAGGCCTATCCCTGCATCTCTTGTTGTCTCTGCTCTCTCGACAAAGAGACAATCAGCCATCGAGCGCGTTTGTTTGAACAAGAATCATGAGCCGTTTTCTATTAGATTCTGACCTGTTCCGTAGACCCCTCCCTCCGGGGCGTCTACACACATACATACACCTGTACTCCATAGCCAACGGGACCCACGCGCTCTCCTTCTCGCTCTTCTCCTCCTCATTCAACCGGACTCAGCTCGCGCAGCCTCAACTCGAGCCACAGTTCCCGCCAAGGTACCGCTCCCGTGCGTGTCTCCACGCAGGTAGACACCAAAGACTGGAACGCGCCTTGCCTGCAGTGGGCCGAAGTCGGAAGGCATTTCTTTAAGACGCTATGATGATAAATATCCACTTGTCGTCAGCCTCCGCACTTCCTGGTTTCCTGTTCAGAGCGCGTGCAGCTGAGGACGTTATTATCGCTCCACGGGCCCGCAGCCTGACCTCTCAGCTCCCCCTGGTGGCGAGAGCTAGGTTGTATGACCCCCGTGCCTGCGCCCTCTGTTCTCAATCTTTCTCATCTCATCATTTCTCTCATCCCCTTCTTTGCAGTGCACTCAACCCCCACACATATGCATTCCTTCATCTCTTCATCCCTTCATCCCTCTAGTCCACACCTACTGCTACAGCTACAGCTGAAATCCAAGTTACCGAACGTAACTATGGTTGTATGAGTACGCATGTAGCCTTTTCTATTAGCACATATGACATAGAACAGGCTCTAACGACAGGGCCTTCGAGGCCCACCACCCTACCCAAACACCCAGTGCTTACTCAATGTACCATCTTCAACGCACTAGCTCTTTATCGTTGGCTTCTCTCATTCTGGCTCAAGCTATTTTATCTATTCGCTCACTCTGCTCATGCATACTTATACTACGCTATGCAGACAGTTGCTAATCAAGCTGTTCCTACTCTATCTTACGTGAAGTCTCAGTTTCCTTTTCTGCCAACTTACGCTACCGTCACACCTCGTGGACTCAGTCATGCTTTCACTACATCACGATCATGTAACATCCAGCCATTTGGCGTCACTGCCGCATGCTAGCCACGGGCATTTTTAGATATCTAATTCACCCCTTTTCTGCAATTCCGGCAGTTTCTCATCTTCACATTTGCATCTGGCTTGGTGCCACCTTCAGTCACACTTTTATCCAGCTCCTGCTTTCATGTTACCTCATGTTACCATGTTCACCTTGCCTTCTCACACATGCTCACATCGCTTTCGGGCTTCTGTTAAATTCCATGCCAAAGCTGCTAATTTTCTCTCGTTCACCCCTCATCCCATTCATCATTACCGTTACGCCGACTCATGCTAGTATGCTACTGCAGCTCATGCTACGCCTCGCTCGCTCCGATCCACACTAGGAGCCTCGCTCGTTCGATCCACGACTGCAGCCACGCTCGCTCCGATCCACGGCCAACAGCCACTCATACTGGCCCCAGCATATCAACGGCTGCTTTCCCCTTATCCATTAATTCCCCAGAGTCCCTCTCTCAGAGCCAAAGGGTACAGGGATGCCTACTCCAGAGCCACCGGGCACCGGGATGCCCCTTTTGTTTTCCTCAGTCTCTCCTTTGACCCTCTTCTCGCATCCCATTCGATCTCCTTTCCACTCTTCATTCATCCCTTCCTCATTCATTGCTCATCCCACTCAACCCCTCCCCATTCATCCACTTGACCCCTCCAGAACTGTTGCCGGGCACCGAGATGCTCTATCAATCATCTCACATCCTTCTTTTGACCCTCTACTCTCTTCCTCAATCCTTCTATTTGACAGGCCTTCGCAGCCAGTGTTCTTCCTCTGTTCACCCGTCATAATTTCCAGAGGCGCAGACAAACACTCATCTTTCATCAGGACGCATTACCGTTAACTCAACAATCTCAATCATTCTCCCTCCAGCTGCCGATTCAATAGCTCCGGTGATCAAGAGTCCTGTTTCCTTTTCAGAGGAGACATCTCTCAATGTTGCCCCCCAATCCATCGTGTGCATCAATTGATGCATCGAAGACCGCCCTTTCCAACTCATTCCAGCTGCCATACTCACTAGACAAGTCCTTAAGCAGTTAGTCTTCTCTCCCAGGCATTCAGATCATCCCACAGGGCAAGCCCTTCTTCATTTCAGACCAAAAAATCTGCTTCTCGTCTCTATGATGAGTAACTTTAATGCACCTCAAGTCAACACAGAGAAGTAGCAGATTCACGCATTTTAATATTTTCATGCGACCATCGAACTCCTCAGTAGAACAATTCTTTCTCTCGTTCCAAGGTTTCAAGGAAGAAAGCTCACTTCTGTCTATGGGTTCTCACATCCGTTCGAATTATACCCCTCTATCGTTCCAGACATTCTTTTGGGGGTTCGATTAGTTAGAAGGCACTCATTCGACAACACCTCTTTAGTAGATCAGTAAGGGTTATTCTATTACGCCGTACCTCATAGTTCTCAAGACTCTTAGTCTACCCGCCTCCATCAATCTGTCACCCGGCATTGCTTGTGCTCGAGTCACTATAATCAGCCAACTTCTACTAACAATGCGCAAAATTTGCTGTCCCAAAATCCGATGCCCAGGACCGAACTTTGACGATCGTCCTAATTCTTTTCTTCGATCTTTAGGAACCATCTAAATCAGACACCTTCTCATCTATCTTTCGTTTCACTCATTCTCAATCTCATTCAGCTCTCCATTAAGTTCCCTCATCCATCGCTTATAGTGATTTCATTACTTCTGCAGTTTGTCAACTCCTACCTCATAAGGATAAGTATCCCGTACTCCTCAACCTTTCTCTCTGCGCAAGGCGACCACCATGTACATACAGTTTGACGATTGCTCGTCCGAACCTCACCCCCCTTCGCACCTTATTCATACCCATGCACTTCCATTGGCTACCCACAAACGCATTGTCTTTTACGCCATCCATTTGACTTGAGACTGTATTTACCACACCGCCAACTCTATCACACTCACCTGCTCTCTGTATCTTCCAATTCATTCGCCTAAAACTCTTTCAAAACTTTGTTCAACTGCACCGTATTAATTCCTCTTCTCCTAGTAATGGACTGACTGCTTTTAGATCCATCCATACACTTCAGAGAGTCCTCGACTATCCACTCCCCTTCTCTTGTGCCACTTAGTTGACATCTTCATTTTCAGCCAGGCTTTAAGTCGAGATCCAGACCATCTTTGCTCATTTTAAATCCTCTTAGGGGTTCGTCTGAATCGGCTGGGCTGATTACCTGAGAACCGAGACGGAGCCCCCATCCAGTCTTTCTACCCAGCCAACTCTAACCGATCCATCATCGATCCATCTCGATCCTTCATCGATCCTTCATCGATCCTTCATCGATCCATCATCATTATCATCAATAAACATTCTCTCATATTCATTTGTTGTTGGCGTGGTCCCTGCTAGTGAAAACACTTCTTAAACTGCCCTTTTAACTACAATTTAATCAATCACTTCAAGTCACTTTCTGCGCCTACATCTGTAAATTAAACTGTAAATTCTTGTGTACATAGTAAGTCTATTTTATCTTTACTATATCGTAATTTTAATGTTTCCTAATGCATGCCCTTTTGATTTCATATAGATTTCATATATGTTGTTTTATTATTGTTCAGTGTTTTATGTTGCACCTTAATGCTGAAACAAGTTCCTATGTTTGTGAATTTTAGTTATTGACATCAGAATCAGAATCAGAATCAGAAAGGGTTTATTGCCATTGTCAATGAACAAACTTCACAGACATAGAAGGAACTTGTCTCGGCATGAAGGTGGCAAAAACAAAACACTGAGCAATAATAAAACAACATATATTCAGTCAAACAAAAGGGCATTGCATTTAAGGACAATTAAAATGACTATAGTATAAATAAAAATTAAAAATAGGCATTGCTATGTACACAAGTTTACAGTTAAGTTTAAAGTTGTAGTGCAGAAATGACAGTGCAGTGAGTGTATGAATAGTTGCAGTTAAAGTGGCAGGGTGTTTAGAAGTGTTCATGAGTCCAACGGCAGAGGGAAAGAAACTATTCTTGTGGCGGGAGGTTCTGGTCCGGGATGGACCGTAGCCTCCTGCCTGAGAGGAGTGGTTCAAATAGTCCATGTCCAGGGTGAGAAGGGTCAGCTGTGATCCGACCTGCTCGTCCCAGAGCCCTGGAGACGTACAGGTCCTGCAGAGATGAAAGTCTGCAGCCGATCACCTTCTCAACAGAACGCACAATGCTGCTGTGTCTCTGTTTGTCCCTGGCTGTGGCTCCAGCGTACCACACGGTGATGGAGGAGGTGAGGATGGACTCAATGATGGCCGTGTAGAAACTGCACCCATTATCTGCACTGGCAGCTTGGCTTTCCTCAGCTGCCGCAGGAAGTACATCCTCTGCTGGGCCTTCTTGATGAGGGAGCTGATGGAGGGCTCCCACTTGAGGTCCTGGTGATGGTGGTGCCCAGGAAGCGGAAGGAGTCACGGTGGTGATGGGGGAGTCTGTCATGACGAGGGGGGCTGGGGGGCTGTGACTTTCCTGAAGTCCACGATCATCTCCACTGTCTTCTGGGCGTTGAACTCCAGGTTGTTGCCGCTGCACCAGACACCAGCCGATCCACCTCCTCCTTAACACTCATCTCACATCTGAAGACCAGGCGTTGTTGATGTAAAAACAGACTCCTCCGCCGCATGTTTTACCCCCGGAGAGACCTTTATGACGATCCGCCACGAAAGAGGCAAAACCCCTCGGTGCCGTCCGGGATCGGCTTACTGAGCCACAGTCTCCGTGAAGCACAAAACAGGAGATGAAAAAAGTCTCTGTTTCGTCTCATCAGCAGCGCCAGTTTGTCCATTTTGTTGGAGAGTGAGCGGACGTTGGAGAAGGAAAATCCCAGGTTAAGGGCGTCGTGTACCGCGTCTCCTGAGCCGTACGAGGACCCCCGCACGTTTTCCTCGCCTGCGGCGTCTCACTCTTTTAGCCAAAAGAAGGGCTAATTCAGCAGCAGAAGCTAAAAAAACTGGAACTAGGTCCGTAGGAGTTGTGGTTCGGAAGGACAAGAGCTCTTCACGGGTGTAAGAGCACGCAGACACACCAATTTACGCACATAAACAGACAAAACAAGAGCACCTAAAGGCCAGGGCATCCGTCCTGCGCGCCATCTTGATCACATCACAATGGCAAAAACCTTTACTGATTCTGATAAATGAATACGAACTGTGATTACATTCACTGAATATGAGCTTGTTTGAAACATGAAACAATGTATTAAAAAAACAACTGGTAGTTGTAAATAGATTACTTTTTTCCATCAACCTTTTCTTGGCTAAACCTACCTTTGTGGCGCATGATTCTCTTCATTAAGTGCCATTTGACTAATTCGTCAGCTCAGTGTCATTGACTGAGTGCGTAGAAAACGCAAGATGTTGTTTGTCTTTACAGCAGACTTTTAGCTTCCACCTCCATTGCAGCCATCACCCCTTGTTTATCGTCCATCCTTGTGTGACCTAGACAGCGGCTGCCGCTGTGGAGAAACTACAAATCCGCGAGCATGCAGTTTTATGAAAGGACTCTACATCGCTAGTTGTGTGAATGCTGCCCTCCACCATTGATCAAATATGCTGTTGGAGCCATTTTGTTGTTGTGTCCTCCCCACTATGTGGCCTGTTTGTAAGTGTCTGCCCTATATAAGAAGGGAAGAAAGGGTGCATTCAGGCTTGCAGTGTGGAGGTTAACAAGTCTTTTGTCTACCGTGTATGGTGGAGATCTGTGTAATTGTGGATGGCTAAAGGTAATGCCAATAAACTCTTGGAACACAGTATTTTCTGATATTCTTGGTGGTAGACACGCGTCCGAGACGCCACACTCACTGCATCCGTACCTTGCATAGGGCAAGTTTTGGCCGCTACAATCGCCATAGTTTTAAACTGTTTGTAGGTTTTTTAAAGTCTTAATATCAACCATGATGCAATTGCTCTTCACTTTTTCCTTTTACTTGGTGTTTGCTCACTCTTTTTCCTGACACTCAATTTTTATTCTCTCGTTGGACAATCCCGAGAGCTAGCTTAATGAGGTCCCTCACAATGAGGGCATTTAGGCTCTACCCCATTTTCTACACAATCTTCATCCTTGCAATATTTGCCCCCACAACTGGCACTCTTGCAAACAGATGCAACATGCCCATACTCTTGACACGAGTAACACCACAATGGGTCAATCAAATGGTCTCACCCGATAGCAAACATGATACAAATAAACAATATCTGGTACTTCGATGCAAAAAAGTCAAACAAATACACAAGCGTTCCTCATTTTTCTATCATCAAATCTTAACAATCTTCTTGCCCCGGAGACACTAATGATACTCATGAACTCCTCTGCTCTCACTGACAGTGGCAAGGCCAAAATTGTGCTTAAGTGTCATAAAGATAATTTTTTTTTGGTTTTCTAGTGAAACTCATGGATGGTATTGTGTCTCAGGGCTCTTTGGGTCAGTGAAATCAATCTCAGACACCTGTGCCAATTAGTTTGCCAGGTAGGTCCAGTTAAAGGAAAAACTACTAAAGAACGAGGTTACACTTTATTTAGCAGAGAACCATTTTCAAGCAATATGGGATACCTTGGACAAGGTATGTAAACCTTAGATATTTCACGAAAACGTAAGCGTGATCATTGTACTACTAAGAGATTTGTAGCTGATTCAGGGCACACACGGATTTGTGCAGATAAAGGCATAATTAAGGGATTAAGAGAGCAGTTTCTAAAATGTCATTACAGCAGAAAGGTATTTGAATCTGCTAGTGTCTCTGGAGTCCCTCGAACATCAAGGTGTAGGATCCTCCAGAGGCTTGCATTTATGCATAAACCTTCTATTCGGCCACCTTTAACCAGTGGGTCCAGAAATACATGAAGACTAATTCAAACAGTCTTGTTCACTGATGAGTGCCGTGCAACCCTGGATGGTCCAAATGGATCGAGTGGTGGATGGTTGGTGGACTTCCACCATGTCCCAACAAGGCTGCGACATCAGTAAGGAGGTGGCGGAGTCATGTTTTGGGCCGGAATTATGGGGAGAGAGCTGGTCGGCACCTTTAGGGTTCCTGAAGGTGTGAAAATGACCTCTGTAAAGTATGTGGAGATTCTGACTCACCACTTTCTTCCATGGAACAAAAATTACCAGGCTTTCTGTAACAAAATCATCTTCATGCATGCAATCTCATGCTTCAAGGAATACCCCTGCATCATTGGCTGCTATAAGCATAAAAGAAGAGAAACTCAATGGTGTGGCCCCCATCCTCCCCTGAACTATTGAGAACCTTTGAAGCATCCTCAAGCGAAAGATAAATGAGGCGGCGGGAGGCAGTTCACATCCAAACAGCTGCTCTGGGGACCTATTCTGACGTCTTGCAAAGAAATTCAAGCAGAAACTCTCCACAAACTCATAAGTTCAATGGATGCAAGAATTGTGAAGCCCCTATCAAATAAGGGGTCCTATGTTAAAATGTAACTTGGCCTTTAATGTTTATTTATGTAGATATATCCAACTGCCAGTTGATGGCTAGAGTTTGGAATCGATCATTATGCAGTGAGCCCATTCAAGGAATGGGAAAAGAGCAAAGATTACACAATGTTGCGAGAAAGTGTGTGTTTCAGCTATCGATGTTTAATTGACAATATTTAAAATATTTTATTAGGTTTTTGTCTAAAGCCCTCATAAATTGAAGGCCATGGTTCCTCGAATTCCAGGAAAAAAGGTGGCCTTTTGCCCTCCTTCCAGGTGGGTGGGGAAGTCCCATTGCCAAGTGGGAGGAGGTTTAAGTATCTCGGGATCCTTGTTCCGAGTGAGGAAAGGATGGGAGCGTTGAGATTGACCAGGCACCCGGATCGGCCCGAGTGCACGAGCAGATGCGCGTCTGCAGTTGATAGCGGTTTCCCTCCACGCCACGGCCGTTTTTGGTTGGAAGAAGGAGCTGAAGGTCGAAAGACAAAGCTCTCGTATTTTACGGTTAATCTAACGTTCTACCTCACCTATGTTCTGAGCTTTGGGTAGTGACCCGAAAGGACAGATCGCGGATGAAACATAGGCCGGTCGAAATGGTTCCTCCGAGGGTGGCTGGGCGCTCCTTAGAGAATGGTAGAGCTCAGCTCACACGGGAAGAGCTCGGAGTAGAAGCCGCTGCCTTCCTCCACGTTGAGAAAGGAGCCGCTGAGGTTGGGCTCGGGCTCTGGCTTCCGGAGCCTCCTGGACGCCCTCCCTAGGAGGTGTTTACGGCAGTTCCACCCGGAAGAGGGTCCGGGGAAAGACCCAGGAACACCGCTGGGAGGGACTTAGTCTCTCGCTGGCCTGGGGAACGCCTCGAGATCCCCCGGAGGAGTTGGAGGAGAGTTTGTCCTGGGAAAGGAAAGTTCTGGGAGTTCCCCTGCTTAGGACCCTGCCTGCCCCGCGACCCGGCCCTCGGATAAAGCGGAGAAGATGGATGGATGGATGATATGGTTTCTTGCTAGAAACTCAAAAACAATAAATTTATACCACCTCAAACACATTTCTGTTTTGAATTAAAATCGCCTATTCACCTTATTCCGTCCAGCCCACTTTTCTCTCTTTTGGCCACAGATCAGCACTTCTGGTAATGACACTTCCCATCGAATGGGAATTGCGAGGAAAAGTCCGCCACTAAATATGCTGTAAAGCAGTGGCATGCGGTGACTTTTATGGACTTTGGTGTCTTCATTAATATTTTGTGGATAACAGGAAAGCTTCATTAATATTTTGTGGATAACAGAAAAGCGATATACACCCTCATATATATATATATATATATATATATATATATATGAGGGTGGGCTTACTTACTTATCTTACTGAGCGAAATCCATATATCATATTGATGTGCTAAATGGATAAATAACCTAACGTCATCTTTCAATTGATCACACAAATTAGTATTATATGTTGTTAAATGACTGCCTGTATTTCTAACTAACATCTAGTCATTGGAAACATGAACAGAGCCTGAGCTACAAACACAGACTTGTCTCTAAAAGATAGTTTTTAAGTCCGTTTGTTGAAACTTGGCGCTGCTGTTGCTTTGCTTCTCCTCACACCTGCAAACATCCTTGATTCCCACACAGGTTTATTCAGCGTGGTTTGAGCATAGATCCATGGGTTTGAGGCTCTGTGGTCCTCAGAGTGCATGCGCAGGCCTCTAATAAAGCTGCTGTTCGCTCTAGTCCTAAAAGCCCATGTTAGAGAGCGGAGCATGAAGTGGGCCTCTGAACACGGCCACAGATTGAGACTTTGACTTCATAAGAAATAAGCGCAGCGCAGACTGACGAGAGGAACGTAAATGTTTTTGCATGTAACGCTCATCAGCCAATCACATCACAGCATTGTTTCATGAGTCCAGTGTGTGATGTTCTGATCAGAACAAACATCTCATGTCAGCTTTATATTCTAATCAACTTTTAAAAGAGCTATAAAAACATTTAATTGATTTAAAAAGCACCATTAGACTATTTGTTACAAATAATATAATAAATGTGTAAATTGTGAAAATAACTAGGCCTATTATAATTACGTATGTTATAAAATAATACTATATATTATAATATAAAGGGTAAAAGTGGCAGAAATGCTGTCTTTTCATGATAGATTAAAGCTGATGGAGTCCATCAGCTTTGATTGTTCAGCTCCCGTAGTTAGCTGTCTTGTGTTTTCAGTGTTTACTCATCTCTTGCTCCACGTTTCTTGGGATTATGTGGGTGAAACAGTGAGCAATGTGTGTAAGGTAAGTATATTTATGTACTTACCTTGCTTTTGGACATCTACTTACCTGCTACTGCTCGTTTATCCAGGTACTGTGTCTAGCTCCAGCTCCTCTTGTCGTACAGATCTCAGTGTCATCTTTCTCCTGCTCTGGGATTGGTTCCAGTCCCGCCTGCGGGCCCTAAATGCCATGTGGTTGGCCTTTTTACCTCTGGTGCAGATCAGCAGGAGCTGACATTATTAACTATAAAATTATCAGTTTTTATTCAATAGCTTTTAGGGCATTTGACCCAGTGACCTAAAACCACTTTAGAATATGGGGTTTCATTCAGTAATATTACTAGTTTTTCTTCAATAGCTTATAATTTGACCAAGTGAGCCCAAACTACTCTACTTGAATTATTTCTACAAAAGATAACAGATCATATTTTTACTTTTAATAATGTCATAATATCTTGTGCTTCTATTGTTTGTCCTATCTTGTCGTCTAGCTTCTTGGGTTGGAGGAGGCTACATTTTGGGCACAGCAGAGATGGCCTACAAGCCTTCAATGGGACTCATCTTTACTTTTACCATGATCATGTCGTACTCTATGTCTTTCATGCTCTGTAAGTATTTAAATATAGCTTTATTATGAGAGGATGCTCTTTTTTGTCTTTTTCTTTTACAAATTGTGTGTATTGGATCTGGTGTTCTGGTTGTATAGTACTAGTACACTGTCTCCTTCTGGGGGCACACAAGATGTCTTTTGACTTCATAGATTTAAAAAAAATATTTTAGACATAGACCTGTATTGTTACTACTTTTTATTTCCTCCATCAGAGGTTGGTTTGTCTGCTGTCATCTTCCGAAGAGTTACGTGATGTCGCAGTGACATGTCTTGTCAGCTACTTTACACTGCAATCTGGCCCTATAAATCCTTCCTCTCCCGGAAGGAAGATCGCGCCAAGCACCAAAAAATAAAACAGCCGAAAAGACACGTCATGTGCAACATCACTTGACTCTTCTTAGGATGACAGCAGACAAGCAGTCATAACATGTCAAGGTATGAAAACAAACCAACCTTTGATGGAGGAAATAAAAAGTATCTATAATTAAAGAGGACCAAATGAACTTTTTTGGGGTGTTGCATAGCTAGTGGTGCAGAAAGCCACCATTTTAGATGGTCCTTTATGTGAAATGCATAATATTTGCTGAATAAAAGGCACAAAAAGTAAATGCAGTAAATTGGGTTGATCTGTTTTCACTTTTATTATATTGTAATATAGTTTTAATATAGTATACAATTTTTTTTTGTGGTATTGACCTTATTCTGTCCCACCCACTTTTTCCTCTTTTTGCCACCGATCAGTACTTCCGTTGTAATCGCACTTCCAATCCAGCAGGAACTCCGCTGGTTTGAAAGGCTAACGAGGGAAAAGTCTTGCCGCTAAAATGTGCTATAAAGTGATTGATTTGTGTAAAATATACAATTCAACAATGCCAAGTCAACAAAGCACCAACTCCAATTTAGTCTGTCTTGAACTTATTTTCTCTTGAGGTCGGCAGCCCTATGCTTCCGGAATGATGTGAATAGGGTAAACACCAGAGGAAGACATGGGAATAACATTCAAATTCCACACAAAATGCTAGTTTAAAGCTGATATAGAGAAAAAGTTAAATGTTGCAGGAGAGTAAATCATCAAAATGAAGATGTTAGACTATCTTAACCAGAACAGGTAAAAACAAGAAGAATACTGCTCTTGTGTCTTTATTTTGCTCATGGCGCAAACAAACACAATTATGGATTCATCATTTGCACTTTTTTATCTATCTTTTAGGTGGCTTGGTATTTGCAAAGCCAATGAGAGAGAAAAAATGTGTCACCATGTTTGACCATTTTAAATTGAAGTATGGGAAAGTCATGACTGTTCCTCTGTGTCTGGCATCATTAGCTCTTGATTTGATGTCGACTGGTCTTATATTCATTTGCTTAGGTAAGAGTCCATAATCTCTGACTCTGAGACCCTGGGCTTGGTAATTATGGCTTCATTTTCCAGGTTCAACATTGAGCATTATTTTGGATTTGTCCTATGCGTTATGTATCTGGGTCTCTGCTGCTGTGGCCATCATCTACACTCTGATGGGAGGGCTCTACTCTGTGGCATACACAGACGTCATACAGCTCATCTTGGTGTTTGTATGCATGGTAAGGTCAATGTGCTTTTTTAAAATCTAATTTATCTTTAAATAGACTGGTCATATTCAATGTGGGAAAATGTATTGTTTTCCTGATCATCATTTCATTTTCCACTGGAACCCATATACTGGAGGCCCCTGCCTTCAGGGGGCTCTAAGCATGAAATGGCCTTTGGGGCCCTTGCCACTTCAGTGACACAGGGTCAACTATTGGTGAGTCACACTGCAAAGGCAAACAGTTCTGGAAGCTGCCAAGAAGAAGAGAGAAATCATTAGGGAGAGCTGGCCAAGCAGCAAAAGCTGTGTAATTCGATAGAGAAGCTGTTATGACAGCGCATACTAGATCCAGTGCATCCGGAAAGAATTAACAGTGCTTCCCTTTTTCCCCATTTTGTTATGTTACAGTCTTATTCCAAAATTGTTTAAGGTTGTTTGAATTCTTTGTCCGGTTTATAAAAAAAATTAATAGAAAAAAGCACATCTACAAAAGTATTCACAGCCATGACACTCAAAATTGATCATCCCTGAGATGCTTTTACAACTTGATTGGAGTCCACCTGTGGTAAATTCAGTTGATTGGACGTGATTTGGAAAAGCACACACCAGTTTATGTAAGGTCCCACAGTTAACAATTCCTTGGTCTTCATGGCTTGGTTTGTGCTCTGATATGCACTGTCAGGAGAGCAGTTTTGGGGAACATGTGCCAATTCATTTAACTTGTGAGTAGTTATTTTGTTATGCTTCTCTGCAGTGGATTTGTGTTCCCTTTGTTCTCATCAATCCCGCCATTTTGGACATAAGTCAGACTCTACTGAACAACACCCTACACGCTCCATGGATCGGAAATATAGAGCCTAAAAATGCAGGGATTCTCCTGGATGACTTTTTGTTACTGGTACGTCTTTTTTATATGCTTCCTATTCTCTCTCACCCTGATCTCTTTCATTCTCTTCCACATCTCATTTAAGGCAGTTTTTCAGTGGTTTGAAAATTATATATATATAAGAACAAGAGCATTGGTATTGCAGACTGACTATTCGCACTGCGACGCACTGCTGCTGATATTTGCCTTTCTACTACTTTCATGTTTCAAAATGCGCATTAAAACAAGGTGACGGAAACGCCGTTATTGCACTCAATTGAGAGCTAAATGTGGCAGATTGGGTTTATGAGAAACTGGATAAATGGATGCAGAGGACGGCGTTGATGCTTAGTGCTTTGGGGAAGTACGGTATTCAGTTCTTTGACAGGATATTGACCTTATTCCACCCCTCCCACTTTTCCTCTTTTTCACTAGTGATTGCCACTTCTGGTCCAGCGGGAACTCCGTTGGTTTGAATTGAGAACAAGGGAAAAGTCTTGCCGCTAAAATATGCTATAAAGTAGATTGATTTGTGTAAAATATCAAATGTTCATGTGCACCAACAAGTCAACAATGCACCGATTCCCTGGGCGCCCCAAAAACAACATTTTAGTCTGTGTAGAATTTATTTTCTCGAGATCGGCAGCCCTATGTTAACTAATATGACCGTAAGGATTACATTGTATGGCGGTGCCCAGACGGGCTTCCGGAATGAGGTGAATAGAATTGATTGACATCCGGAGGGAGCTGAACCCCAGTGCACCTCAGTACACCATTTTTTCTAATCCACATACAGTCTACATCAGAATTGATTATCTTCAATAAATAAAGATCAAAAACCACTGAGGCAATGACCCCATTCCTATAATAACACACTTTGGAGGCTGGCAATGCTACAATCAAGCTAGCTGGCTCCGCACCGGCCCAGGCCCTCCTGCTTCCAGACGCGGGCACAGGCTCTGGCTTGAGCTCTGGTTTGAGCTCTGCTGCTGCTCTGCTCTTTGGTGCCCACTCCGGCACCAGCTCTGGGTCGGACACAGTGGTGGAGATACACCTGGTGATTATGGCGGTTTTACGGGAGATTACAGACAAGATTACAAAGACAGGGGATGCAAAGATAGACGTGGCCCTGGCAGGAAATACGTGAGTTGAAATCCAAGAATGGCGAGCTACAGTGGCCGAGGAGTAGGTCTCTGACCTGAAGGACACCGTCTCTACTTTACAAGTGGCTGAACTGACAAACCAGGTGCATGTTTTGATAAACTGGATGGCCTGGAGAACCAAGAACGCAGATGTAATTTGTGGTTCGTCAGCATTCCAGAGGACACTCAGGGTAAGGATGTGGTCAAGTTAATAGAGACCTGGATCCCTGAATACCTCAAACTTCCATCATAAGCTGGGAAAATAAATATAGACCGTTTGACAAAGTCACAATTGAGTCAGGGGAGTGTTTGCTGACTGGTCTGTGAGACATGGTATCTGATTAGAACATTTCACATGAACATTCTTTCTACATTGTTTACTTCAGCTCTCAATGACGCCATGTCACGCTGTATTTTACGCAACCTAAGGGTCACCTGTTGGAAAGATAGGTCCTCTCTCCCGTCGCTCCTATGTGGGCCCGGGAGGTTCTCGCTGGGAACGGGACTCGGCTGTGTGGTGCATTAGCAATGTTAGTTTGTGGGGAAGTCGTTTTGATTGTTTAGCTCCCGAAGCATCACTTCCCGAAGCCTTTAAGTAATCTCTTACGGTGTCTTGCTCCTCGGTATGTGGGTGAGAAGAAGATTTTAAAGGCAAATATCAGTCAGTCAGTCTGCGCCATACCCGGAAGTCCCAACTTGTCCTCTTAAGTATACAAACCTGTGTCCTTGTATACTGATGCTTGTTTATTCTTTCTACGAGCTAAGGTTAACCCTCGAATGTCAACAGAAGGAAGTAACTAGTCAATAAGTGAAACACTGTAGACAATTTGAAATTAAGGAATTTTTGGTTCCAACACAGTGGCGATACAGTACCTCTCAAAGTACAGAGGTCAATTTCTGACCTATAGTCCAGTCATGATTTTAGGTTATGTACAGCATTTTAGCTCTGACTATTTTTATTTGTAAAACTTTTTAGGGCTTGGGGTCTTTGGGATACCAGAGCTTGCACCAGAGAACGATAGCTGCCAATTCTCTTCGCACGGCCAAGATCATCTGCTGTTCTGCTGCTGTCCTGTTCATTATATTTGGGATTCCCCCGATGCTGCTGGGTGCTGCAGCTGCCTCTACAGGTATTATTTAATTATTTGAATCATATAGATATTAAGTTTAGAAAGCACAGTGCTTAATCAAGTCACACGTTACATTATATCTAAACCAAGGACTAAAATCTGTGCACAGTGGTATACTGGTTACTTCCGTACAGTCAGCGAAATCATTTCCTCCTCAATTCTTTCTCAATGGCAGTGGTTCTAAAACTGGAATGGTACGTTTTTTGTACCATTGATGGTATGTGGACACTTTTCAGGTGGTACGTATATTCCTCTATTAAAATATTTGCTGAATATTTTAAAGAACATTTTTGTCCCTGTTTTGGTTTGTCCTTGTTTAGAACTTGAAAAGCAATTGTGTGGTCCTAATTACAAAAATTTACACACTGAACTGTTATGAATGAACCAAAATGAGTTGTAAATATGTAAATATTGCATGGATGTCTGTGTGATAGTGTTTTCGAGAGGGACTGGTTGTACTAAATGAATGACTGGATGAGTGATTGTATACTTGAAATTTGTTTTATTTTTTATAAATATATATATGTGTATGTGCGCAAGCAGCAATGATCGGCCCTCGCCACGCCGCCGCCCGCAACACAAGAGAGATACAGACCACAGATGTTGGTAGATGCGATGTGAAGACGCGAAAGCTGCTCTCCATGCATGGAGGGAACCACCCAAAATCCAGCACCCTGAGACTGTACACTAGCCGTAAAGATGGAGGCCGTGGAGCAGTGAGTGTGAAAGTCACTATCCACGATTAAACCTGATACACAAGTACATCAAGGACAAGGCCCTAACAGATGACGTGCTCAGTGAATGTCTCAGGTAATGGGGAACAGAGGATGAGGTGCTGGAGGAGGGACCATCATGGGAGGACAAGCCCCTACATGTACCACCAGAACATAACCGAAGCTGATATCAAGAAATCCTACCAATGGCTAGAGCGGGCCGGTCTGAAGAACAGCACAGAGGCACTCATCATGGCTGCAAAGGAACAAGCCCTGAGCACCAGAGCAATAGAGGCCCAGATCTACCACACCAGACAAGACCCAAGGTGTAGGTTGTGCAAAGGGGCCCCCGAGACAATGGCGATACCAAGGGCTCAGAGAAGAGCTGGAGAAGGTATGGAAGGTGAAGGCGAGAGTGGTGCCCGTGGTCATCGGAGCTATATATATATATATATATATATATATAAAATCTATATCTCTCTTCCCATTGAGATTCAGAAAGAGCCTAGCCAAGGTAGCAGCCAACATGGTCAATAGCAGGACCAGTTCAAGGTCCCCCTGTATTTCCCTGCTGCGCCCCTGATCCAACTATCATTCACAGTCAATGGATCACACTAGCCCTTTTGCTCCTCTGCCTGACAAATGCATTAGAAAACACAAAATGCAGCAAACTGTTTGTCAGAAAGATGGCAGCTGGACGCACGTCATTTCTTATTCCATTTTGTTTCTAATTGAATATGAGGTAGATTTTCATCAGCCGAATACTGTTTTGCTCCTTGTGGATCGTAGATTACAAATGTGGAGTTGCTCTAGCTGTGCCGCTGACCTGTATGAGTCTGTTTTAAAATTGTGGCTTGTACAGTTGCGCTGCTTGTTTGCAGAGAGACAGCCACAACACATTTGTCGAGTTCTGATGTTAGTTTAGAAATGATAAAGAAAGAAAAAGTAGGCTTCCTATTTAATTGCAAAAGGAACATTGCAGCTTCTGCACAAATGGTCTAATCTGTCATTAAATTCAAACTAGTCAAACTGGTAGAGCTCGTAGGACTGTAGGCGGTACTGTTTATAAGACACATGTAGCCAATTATATCTTTACATTGTGCAGGTTTCCTGCTGCTTGTTTTAATAAAGCACTGACGAGTCAAAGTTCACATGCTCTCTCACTCTCTCTGTCGTTCTCCGGAGCATGTGGCCCTCCAAGCGGTTGTGGCCGTGAACATTCGCTTAGTTTGTTTTTGCCATGGGCTGTCAGTACGCTACAGAAAATGACAACATTTAACATTGTAAGTACGACTCTCTCAAGAAAAACAAATCTCGATCACAACATTTTTACAATTTTCTTGAATTTATCAAGTGACACTACTGATTCCAATGGTCTTTAAATTATTCCGAGACAAGCACTAGGAAAAAGCTGATTTTCCCATTTCTTTGAAGCACATATAAAAGTAGTTGGGGGACTTCCGGGATGATGGCATTTTAGTGCGGACTAGGCTGCGGTCAAATCCGTGGAAATAATCCCGAGTTCACCTGGGGAGAACCAATATTTTCACGTGGGAGCAGAGATATGAAGAGACCGGAAACTTATTTTGTGCAGATGTCTAAGAAAAACGCCCGAGACTCATGCTAGCAACACTGTACCTAAGGTAGCTAACTCTGCTCCGGTGTCCGAGTTTATCTCCTTATGATCCTTATGTATTTAAAACAAGGACAGTGCCCTGATAATCTCCAAGGAAAAAGATGCTTTGTACCAGAATGCACCTCACACACTAGAAATAAAAAAATCTACTACTTATATGTGCATTATACATAATTCATCATTAGTTAATCCTCCTGAACATACAGTTCAAACCCCATCCTCAGTAATACCTCCTAAAATACAGCTATACAGTTCATAAGTCATCACTGACAAATCCTCCTGCAAACATAATAGTAACATTCATCAGTAAGCACCAATTAAGACAGTGAGGAAATACATCTTTAAAATTCATAAACGTTATGTTCACACTGCGTTGTTCATTGCAAGATGCAAGATTGCCAAGGCATTGTAAAAGGAATTGTAACCAGTAGCCTGTCTTCACCATCCATGGTCTTCACCTGCAGCAGCGGTGTGAGCCACGCCCACCACATCTGTATCCTTCCACTTGATCTGGCATGTGTGGTTGTGTCTGAATTCCGGGTCTGCACGCTACGAAGGCCACATTTGAAGGCTGGTTGCATCACTTCCTGCGCGACAAGGCTGTCCCATTTCATGCAGCCCACAAATGCGGCGTTTCCATGGAGATTGGCCATGAACAAAGGCAGTGAAAATGCACACTTCGCGGCCTTATATATCCCACAATGCACTGCGCGGTGCTAGTCAGATGTTTTTAAAACAGGCGGAGCGAAACAGCGCCCCCCGACAGCGGAGGAAACATGTAAGTACACGCACGAGTGTTGTCATAAAATAAGGGCAGAACACTCCCAAAACTTTAAAATTAGCTGCAATTTACAATTAAAACCAAACTTCTTTTAATGTGTTTTGAGACCAGTTAAACCAGGGGGGTCCAAACTTTTTTCACTAAGGGCCGCATTTTTAAACTTATACAGAGCAGAGGGCCACAGACAACCCGACAATGAAGTGAATCATTTGGAATTTTGCATTTGACATAGTTTTGCTGAGCCTCCACACCTTTAATAAGACTTGGAACATTAATATTAGGTTGGTATGACATCAAAATTCTCGCATTTTTCCAATTTTACTGTAAAAAGTACTACTTTTAGTTTTTTGCACCAACTTAGCAGCAAGCCGGAAGGCCAACAAAATTGGTCTGAGGGCCGCATTTGGCCCCCCGGGCCGTAGTTTGGACATGCCTGACTTAAACCAATGAATCGGGAATAAAAACGTTTAGTCTTAATTATGGTTTCTGTTGACTGCCATAAGTGAGGCGTTGTGAACATGACAAACAAGCTCTATTCTGATCATTAAATATTATGTCTCCAGAAACACAGATATCTCTCTTTCTAAAGTGACTTCAATGCACATATTACCTTTCATGTATTCCCTTGTCAATATAAAATCCCATTCTGAAATTAACAAGGCACATTTCATTTCACTTTTGGACAGTTATCACAGGAACATTGGTAATTATGATATTTTACAAGAGCTGAACATAGAAAAAAGATTTGGGTGAGATAAACTAACTAAACTAAAACTCTCTTGGGCTCGAAGTCAGAATATTTTATCCTTGGTGCGTGCTCTTTTTAATACTTCCATGTGCGTAAATTTGCGTGGCGTTAGCATAAGAGGCGAGTCATGGTTGCTAGGTGACGGAGTGGCTCCGTGGTCTAGGCTAGTCCCGTTTTGGCACGGACTTTGCGGTCCACGGAGGATACCCCGAAGACCAGCCTCCGTCGGCTGGGTCCTTTGGAGCATGCAGACCCGGAATTCAGACACAGACCGTGTCATGTGGACGTAAGCTCCCCACAACTTAAACTGGCCAGATGATCCCACCGACAAATAAGACCAGAGAAGGCGCATTGGCGTTTGTTTGGACTTTATTGACTGTAGATCATTCTAGTAATGATTATGTATGTGTTATTTGTTTACTATCAGATGCCGTACTTGTTAACAGGGCGCATGCTCCACCTTTCGGTAGGTGTTTTAGGAAGTGGTTCTACACTGCCGACACAGCCACGTTGTAAAGCTGCTGTTATAATGTTTGATTAAACACAAGCTAAACCTTGCCAATGACTCCTCACTCATTCCGACATTGTGTCAGAAGATGTCTCGGACCTATCGACTGTGAGTTTTTTGTCGTAATTTTTGTGCAAATCCCGATATCAAAGAAAATAAGCGTTACAACTAGCTAACGTGATGGCGAAGGGATTTTGCAGACCCAGAGCTGCTCGTTTTAGAAGGCGACTTAACCGAGAATTGTTTTTGAAAGGGAATATGACATTTTCATAGAGGCATCGCACTCAGACAAAACTGCGAAGACAAACGTATACATTCTCCTCAATCTCGCAGGAGCAGAAGCCATTGAACGGGAGCGATCATTCGTCAGAAGTTAGAGCACCAGGTGATGGAGCTGTCCTCGCCCAAGCCGAGTACAGAGAAGACCCCGAGTGTCTCCAAAGGAAATTTCGGGAAATGTGCAACCCGCAACACAACAAAACACTGGAAAGGCACAAGTTTCACACACAAAATCAAAAACAAGGTGAGACAATCGAGTCGTTCATTAGTGAAAATAAAAGCCAAAAGTTATCACTTTGGAGAGCTAACAGATGAACTTATTTGTGATAAAATCGTGTGTGGCATAAACAATGTTAGTATCAGAAAGGCCCTGTTGATAGTGACTTAACACTTGACAAAGCCATTTCCATCTGCCGCATTTATGAAGTGACTGAGGAGAATACGAAAGCCTTGGCAAAACAGGCAGTCACCTCCGTGGATGCACTAGAAAAGGCTCCACTGGAGGGAACCTAAGAGCAAGGTTTAGACACGGAAACAAACCAGATACAAAGCTCATTTCAAATTGTAACAATTGTGGAGGCAGTCACCCACCACAAAGAGACAAATGTCCAGCATTTGGCCAACAATGCCACAAATGCAAAAAGATGAATCACTACAAAAAGTGCTGCAAATCCAAACCAGCCAGCCAACGTTTTGAAAAGAAATGTTTTACAAAATGCTAAAACAGGAAACATGTGCACAACTTGGATGTAGAGCAGCCAGACTACACAGTCTCTGATGACACTTTCTACGTGGATGGTGTGATTGTGGACACTGTGAATACACAATTGGACAATAGTGATGAAGGTTTTGTGACTCTACATGTCAATCACAAACCCATCGAAGTGAAAATTGACACAGGTGCTAAATGCAATGTAATGGCAAAAGACACTTACCAAACGCTTTCTGGATGCAAAATTATAAACTGTGGCACAAACACCAATCTTGTCGCATATGGAGGCAGCAAAATAGAAATTGCAGGTTTTGTCACAATGCCATGTCACTTTGATGGACAGCAACACACGCTACCTTTCGTCCTAGTAGAGCGTGATGTACTACCACTGCTTGGATTTCGCTCATGTATGCGCCTCGGACTGGTCACACTAAGTCCTCATGTTCACCTAATCAGCACGGAGACTAAAACAGACTTTGTCAAAACTATCAAAGAACAATACAGGGATGTGTTCAGCAATGAACTAGGGGAACTGCCAATAACGTACTCTGACACTGGATCCAGATGTTCAGCCAGTCGTCCACCCAGCTCATCACATACCATTGGCAATGCAGACTCGAGTAAAAGCAGAGCTTGACAACATGACAAAGAAAGACGTCATCACTCCTGTCTCCAAGCCCACAGACTGGGTCTCGTCAATGGTCGCAGCACACAAAAAAGACAAAGAAGAGATAAGGCTGTGCATTAATCCTAAAGACTTGAACACTGCTCTAAAGAGACCCCACTACCCGATGCGTAGTGTGGAAGAAGTTGCCAATCAAATGTCAGGTGCAACTCTGTTTTCAGTGCTTGATGCGAAAAACTCGTTTTGGCAAATAAAGCTAGATCAAAAGTCATCCATGCTCACAACATTCAGCACACCTTTTGGGCGCTACAGGTTCCTCCGCATGCCATTTAGCATAAACTCAGCAAGTGAAGTCTTCCAGCGCTCAATGGAACAGCTGTTTGTCGGATACCCATGTACTATCATAGTCAACAATATAATCGTGGGAGGTCGAGATTCTGCTGAACATGACTCCAACCTAAAGAAAGTGCTTGACAGTGCATGTGAGCTCAAACTCAAACTAAACCCGCAAAAGTGCAAGTTTCGCCTTGACCAAGTATGTTATGTGGGACACATGTTCACAAAAGAGGGTTTAAAGGCTGATCCAAGAAAGACTGAAGCGATCTCAAATATGCCTGTCCCAGACGATTCTCTCACCGTGCAACGTTTCCTTGGCATGGTGAATTATCTTGGGAAGTTCATCCCAAACCTCAGCAGTATTGCTGCACCGCTCAGACAGCTCACTCATAAGGACACTGAGTAGTGCTGGCTTCCACAACATCAACAAGCTTTTGACAACCTCAAGTCATGTCATCTAGCTCACCAGTCCTGTCATACTATGATGACAAAAAGCCAGTGACATTGACCTGCGATGCATTACGTTATGGACTGGGTGCGGCCTGTTTGCAAAATGAAAAATCTGTTGCATATGCATCTAGAACTCTCTCAGATACAGAAACCCGCTATGCACAGATTGAAAAAAGAACTGCTTGCAGTCGTCTTTGGCTGCTCAAAGTTCAAAGACTACATTTATGGGAAGCACACAGTCATTGAAACAGACCATCAGAACCCTAGTCACCATCCTGAAGAAGCCAATCCACACAGTTCCATCTCGCTTGCAAAGGATGCTACTTCGGCTACAAGCTTATGACATCACTCTAGTCTACAAAAAGGGAAAGCACATGTATCTAGCCGATACCCTGTCAAGAGCTCCAAACAATACCGTCTCCCAGACTCTAAGACAGACAACACATTTCAAGTGATGTCTGTCAGTTTCATTTCCACAGCCAGGCTCGAAGAGCTCAGGGCACATACAACTAGAGACAAACTTCTTCAAACTCTCAGTGCTGTGATTCAGAACGGATGGCCGAACAAGGAACGCCAGGTACCTCTTTCTATCCAACCATTCTTTCACTACAGGGATGAGCTCGTAGTGGAAGATGGCATTGTCGTTAAAGGCCACAGACCAGTTATTCCAGACACACTACAGCATGAGTATAGCCAGATCATGCACACAAAGGTCACCCCGGCCTTGACTCAACAAAGTGCAAGGCCAGGAGCACGGTGTTTTGGCCAACCATGAACAAGGACATTACAAAAGAGTTACTGTCTTGTGCAGTATGCAACAGTACTCGTTCACACCAACAATAAGAACCTCTGCAACCGCATCCGGTTCCAACTCTACCATGGTCCACAGTTGCCACCGAGCTATTTGAATGGCATGGTCAACAATATTCAGTACTGGTAGACTCATATTCAGGGTGGTTTGAAATCGACATTCTCCGTGACACGTCCTCAGCAAATGTGATCAAAAAGCTAAAGAGACATTTTTCTGTTCATGGAGCACCTCACACCCTGATCTCAGAAAATGCGAGACAGTACACAAGCCAACGTTTCAAGGAGTTTGCTGAACAATGGGACTTTGTTCACGTCACCAGCAGTCCAGAATATCCACAATCAAACGGACTAGCTGAACGTGCAGTTCGCAGCGCCAAACAGCTAATGGAGAAGTCCCATAGAGATGGATCAGATGTTTTTTCCAACCTGCTAAACATCAGAAACATCCCTCGCGACATCACACTAGGCTCACCTGTGGAACACTCTGTTTCACCAACACGGCATTTCCTCTCAACACCTGACTAAAATTCGACATCCTCCTGTCGAGCCATACCACCTCTGCACGTCGACACCACTGACTCTTGCCCACAGTCGCCAGATGCGGTTAACCGGGCACTCTTCCGCCCTCTCCGCAGGCCCAACAGGCGTCCCGCCCCTCCCAGCCGACTACTCGACAGTCCACGAGTGAGAATTTAAGAGCTCTCTCTCCCACCAAAGTGTCACAAGGAGTTACCTCATATGTGATACGCTCAGGTCCGATTTGTAAGCCAAATCCCAAGTATAAGGACTAAATGTTTGTGTTGTTGAAAAAATAAAAAGTAATGTAAGGAATGTGACAATGTATATTTTCATGCCTAGATTTCATGTTTGTGTGCTACTTCCAAAATTAATACGTATGGCACTTGAATGTATTTTGAAATTCAATGACATCCAATGACATGATACATTCAATTTCTAACCAGTTGTACAATTTATTTACTAACCAATGTCACTCCTTTGTAAGTCATGACCAGACTGTTCATATAGAAATTTCACCAGCTGTTCAATTACTGTTTGTCATATCAGACTGTAAGGTTCATTTTTCTATAGAAGGCACTAACTAAAAGGAGGGGGATGTAGATCATTCTAGTAATGATTATGTATGTGTTATTTGTTCACAATCAGATGCCGTACTTGTTAACAGGGCACATGCTCCACCTTTCCGGTAGGTGTTTTAGGAAGTGGTTCTACACTGCCGACACAGCCACGTTGTAAAGCTTCTGTTATAATGTTTGATTAAACACAAGCTAAACCTTGCCAATGACTCCTCACTCATTCCGACATTGACCAAAAACACTAGTTCCGCTTGGCTATACGGGGTATAATCATATAATCTTTCTATGAGAAAACATTTTTCACAAACGTGATGCGAGTACAGCGCCAGATCTCCTCTGGGAACTTGCAGCTGTTCAGACCAGCGACCAAAACAGTGGTTTGTCGCCGTGAGCAAACCAGAAGGACTCGTCACAGAGCTGCCTTGCCTGTGATATCACTTGTGTACGCAATGACTGGAAACATTTGTGTAAACTACAAAAAGAAACAATCCCGTGTCCGCTCATTTCCTCCTTGGAGCCAGGCCAAAGCCCCGCCTCGTCTCCCAGTAATCTAACCGGTGAGATAAACCCTGCTCCGGCGCTAGCCTCTGGGCATTGACGCAGGGGTTGCGCCGCTTCTATCCGCCCAGGCCATCGCTCCAGATCAGGAGACGCAGGGCAGGATAGCTTTATGGGAGATTACTGGCAAGATTAGAAGACGGTGGACACAAAGATAGACGCGCACTTGGCGAACACTTTAACAACTACTCAGCGAAGTTGTTAAAGTGGTCAATAAACGCAAAGCTTCTGATCCGATGAGAAAGAACGTGGAATATTCTCCCTTTAGTTTCTTTATATCGATGAAAGGGACCTGGACTGTCTGGATACAGTACTGCAGGCTATTATGTTGTGAGTAACGAAGAATTGCCATTTCAGACTGGAACCAGACGTCTTATGGCTCTCCGTCTCCATATGAACGAGGAGAAGCCGCTCGAGTCCTGCCCATCTCCCTGCAGCACCTCAGTCCATCCTACATCTCCGTCGTTGGGATCGGCTGTGTGGCTGCTGCCGTCATGTCCTCTGCAGACACTGTGATGCTGTCCGGTGCAGCAGTTTTCACAGTTAACCTTTACAAGAGCATAATAAGGCCTCAGGTAAGATAAAATACTTGTAGATGTTTATTTGATAAAAAAAAAAAAAAAAAAAGGAGGCAACACGTTCTAAAATTCGGTCAGACCACCTTTAGCTTTGATTACAGCACACAATCGCTGTTACATAGTTTCAATAAAGCTTCTGCAATATTTATTTCCATCCAGTATTGCATTATTTTTAACCAATTGATCTTGTATTGTATTTTCTACAGGCATCTGAAAAGGAGCTCAAAATTGTTATCCGCGTGTCCGTGGTGGGAGTAGGCATAATAGGGACATTTCTCACCAATCACAAAAACGGTAATAATTTTGTATTGGTTCATTGGTGCAGAAATTGCCTACAACGTAATCTTCCCTCAGTTAGTCTGTGTCCTCTTTTTTAACATCACAAATTGTTTATGGAGCTATGATGGGCTTTCTCGTGGGAATAACTTTAAGGCTTCTGAGTGGAGACCCAGCTATAGGTCTGCCTGTGATACTACATTTCCCAGGATGCACTCTGGAGGACGGTGTCTATGTGCAGTACTCTCCAGTTAAAACCATCTGCATGCTGTGTGCCCTGGCATCAATCTTGTTCTTCTCCTACCTGGCTTCTGAGGTTTTCAACAGAGGTCTGCTTCCAGAGACCTGGGACGTGTTTCAGGTCAAACTGCAGCACTTACCCCTTCACCTGCTCCACTAGAGGGAGCTCAAGAGCACACTAAGGATGTGGATGATTGTGAGATGGAACTCACAGAGCCAATGATGAGCTCCTAATTTAGTATTGTATTTTTTAAGCCAAAATGATAAGGGACATTTGTTTATGCGATTGAGTGAAAGACACATGTGAGCTTCTATAAATTACTAAATAAAAATACATAATTATTATGTGCTTCTTCTCCTTTATTTATTACTTTTATAGTAATAATACTTTTATTACTTTTATATATATATATATATATATATATATATATATATATATATATGCAGGACTGTCTTGGTTGACACGTCTCTGCAACATCGCGTGGCGGTCAGGGACGGTGCCTCTGGACTGGCAGACTGGGGTGGTGGTCCCTCTGTTCAAGACGGGGGACCGGAGGTGTGTTCCAACTATAGAGGGATCACACTCCTCAGCCTCCCTGGTAAGGTCTATTCCAGGGTACTGGAGAGGAGAATCCGACCGATAGTCGAACCTCGGATTCAGGAGGAGCAGAGTGGTTTTCGTCCTGGTCGTGGAACACTGGACCAGCTCTGTACTCTCCATCGGGTGCTTGAGGGTTCATGGGAGTTTGCCCAACCTGTCCACATGTGCTTTGTGGATCTAGAGAAGGCTTTCGACCGTGTCCCACGGGGTGCCCTTTGGGGGGTGCTGCGGGAGTACGGGGTCCAGGGCCTTTTGCTCAGGGCTGTCCGGTCCCTGTATGACCGGAGCAGGAGCTGTGTTCGCATTGCCGGCAGTAAGTCAGACCTGTTCCCAGTGCGTGTTGGGCTCCGCCAGGGCTGCCCTTTGTCACCGGTTCTGTTCATTGTTTTTATGAACAGAATTTCTAGGCGCAGTCAGGGGTCGGAGGGGTCCGGTTTGGGGAACACAGGATCTCATCTCTGCTGTTTGCAGATGATGTTGTCCTGATGGCTCCATCAAACCTGGACCTGCAACATGCTCTGGGACGGTTTGCAGCCGAGTGTGTGAAGCAGCTGGGATGAGAATCAGCACCTCCAAATCTGAGGCCATGGTTCTCAACCGGAAAAAGGTGGCTTGCCCTCTCCGGGTGGGTGGGGAGTCCTTGCCCCAAGTGGAGGAGTTTAAGTATCTCGGGGTCTTGTTCACGGGTGAGGGAAGGATGGAGCGTGAGATTGACAGGCGGAACGGTGCAGCGTCCGCAGTGATGCGGTCGCTGCATCGGACTGTTGTGGTAAAGAAGGAGCTGAGTCGAAAGACAAAGCTCTCGATTTTCTGGTCAATCTACGTCCTACCCTCACCTATGGTCATGAGCTTTGGGTAGTGACCGAAAGGACAAGATCGCGGATACAAGCGGTCGAAATGAGTTTCCTCCGCAGGGTGGCTGGGCGCTCCCTTAGAGATAGGGTGAGGAGCTCAGTCACACGGGAGGAGCTCGGAGTAGAGCCGCTGCTCCTCCACGTCGAGAGGAGCCAGCTGAGGTGGCTCGGGCATCTGTTCCGGATGCCCGTGACCCGGACCCGGATAGAGCGGAAGAAGATGGATGGATATATATATATATATATATATATATATATATATTATATTATATATATATATAAAAAATCCTTTTTCACCCTCCGCGGGTGGTCTCATCCCATATTCTAAGCTTGGGTCTTCTACCAGAGGCCTGGGGGCTTGAGGATTCTGCGCCTTAGACTGATCTGGACTGAGATGTCTGTTTTTCCAGGGATCCGTTGTAGCCACTTCTTTGGGGGTCACTGCCCCGAGTTCTCCGATGACCACGGGCACCACTTTCCCCTTCACCCTCCACGCCTTCTCCAGCTCTTTTCTGAGCCCTTGTTATTTCTATAGTTTCTCATGTTCCTTTTTCCTGATGCTTCCATCACTTGGTATTGCCATGTCAACCACAACGGCTCTCCTCTGCTGTTTATCCACCACCACAATGTCTGGTTGTTTTTATATACAAAATCTCTATCTATAAAGTAGCAGTATTGTACTCTCCCCATTGTGAGTAAGTTAAGTGGTACAAATGTTATTTTATTATGTTATAATGAAACATTTGAATATTTGCCTTTCTTCTTGTTACCTTCAGATATGATAGTTTTGGTCATAATTGTTATCTCCAAACAGCTACTCAGAACTATGTAGTATGTCCTCCAAACTCTGTTTGTCATTACTCAAGAATTTATTTAGGTCAGTATTTTAGCTCTATTGAAATTTACTGCCTTCATGTTCTCTGGAGATGATCTTTTCCACAATTACAAGTGTGTTCTGCTCAAGTGGCAAAATGAAAGGATATAGATTGAAAGGAACCGATGTTTACCCGTGTGGTCACATGACACAATGCATATATAGTGAAATAAGTCCGTAACTTTAGGAAACAGTTTAAAATTCAGAGCACTTGGACTGTAAATTGTAAAGTTTTCATCAAGTTAAATGGTTTGCCATAATCGTAATCAGAAGTATGAAGGAACTGGACAAAGACAGTAACATCAACGGCTCTAACCAGAGGTAACAAACACTCATGACCACAAACTACTCATTCTTGTCTGAGAACGATAGTAGCCTCTCTGTGCAGATTAATGTATCTTTCAACTCGGAACTGCGCATGTTTGAATACACAGATCATAACTCGCAGGATTTGGAACAGGATATAGACCCGGATAATATCTTATTTTTGAACATGAACAATAGCTCTTATTATACTGAAAAAATCTTGAAGCTTCTGAGTTTGTGTGAAAGCAGAACATTTGAAAAAATATATAAAATATGTTATGGCCATTTTGCAATGCAATGTTAATATCCATGAAATTATTTTCTCCATCATTTTATTCATTTTCAATATGTACATGTGACCTGTGGGATATTGCTGAAATGTGGCTTGTGAATGTTGTTGTTTTTTGGTTTGTTTGTTTTTTCTCAGATATTACCATTCAAAAGTCCCTTCCTTTAGAGCAGGCTGTGCTTCTTCAGGAGTGCTCATTTAATATCAGCTGTTTTACCAGATGATCATTATGCTGTGGTCTACTGAGGATGAAGCCTCAAGAAGAAGAACAAAGGATGAATAAGGCAGGCTCTGTGGTGCTCACATTTGTGACTGAAGAGAAGCCTCAACAAACTCCACCATGGACAACCATGCACCTTCACTGAACAGGAGAGCACCTTTTGGCACTGGCTGTTGTCTCTGTTCTGCCCAATGGAATTAATTTCTGGTTATACTGTGAAATGTGTTTTAACTGTTGTTTACCATGGTTTTCTTGACTATATAACTATAAACTTACAAATATGAAAAATGTGTGGTGTTATAAGCAATGTGATTGTGCTGGATGTTTTTCTTTTTAAATGTATTTATTGACCTTTACTTAACCAGGTGGGAACCCATTGAGATTGAGACCTGGGGCAAATGATTAGTTGAAGTTAAGTATTGGATGGTTTGCCTTTTTGTGATGATGAATTTCAAGAAACAAAACATTATCAAACATTTATAAAGACGTGTTTATGTAAGTAGCACAAGTACCTCAAGTACCTTAAAAGAACTATGTGCCTTCCAATATTTTGAATTTATTTATCTTGTGTATCCTGTAACCTCAATACATTTCCATTCTTTAACTAATTAAAGGTGGAAAAACTTAAACCAAATATGTTCACATTACACTGAACACATTACAAATACAGAATACACATTATGAATATATTACATTTTTTTTAAATTTGTAACATTCACATTTTTACCACTTTGCGCTGTTCTTTAGATAGGAACCAATAAAATACGTAATTATCAATACATTTAGACATAATACATTTTATAGTAATGAATTCATTAGTCAGTGTTTCTTACAAACAGTAAGTGGCTCTTTCTCAAACAGGCTCTTTCTATGATCGAGAAGAGAACTGCAGCGCGAGACTGCGGCTAAGCGACAAATAATATGTTTTGTACAAGAAGAGTGGGCCAACAATGGATTTGATGGGGCAAATGCTTGTAATGCAAATCAAAGTAGACTGCTAAATGTAGGTATGTTTTTGAAATCCCTTTGCAAGCTAATCAAAATTAATTAAATGTAAATGCGGTGATTTGGTCCAAAACGGGGGTGCTTTTTGGTTTAAGATTTTTTGATTTAAGATTAAATCCCAATTTATTTTGAGTGAGTTACTGTGTAACCTCAGTCGTGCATGCGGATAAAACGTTGGCAGCGGACACCTGAACAGATTAAAGGCAAGTCATTTCTTGAGACAAATCTGCAACAGTCTCAGTTTTCAACCCTGAGGTAGCCCATGCAGATATTGTGTGAAAGGGGCCAAGGACACTTTTGTGTTTCCTACCCTGAAGAAAAGAGGAAGCCCAATCTACTGCCTAAAGGAAGATGTTAAATGATTACATTTTGGATAAAAGTAGGCTGTGACTGACCGTTGCTAAGGGTTTTTTAGATTGAGAAATACCTTTTATACCACACCCCTATCCAGGACTTACCTTTTTATGAAACAATATTTTGCAGTTTCTTACTAGATAAAGAATATTCTTTAGTATCGTTTTGTTGTTTCTTGGAGATTATGTAGTTACTTTTAGAATTAGGCTACATTTGGGTCTGTCCCGTTCACATGCAGTGCTCCTCGTTCACCCCAAACGCACACTTCCCCGTTGTGCTCTGCAGTGCCCATATGCGCTTTTTAATCCAATTCCAACACATGCCCGGTCTCCCCCCCCAACCAACTACACATATTGCACAAATTTCAGCAGTGAATTAAAACTTAAAAAAGGCTCATAAATAAACTAATTTAAATTGCCAGATGAATTATAAAATAGCATCAATAAAATAAATAATTATTTTTAGGATTTGTTTTTCCAGAAAGTCTTTTTATTAACCAGATTTGGTTACAAACAGAAAAATCACTGACACAGTATTGCTAAAAACTGACATTTTGCTGTAATCATCTCTTAAGCAATGTATGTAAATAATAGTAATAAAAAAGACAACAGTTTTCCCAATCCCTCTAAAAATATTATTATTTTTTAATTATTTTTCTTTAAAATAATCTTTTCTCATATTTCTGTGTTTTATATATAGCACCATTTCTATATAGCTCTATACTAGCCTCAGCCATATTTCTAGCTTTAGTCAATCAATTGTTTTTCAGTATTTAGTGTATTATTAAGTCATCTTAAAAGTAACATAAATTGTCAACTAAAATATAAGGTGTATAAGCTGATAATAATAATAATAATAGTAGTAGTAATACAATATCAGTCCATCCACTACATATTTAAATGCAAGCAGCAATTCTGAATTATTTTTGTTGTTGTTGCTAGTACATCAGTCTTACATACAATTAAGTGCTAAAGCAGACAAGCTCTGTCTATCTACAGAAAGCAGCACTGTTTCAAAAAAGGCAAGCCACTGGACTTCACATTCAATGCAGTTTATAGTAGCGGCAAAAACACAACTACAAAGAAAAAGAGCTCAAAATTACAGGGTATTAAATAAATAATAATATGCTGAGTTGTTTTAATTTAGATTTTTGGCACACACATAGTCCCCAAAGGGAGAAGATAGGAGTTGCAATTGGACTATTTATTTTATAGCAATAAACTATTTGTCTATTTTCAAATGGACGATGTATCGGGAGTGAAATTGAATTGAATATTGTGCATAACACTTCACATTAATAGACAGAGAGGACAATACATAAAAGAATGGGAGCTGAAACCATATATTTGTATATTTACAGGAGAATTCTGAGAATAATGACAACATAATTATGTTAAATGTGTATGCAAAATCAAAATGTATTAAATCAAATACAGGGACTATGCTCAGGGCCGCTGCTCGCCATTTGGGTGTGCTAAGCAAAAATGCTCAGTGGTGCCCCCATAGCCATATATATATATATATATATATATATATATATATATATATATATATATATATATATATATATATATATATATATATATATATATGGATTATATAATGTCCTGTATTCTGGTGCATTTTATATAATAACAGTAGTATAGTAATATTATGAGGGCCCCCCACAGTCCCTAAATGTCCCTCCTCCGCCCCTGCTCCAGCATCATCCGAAGCCCTTTCCTCTTCTTTTGCATTAAATCTATTGCATTTATGAAAATATGTTTTAGGTGCTGCCCAGTGGTCGAGTGGTTAAGGCACAGCACATGTATACCTTGCTCCGAGTGCAACCGGTCGTGAGTTTGATTCCTGACTCTGACATTTACTGCATCTCCTCCCTTCTCTCTTATCCCCCATTTCACTCTGAACTTTCCTGTCAATATAGCCTATGGGCAACAACATCTTAAAAAAAGAAAAGAAAAAGAAAACATGATTTAGACATTTGTAAAAAGTTGAACCAATTTGGATTCGCGCAGAGAGCCGCACCAGGAGCCATCACTCTTGTTCTATTTGCTCTTCTTCACTGTTTCTAGTTGAATATGAGGTGTCCTGTACATTACTATATGGCTCAAATTGGATCTGTGATCAGCAATATTAAATTAATGTATGACAATTGTATACAATGTAGAGCGATTTCTAAAGAGGGAGAGTGTGGCTATAAATGACCATGTAGTTTTGCTCATATTGGGTCATTACTATTCATTAACAAAGTGCATATTAAAGATCTATTAGTAATTTTATTAGTGTGATTAATCTTCTACATTATGTATGTCTTTGGCGTGAAAGCTAGGAGTGCTAACTAACTCCCTGATCGCTCCACTCATTCTTTCTGCACTGATGGCAGTGCCACAAAATTATATTCAAGTTTTATCAACACTGTTGGGTACCTTTGGAAAATGAATCTACTGCAGGAACTATGTCAATTTGAGTAGTGATTTAAGCCTCCACATGGCTTAAGTAAACACTGAACCCATATGTTTCTTCAGATACAACTCCATGCACTTCAAGATCTCCAGTATGTGAACAATTCTGAAACTTCACTTAAGCCTCTGAGTCACATTGGCCAGAGCTACAGCAAAAGCTTGAACTGCAGAAAAGGGATACTGAAAATCTAAAATATAGGCATTTCCATCGATCCGTCCAAACTGCATTACCTACAAAGACAAAAACATTCAATATTTTACCAAAATTATGAAAATACAATTGACCTCAAATCAATGCTTTGCCAAGATAATGACCACAGATTTAGACTTACCTGTCTGCCGTCCAGTTCGATCTGAAAGTTTTTTGCTGACTCCTGTGTGACACGTCCTCCAAAGTCCAGCTGATAGACTTGCGTTGCTTCGTTCCACAGCGGCTGCTTATTAGCCATGACATAAACAAACCCTTGGCTTCCTAAACTCCTGTCTTCTCTTTCATTTGCCTTCCGACACTTGATCTCCTCCAGCTCACTTGCCATCCTCAAACTGCGCTTGTTTTTCCAGCTCTTTTTACTACTCTGAGTTTGGTTCATGAGTTCATCCCCATTAATGAACAACTCTGGCTCGCTTTCTGAACTATCTTGAAATTCATTTGTCGCTCTGCTGATTTTTTTGGTTTTGTTCAATTGCTCTCTCTGACCTTTAGGTTTCTTCTTTTCCCTACTTCCCAGCCTTGGACTTGAAATTAAACTATTAAAATCCGAAAGTGCACGTCCTTCCTTTCTAGATTTCCCCTCTGACACTGTTGGGACATCCTCTGCTCTACTGTCCAATCTTTTACGACTTTTTTTGCTAAAGCGCTCTGATTCTTGAGGGACAGGGCTTTCATTTAGCGATGAGGGTTCTGTGAAGTTATTTGCGGAGTCCGTAAGATCCTCTGCTGCGGTTTTTGATGGCGGTAGCTCAGTAGGTGGGGGAGGTGGTGGTAAAGGTGGTGGTGGGGGAGGTGCAGTAGGGGGAGGTGGTGAGAGGATAGGCTTTTCCAGTATTTGGTGAGTTTTGGTTGGTAGTGGGGGCGCTGGGGGGTCCTGCATTGGCGGTGGGCAAGGATAAGGGTTCCATGGATGAAGGCTGACTGGATGAAGTTGTAGCCCAGCACAAGAGCTTGCCCCTGGATACATTGGAGGCAGTGGGCAGCATGCCAAGCTAGCCAAATTTGGGGGATAACCAGGTGGTAGGACCAAATTTGGATCTTGTTGAGCAAATGAGGTTTGAGCGACCAGTTCATTTGGATTTGGTCCCGCTTGTAAAGTCTGCAAAGTTTGCCCACTGTGACTTACACTTGGCGGAAAAGGGGAAAGAGAGATTTGATATCCAGATGGAAACGTAAGAGTAGTTGTACTTGGGCTTGTGGGAGGTTTAGTGGTGAGAACAAAAGGCAATCGGCTGACATCTAAATGCTGAGCTTGGCTAATTATGAGTGGAGGTGGCTTATGCGGGGCAGGTGGCGGAGCGAGCATCGTCTGTTCTGGAGTTATCCAGAAGTCCTCAGTAGTGGAAGTGTCCCACTGATAAGGCGGAGGGCGTTTTAGCATCAGATTAACATCACCTAAATTCAATTGTCGAACAGATTTTTCAAGATGACATTGCTGACTCAATGTTTCATCCTCTGTAAAGGCCGAGTTCACGTACACAGTCCTGTCCCTGCTGTTTTCCACAGCACCAAGCAAGTTATATGATGACTGAGAGGCCAATGGTGAGGCACTTTTGGAATGTACTATAATGGTGCTATGATGTGGGCCCTTGCTTGGTGGAAAGTCCTGTCTTACCACTGTTCCACCAGCTATCCCACTACTGGACGTCCCTCCACCTGTGACACTCACACTAGTGCTACTGCTGTTACTGCTGCATTGAGTACATGTATACAGTGCAGTGGGCAACCTTTGCTGGTAACCAAGACCTCCTAACGTGCTATTCATTTTGGCTTTTGTGGGGAGAGTTCTTGAGCTTTCCATCATTTGGGGAACTTTGAGACTAACATCCCTTCTATCTCGTCTTAGAGTGGCATGAATAAGACTGCTATCAATTCTCTGGGGAGGAGGAACAGTTGCAGTCACCTGATTTGAAGGATCTGGATAAGGGGGTGGATCTCCACTTGGTATAGAGTATCTAGGAACGGACAGGCGACTCAAAGTGGCAGAACTATATGGAAGTTGGATTTTCTTGTTCTCAGATGAGGTGACTTTGAGCGTAGCAGATCCTCCAATGCCATGCACCGCGTAGGCATTTTGGTTGCGAATAAGTCTTCTCCGTGGTCTACATACTTCTTCTACATTGCCGCTACTATCAAATGTGGTAATCCGTTCATATCCGAGAGGCGTTGAGTATTGTAAGGTGACAGGGTGAAGCAAGAAATCGTCCTTTTTGAGGCAAGGATCTGGTGCCAAGATGCTAGGGCTATCACAATTTGTTACTAGCGTCAACGGTGTACTTGCAACCGTAGCTGCTACTGACACAACTGTACCAGGATAGGGTGGCGGTGGGTTTGCTTTCCTCATTTGAATATCTACTGTCCCTTCCGAATCGCTGAACGAAGGAGGGAGTGTTCGTGGTAGAGTAGACTTTAAGGTATTTCCATGCTCTGCCCTGTCCAGTCCTGGCTCACTGGAGGGGGGAGGCATCTGTGGTAAAAGGTGATGGATTTGCTGTAAGGAGATGGTTGGATATCCAGTGGGTGGTGGGGGAAGGTGCATTTGCATTTTGAGCTGTTGTTGCATTTGTTGGTGTTGTCTCTGCATTTGTTGATGATGTTGTTGGATTTGCTGGTGCTGCTGTTGTAACTGTGCCTGTTGCTGTCTCATTTCTTGGATTTGCTGCCGGATCTGTTGTTGTTGCTGTTGAAGTTGTTGCTGCTGCTGAAGTGTTTGAGTCGACACTGGTGGGCCCTGCTGTATCTGCGGTACCTGCATTTGCTGTGACTGAGATACTTGATGCTGTTGTTGTTGTTGTTGTTGTTGATGATGATGTTGTTGTTGTTGTTGTTGTTGGTGGTGGTGTTGATGCTGTTGGAGTTGTTGATGCTGTTGGAGTTGTTGATGCTGTTGGAGTTGTTGATGCTGTTGGAGTTGTTGATGCTGTTGGAGTTGTTGGAGTTGTTGCTGATGTTGTTGGTGTTGCTGATGTTGTTGGTGTTGCTGATGTTGTTGGTGTTGCTGATGATGTTGTTGTTGTTGTTGTTGATGTTGTTGATGCTGTTGTTGGTGTTGTTGGTGTTGTTGATGCTGTTGTTGTTGTTGTTGGGGGTGTTGATGATGTTGATGCTGTTGGTGTTGTGGATGTTGTGGATGTTGTTGTTGTTGATGTTGTTGTTGTTGATGCTGTTGATGTTGGTGTTGCAGATGTTGCATTCTCTGCCCTTGTTGGGATGCTTTGGGTGGAGGTTGGCGTGGAGGCTGCGAGTGGCTTGGTCTCTGTGGCTGGGGCGGTAAATGATGAGGAGGAGGCAGAGGTGGCAAAGTCCCGGGTAAAAGTGACCCCAAATCCAGCCTGTTGAACATCACCTGGTTTGAATTTGCGTATCTGGATGTAACAGGGTATGGAGACTGGATAGGGTCTTGGCCCTGGTCGCTGATAGGAACAGATGCTGCTGCAGCAACGGCTGCTGCTGCATTGGCTGTGGGGTTGGTCAGGACATCCAGCTGGATGTTCTGATTGGCCAGAAGAGACTGCACCAGACCAATGCTTTGAGTGGGTGACATGGCCTGGGCAGGACTGTGGATGGGAGCTATGGGAATGTTGACAGTACAAGGAGGGTTGTCTCCAGCCACACCAGAGGGACCCATAACTATGGGGACAAAGTAAAACATACAAAATACATATTTAGATGCAGTCCAAACAAAACAAACTGCTTGCATAATATAATACCTAAGTTCCAAGTTTAATACACTGAATGCTTAGCTATCCACTTATTACGACGGAGTATAAGGGCGAACCCCCCTCCCAACAAAAAAGCAGAGCACTACGAGAATAAGCTCGTAAATTAACGAGAATAAAGTCATACATTTATGAGAATAAAGTCGTCGTCAAAATAAAGTCAACATTTAAAAGTTTAGGGGCCAGTGTCAACGTGACGTCCAGGACGCAAACGAATGGCCTTGGAAGAGTAAACATCTTAGAACTACATAAAAGCAAGACAGATCGCCACTGCAATTTAGCAGCACCCTTCCTGTTACGCATCATTCACAAACAGCCCTGGCCTCAGACCTGCGGTGCAGGGTCTGGAGCTCTGCTTCACGAGCCCGTAGTGCTGTATTGTAAAACCTATGCACACAAATAACTCATATGAACGGTGACTTTATACAAAGTTTAGAAGGGTGAAGCGGCCGAAGTCGAGGGAGCAGATTATTGGTGAAAATCGTCCAAGACTCCCTCACCTGCGGCTGTGGCTCTGAACACGGTCAGTGTCCTGCCCGGTGCCCAGAAACTGAGCTCCGCACGCAGGCCCTTAACCAGAAGGACATGGGGGCACTGCACGGGAAATGATTGTTTGTGATGACTAAAAGGCCTGCATTATAAAGTTTGATATCTATTGTGGGCTTTTGTGTTTATTCTGTGATGTTATTCTTATTGTGAGTTTATTCTCGTAGTGCTCCGCATTTTTTATTTTATTTGGGTTGGCCCTTATACACCGTCGTAACTTATAATGCAAATATATACGGTATATATACATGCATTAGTCTCTTTTCTCACCTGGTAAATCATCTTCATCTTCACTGAAAACATTGGGGTTGAACACAGGCAGACTCATGAAGTCATGGGAAATCTTCCTCACTTCAGGAAGGTAGATTGTCATCTGTCTTGGTTGCAAATGAAGCAAGCTGGTCTTATAGATAACTGCAATACATTAGGGCACACAGAGGATTACAATTCATATTTTATTACCGCCATTAGGCAATATTTATTGTTACAGTTACCTGCACCAAGATTTGCAGGTAAGAAAGAAGCAAGGCCAACTATTTTGAACTTTGTCCCCCAAATATTGGATGTAACTTGAGCAAGGTAATTGTGCTGGAAAAATAGATACCAACACTGTCATATCACGGCCTTAAAAACACTTGACAATGACATGAACAAATTTACTTCTGTGAGTCCATCCATAAACAACTCTCTTCTCGTCAGGCTTGGTGAGCGAACAGGGGGCTTTTTTGTTGGTAACCGCGGTGACCTCTGACCTTCTTGATTGGCTCGTGAAAGTTTCGGAGACTTCCTGGATTCCAAATTCATTCTGCAGAAAATCAATAACGCTATATTTTTTGTTTACATCAAAATCTGACAGTTTTACAGTTCAAATGTAGGCTTATTTTATGAACTGATTACTATTTCATTGTTTTATTTCCTTTTCTAATAATACCTTTTCAAATATTTTGCAATTATGAGTAGTTTTGTTGATTTTCCCAATTCTTGAGTATATTTGTTCCTAACAAATTAGTACGAGTAGAATGTAAGATCAAAGTCAGTCTGACCTGTTCCCTCGTGACAACTTAGGTGACTTTTTGCCAACCCATTCATCGCTCAGCTCAATGTCACTGGAGTCGGAGCAGTTACAGCTGTCACTGAAAGCGATGGGATTCACGCACACTTCATCTGAAAAGACAAGAAAAAAGCAAAATTTACTGGATTTAGTTTTAGTGGCTTAGCTCGGCATTATCTAAATTTATGTTTGTTAAAGCCATGAGTGAAGAATGCAGTCAGACTATTCAGGAACTAAGCCTCAGACCATGTGACATCAGGGAAAATCATCAGTGTATGTGTTTGTTGGTTCTCATGGTGAACAACGGTACCACAGTAGAAATGTTATGGGTTTCTGCAGAACAGTTTAGACTCAACAAATTGAAATATTGACATAGCCCTCTGAGTGCAATAGGTTAATTTGCTGTTCTTCGGTCTAAAATATATATATATTTTAAAAAACAGTGTATGCTGCCATCTACAGTAAAACTCTGCTAATGCATTTTGAGAGGCACGTGACATCATGCACCTCTGCTCTGATTAGTGGGCTCAATCAGACACACACCTGCAGGGGCGGAGTTTAAACTTTTTTTCAAAACATTTTTGGCCGGAAGGCTTTATTGGACAGGAAAGTTAAGCGTGAAATGGGGGGGATGAGAGAGTGTGCCATAACCACTCGACCAGGCAGCACTATATGTCCAACTTCAACTTTAATATACAAGCTATACATGTAATCACAATCCCTTTAGGGAAAAAAAAGAATCCCCAAAAAATTATATACACAATCACTAAATAATAGTTGAAACTGAATTTTCTACTCAAACACACCCATTTCCATTGTAAATTATTGATGCATGTCTTGATTATTAATGTTATGATAATAATAGAAATACTCCACACAGTATGTGGCAAAATAAAGTCAACCTTAACCAAAACCTTAAGTAAACTAAAACTCACCTGCTTTACTGTCAGTCTTAGGATCCATAATAACAAACTCGGGTCGGAGTTTACTGATGCGTCTTCCTTTGAGGATTGGCACCAATCCACCCAGATACTCGAGGTAGAGGGTGTAGCAGGGCCCCCCCGCCTCAGGACTGTCTTCTGCCCGCTTCATGGTGCAGTGGAGCCTCTCATTCCCGGAAGTGGGGTAGCTCACAAAGTCCCGGATGTTGTTGGGGTCAGGGATTGGGGGCTAGAACAAAGAGAGGAAAAGAGCTGAGGAAAACCTGGACACTTAAAGAAAACATGTGGCAATCAGCAGTTTTATATCACTATGCACTAAAACCGTAGTATAAGTGGTCAAACGTATTGTAGACTTTAAACTCAAGTTATTCAGACACAATAAACATGATAGCAAGCAGTATATTTTGTATTTCTAATATGTACCACTTTCAATCTAGTGTCTATGCAAGGATATAGTTCACAATTGTTCACAAAAGGTGGTCAGTTAGTATGCATTCAAGATGCTGGGTTAAGCTTGCCTTCAAAAGCCAACAAACTGTTACAGTCGTTAACTACTATTGCCTACTGAAGCTGTAGGTGTCTATGGCTTTCAGAGTGATAACAAAAATCAACAATGTAACCATTGCATTTAAGCAATCAAAACTAAACATCTTTAGAAAGAAAGAGAAAAGGTGAGAAAAGGTGAGAAGGATTCAAAATTGTGTAGGAATCTGAACCCCGTTATTGTAACGACAAAAACATATATGCATACTTTGATGGTTGGTATGAATGCCGTGGTGACGTAAGAGCAGAGCAGGGAGGGCATGTTGAGTTTGCCCACATCCTTTTCCTCTTTCAGGGCGCTAGCGATGCCCTGCTGGCATAAGAGCTGGAGACTGGCCACACGGTGCTCCACTCTGACCACATACAGAGCTGGACCACAGGCAAGAAACAGTCTTGAGTCCCGGTGACCCCAGCAGATGGTGGTGATGGGCCTCTGAAAGTAATAATAGAACAAGCAATTGATTACAAACACAATTCAAAATCACTCCTATTGGCATGCACATTGAACAAAGACAGATGGTGAGGTTTTGCACTAGCACTACATAGATTTGCATCAAGTTCTGTTAAAACTTATAAACTTTAAATAGTCTTATAGCCTAACTAAAACACTAAATAATTGCATTCAGCATGTTGTATGTTACATGCCATTAATATTCAATATCAAACAAATAAATTAGTCACAATTGTAAAAAAAGAAGAAAAAAAAGCAGCAGTACACAGTCACAGCTTCAGTTTATGAAGTAATTAACTCAGGTTCTTTGTTGATTGTCAGTTTATATGTTTGTTATCAATGGTGTTAGTGAACTATACATAAAAACAAATAAAGAATCAGTTTAGTTTGTCATATGGGATGCATTTGCCTGTGCCGGTGTCTCCAGTGTGTAGATGTGTTCTCCTTGGACATTGTAAAACTTGACCAGAGCGTTCCTCATGATGGCTGCACAGGCGGTATCTGACTGGACATGCCTCTCCATCCCGGCCACCGCCAAGAGGTCTCCCTGAGAGCACCACTGGGCCTCTACATCTGCACATACACAAAACATGATAGTCTATGTGAGACTTTACAGGTAAAATTGTATATAATTAACATTTTAAGTGACGCCTACCTTTTAGCCCAGAGCGGATGACGGCAGGGGATAGGTCATCATAGTTGTTCATTAAACTAATGTCTCCAGATAAAAAGGTGACGGTCAACAAAGGTTTGACTCTTCGTACTGTAAAAAAAAATGTATGCTTCAATTAGCTATTACACTGTTATTACTCCTAAATCCCCCCCATTTTACATCTTATAAATGTAAACAACACACCTTCCACCTTCGCTGTCATGAATGTTACCTGTCAGTGGTCATATGATAGGTCTGATTTTGTGATAGGGGTGTTCCTCATTAATCAGTTAATCGATTGAAGAAAACATATACTTTTGTATGCTATATATATTTATAATCTTTGACACCTCTGTTTCATTATTTTATATTTTGAACATTTTAAATAGCATTATTGATCTAAAACGACTTAGTAATAAAAGATACAAGCCCCCCTGGTGGAAAAGTGTGTTGCTTTCTGCCTGCCCATATGTCCGCGTACAACAAAGTCCGCTCTACAATTTGTCTTTACATTCGTATTTTTTGATGATGGTTTAGGTTAATAACTGAAAAAAATAATTATATAGTTCAAATATAATGAATAATGACGTCAAGCTGACCAGCAAATTGTGAATTGTGTGATACAGCAGTCAATTTTATGAAAGAAAATTAACAGAATGCGTTTCCCTTGTGTGTGTGTGTGTGTGTATGTACCTATAGGCAGAACGTTTTCATCAGAGTCTGTGTCGCTCTCAGTGCTGTCCTCCACCAGGAAATCAGGGCAGTTCCAGGACATGCTCACGATGCCGTCCGACTCGTGCAACAAAACATGAGCCAACATCCGTCCATGACAGTCCATCACGATCACCTGGCCATCTGCTGTGCCAAACAACACCTGTGCAAAACCGGTCATGAAATGTTACAATAAAGACTTAATGAACACCCTCTGGAGCAATAATTACCCAAGCTGTTGGTACTTGAAAATTAGCATTAAATACCAGGATGGACATCATCTTATGTTGTTTGCGTATATAGCTGCTAGCTGTATTTAGTACCTGCTGATCATCCGGGGTCCATATGCCGCAAGTGATTTGACTTTCTAAGTTGATCTCGGAGGACCAGTGTCTCTGACCACTGACAGAGCCCACCAGCACAAAGCCATCTCTGTACGCGATCAAAGCCTGAGTCCCGTCATGTGACCAAGTGAAGTCGCTCACCTAGCAGGAAGAAAAGGTCACAATGTTTGCATACCAGTGTCACTCGCCTATTTATCTTTACAATGTGATCACGTTTTTTCCTAATCCTTACAAATTGTTCCTAGTTTTTAGACTAAAAGGACAGCTGTTCTGAGTAGCTAAACATAACAGTGGTGTAGATAGTGTTATGTAAGTGAAGATTGTTGTGGTTTAAATGTGCACTATGTAACTTTTCTGGTGGATATTTCACCACCTGCTTGTCTCCATGGATGCATTGCTTCACTTGGATTGCTGCACAGTATGGAATTAAACTTACCTATCTCCATAGAGACAAGCAGGTGACACCACCAGGCCCAGTTACAGGTCAGATCTGTGGAGCATCGACTCTACTCAGTAACAATTCAGGGTTTTCAAGGATTTTTTTTTTTTTTACAATAAAAACACCTGTATTTGGAATGAAGCAAGATAGATATTCAATGCCATACAGTGGAACAGTCTAGCAAAATCAGTAACATCTCCATAGAGACAAGCAGATGGCAGACCCCCATCAGAAAAGTTACGTAGCACACATGTTCGTCTTAACTCCTCCACTGCATCCGCAAATAATAACTAGCTCACTGGTTTAACCACGTTCAGGTGTTGTCTTGCTGTAAGTACAGTATCCCTTTTCGTGACTGTTGAGAGTAGGTAAATGTGCCCTATAAAGATCAAAATCAAGCTTAAAAATAGGTTCCTTTATCATCATTACATGGTGTTCAAACTTAATTACATTTATTTTCAGATGTAACTGGGTCACACTTTGAATAACTACAATAGTTACAAAAATAGACACTGCAGTCAGTCTTGAAAATCTTTCTTCAAATGTCACATCATTTGAGAGCTCCTATCTTATTATTTTAGCTTCTATGTTTAAAATAAGACACCCAGTAAACTTGTTGCCAAGGATTATTTTTCCTAATCTGAGGTAGAGAACAACTGAGTCTAATTACTTTACACTTCACATAATGGTGAGAACATAATGATGACTATGGTTTAATGCAGAAAATGTGCCCGGGCCAATCCATTATTTAACCATGGCATTTTCCCATGGCTAAATCTTGCCATCTTGTGTGTGTGCATAGTCCATTTCTGAGGTGAATACTGATACTCTACCTGTGCTCCTCTGTCATTCACCAGCTCCACGGACCATCTTCCTTCGTACTGGATCCACACAAAGATTCCTCCCTCCATGTCACACGTGGCCAGTTTTTGAAAGGGCTCATTCCAGCGCACCAAGACAACCTGAGAAGCAACATAATATTGGAGGATGAATCATTTACATTACATTAAAATGCAGAATGGTTATCCTCAGGGGCTTTAAATCAATAGCAATTAAAATCAATATTCAACAAGGTAAAAGAGAAATATTCTACCAAGTGACAGACCCACCCAGTGATTCACTAAGGAGATTTGAATTACCTAAATCCCTTGACTTTAGGTAGATCTCACAGAAGAGAATGTTCTGTTTTATTACTATTAAATTGGTATTATATTTTACAAAGTCTACGATGTAAATGTCCTAACACATACAGTATGAAAGTGTTGTTTTTATTGAATTTAGCACCTCATGTCTCAACGTATTGGCACTAAATAGTTGTGCAAGTGTTATAATTTTCTTCAATTAAACGATTGCGTAACATCACGCTTTATTTTACTAGGGGTCAGCATCTGTCACTATGAAATATGCTGCTCGAACTGTTATATTGTAAAGTTTAAACCGTATGCAGTCTCACTTCACTATTGTGCCCGCGCAGGTTGAAGTTGATCCTCTGGGGGGTGCTCCTGTCCCGCTTGCAGTGGCTGGAGGTGAATGTGACGCCAACGACTCCTCTCCCGTTCCCCGTGGCCAGCCAGCCCTCCTCGTAGTACCTCCGGCGGCACACGGGCTTGTCCTTCTCGCTCTTTGGGACACGGCCTTTCCACGACAGGCACAGGATGTTGGAGTCGCTGCAGAGGATCGGACCATGTTCCACGGCAGCCAACATCCCTACTGACTGACCAGGCTGAGAGAAAGGGAAGATGACAAAGACAGGTCAATGACAAGGAGGTTTGCTTACACAATGAATTGACTTCCAGTGTGGGATGTGTCTGTGTTTGAATATAGAGCTGCATCAAACAGACAAGAACTGAATCATGATGTGACAACCAAAATATCATACTGACCCAGGGCGTCAGACATTACTTTGTCACTATAACCCTAAACTATAAAAAGATATTTTCACATGGGGTTTGATGTATGATTCATCTATGAAATTATCAGATTTATAATACTATGTCATTTTAGTGTCTGACATGTTCATTCAGATGGGACATGACTCCTTTTGTAGTGATTCACAAAAGGCCTTAAACCAGTCAGATCCTGGTGTCCTCACAGTTTTCTATCATTCACAGTGAGTGGAGCAGATCCAGGGCTCCAAACAACCACTACAGTCTCAATATGAACTGATTCACAGCTGGAAATGTACATATATTTATTTATTGCCCTTTATTTAAACAGGATATTCCCACTGAGATGAAGAATCTCTTTCAGGGGAGTCTTGGCCCCAGAGAGGAACCTATTGTACAGACACTTTACAGTCATGAACTACAATGACATTTAAAAGCAATAATAAGCAAGAACCAAGATGGTAAACTCTTATTATGCTTCAACTAAAAACAAACAATAGTTAATAGTTCATTTTAAAAAGTATTAACGGACTATGAACAAAATTAGTCCTATATCTTTATAACATGGTGGGGTCATAATATAAAGACTAGTAAGTAGAGGTAGTAAAAGCAACTTCAGGGAAAACATGAAATGATTCCAAAGACACATAGGCCTACAAGTCGAAATGAGCATAGGCCTAACATGTTCTGTGTCACTGCACCAAAGTCTACAGTATTGATGTTTGCATTTTACAATATGAACAAATGTTTAGGCTCAGCCTTGACAACAAGACTACACACAAGGTTTGACTTTGGCTTTTGTACAAATCCTATGGCCATCAACTACCTAAAACCATATGAAATGAACTAACACTGGACCAAACTTGGAATGAAAGAGAGAGAGAGAGAAAAAAAAACCTATTAGGCCTAATCCCGGACTAAGAATAATCCAATGCTGTCTTTATAATGGAATAATAATAATTTAAAACTGAATTCATAAGATGTCTGAGCACCACCAGAATATTCAGTTTACCAGTTGTACCCGTACCACAATTTAAGATTTAAAAAAAAAATTTAATTTACTTTTTTTTTTTTAAACCAGAAGGAGTCAACACACAGTAGAATCACACTAATGCAGCGTACATAGGCCTGATTCAATATATAAAAAGAGGAAGACTATTTTGATACTTGTGCCTACCTCATAGTTCCTGGGCATGTTGAGTCAAAAATCCTTGTCTGAAGGTGTCCATATTTCCATGCAGATGGTGCACTGAGGCTAATAATGGCTGCTGTGCGTGTCTTTGCTATGTGAATGGGCTGGTCTATGGAGAAGAAGAGGTACAATGCATCAGAAGCGCCAGATGTCTTCTAGGCTACTCTGCATTAGACCAACACAAGAGTTGAAACGACTTCTACGACGCCCACCCCACGTCTTCTCGTTGTCCCTGCATTCCGTTAAAGACAGATCGTTATTCAACAAGTAAGCGAGCAAACAAAACAGAGACAAGGGCCGGGGTTCTCTTAATATCGCGTTGTCATTCAGTGCATCAACCTAGGAATTCGCAGTTTTTCTCCTGTCAGTTTCTATGCAACGAAAGCAGTGCTGCATTGGAGATCCGGGCTCCCGTCTCCATGGCACTCAGAGCCGTACGTGCGCGCCTGTTTTACGTCAAAGACACGCGATCTATGAACTCGATAAGACTATAACATTAAGCCTATGACGAGAAAATTTAATAAAATAATTAATATTGTCACTGGATGCTTCTAAGGTTGGAAAGGTTAAAAAATTAAAATAAAATAAAAATCCCTTCGTTTTAGATATCTCTGTAAGTAGCCTCAATGATTTTCTGACTCGCGCGCGTCAGGAGCTTACCCGCATGCAGCAGTCCGTTTGAGCCGCTGCTGACGAGACGGAAAAAAAGAAACAGAAAAATACACCCACAAAAATAACAAAAAAAACAGCCGTACAGGAAACAAACCCAACGTCTGACCTAATAGATCATTTTGACGCTTAAACGTGACAGACAACCTGACCGCGCTAAAGCCCCCCACGTCAGTGCGAGGTGGCAGTGCGTAAACGGTGCGGTCGTGTTGCCAGGCGCTGGTCCGCTGGCGCACTTTGAGCGTGTGTGCCTTTAAAAATGGGTTGCCATAAGCGAGGGAGCAAGATGCATTTAACGGGGGTTTAAAATGCAGAGGAGAAAAGCACAAGCAACTCAGATTGTGTGATAGGGACGATAAGGAAGCGAGTGTCTAGCGCGCGCTCATTGGGAGGATTGGACTGGTGTGTTACTGCTTAGTGAATAAATCGATACGGCTGAACCTCAAAGGGGCTTTTTTTGATACTGGCAACCTCACAGGCACAGCCCGGGTTAAAATACAAGTTAGTGACTCTTCCTCGCACATAAGACCTTGGTGAGATGAATGAGCCACAGTCTCATTCTCTATAAAAGCCAAAGTAATAAGGTAAACTGTAGCATGTCTGAATAAACATAGCCTAATCAAATATTAAGTGATGGAACGAAAATGGTATGCATGTAAACTTTATTCATATATTATATAGATATTTAAATTATGTACAGGTTCCACATAAAAGTGTTTCATTGTCCCAAATCTACAAACCGAGCTCCAACATCTAATTTAGCAGAAAATGCAGTAATGATTAAGGGAATTGTATTCGGGGTCTAGTCCATTTCCATCTCAAATTCCCAAAGAATTGCTAATCAATGTATTAATATTGTCATAACATGCAAAGGCTCCAACATTACTCTGCTATCGATCCACCTATCAAAATCACGAGGCCCAGCTCTACCCGTAATAAAAAGCTTGAAAAAACACATCATGTACAAGTCTCCTCAAAGGCATGGATCACGCTGTCATAGGCAGGAGGTGATGACTGTAAAGGGAAGAATCCTTTGAGCCCATTAGTGCCCAGCCAAAACGAGTGTCTCTTGTTTGGGACAGGAGAAGACGAATCGGAGTTAGAAGCCGTGTCTTCCAGCACTTTGGTATCCTCCCCCATGTCCAGACTGGGCCGTGTCTTCTTGGGCAGAGGCCTGAATGTGGAGGTTTCTGGACTGGGTTTAGACCCCAGAGGTCCCACAGGCTCCAAAGAGGGCTGCCTGTAGACACTGAGGAAGGTGCTTCTGTATAGGCCCATTTGAGAGCTCATGGGCTGAGAAGAACGTGAAGAAGATCCAGATTTGTTTTTACGTCGCTGGGTGATTCTTGCTGTGGCTTTTCTCCGAGATGCCCAAGTAAGAAGGACATAGACCAAGGCACCAAGAAGTAGTCCTACCAGCATTGACAGAAAGAAGGCCAGCAGCATGTCATCTAAAAGCACAAAAGGACAATTATTACGCAGCCTTAGAAAGCACTTTTTGGGACCACTGATTCACTCAGTGGTGGTAAGCTGTACTGATACTGATATATACAAAGACTTAACTGAACTAAACTAACCCCTGTCTCTTCAAACGTAACCCTTTGATGCAGTGGGTGCATTACAGCCACCAGCAGGGCTTCTCAGTACTGCTGCGCCAAATACACACTGCACAAGTTGACTACAATAATTAAGAGACGAAAATGTATCCCATGGGTTTCATGTACAGCTGAAGGCCGCCTCATATTCATCACTTTCATCTGCTCACTGCACAAGAATAAGCCTCTATTTGGATCAACAACAGCAAAAGTGTCCTGAGACTTCAACATAAAAAAAAAATCCGCTTTCAGATGTGTTAAAGTTAGCTCTGAGCTATTGATTTCTTGTAGCAGAATCTCTATAACAGGCTCATTGTTACATAAAGCCTTATGTCACGTCGACTGTGTGGGTTCACTGAGGTACAGCCAGACAAGACGGCAGAAACAACAGTCACTATGAAATTTGCTGTTTTACACTTAAACTTGATGTGAGGCTTGAGAAAACAACGTAGTGTTTCTGTCTGCCAGTGCTTAGGTAAGTTGCAGCTGTTGCTTTTCCTATTAAAAAAAAAAAAGCCAAACTTACTGTGGTTAAACGAATTAAATATCTCCAAAAAAGGATGAGTGTCATTGTTTGCCATTGTTCCTCCATAAACCGGTTTAAAACAGACTCCAAACAAACTTGAGGCAGACGGACCAAGACTAACTCGTCCTAAGACAAGCTCCTGGGTTTTTTCTCCTTTCCAGACCTTGCCATAGAGGAAACTTTGTTGTCACGCTTCCTTCCCTCTCTGGCTTTAAAATTAGCAAGTGCATTGCTTATCTGTGTGGGACATAGCACTGGCCAACACTGGGGCTTCCTTTTGCATCATTTCCCTCAGGCGGCTGGCCATATATTCAGCAGTTTTAGCCCAATAAAAGTCTGTTTTATTGATTTAATTATCCCAAACTTTTCACCCCAGAAAGTAATGGGCTTTCAAAGTCTCTCATTAGTAACATTTTAATGGGCGTAAATACTGGCTAATCAAGGTTTGAACCAAGTCATACACATTTTTAGAAATAAGGACAAAATAAGGTCTAAAATTGACCCAAAACTAGACTAAAACAAAAACTACCGCCTGGACTAAACCCAGTCTAAACCGTAACCAGTTAAACCACTGTTTGAGAATCAGTGAGCATTGCATCCACATATTCTAAATAGAGGTGAAAGTTGAAATGCAAATAATATCTTGACTTTCTTTGTCATGCTAACTGTATGTGAGATTTCCAGTATTGATCTGCATAAACATGTGAAAAGTGGTGAACAAGAGTGTTGAGTTTTGAACCTCTAGTCTCAATGGGGATTTCCTTCAATTGTTGCTCTGTTCTCACTGATGCAGTGTTTGGACTTACAAGACCAAAGACCAGGCCTCTGCACTATAACAGCTGATACAGGCCTGCTGCAAAGCCCTTAAACAGACATCACCGGCATTACCTCCGCATTAAAGGTGTACTATGTTCAGTATTTCTGCTGCTTGTGTCCATAGTGGTGTTATTGCTTTGCCTGGAATGTTCCACAGTATGACATTACATAGATCCATCATTTATTCAAGTGTTTTGGCCCCACTTGCAAACAAAAGTGGGGTAATCTTTCCAGAACTATTTTAATTCAATTCAATTTATTTAGAATTGTTGCGCCCAGAACCAGAGTTGTCGATTTAACAAACAGAAAGTCAGAGAATCAAACTTGTACAATGAGCTTTACTTTCATCAGAACTAGTTTAAACACACCTGGTAAACCTGAAAAAAGTATTATCATTTTGTGCTCAAAACAGTCTATTGTCCATGAAAAAAAGATAATCATCATCAAAATTGGTGGTACCGAGGAAGTTTGAACTACTTGGTTTATTATTTCACAGGTGTAGCCTATTGGTGACTGTTAAATTGCTCCCTATCCATATATATATATCCATAGGTTTCAGAATGATGAGAATCTAGGACCGTTGAAATAGCAATGTTGCATTTAACAGGAAACCGAGACCCATAAATAGAGTAAACATTTGCAAGTCCAACTGTCTTTTTCATCCGCTATAAATACATATTATTTCATAGTATTTTTATCTGAAAGAAATCAAAAGTTTTGTGGGAAATGAGAGCAATGTGTTTGCAAAGCAGTCCATATTATTTATACTGTGAGTGGGCTTCTGTTGTGGTGTGGAAACGTGGCTGTCCAGCAGATGGCGCCAGTGTATCTTCTATAACAGGTGAAGCTAAGTTTGACGCGCATTTATCTTTATGGCGCAGTTGAGTGAAGTGTAGCCTGTGCTAGTTTCTATATACACTTTTAAAAGATATTTTTCGTATTTTAATATTCGATAGACTCTGGATAACAAACATCTATGATAATGTGTGAGAGGCAGAAATCCTTTTCATTCAACTAAAAATAACGAGGTCTTTGTCAGTAAAATGAGGAGGACGACCACTCGCTGAGAGCACACAGTTCTTCTCTTCTGTTTTGGAGTTTGCCGCGTGCGTATCTTTTTTCACATTTTATTTGGCAGCGTTACTACTAGCAACCACGCAACATAGGGGCGCTTCCGGTGCCGCTGAAGTTAACGTGAAGAGTGCGAGAATGCGTCTGCAAACGAGCGAGGACTGTAAACTGTAAGAGGCAATGGTCACGGTAAGCGCACATTACTTTGTCAGTGTTTTATACATGCATATTTGTTTTATGCACGTGGAATTTAAAATAAAGATACATTCCTGTTGACATGTTCACGTGTTGGAAGGTTTTCCAGTGTCTAAATGCATTGCCATTGCCCACTACTAGACATTTAAAAGTGCTGCTAATGCATTATTACAGCCAAACATCCGTGTTGGAGGAAGATCAGCCTTGTTTAGGCCTACAGGAGATCACTACCAAACTTCCCTATTTCATTCAATGTGCCATAGTGCTGTACTTCCTTATAACTTCGTTGTACAAAATATGCTCGTATGGAGGGAACTTAAACCATCATGAACGACATTCATAATATGTCAGTTATCATATCAAGTATTTAGACTGGCTCCTCATCTGTTAACTTAATACATTTAGTACTACATTGTGTTGCTGAACTCGCACAGGTGTGACCTAAGCAGAGAAATAAGACAAATGAAAATAGGCTTCAAAAACATTCATTAATTTAGGTTTTAATATCTATGCTTTGATAGTCAAAGAAATTGAATTCGCTGCTTAATTAATTTCAAGTTTATTTTCATGCAGTAGAAGGTTTTCTTAAAATATTTGACTAGAACCAAATATTTCATGAATAAACAATGAGCAAAGCCGTGTTACATTACTGTTAGTAGAGGTCTGGCTTTGACACTTACCATGTGTTACTTGTTTTACAGGCAATGAGTTAAAAAAGACCATTGGACTGTCCAGCGGCTGGAGACTGCACTGAGAGTGTTCCATCCTGCAGTGCATCTACACAGAGAGACGAGGGTGTGGGAGGGGCCGAGGGGCCGAGGGGCAGGCGAGGAGGGGATGTCCCGCACAAGACACTAGTGAAGAAACTAGCTCCCAGCATCACTGTCTGTCACGCAGCTGCATTCAGACATGGCCTCTCCGCTCAGGCAGTATTCCCGAGCTGTGGACATCGCGAATGTGATGCAAAAACTGCAGGGTAAGTGCTCCGTTCTGCTGCTGATGGCGCGATATTGTGCTGATTCAATGACTGGGTTTGCTTTCCTGTGCACTCTCCGGCTTCAGTGACAGCACTCGCAGCTCTCAGAGACATTCATACTGTATATGCATGTTGTGGAAAATAGAGATTTACAGTCTAGCAGGCTATTTAACAAATGTGTAGATTCTATTTAACTCCCTTATCATTTCAATATAACCTCAACACTGTCATTATGTGGATCAACTAGAGAAAAAGTGTAATTATTATCGCAGCAGGCGTTGTGCAGTTGTTCAAGAAGGGCTTAAGAAGAAATGATCATTTTGGTCTAAGTTACTGAATGTAAAAGTTACCAATATAACAGGAAAGTATCACTCATTATCATCGTCATCATCATCATCATCATCATTGTGTAGGGTTGGAAGCCACAACTTGCCGCTTGTCTCGGATTTACAGTTTTTCTGATTGCATTTGATCAGTAATAATAATGAAATCATAGAAACGATTGAAATGAATCATAATTTATTTATGTATTTATTGTATGTATGCATGCATGTATTTATTTTTTTAATTTATTTATCTGATAGGGACAAGTATGTACATTAGACATGTAACACACTGCAACATTTGCAATGACTACATTTCATTAAATATCACAAATAGTCTTTTAGTGAGCACCGGTAAATGTGTGACTAGTTCATGTTTGAAATTGCTCCAGTCCAGTTTTCATAGTTTGCAATATACGGTACCTTCCCAAATGAAAGTATTTTTTGGTCAGTTGGACATGTTAGTGTGTTTTGTCATCTTCATCCTTGCCCATAATCACATTTACAGTAATAAGAAAATATGCGTCCATATCTTGTGGCCAAAGCTCCAGAGTCACTGCATTGTTTGCTCAGGTTGAGTAGCATCGTATCATTGCTATAATCACTTCCCCTTCTTTTTCTGGACACATTTAATGACTATTTTATGACTTTAAACGTCCTGATGCTCATACGTTCTTTCATATTAGATTACAATAAGAGGTCGTTTTCTCTTTTCTTCTGAGGCATGTTGGCGAGCAGCAGGAAACGTAATCACATGTCACAACACCAGCATTTTCATCAATGGACTGACAATGGGCCTGAACCTGACACCACTGCTGCCTTTGCAAAGTGAATAGATCAATAGTGAGAGTTTCTGTTTGGTGGTGTCCGGGCCCCCCGGTGTTACAAGGCTACCACCCTCTTTGCCCATGTCCGCTCACTAAAATGACAGAGGTAGCGCGATTATAGTTTTGTCACATATCTTTAGTCTCTATTCTTATGGTTTTGAAACTTTTGGTTGTGGTTGTGCCAATTCTGCCTAGTTCCTGCTGCACTGCCCTCTCATTTCCTGTGCACTATTCATTGCTGAACACAGTTAGTTACTTTATTACAATGTTGTATTTCCCTCAAACAATTATGAATGTTAAGGTATAAAATAATGCCTTTTCAAAATGCCCCTTAAACATGCAATAAAACCTTTAGCAGACCAAGCCATGATATTTCTATAACCAGTTACTTAATATTAACAAAGGCTCATTTCAATCAGTTCTGTCATAAATGTTGTAAATAGACTGTAAACAGACAGACAAGCCATAGCAACTGTTATGTTATTGTAAAAAAACATACTAAAATAAAAAGGGCATTTATTAGTGAAAGTACTGTATAATAAGTAAAAGCTTAAAGCAAATGTCAGACATAATTCATCTAATTTTAATCGGAATTGTAAATTATATTCTGCTTTTTAATTGTGAGTGATTCACAGCCAATAAAAGCATGTCATTTGGAGCAGAGTTCTGACTTTTGGAGGAAGAAACGTGACTATTTGCCAATAATAGTGGAATTTAAGATAAAATAAGACAAAATCTAATTGAAAATTGTGGTTGATTAATGCCATTATGTTCTGTTGTCCAGCCCTATCAGAAGGATTTACAAATGATTAACTGTAGTCACTCCTGAAAGAACTGAAGCAGCCGGACGAAATTCTTTATTTCACTGTAATATTAGAAAAAAATAAACTTAAAAGTGATATAATTGATTTGTAATTATAATTATAAACTATGATTAAGGCTAGTTTGCATGCACATGTTTGGGTAAGACATTCAAACATTTCAATGGTATTTAACCTCTGATAACTTTCCAGAGGCATTTGTTAACAGCCTAAAGCAGAAGTCATAAACACCTTCTACCACAAAACTTCAATAAAAGACTCTCCGATGAAACCCTTCAAACTCTTGGTAGATCATGTGCATATATCTTCAGATGGATTAATCGCACAAACCGCAGCCTGCAGAGTGATACTTCAGTCGCGTGGCTGTTGTGAGGAAGTGGAGAGTTTGGTGTGACATCTGGAAGATATTACGCTCATTACCAGCGCGTGAGGCGGTGCCACGTTAGGCCAGTGTCGCCCGGGTGATCTAACGCAGCTTCCTGTCATAAAAGGCAGCTCTTTCACTGTAGGTACTAACGTTAGAGGTGGGCAATATTGAATGTTATTGTGAATGTTGTTTTGAAATATGCAAAATTTGAATATGCGACGAGTTGGCCACTGTCCAGGGTGTTACCCCGCCTAAGGCCCAAAGGCACTGGGATAGGCTCCAGTCACCCGCGACTCCTAACGGGAATAAGCGGTAGAAAATGAATGAATGGATGAATGAACAGACTTATGTTACAGTTATATGTTATATCTGTGCTTGTTTTGTACTCTGTGCAGCACTTTGGAGACGTTTGTGTTGGTAAAATGTAAAATAAAAATAAAGTTGGACTGGATTGGATAGTCTTTCAAAGAAATGAAACTTTAGTGGGCAATTGTTTATCAATCAGTCAATCAATCAAGTCGTTTCACATTTGTTTAAACCTCAGCTAACACATTTTAACACGTGGATTGCAAAAACATATTTTAGTTTATCTATATATTGATTAGTGTTATAACTATATTTCTTGAGTATTACTGTATGTTTTTGTTGAAATCGCCCTTCTCTAGGTACTAGGTAGGTTGTATAACATATGCATACAAATATTTCTTTGTTAACAATCATCTTCTATGCTCATTGCTTAATGGGAGTATCATCTTATTTCTTTCTGATTGTTCATACATATGCAGGTGTTAGGAACATACAACACGAAAAAAGGAAGCAAAAACAAGATTACAGACATATGCAAATGATTATGAAAATGTGTTATTTTAAGATAATGTTACTTGGATTTCCAACTACCATTGCTAAATATCCATTAATTAACGACAACATTTCAAAGAGTGTTTTGGATTATCAGGATTTTTTTATATGCAATATCAAACAATAATCAGATCTCATTATTTTTATTTTATTTTTATTTTTATTTTTATTTTATTTTTAGTTTTATTTTTATTTTTTATGTTTTATTTTATTTTTATTTTTTTTTTATTTTTATTAGATTTTTCTGGACATTCAAATGTACTCAGTGGACTCATTGCAAAGAACAAGTAACAAATTCTTATTTTGCTTGCTTAAAGAAAAAAAATATCTAACTTTTATTTTTATTATGATGCAATTCAAGTATTTAGCAAGAGGCTGATTATAGAATCAACCCTGTTGCTATAGAGTTGTTAGTGGCAAGAAGGCATCTATTAGAGACTGATCAAATTCAATCAAGAAACAGTCTGCTTGTCTCCCCATCCTTCTCATATTGGATCTTTCTCGCACTTCTTGCTTCAAAATTCTTCATGAAAACTCTTTTGAAGGGAGCTTGTGATAATGAGTACCTCTATTCGCCTCCTGCCATATTAGTAAAGTCTTAAATCTTTTCAGACAAAACATCATGAGCGCTCATCAACGATTTTATGCCGGAATTGATTTGTTGTGTGTTTTGCTTTGGACTAAATGGAAAACTTAGTACGCTTTTATCCATTCCCAGATGACCACAGAGCATTGAAGCCAAGCCCCCACTGTACATTACAGTGCAGCTTTTTCCGAAGGTATCATCTCTCCTAGATCACCTTGTTGAGGCTTAAGTGGCTTGATATTTTCCATGGTGTTTGATGCTTGGATATTCTGATGGTAATTGGCACTTTGCAGCTTTGTAACCCTCTGTTGCAAGAATTGTGGATAACGTTTTCTAAGGAGTGTTTACATATAGATTTTATGCTTCGTCAGTCTTGATGTCAGCATAGCTTTGTGGTAGTGACCTATTCTTTCCATATGGCATAAGTACAGTAGCAGGAAGGCAGTTCAGGACTCTGGACAGCTCCAAATAAATGGATACGGACTGGATATAAAATTAAAAGACAATTCATTAATTCACTTTAATTTTGTTATTCAGATTTTAATTAAATGGTGAATATTTCTAAACAAGAATAACTTGCTTACTTAGTTTTGAAATGTAATGTAAATGTAATAGAAATGAGCACAGGAAAGACATCTGGCATAAATCATTTTTATACTCATTGCTAAATACTGCTAAAAACATCATTCCTTCTACCATGTTGAATTTTGGGACCACATCAAGTTCAGATCAAATCCTAACCATTTAAAAAAAATATTTCTTTTTTCTTTTCATTTTAATTTCATTTGTACTACCTTTTTTCACTTCATTTAAGGTCCTAGTTCATCACACACATTTCCAAAGAAGTCTAACCTTAAGCTGTATGAAGTATAAATAGGCTTGTGTTCTTTTGCTTGTGCCGTCTATAGAGCAACAATAATAATAGCAATCATGACTATTTTTAGCATCTGAAAGCTTTTTAGTGTGCGGGGCTCTTGAAGGGACTGTTCAAGCCACGTCCTTTCTCATTCATACTCCTCTCCACTATCGTTGTACATTGCTGTATAAAACATGGTTGTGGAGGAGAGATGGTTCTTACTATGGTCCTGTGTGGAGGGGAATCCCAGAGTGGGTGTGTCTGTGCTAGCGTCATTATAGCATCAGGCTAAAGAGCAGGTGGTCCACGTCCAGCATCAATTAGTTAAGATTTGTAGCACCACTGTTGAGCTCTGTGCCGCAGTCTTTCATTTACTCATTAACAGTGCACGTGGAATAGGGGTGCAGAGCAGGGAAGACATTCAGCAAAACGTCAGCACAGGGAATCAATTTCATGCCAGCACAGATTCTCTTTTTAATGTGTGAAACAAACTGCAAACATGTGTATTCCCTTAATCAGAATACATTTTAACAACACATAGATAAAATTATAGGGGGCGATGTTTTGTACAATAGTCTGACAATTTAATGTCAGTCCAACAGAAAATATGTCTTTAAACATATTAGTTGAGGCTTGATTATTAGAGAAATGTGAAATGTTTGTAAAATGATCACTAAAGTCACTAAACTGCAAGAAAGTGTTACGCCATCTTTTTATATTTACTATTTTTGTAGCCCTTTTACAATAGAAACATATACTCAATATTCCTATTTCACATATTTTCACAAACAACAGTCATGGTCGTGTCAACATTTTCACTGTATATTATGCCCACCTCTAAATAAAACCTTGTCATGTTTTTTTTCTTTACTTTTATGTGGCGATAACCTTTTTTCAAATAGAAGAAAATGTCACTACTCAGAATAAAACATGTTTTATGCATGGATTATACCGTCTTCCTACACACACACACCAACACACACACACACAGCCACACAAAGCTTAAATTGGGATCATGCAGCCAGGGGTGTGACATCACCTCAGGCTCGTCTCTGATTGGTCGCGGCGCAGATCCCTCTCCTGCCTCCAGACCGCTGCTCCGATGCTACAGCAGAGAGGCGGCGCTATCAGCCGGCAGCAGCGTGGCAGAGGTGGGGGCTGCGACGAGGCTAACCACACAGGCATGGCTGCTCTGGTGAACCGGGGAACACTGGGAGGACACGGGGATGGGGCCATAATCACCCTTTTATACTGGGATTTCTGCTGTGCCTGTGTGATAAGAGAAGAGAGCAACCAGCACGGAGGAGGGGCCGCCTCCATCCCAATCCCACTGTTTCGCACCTCTCTTCGGGCCAGTCAACTGTTTTGCTTCCTGCATTGGAGAAGGAAAGGGCACAAGGACAAGCATTTTTTTTTTTTTTCCAATGTGGATGCTATTTTCATTTGAACATGGTGCAGATAAGCTGTTGAACTAATGAAAGGAATCCAGGCAGACAGGGGGGTCTATGATGGCTCACTTCAAGGATGTGCAAAGGAAGACCTCGCTCAATCTAGTGACTGGATTTTTCCAATATTTGCGTGGTAAGTGGAGCAAGCTAACTGCCAGTCATCTACGTATATTAATAGGCATGTTGGTCAAGCTCTCTCTCACACAGGGCTACAGCTGTGCGTGGTCTCTACATGTGCGCTTCAGTGGGCATCCCTTGTGCAACCATGATGAAGCAATTGCCTGTAGTAATGCTTCTATCTGGTTTGTTTGCATTGCATCTCTGTAGACACGTGACTGCTGTCTGTATGTAGGTGGACGTTTAAAAATGGCCCCTCTTGTGTTGAGTGGAGCACCAGCCCACCGGCGTTTCTGACAGCGAAACAGTCCCAGCCATGGCCATAGAGTTGTATTGTGGAAAGTGCTGCATAATGCATGAGGTGGAATATGTTAACACGCCACAAAAGACCGAGCAACATTTAAGGTTTACTCATATCAATGCTGAGTTATGAACTTCTTCTGGACTTGCTCTGATCTCCTCGTTTGACTTTATTCCACTGTCTGAGCCATGGATACTGCTAGCATTGGCAGCTGGTGTATCTTATGTATGTAATGAGTTTAGTAGTGCCACTTGGCGAGGTCTATTCAGGTGAAACGTGGTGCAAAATTGCTGCAATGCCTCTTGACATTCAGGAGGCAGAGGTACTTCGAGCTCTTTGGTAAAAAGAAACTATGTCTTAAATATTGCTAATTTGAAAATGGCAACAAATGGGAACAAATAAAATGGTTGGTCTTACATTCCTGAAAATATAATAATCTGGTTGTAGCTTTTTAAAGGTTTCCACTTCTTTTAATACTGTAACTTCCAGTATAGCACATGAGACCAAATATTTTTGATGAATGTGACTTTATCTGTCAATCAATACAGTGCTTTTCTCTGGTCTCATTGTGACTTGTGTTCCAGATGAGCAAGAGGCAGTACAGAAGAGGACGTTCACAAAATGGATCAATTCTCATTTAGCAAAGGTAAGTAGCAATTATCCCAAGGCAAATGTCTTGAAATAACTTGTAAATAGAGACATTACAGGGTATTATGCACCAAGGTCCATCATAGTCAAAGCAGTCACATCCAAGTACCCAGACGACCTTTCCCTAATCATGTTTTTATTACTGCTTATCATTATTATGGCATTTGAGACGTGTGACCGAGCATGTGTGTTAAGTGCGCTAACTCCAACAAGGCATTAGGCAATACTTCTCAGCTCATTTGACTCCAAATAGTACATGAATTAATAGCTTAGTCCTGTAATTGTTTACATGTGCATCTCTGTGGCAATGTCGGAATATCTAGCCACACTGAGCCATGAAAAGTCAGAGCTCCTTAACTATGATGTGATAAATCTGTTTTTTTTGTTTTTTTTTAGTTTTCACATAGCTTCATTTAGAGCCATATGTCTGTTTCATCACTGTTTCACTTACTCACTTATTCAGTCCTTGGTTTAATTGTGATTTAGTTGTGTTTTAGTTCTGCTTTAGCCCTGGTTTGGCCCCAAATACACTCTTGGTTTAGTCCTCAATGAGCTTCATTTTAGTGTGTTTGGTGCTTATAATTTAAGTTAAACTGTGGTTTAATACAAGTTTAGTCTTTAATCATGTTACACTATATATATTTTTTCTTGGATTGGCCTGGCTGGTTTACTCCTATTATGTATGTTATTGTTTGATTGAAACCTGGCTGTTAATCATAAAAAATGGCTGCTCTTTCAGGTGGTATTTGCCGTGAAAGCAGGAGAATCACTGCTTTAGACCGTTGCGTGTGTAGGCGCCATGTGGGTGGTGGATATATCTGCATGTAGGTTTGTGTGCAGAGTCTGTGTGGAGGCAGTAGGGGCAGATGGAGAGATGATTTTCAGGATCAAGTATGTTTTAGACACCACCTGTGGGAAAAAAAAACAATAACACATGGTCCCTGGGCTGCACGCTGTGGACTGAAAATAACTGAGATGATGACTAAGAAGGGTGAGACTCAGAAGTAAAGAAAATAGTGTTATATTTATTTTACAATTATGTTACAAGCTGGGCCATGGGATGGTGAAATAAGAATATCTTGATGCTTTTAGTAACTAACAATTGTCTTGTGATAACAGTTAATCATACGTTTAGTGATTTTATTTGATATTTGACACTGTCTTAAGGGTCGTATTTTGTAACGATCATATTTTGTAACGCAGCCTGTGTGTTTGAGTTCAGATAGGATTTAAAATCTATTACATTTTATTTGAGTTTACATAAGATAAGAATTATTTGTATTGGATAATTGTTTTAACTACGCCCTCTTTTCTCAGTGAAAGTGTGTTTTATCTCGACTTCCTCTAGTTTACACAGCCTTCTTCCATGATGTGTCCATTTCCTTTGATACTGCGTCGACAAAGTAGTTTTCCTCCTTTTTGACAGTTTTTCCACAGTTAATGTCCCATGAGACTGAGGAGGGACTATAGTTTCCACGACAGAATGGTTTTCATGATAACAATAACAAGAACTGTGCTATTGTAAAGTTTTAAAAATACAGCAAATACATTTAAACTGAATATGTCTGATTTAAATTTCACAGTTATTCCCTTATCATATGTTGCAGGAATAAGATGGAGAAAAAATTAAATGAATCTAATGCTTCAATATCAAGTTCACTTTACATTACTTGTCAATGTGGGCTAAAATAATATACGGCGAAAGGGATAAATAGTTAATCGATAATCGTGATTATTCAGGTCACGATGCAATCGTAAGAACAAAAAAATAATATTTGCGATTGTATTTAGATTGAAATTTCAGTTCAATCTGAATTCCAAAAAAGTGCACTTATATGTATAGTGCTTTTTATGTGACTGTTTATACGATATACTTTTGCACTCTGAAAGTTTGATTTAATAAAATTGGAACAGTAAATGCATTAGAATGAAAGGAATTTAAGGATTTAACTTTTGTTTTGTTATGTGCTAATAATTGTGAACACTATAATACTATATCATGACATCTTTATAAAGAGATGAGATATTTTCCACTGGTGAGCTCATGAATGTAAGTGAAACACATTCTTTTTTTAAATTGCTTACAAGTTCTGTAAATTGGTAACTCAAATGCTTTGACTTCTTGCAACGAGAGAGCATAACAGCACAGACAGTAGACTCCTCACATTGGTTTGGCCTATTTACCCAGCCAACTGCATCATGACAAATATTTTCAGTGTGAATTGGCCTGTTTACTAAGCCAATTAATGCTCTATTTCCAATCTGCTTCATTGTCCGAAATAGACACTTATAACGAATCACGCATTTCTCATCACCATTGACTTTGCCTGTCTGCCTCGTAGTCTTGTGGTCGTGATTTTTTTCCATGTTAAGGTTAAATGGAAGGCTTGCCTCCGGACTGGGCAGCACTCCACAGTTGGAGGAGTAAGCGCCATGTTTTGAGCTGCGGGGAGGCTCTCTGCTAACAAGGCTCTTTCTAACAAGCAACATTTGTGTACTGCTCTGCTAATGCTCAGACTGCAAATAACCATTCTCCACTACAATGCACCAGACTGTTTTTTTCACCTTTTTTTAAAGGCTCCATGCGTATAACATAATTATATTGTCGTCAACGTGTTTCTCTGATTCAGCATAAACCGCCTCTTGAGGTGAATGACCTTTTTGAGGATATCAAAGATGGGGTGAAGCTCCTGGCTCTGCTGGAGGTGCTGTCTGGTCAGAGGCTGGTGAGTGCAGCTTGGATTATACTGAAGAATTACACAGTCATTTCAACCTCAAAGTTTAAATAGTATGGGTGTTTTTATTTGTTGTGTTTTTATGGTATGTTACTTTGTCTTCTGTTTTGTTTAGCCCTGTGAACAAGGCCGTCAGCTGAAGAGGATCCACTGGGTTTCCAACATCGGCACAGCACTTAAATTCCTCGAAGGCAGGAAGGTATTATTTTCACTTTATATGAATGTTACTGATGCATTACAGCTAAACTTCAACATCAGAAAGCGTAAACTGTAAGATATGTGACATTTCGTTGTAAAAATGCCTTGTTAGTCGGAGTCTGTGTGAACTGTGCGTGTTTGGTGAGGCAGCAGCAGTAACACTTGATTACATAACAGCGAGCTCTTTGTGAGTCGCACTTAGCTGTGAGCTCCCTGAGGATTGACGGTGTTGTGGTCTCTCTGTGCCCTCAGTCTCTGTACCGAGGATCTCCGGTCAGTCTCTGCTCAGCCTGCGTGACTCTGATGTTTACAATGCTTTTATTTCTGTTGGTGCACGATGCATGGACACAGCTCTGCATCTTTTGATCCAATTTTAGGCTGCAAAACAAAGCAGATCACCTACACGTTTCTATACTTGGTTTGGAGTGCGTTTTGCTACTGATTTTGTCTACATACACAAATCAAAGTTGTGTATATTCTCATATATGTGCATTTACAAAAGAAAGGTGTGAATGTATATAGAACTATAAAGTGAAATTAACACTTAAAAAAAATATAAATACTGTGATTTTGCCATGTTATTATAATGATACACTTGATGCATGTTTTAAGCAATTTTACATCAAAATAAATTACTTGACAGAATTTTTTATTTTTTTTTAGATTAAACTATTATTCACTAGCCATGGCTGTGTGTCTTGGTTTGCCAATGAATTCAAATACATACAAACACATTCGCATCAAAGAGTTGAATATCTTTGATGGCTGCTACAGTTTGCACTTTTTATACACGGTCTTCTTGTCTTACAATAACAAAAAAAAACAACAACTCCTCACTATGACCTTTCCCTGGTTTTGTTTCAGATTAAACTGGTAAACATCCACGCCACCGATGTCGCAGACGGACGACCATCTATTGTCCTAGGGTTGATATGGACCGTCATCCTCTACTTCCAGGTGACAATACATCTAACCTTTTTGAGTTCATTGCAGAGTATTTTGATGTCGATGACGTTTTTTGTTCTTAACTGTAACATATTGTTTTTGTTCCACTTTCAGATCGAGGAGTTGACCAGTAACCTCGCCTCCCTCCAGGCCTTGTCCAACAGTAACTCTTCGGTTGAGAGTATTCCCGGCTCCGAAACAGGAAGTCCCCCCATGAAGAGGAAAGTCATAAACAAATACCAGGGCAACGCCAAAAAGGCTCTGCTCCGATGGGTGCAGTCCACAGCAGCCAAGTATGACGTTTTCATTTCAGATCGATTATTCCATTATGATGTTGTTGATATTAGCAGTGCATTCATACATGTACACACCTGGACTAGAACATGACAAAACCAAGTTTCCAATCTCAAACCTGGTCCAGTTCAGGTGTGCGTACAAGTGTGAAAGCTTGTGCATTTTATTATGTAGATGTTTGTATGTTACGGTTGAAAAAAGACTGTATAAAACTGCCTTTTAGATACCATGGGATAGAGGTGAAGGACTTTGGGCCCAGTTGGCGTAATGGTGTGGCCTTTGAGTCACTGGTCCATGCCATCAGACCAGACCTTGTGGACATGGAGCTGGTGAGAAGGAGGAGCAACAGAGAGAACCTTGAAGAAGCCTTCGCTCTGGCCGAAAATGAACTGGGAATCCCCCGTCTGCTCGATCCGGAAGGTGACCCAATATGTCACAAGTTTTCATTGTATGGGTTTAGCATTTATTTTCCTCTTTGCCTTTCAAAGTGTTTCAAGATGAAGTCGTTTTCTTTGGTTTAATTCTTTCTTCATTGGTCTTCCTTACGTCCGAAATGGAAGCGATTCATAGCAACCAACAATGTAAAACTAAGTCTTTTGAATGATCCAAAGTACTCGAAAGGAACTATAAACAGGAATATGAAACCCATGAATAGTGTACTTTACGCTAATGCGATTCATAAACTACAAAATATCATAACGTAACACTATTATAATAATTGCCTTGATTAATAGTCAGTTTCCTCCAGATCTAAAATTACGAAATACTTCACATCCATCTGTTTTCCCCCATGGATTAGCCTCAGCGTTTAGACTGTTGAGTTAACATCAGCTCTGCAGCCTCTGAGCTGATTCACCACAGCAAGCAGCTGCGCCCCCCCCCCGTCGGGACACAAATGTGATGAAAGATGACAAGTGAAATCAGCTTGGAGGGAGACACAGAGATATTTAGCTTTCTGTTTCTGCTGAATCATGCAGTTCTTAAACTAGAAGAGACTTGTTCACTGTTATTTGATGTTTGATGTTTGATTATACAGAGGATTGTCTGTGAACCACTCGTTTAAAAAGCCAAACATATCACTGACAATTAGAAATGACAATTAGAAAGGAAAATCTTGATTCAATTGTAATCTATACCCAGCCCTATGATGCCCTCTTTTTCTTCAGTTTCTTCATTCTATTTTTTCGGGAATCCATATTTATTTTGGAGTATTACACAGTGAGATCTTGTTTCTCGTATGACCAAATTGACCATGTGATTGTCCTCCTCAGATGTTGACGTGGACAAACCTGATGAAAAGTCCATAATGACTTATGTGGCCCAGTTTCTGAAGCATTATCCAAACCCTCACTCTGATACGGACGGTCATCATGACGAGGTAACTATTTAATGCAGACAGTCGTTTAAAGTCTCCAAGCCACCTCATATTTCTGCCCTGTGTCATCAGATTAATCTCATAAGTGGTTTAGGAAAATACAATAAATCTGTGGGAATGCATTTGATTGGTTCTTGTCCAATGCTACACTAGCCCCTTATTGGCATCTGGTCAAAACAGCTGCATTCTACTCATTTCCTCCATTTAACTAATTAAATAAAGACCGTAATAGACGTCCTGACAGTGACAGTCATTTGAGCTATGGCCGAGTCAAGTGCATCTGATCCCATTATGTAGGAGAACGTATTTATCGGGTTTATAGCTCATCTTAAATGTACAAAAACCCACACTAACATCACAGCTCAAATGATATGAATTCATTTTGCATGTTTATTTTGTTGTTGTTTAAGCTGCTTTTTACTTACATACAGTAGTTCATGCAATTCACTAAACCCAAGCTTAATCTCTTTACATCAATTGATTTTTTCAATTCAATCAATGAATAAAAAAGCCACTAGAGACACTTGCCATAAGTCATCTGCAATACACATTTGATGTTGATTGAGTAGCATTTAAGAGCTGATCTTCAGTTCAATTTATTTTAATTTCTATTTTGTTGCTGTCTTTTCGATTGTGCTTTGCTGCTATCCAATCAGTTATTTGACATTACAAAAAAATTCAATTGGGCATAATATTTTGACCTTCCAAAAAAGAGAACTATGGGTGGGGCAGTGAGGGAGCAACATTTTCAACATGATCTTCTTTCTATTTAATGTGTATAATTCACTGCCTATGCATACAGGCACAATGTCACAATCACAGTTTGGTTTCTCATGATTTAATTTCTCCATGTGTTTACTTTTGTGCACATTAAGCTGCTTCTTGGTTCAATTCCAACTTTTGCACTCTCAGTACCAGTGCTACAGGTGAGAGCTTTGACCACAGCGCTGCATGCTGCGTTTTTCTTTTTTTTCTTCTTTTTTTTTACATTACTCCTGTCTTTCCATTTCCTTCCATTTTTATCCTCTTTGTCTCTCCTTCTATTTCTAACCTGTTTGTGGTGAATTGCTCTTTGTGCCTTGCTGCTTTCCTGGATAGTTTGGTCCCCACGATATAGAGCAAATGCTTGAGGTACGTGTCAATTATTAAACAGACTGGTAGTAACTTGTAGTGAAGAGCTTCTCCACCCGTTTAACACCATATCTTTTATTCCTACTACTGTGGTACAACTTTGAATTGATGAAGGATTATTCTATCGATGCAAAACATTTACAGACTATTAAAATGTCATGTTTCTCAACTGTACTTTTTTCCCTGGCAGCGAGAGGAGAGGAAGATGCTGAGAGAGTTCAAGGTGTTTTTGGACCAGTTGGAGAGAGATGTTCTGAGGGCCCAGGGAGCAGAGGGGAACCTCACTGACAAATACCAGGTAGATATGAGGAGATATTTAATAATGTATTCATTTTACCACTTGATTCGTGTACGTTTAATTCACTCTTTTATAATTACAGGCATTCAAGAGCTTCCGTGTGCAGTATGAGATGAAGAAGAAGCAGACAGAGCCGCTGCTGCAGCCCGTGAGTCGAGATGGGAAGCTCTCTGTGGACCAGGCCCTGGTCAAACAGGCCTGGGACCGGGTCTCTGCCAGGGTGAGTGCCATTTGAGAGGTCATTAAAACGTTGTGTCTGGAAATGTGACACATAATTAGGGGCACAGTGGCAGACTAAGTGGGCCGCCATGAAAACTTTCGTACAGATTCATATTTGTTCATATAAATAAAATTCCCTCTCAATTGCAGAATGAATGTTATAAATAAACAAGTTGAGTTCACAACATTTTTCAAACACTGCCATTGTCCTCTTCTTTGCTTTGTGGGGTCCGCAGCTGCCTGTTGATTTGAACCCTTTGCAATGCTGCTGAGCACAAAAAAACTTTACAATTGTGACAATGGGGGATGCAGTCTTTTTTAGACGAAAATATTCTAGTCTTTGGGTGTTTTGCTTGTGTCTGTTGGATTTAGCTGGTGTAATGTGACCTATCAAATATCTATAGGGGTTTATTTAAGTTTTAAAAGCAGGATTAGCAACAGAAGTACTGTCTGAATCACACATGGCTAATTCACCACTAATCAGTTGTGCATTCTTCCTTTTTCTATATCTATGGTGAATGTTGCCATAGAGAAACCCGACTTGGCTAACTATCTGCTGCAGCCATTGGTGACAATTCAGGAAGATTAAAGCCCTTGGATCAGAGTCAGTTCACAGTAGATGGGACTGAAACAAAGAGAGTTTTGTTCACTAGTCCAGACTGATCCCCCTTATGTCCAAAACCTGTTCAGAGACTCGTAAAAAATCTTTTGTTTTTGATCAGACCAGTTTAACCCCCAACTATGGCCAGATTTATCTTTTTGGAGATAGAACAGGCTGGTGTACTTAGTCATGCTAGCTAATTCCAACTTTCAAGTGAATGTTTGTTTTTTTAATCTATGTAACTGCATAAATAGATCATATATGTTGAGAAAGTGGAGTCTTTACTGCGAACTGTCATCTGCAGCTGCTGGAGTGGCACATCCACCTGGACAAGTCTCTCCCCGGCCCACTCGGCGTGATCGGAGCCTGGCTACACAGAGCAGAGATGGCCCTCAGAGACGACATCCCAATTCACCACGCTCACGAGGAGACCGCCAACGTGATCCACAGAAAACTGGAGCAACATACGGTACGGACTTTCCGCGTGATCAGCATAATGCCAGACTACCATGGCAGCAGTTTTAATCTCGGACAAACTATTTATATTGTATAAATAGAATGAGTGATGTTATGTTATTTGTTTCGCAGGAAATATTACAGAGCCTTGAGCCCCATCGACAGACTTTCCAGCAGATTCATCGAGACAGGTCTGTGAATGGAGTCCCAGTGCCTCCTGAACAGCTACAGGACATGGCTGAACGGTAAAGCTACTTTGTATTTGTGTCACATATACGTACATACTTAAAAATACTTATACAATACAGTCTGTCATCTGTCAGACAACCAATTCAAGACCAATAAGAAGCCTTGTGTATGGCTTTATTGATTGTATTTTCTGAAAGTAATTACGAAACAGAACAGGCTCCATGTGTAGCAGAGGGTTTGATTCCGCCTTCAACAATTTCTTTAATATCCTTCCCTCTCTTATCTCCTTTTTTTTGCGGACAAAAATCAGTAAGCAAAAAAAAGATCAGGCAAGAGCTAAGCTTTGTCATCTTTTACAATTGTCGCCAAAATGACAGGATTGTAGTTTTTTTAACGGAAGTTATATTATGTCAAGTAGTGTACTGCATATAGAAATATTTGGTCTATTTATTGTCCTTTTTGTTACAGATTCAACTTTGTGTCAACATCATGTCATGGTCACCTGATCAAGATGGAATTCTGGGAAATGAAGTACAGACTGATGTCCTTCCTGTTTCTGGCTGAATCAAAGCTCAAGACCTGGATCATTAAATATGGCAGAAGGGACTCTGTGGAGCTCCTTTTGCAAAACTATATTGTAAGTTCATGAATGCATTGGTGAAAGGCGCACTATGTAACTTTTCTGCGGGAGGTTTCGCCAACTTCTTGTGTCCATGGAGATGTTGTTGTTTTGCTTAGTGGCATTGAAGGATGGGTCAAGAGGACAATAAAGTATACCTTAACCTTAAACATACATTCTTATTTTGAGCTGGCCTGCCTCTCCACAGATCTGGCCTGGTGGCAGCGTCGCTTGCATGTCTCCATAGAGATAGACTTATTTTAATGCTGTGAAACATTCCAGGCAAAGCAATGACATAGAGACAGGTGGTAGACCCTCCACCAGAAAAGTTACAGAGTGCACCTTTGAAATATGAGGTTGTCAAGCAATTTTCCTCATCCTACATTTCAACATATTGTACTGTTATATCACTATTAAATATTGTGCATTACTGTTTAATCTGTTCTTGGTTTTCTTCCAGACTTTTATTGAAAACTATAAATTTTTTGACCAATTCGACATCATCTTCAGTGCCCTCAAACAGTCTGCAGAGGTCTATGTGAGGTCCGACAGTTCAAGTAAGATTTGATATTAACTTTATTGTATATGTTTAAATGTTACATACATTGTCTTTTATGTTTGTCTGGTTCATAGTAAATTATTGTTATTGTGGATTTCATGTTACAGGATACAAAACCTGTAACCGAGGTAAGTCCAAAACCAACCTGATGGCATTAATCCATACCAAATTTGCCTGTCTTTTCCTAAAAAATTTGGAGATGCACTTTTCCTATTTAACGTCCTTTTATTACCTCCCAGTATAACCACATTGCATTGTGCTTGAAAGTGTTTTATAATAATCCATGCGTTTGGTGGAATGCTAATTTAGCATGTAACACATTAGGATCCATGTGCAAACATTCCTCTAACCCAGAAATCAATCCCAATCAATCCCTGATTTGTGTACTGAAGCAAGTAAAGAAGGTGTTTCCAGAAAGTATTGAAAGTGGCATACAATATTGAGCAATACTTTTAAGCAGGTGAACCCTGTTACCATTTAGTTGCTATTTCTAAATTGATGTTGTGTAGTGTTGGAATAACTTTGCATTACTGTGACTTTTGGACAGTAATGTAACACATATACTACATATCAATATCATTTCTGGACACACGTGTTCTTCTACACTTTTTGTGAGCGTTGAGTTGAAATACTTTGTACTTACAGTTGATGAGGCAGAAGGGGTGAGTAAGTTCTTGAATGAAACCACGGCTCAGTGGAAGCACCTGGCTCTGGAGGTGCGGAGTGTGCGCAGTATGCTGGAGGAGGTACTCTCTAACTGGGACAAGTACAGCAGCACAGTGGGCTCGCTGCAGGCCTGGCTGGAGGACGCAGAGCTAATGCTAAACCAATCAGAAACTACAAAACGGGTAAGTCATTTCAGTGTGAAAAGTGAAATTGACATAACAGTGTTATGACTACAGATTACAGGGTTTAATTTAAAAAATGACATATATTTTCACCAGTCTATGAAGCACCAAGTTAGATTTTGTCGTGAAATGCCGTACAGTGGTAACCAGATGAAGGAGTTTGAATTCTCCAAATGCTGATTGCTATAGGCGGGTTAGACTCTAAAAGTATGATAAGGTAATATAAGAAAAGAGAACCTTTATTTGGCCCATAATGGGGAAATTCTAGTGTTGCAACGCATAGTTCAAGGGCAACAGGTGAAAAGAAACATGAAAAAAAAAATCTTTATGAATTAAAATACACTTAAATCTAACAAGACTACAAACTATTATGTACAATGACTATGTATGACTGTGGTTGTGTACAGTTCAGCTTGTGAACAGAATGAAATGTGTTCAGTGACAATCATTAAGTTCCACAATATAAAGTAAATGCCTTTTTCTTTAGGACTTTTTCAGAAACTTTTCCCACTGGATTCAGCAGCACATGGACATGAATGACGCCGGAAACTTCCTCATTGAAACGTGCGATGACACTGTGTCCAGAGACTTAAAACAACAACTCCTCCTACTGAACGGGAGATGGAGAGAGCTCTTTGTCAAAGTCAAACATGTAAATACCTATACACTAGTCTTAAAAATTATCCAAAAACACACACGTGTTTATATATATTGTTATCTTTATACAGTATGCAAGAGCAGATGAGGTGGATAAGTTGAGGCAGGACTACCATGACGGGATCAACACCCTCAAAATGTTCATGGATGGAACCGATGAGAAGATGACTGCTCCTATTCAAGTATCGTTCCTCAATGTCCGAGCTTTTGTACAAGATGTTGAGGTAACAAGTTAAAGAATAGCATTTTTTATTAGTATCTACGCGAAAGACAAGTTTGCCGCGGCTAACGTTATTTTTGCAGGAAATCAAGCACAAAGTCCCAGCAATGGAGGCAGCCTGTAAAGCAGCGTGTCGCACTGCTCAGCTTTTGACCAAAGACACTCCACAAGAAGAGGTTTTACAGATGAATGCTGTGATGGCGTCAATCAAGGAGCAACTTAGCAAGGTAATATGTCCAGAAATCATATAACATATATTAATTATTGATGAATTTGCTTTGAAGTTCACCAAATGCTTCCTACGTGTGTGCATGCCTTTATTTCATAGCTTGGTGCAAAAGTGTGTCTTAAACTATAGCACCTGACAGTATAATCCATTTTTTTTAATATATATATATATATATTTAGGTGAGAGAAAGATGTCAACCTTTACTAAAAGAGTCCCAGTCTCTTCTGCCTCTGCTCGAAGAAATGGAGAAGAACATAACAGGGTTTTATCAGGCTCTGGAGAAGGCCAGTCACATCACCAGCTCCGTAGACTCCGAGGCGCCGGCGGATTTCAAACTGAGATGCCAGGTATATCGAAAAAGAAGCGTTACTCTTGTGTTGTAACTATTAGGGCTAAAGGATAAATCACAATCAAATCAAAACTTGGCTCTTGCTTTTAAATGCCACAGGAGCTAGCGACCTTCACGCACAGCTGTAAGAAGTGTCTGACAGTGATCGAGAGAAACCACCAAGCCATCCAGAAAATAATGAACACCAGTAGAACTCTGCAGCACATGGACATGGGGCTGCTGCAGAAGAGGGTGGGCGACCTGCAGGGGGCATCACAGGTAAGACTATAAGTTATGTTTTTAAAGTCAAAATTTCGATCTCATCTTCAACATCGCTACGGTGAGACGCAAGAGCAAGTTTAGATACGACATACATTGATAATATCAAGTGGAACTATTCATTTAGAAATCTGACCTCAGGCTTGTTACATCACTTACAGAACTGTCAACTTATTCTGGCTATTTTAACTTGAATGTTGTGTGAAAGTACAAAGATGCACCTCTGAATCGCAATAAGCCATTTGAATACGAAAACAGACTTGAACTATTTTTAGTGATAAGAAATTCATGTCATGTTTTCTGATGTGAAATTCTATTTTTGAATATTCAGACCATGATAAATGAGTCTAATGAGTGGAGGAGACACATGGAGGCGAACAGCAGCCTGATGAAGAGGTTTGACGAATCAAGGATGGAGTTGGAAAAAGTCCTCAAAATGGCGCAGGGCTGTTTGAACGAGAGAGACAACCCGGAGGAACTGCTGAAAAAACACACTGTAAGAAGTCATTCAGAATTGTGTTTTATATGGTCTTGTCTTTGGCTTGGAACACATGATGTACTTTTGAGTAGCATTTGTCTACAGAAGACAGCTAAAGACAAAAGTAAAACATCACTACTATATAAATGTACCCTATAACATAATGCTTGCGTGTATAGTTGAGTTATGTGCCTTAAGAGAACCCATATAAACAGCTGCTAATATAATGTTTGTGCAGGAGTTTTTTGGCCAACTGGACCAGCGCGTCTTGAATTCCTTCCTCAAAGCTTGTGATGATTTGACGGACATTTTACCAGAGCAAGAGCAACAGTCTCTCCAAGAAACGGTTAGACAGCTGCACAAGCATTGGAAGGTGGGCCCCAAATATAAATACATCTAAATAAAGGTTAATTACAGGAATACATAAATCATATATATCTTTTTTTATATTTTTTTTCCCCAGGATATCCAGACAGTTTCTCCATTTCACCTGCTGCGTCTCAAAGTGGAAGTGGAGAGGAGTAAGTTGTCAGTGTGTCTTCAGGAGTGTCAGACTGAGGTGACTCGAGAGAACAGGCATCTGGCAAGTATCGGCAGTGAGAGGCTCATCAAAGAGCACAGGGTGAGAGCCACATTTCTTATTATTACCATACTTAATAGCACAAATATGACAAATATGCTTTTCTAATATCTCCTTTTAGACGTTTTTCTTTTAGTGTAGTGCAATCATTCTTGTCTATTAGTAAAATTGTACAACTCCTACGACTCGACAATTGAATAACATTTCATTCCATATCCCTCCAGGCTTTTTTCAGAGATAAAGGTCCACTGTCCATCTGTGAGAAGAGACTGCAGGTGATGGAGGAACTGTGTCAGAAACTCCCGGAGGACGACTCGGCTCATCAGATCATGGAGACGGCGAGAAAAGATTTCGTCGAGGTCCGTGAGGAAATTGACAGCACGTACCTGAAACTGCTGCAACACCAGGACAAATGGAAGGACTACAATACAAGGTCTGATACAGAAAGGTTTTGCATAATACTATGTTCAAACAAAACTGATAAAGCACCATGTTTTGCTGCATTGCAGTAGGGAGTATTCATTTAGGCCTGCTCATCCACAGTTCCTCTGAGTGCAAAACAAGAGTCTGGCTGGAAGGACCTTGTTGTGGACAATGTATAGCATGAGGAAAATGTTGCATGTTTTTCCTAATAGCAATAACGCCGTTTTGTATTTTAATACTTTATTTTTCATTGTGTGGCCCCGATCCATTGTGATCATATTTCACATTATGAAAAGGTTTAATTCAGTTTGGTATCATAACATGCACAGCTTGCACAGGTCTTCTTAATTTTACCTTTTGTAATTTAATGTTGCCAATACTGTGCTATGCAGGTATGCAGAACTGTCCTGCTGGCTTATATCTAAAGAAAGTCAACTGAGGCTTTTGAGAACTAGAGCCAACGACCCCAGGAAGTACAGCCAGGTCAAATCTACTATCATGGTAAGTTAATTATGTTACTATTGAACCCCAGTTAAATACAACCCTTTTGGTACTGAGTGAATCGTACATTTAGAGATTACTGAATATGTTGCTGAGATGTTTTTCTTCTCTTAAACATGGCATTAAAAACATCTAATGAGCTATCTTTGGATATAGAGAGAAGTATTTTATTTTTCAATTTAGTCCAAGAGATTCTATGTACCGTTTTGAGTGTATGGGCTTTTCTCAGGAACGTCTCCTCTACCTCCTGAATTGTTTTGTCTGGGCGATGTCAGTGGAGTCAGATCTTGTAAACCCTCCTGTGTCAGAACACATTGTGCACGTCACATGGTGTTGTTTGTTTCAGGAGCTGAGGAATGATGCAGAGCTACAGGAGGGGAATCTGAGCTGGCTCAAGGCGCGCATGGCTGTGCTCTTAGAGGTCTGTGCTGACAGTGATGGGACGAGGCAAGCCAGCGCCCTCAGCAAACTCTCCACTGACTTCAAGAACCTCCTTCTTTCACTAATAGAGGTTTGTGAAGAGTCTACAAAATGTGTAATGTGTAATGTAATATTTAAGTAGCATTTATTTAATATATCAACCTATTCAAACCTTCTAATTCAATATATATACGGCCCATTAAAGATTTACAAGTGTGAGATTTAGTGTATTTAGGGTTTATTTTCCCATGGGATTTTTGACTGCTAGTTCGATTGCGATTGTGAGATGGTAAAATCTGTCTGTATAGTATGGTATTTTAACAGTGTTCAGTGTGGCATATTAATCACATCTGCTTGTCCTACCGAATATTTCCCTATTTTTGTGGTTGCAGGCTGAGAAGATGATTCTGGCTGTGGGGGACTGTGTTCAGTTCAGGGAGGAAGTGCAGAGTACACTGGACGATCTGGTCCAGGGGCAGAAAGAGTCTCATACTGAGGTCACCAAAATCCTGGATTCACCGACTGTCAGAGAGGCTCAACAACTACTGCTGGTTTATCAGGTAAAAACACGACTAGCAGTTTTCCTTTTACTGTATCTGACTGATAGCACTATAAGGTACTTATATAATGTAGTTATGCAGTTGCCATTTAAAACAAATATCTCCATTGAATTTTCTGATGCCTGAGTCTCAGATCTTAAGATTTGTGGCCACCTTCAGTTATCCAAAAGGTGTACACTATGTTATGTAATTATTTTCTTTTATCCTAGCAACTCCTAAAGCGCTTGAAGCTGAAGCGGCGAGACGTTCAGCAGCTGATGACCAGAGGGCAGCAGCTCCAGGCCGAGGAGGGCGTGGGGGACAGTCTGCAGCAGGACCTGCAGTGTCTTGAAAACACACTCAGCAAAATGGAGCACAACATGGACTCACAGGAGCAAAGCCTCGAGGTGACGTCCACCGTGTTGACCAGGCTCAAACGCTTCAGTCAAGGGGATAACAGCTGTGATCTTATTGTGATTGAATGAAGTTCAGGTGGCTTTTTTTGAAAAACTGCTACAGCACAGAAAGCTCAACAAATTTCATTTATTGGGCGATGACTTTTTCCTATGCTTTATAGCCTGACCTGAGGGCTTAGTGCTGAATAATAGATGTAAACAAAGCTGTATTTTTCAATAGAAACTAATGTTTCTGGGCATGGTACTTAAAGACTGTACTCGACACAAAGTGGAAAGCTTATGAGAACACAACTAATGGATCTTGTGATTCTTGTAAGAAATTACTTTTTGTGTGAAAAGCTGGGCAGTGCTTTATAGCAAATACTGAAATGCTGACTCAACGTATTATTGTCTATAGGTGACACTGGCAGCATGGCAGGAATTTGACAGTCAGCAGGAGGCAGTGCTCGAGTTTGTCTCAAAAGCTCGATCTACAATGGAGAGAGATATGAACTTCAGTAGTCCTGAGAGCCTGGCTGTGGAGCTGGACCAGGCCAAAGTAAGTCATTTTATATTTGGGTTATTGTTATTTCGCTTTTCTACTTTTTTATTCATTCATTATTATTTAAATTACATCTGTTTTTGGTTTCCCTTCATTCAAGACATATCAGTATTAAACATATTCGAATAAAGTAATCTTGCATTTTAAAAAAATCTTTTTTTTGAAACAGGTGTTATTGAAGCAGTGTGAAGCAGAGGTCCTTCATATGAATACTTTATCAAAAAGAGCCACAGAAATTCAGCTCGGTCCCAATAATAAAAATCTTCTGGTTCAACAAGCCCGATCTCTCAGTGAGCAAGTGGACCAAGTCGAGTCCGGGCTCAAGAAAGAGTAAGAACCTCTCATGTTTTGGTGCAATATTTCGTTTTTTAGTTTTTTATTAGCCTGTATAGGGCAGTTGTTCTAAGACTGCTTTTGTATTCCAGTGTTAAGACCCTGGAAGACATGAGGCATCAATGGGAGCAGTTCCTAGCTGGATTTGAAGGATTTTCCTTGTGGATTTCAGCAAAAGAAAAAATGCTGGAAGCCCTTAAAACGTCGTCGCTACCTCTGAACGAACAAATTAAGACAGTAAAGGTAGAAAACATCATTATGTAAATACATGGGTGTGTATTTAGGACAAAGAGGCTCAACAATGAACTACATAACTAACTCATAGCTCCAGAACAAGAAGAACAACACACGCAAATTGCTTTCCACAACATGTTTTTCCTGTTTAATATTTGTACAAAAAAACAAGTCAAATTTCAGCCAAGGAAATCATTGTTCTGTGCTATATGTTGAAAGTGTTTTAGTAATGTTTTATAATCAATATTTTAGTATTTATGTTACATTTCTTATGTTGCACGTATTTTAGCTGTAATATTTAGTTGTCGTTCTACAGACGGTGAGTACGGAGGCGCAAGAGCGTGCAGAAGTCCTCTCTCAGCTGGAGGCAGAGTCCCAGGCCCTGGCCCACTTTGTCTCTTCAGGAGAGACCGCTCGGGTCAAGGCTCGGCTCACTCAGATCCGTCGATACTGGGAAGAGCTGAAGGAGAGTGTGCAGCAGTTAGACACACAGCTGGAGGAGAGCTCTTCGAATAAACAGAAATTCAAAGCTGGACTTGACGAAGTAAGCATTGAAATGTCTGAACTTTCTGGGATTACACTGTCGCAGTAATATAAGATAACTTATTGTAAATGTTTTGGCAAACAGTACTATAAAATGTTGTCATGTTCTAGGCCCAAGCATCTCTTGGTGAACTTCATACAAAGCTAGAGGACCCCATTCAATCCTGCACATCTTCATCAGACACATATCAAACTCTTCAGAATCATATGGTAGGTTGTTTGCATTTCAGACAATCGAAATATGTTGGGTTTGGTTTTCGGCCAATGCTGGAATATATTTAGTGTGTTTTTGTCACATTCACTCTGATACAGCCGTGAGGTTTTATTATTTTGGAAAATACATTTAGACTCTGTCCATTGTACTTGTTTTTTAACCTTATAACAAATGTTTTATCAAGTTACATCATGATTTATTGCACAAATAGTTCAATTTACATATACTCCAACAGTAAAATTCGCGATGCGCAAAATAAGACCTCATACATTGTTTGTGTTTTTGTATTAGTGTTTGCATTTCACACTTTTAATTTCAATAAACACTGGAAACAACTACATTTTAACTGGAGAAAACTGATCCAAGTTGATGATTTGTGTGTTCATGTCCTTCAGGATGTGTGTCAGAACTTGGAGAGACTGAAGAGCTCTTTGCTGGCGCTAACGGCCGGAGCTCGAAGGCTCAGCGACAGACAGGAAGCGGAGAAGACTGTGGCAGATCTGAACAGCCAATACGACCGATATTTACAAGAGGCAAAGGACAAGCAGAGCACACTCGAGAGCCTGCTTTCTCACTGGCAGAAGTGAATATCCGCAGAAAGGCATATTCTAAAAAATATATATAAACATATTACCAAACTTAAACAAAAAAAATGTCTCTCTCAGGTACGAGAAACAGCGGTCAACCTTTACTTCATTCTTGGAAAGGTGTGAAGCAGTCTCTAAACCAGAAAGTCAATATCTTTCTGCTGACAAAGCAAAGCTACGCAGTGAGCTACAAGACTTGCAGGTGCAGTACTGACAAAGCTATCCTTTATCCCAAACACAAAATATCTTTAACCGTTTGTTCTGATGCAGTTGTGAGCTCAAAATAAGTATATTGAAGGATTTATGTTTATGTCTCATTAAGACTTTACTTTTACTTTAAGACTCAATACCTTCAACAACTACCTGACAAACTGTTCACTTTTTACAACTAGCTTCTTCTTCTTTGTGTTTTTGCTCTGCTCTCCGTTGCATATTACAATACAAATCCTATAGAATAGCCTTGTTCTTTTCAGTCATTGCAGTGTGAAGTCCACACCATTGAGCCTTCGTATCTGGAGCTCATGTCTTTGGGAACATTGCTGTATCCCTCTGCGCCAGAGGAGAGAGTGGCCCAGCTAAAAGAAGACCTTGAGACTCTACAAAAACGATTAAACATTCAAAATGCAGTCATACCTCAGAGGTAAAGTGGTCTAATTAAGCGTTATAGGCTAATGTTAAAATGACAACATAGTCTCATTTCTCAATAAAGGTAGGTTAGAGCTAGGTTGCTCCTGCTTATGGAATATTGTGTTTATGTCCTACAGAATACAAGACCTCCACAAGCACTTGTCACTGATGGAGCAGTTTGATCAGGCTTTGCTGAAATTCTCACAGTGGAGCGACTCCATGCTTTCAAATCTACACTCGTCTTCTCAAATTAACATCAACAACCTGCAAGCTGCTGCCTCACATGTAAAGGTAAGAAGCCAAGTGACTTATTGGAATCAAATGCTGAGACTCCAAAAAGTTCTCACATGTGCGCATTAGTTAAGTCATATCATTTGGTATGCATTTGTTTTATGTGCATAGGATTGGAAAACAACTTCATTTTTTCATGTTATGTTTTTTTATTAACAAAATTCTGTATACCTTGATTGAGCCTGGGGTTAAATACATAGAAATTGTTATTTACAAACACAATTTTGCTCGAAGTGTAGTCATGGGGTCCCACTTGCAGTACATTTAAGGCCCCCAGGTGGTAAATAACCCCACTTTGGGAACCACTTGGTTTGACTCTGCAAATAGCGCCAGCCTCACAAAATGTAAACAGCTACCAATGGGCAGCTGTAGTCATGGTGACTGTACACAGAGCATCTGAGGGCATTGTTCCCTGCTCACAACAAAGAAGTGAACACAATAGAGAACAAATGGCTGCGGTGTTAAAATGCTGAAACATTTACATGAACACTGACTCCAAACGCAGCTGTTTTTGTTGACATTCTCCCGCTGCCTTCACAGGAGACACAAGCCGCCTTAGAGAAGCAGTCGGGGGTCAGACAGAGCTTGGACCAACAGGTTGGCAAACTCTGTCAATTCTGTGAACTCGGTGACTCAGAAGTCCTCCGAAGTCGAGCTGAAAGTTGCCTCCAGCCTTACATGGAGGCTACACAACTCGCCGACCTCCAACTGGAATGCATCGAGAGGCTGGAAGCTTTCTTACAAACCCACAGTGTCGCTGCGGGAGTTTTGCATGGGCTCAGACAGACCGTGGAAAGCGCTGGCAGCTGGGACAGAGGAAGAGTGGAAGAGCTGCAACAAGAACTGGCTACTATTGTCCCGGATATCAGCCAACTTGAAACTTTAGCTGTCAATTTGGACAGCAGTCTATGCAAAACTCATTTACATATCGGTGCTGAAAAAGGGACTCGTACGTCGTGTAGGATGTTGGCCGATGCGCTCAGTGGTGAATTGGACACCGTGAGGAATTTGCTTGGGTCCAAACAAAATGAAGCAGAGGCACTCGGGGCATTATGGACATCGTTCAGACAAAGAAAGGAACAGCTACTCAAAACGGTGGAAGATATTGAAGAGAAAGCAGACCACCAGAGTTTCAAAGAGCCAACGTTACACGCGGTACAGCAGAGGTAATGTAAACAGCCATTAAGTCACTAAGTATACTGTATATATATTGTATCTTCTATAAAACTGACATAACATGGACTAATTTGAAGTGGCACCTGTTAGTGGATGAGAAAAAGTATGATGAAATAAGCAGATAGAGGTTGATTGTGATTGTATTGATGGGTTGATTGGTGTTTGTATCTTTCTATTATGGACCGTAAGTAGTGAGAAAATAACAATATTAAGGCATTAGTCTTGTATAGATGCTCAATGTCGCTTTAAATTGTATGTGCTATTCATTCACTTCATACTCAGTGGAGGTAAGCTACTATTCTAGCCACATCTACAGACAGAAGCCCCTTCAACCACCACTTTTTGCTCTCTCACGCACCAAATTCATGCCTGCTTCGCTTCAGAGATCACACTAGATTGTGTATTCTCAAGATGGTATGGCCATAGCTCAAAATACTGAAATAGTGAATGTTGAAATTGACAGAAAGATGTCAGAAAAGCTCTGACTGTTGGAATTTGTCATACTTTTATGCATGACTGGGGTTGTATTTGCTGTTTTCTATTCTTAAGGTTGCGATTCTTTAATCAACTTGAGGATGAGCTACAGTCGCACCAGCACGAGGAGCAGTGGTTAAGGGACAAGGGAAACCAGCTAGCCAAGAGAGATGCAGAGCTCGGTGGAGAAGTGCTCCGTGAAATCAGCCTCCTGGAGACCACCTGGGAGGACACCAAGAGACTCATTACAGATAGGTAATACATTCAAATAACAATAGAGTTGATTTGGTTGTCTGAACTCCCGCAATCAAAACTGAAATGTTAGAATGTTAACATTGTGATTTGTCTAATATTTTTCAGACAAGAACAATGCAATGCTCTTGTTGAGCTCATGAGAGAATATCAAGCTTTGAAGACATCTATATGTGGCATTATTGAAGGAGCAGAGTCTATTATTGACATAAGCTCTGTTTTGAAAGACTATGAAGAAAGCAAAAAGTTGCTTTCAAAGGTATGAAGACCCTTTTATTTCCATTGATATAAAATGTAAATCTTTGTTATATTAGACAATTCATTTTTTTTTAGCACGAGACCGTCAAGGTTGATATGGCAAGCAAACAATATGAACTAGACCAGTTTTCAAACAAAGGGAAGCAACTTGTTGTGGAGCTAAAGAAAATCCCAGACTGTGAATCTCAAATAATGAAGAAAGATGCTGAGACAATTGTTGATCACTGGCTGGATGTAAGTGCTGTAAATCTGTAAACCGGTGAACAAAAAAGCATCTCTGAACGTTCAAAGATGCTTTTGTGAATTTATTAGGTCTCCGAGAAGATAGATGAGAACATTGAGCATCTAAACCAGAGTTTGATGGTGTGGGAGGATGTGCGCAAAATCAGTGAAGACATTGAGAGCTGGACCAACCATTGTGTGACTGAACTGAATGAAAGCCTCAGCAACCTCAATGACAGTCAAAAGCTGTCCACTAGACTCTCCACAATTCAGGTATGATTAAACTGTAAACTGAGCTTTTACTTATGTTTATCTTTTTAACATTATTACATTTTGCTATAAATTAGGTCAGTTATTCTATTTTAAATGACCCTTTGCACAATACAAATCATCCCACCTAACAAGTTCACGATGACTCGTACTGATTTTTCCGTGATTCTTTGGTCAATCTATAACTGTCTCAAAGATCAACTTATGTACAATTCAACCGTTTTTTGTTAGACTGAAATGACCGAAAAGGAGCAGAAACTTTCAACTTTTCAAAGCAAGATCTTAGAGTTAAAGAAATGCATCCAAAGTCAGGAAATCCCTGCAAGGATACAGGTAAGACATTTAAGAATATACTAAAAGTTACATTCTTTTTCAGCAAAGTACCAAAATGGCTGTGTATATTTCTGCAGGTTTTGGAGAATGACCTACGCAAGAAGATCAATACAGTTCAGAAGTTGCATGAGCAATCCAAAGGAAATCTAATCGACTTCACTTCCCAACGAAAACAGCTGGAGGACTATATCTCACAAATGTCAGCGTGGCTCAAAAGTATGGAGGACTCTTTGGTTTCTTCACCAACCGGATCTGACCCGGAGGACATCTGCCGAGTCAAGGTACCGGTACTTTCAAAAACATATTCACAAATCAGGCAAAAGATAATGGCCACTGACAAGGGACAACGTGTGAGCTTCCATGATAAGACGGTAAATGTGTCACTTTTTTTGTTGTTGTACAGGAAATTCAAAAGGAGCTCCAAAATCAACAGGGAAGTATTGATGCCACCAGAGAAAGCCTGAACACACTGTGTAGAAAATACCCCTCTGAGGAGTTGACCAGTCTGGGTTCAGCTCTCACTGACCTCATTAAAACGTATGAGTCCGTGAACCAGGTTTCCGCCCGCACCCTGGTGTCACTGCAGAACCGTCTCCAGCAGCAGTTTAATGGTAACATATATATTTAGTACAGTATCCCTTTTCTTTAAAATGATGAGACATTGCATAATTGTTTTTTTTTTTTTTAAACTTAGATCTGGCTCAAGAGTTTCATCGCTGGCTTTCAGAACAGAGGGAGATAGTAAAAGAGTGCTCTGACAGATCTGGAGACACTTACATTGTGGACCGAAAACTACAGAAGATAAAGGTAAAAATGTGGTCTAGATTATTTACTACAATAAGTATCAATTTATCATATAGTGTGCTGGTGCAGAATTCAGTGGTAATAAAGCTCTTCAAATGAGACTTGGCAAAAAATGTGAAAAAACCCACTTTTAATGACTAATTCTTACCTTTTTGTTCAGGGTGCCATGGAGCGTGTGGAGGAGGGCGAGGTGCGACTGACCCAGGTTTGTGAAGAGGGAGAGAAGCTGCTCCTCCATCTGCCCAAAGCCAGTGCGGGACAGGTCCAGCAGCACCTGTCCTCCATACAACAGGACTGGGACGGCTTTGTGGAGCAGTGCAGACAGAACCAGCACATCCTGGAGGACAGTGCGTCTCTTATGAAGGGGTAAGGCAAACACAATATCTAGCTAGTACATTATTTTGGATGAATAATAAATATGTTTTCTTTAAGGTTTGAGGGTCGTCAGAAGAAGCTGAAGTTGTGGCTGGAGCACATGGAAAAGAGGATGACTACAGATTTTTTAGAGACCAAGCAGCGAAGTCCTGAAAAAGTTGTGCTTGAGCAAGTGGAGGAGTATCAACAAGAAGTGCTAAAAGAAAGGTATTGTTGAATTCTGGAAGTCATTTTTACATTATTAAGTTGGCCTGCAGTCCTATATTCAGCTGTTGTAAAACTCTGTCAAACAATTATTACTTTTTACCTAAAAATAATTAGCTTTCTGTGTATGCTTATTGAATAATATTTTATGTATACAATTTTCCTCCACATACAGGTGGTAAAAAAAATGAAAAATAGTGCAAACCTGGACCAAAACGAGGCTGAACTAACTCTTTCTTTGCATATTCATTCATGTACAGGGATTTCACAGATTTACAAATTACAAATTCCTACCAGTTCTTTAAACGATTCATTCAAAATGTATATCTATATAGGGACTCTTTTGAGCGACTGTGTCAGGAGGCCCAGGCGTTGAACGAAAGTGGCAGAGGAGACAGCAGTGAGACCCGAGTGTCCGCCCAGCTCCAGTCCCAGCACCAGGCTCTGCTGCGGAGAGTGAGGGATCTGCTCCGCTCCTGTCAGCTCACTCTACAGGAGCAGCAGGCCTTTGAAGACACTCTGCAGGCCACGTGGACCTGGCTCAGTACAGTCCAGGAGAGACTGGCGTCACTCAACAGCACCGTGGGCAACAAGGAGACGCTGGAGAAGAGATTAGGTCTTGTACAGGTCTGTTATGATATTATAATACTATCTTTTTCTAATGTTTATGATTTATTTATATCTCCCTCCACATACCCTAGTATCTCATCGAGATTGCATTAATTATAAAATTAAACAAATATATTTTGTATACCTCCAAAATAACAATAATTACTACAATTATGCATGAATTATCTCCTGTAGGATATTTTGCTGATGAAGGGTGAAGGTGAGGTCAAACTCAACATGACAGTGGGCAAAGGGGAACAGGTCCTGAAGCACAACCGAATTGAAGGGCAGGAGGCCATCTGCTCCCAGCTGCAAAGTCTGAAGGATGCATGGGCCAATATGCTCATGACATCCATGAGCTGCCACAGGTATGTACATCTATGTAGTGTGTGCTATTATAGTGATCAACAAAAGAACTCCATATGCTACTCAGAACTTTACTGCAAATAAAACATTGCATCAGGGAATGAAACCCTAATCCTTCAGAAGCAGAATCTTTGCTTTTAAGTAGTTTGTTCGTTTGACCTTGCTCCAGTTTGTATCCATACTGAGTAAATACATATTTGACCTAGGTTATATTTATTATAATGAAGATTACTGTTTGATCATTTATGGGGCCTTATGTTCATTCAAATTTGGCTCGGACTGAAAGAGTATGAAAATATTTATTATTGATTATTTGATTAAAGTTATTTGAATTTTTTTTTAATCGAAAACTACTCTTTTGTTTGACATACTAGAAATTGCCACTGCATCTTCCTCTGTTTTTATCATTGTCTGAAAGCAAAGTGACCCAAATCTTCAACTTTTCTCTATCATTTCAGTCGTCTGGAGTGGACAGTGACCCAATGGGGCATTTTCCAGGACAACCGGAGCCAGCTGCAGCAGTGGATGGAGAGTGTGGAGCAGGAGCTGGGCATGACTCTACCCCAGCAGTCCGGTCTGAAAGAGAAATGTGCCCTCCTGGAACGACTCAGAGCCATCCAGGCAGATGTGGACGCCCATGCTGCGGTCCTGTCCCGTCTGACAGAGAAGGCAGTGGAGATGCACGAGAAAACGGCTGACCCCACCTTTGGACCGGAGTCAAGGACAGAGCTCAGTGCGCACTTTGCAGATATTTCAGCAGTGGTCAAGGTAAGATTGATGGAACAGTTTTTATAAAAAAAAAAAAAAAAAAAAAGCTTTTCTTGCAGGTTATGTTCCAGGTGAGGTGTTGGAAATGTCTTTCTCAGCAAAGATTGAAGCTCTGAAGTCAAAACACAATCCCATATAACACAGATGCTTAAAAGTAATAATTTCCATATTTTTATTCTAGCTTGCCATTACATTGTGTTGTTTTTTTGTCTCTTCAAAGGGGAAAGTGCAGTCTATGCAGAACATCGTGTCGGAACATGAACAGTACCTGGATGCTGTGAGGGATTTTAACGATTGGTTGATCTCAGCCAAAGAGGAGCTTCAGCGCTGGTCCGACCTGTCTGGAGACTCTCTATCCATAAAGAGGAAACTATCTAAAGTCCAGGTAAGTAGTGAATAGTTGCCTTTAGCAAATCCAAAGCCTGTAATTATTTAAGTCCTTTGCAAACAACAAACAACAACATATCCTCCCTTATCAAACATGTTCTGAAATGCATGTGATTCTTGTATTAGTTCACCAGTTCATATTTCAGTCTTCTCTCAAATGCGTCCAGCAACTACAACATAAATAGCATATGTAATCACGGGTTTGATTCCCGGCCTGGCAGTTTGCTAAAGTTGTTCCTACCCTTCATCCCCATTTCACACTTGAATCTGTCCTATGAAAAAAAAGGAGTACAAAAGATGCCTTCACACCACTTTGGGAGAGACAAATTCCCCATGTGTTCGTCTGTTCAACTTTAGGAGCTGCTCGACTCTAAGCAGCGAGGAAGAGAGAGGCTAAACCGTGTCCAGAGATGTGGCGCTGTTGCGAGGGATCACACCGGCTCTGGAGGATATGAAGCCATGGAGCGAGAGGAAGCCGCCCTGCTGTCTTCATGGGAGCAGTGGGAACGGGGGGCGCTACAGACCAGGGCCAGTCTGGAAACTACGCTTTCCCAGATCACCAGCTCGGAGCAGGAGTTCACCAGTCTCTCTGCACAACTGGAGCACGACATGCACGATTTCAGCCGGCTACTACATCAATGGCGTCTTCAGCTCTCTCAGGCTGAGGCCAAAACCGACGGCGAGGAGGCTGTCAAAGGGTGGGAAATGGCAAAGGTAAGTACAGCCGGCTATTAACAGATTCCATTGAGTGAATCATTATGACCATGACCCAAAATTTAATTTGTTTGTAATTTTTCCTCAGGACATATTGGAGGGACTGGTTAAAGTTGAACCCTTGTCTGAGAGTTTGAAAACTCAACTGAATGATTTGTGTCGATTCTCCAAAGACATGGCAACACAGTCTGAGAGAGTGTCTGCACTAATAAAGGAATATAACAGGTAAGAAAACGTTTTGCATTATTTCTCTGTTCAATTAAGCTATCGATGTTGTTTTTGGAAAGAATTAAGTTACTATTCAATGTTACACACAAAAGGTGAGTGGACTGTAAAACACTTTATACCTTTATTAGGAAGAATACCGTGTACATTTCTGTTCCTTTTGATTGATCTTTGAATTTGTTAAATCCATGTTTCCCATAGGTTCCAATTGGGAAAGCTCTCTAACTAAATGCCTTCATTTTGCACCTCTCTAGCCTGAGCCTGAAGGCCTCCAGGGAGTGTCAGAGCAAAGAGAAGCTGCTGGACCAAGGTTTCCGTTCGTCCTTCAGAGAGTTTCAGCAGTGGCTCGTCAACACTAAGATCAACACAGCCAAATGCTTTGACACCCCTCAGAATCTCAGCGAGGCCTCCTCAAGCCTGCAGAAAATACAGGTACAATATTAAGTCATTTTTGATTTTGAGTGACACTTAATAAGCAGCAAAGTGATTTCAATGTATTTGGTCCTAAACATTAAAATAGGTTACTAGAGTGTTTATGTTCATTTACCAGTACTATAAACAGCTATAAACGCCGTGTTGCCCTGAATGGATTGTATTTTTTATATCCCCAGGAGTTTTTAAATGACAGAGAACAGGGTCAGTCCAAGTTGAATGCCGTGGTCGTAAATGGGGAGCTTGTCTGCAGTGTGGCACCCAAAGACAAAGTGGATGCAGTTCGGGTTAAAATGAACACGGCTCGAGAAGACTGGAAGAGTATAATGTCCAACCTTCACAACAGAGAGACCAGTTTACAAGTAAGACTTAGTCCTCCAACCCAATTTAACCAAAGTTTTGTCAAAGACATGTTAAAACAAGTTTATAAAATGAATATTATCCAATTGTATAGTATTAGTAGAGTATTTAAATGTATTTTATATGCTCTACAAAACACCTTTTTCAGAACCTGGTGTCTCAAATGAAAGATTTTGAGGCCAGTGCGGAGCCTCTTCAGGACTGTCTCAATGCCACAGAGCTGGCTGTTCAGGAGAGCAGCACCCGACTCCATGACCTTACAGCCAAGAAACAGGAGCTACACAAACTCCAGGTGCCAATCAATAGATGTGTTGGTGATTGTAGTCAGAAACCATTCCATTTTCAGCCTCAACAACTTCAACATGTTAAGAAAAAGGCATGATACTGTCATCCTACCGTCACTCTACCAAACAAGGGCCATCCGTTCTGGCTTTGCTCAGAACAAAACTGCCAAAAGCTAACTGCATATTATGCTTTTCCTTTGCTTTCCCATTGTCTATTTCTACATAACACTTTCAGCTATTATTACTTGCCTCATTAAATGTTTTTCACCCTCCACTGCCTTGCAATAAGTGTGTAACTTGAGCGATGCATTGTCTGACCTTCTCACTCACCTGTTTGTCTGTGTCCGTGTCTGCTTGCATGCCTCTGTGCTAACCTGCCTGTCCCTTCCAGTCTGTGCTTGAGGAGTTGGCTTCTCAGGAGGTGCAGCTCAGCAGGCTCAGGGAAAAGGCCCAGCTGCTGTGGGACGAGCACGCGGCCGGGAAGGGCTTTGTGCACCGCGTCTCTCAGCTCTCTGCTCAGTACCTCGCTCTAACCAACCTTACTAAGGTACAGTAACAGCTGTCTGTCTGCATGCCAGTATTTCCGGACAATCATCAGAGGAAGTAGATTACTTGTACGACACTCACCCACTTTCTTAAAGTATGCTGTCTTTACTAGATCTCTCATGTTTTCAGACTATTTCTATATAGAGATGACTTAATTACAAAAGTAATCTAATTACAAAAAGTAAGTAATTGCAGGTAATATAAGGTCAAAGCATATTTGTGTAAAAACACAGTTGAAAAATACACACAGAGATGTTGGGCTTTACCTTGATAATAAAATATTATCAATGCGATTTAGTAACTTTGTACTCTCTTGATATTTTGCAGGAAAAGACTTCCAGAATCGAGCGCATTGTGAATGAGCACCAGCTGTTCTTCCAGGGGCTGAAGGAGCTCCAAAACTGGGTTGCAGACACCAGCCACATGCTGCAGACCTACTGCACCCCCACAGTGGATAAAAATGTTCTGGACAGCAGAATGATCAAACTAGAGGTAATCAGGGTGTTTCACTGGCAACTGTTGCTACCTAATTGAAGTAAGAGTAAATGAGTAATGACTCCAGAATAGAAATGTGAGAGACTTTTCAAACATGTAAAGTGTAATATCAGTGTAAGGTATAATTATTGTAATGCAAATAATGTATATACATCTTTTGATAAAGCTTTCTGTAAATGTTGACTTCATGGCAATCTTTTGTCTCTTCTGTGCCAATCTATATAATACTGTTGGTCTTGATCTTTAGGACTATTTCAAGATATAGTTTTATCAATTAGCAAAAAATTAGATACTTTAGATACTTAATTTAACCCATTTTCAAAGGTTGTGAGGGAAGAAATTAATTATTGATTCATAATATGTGTTTGCACATTCTACACATGCTTTGTGATTTATGCTGTACCTAATAATTATGCTGGTTTAAATGTATTTGTCAGGCTTTGCTGACGGCTCGTCAGGAGAAAGAGATCCAATTGAAGATGCTGATCACAAGAGGAGAGTCAGTCCAGAGGAACACATCCTCGGATGGGGTACCCGCTGTGCAGAAACAAATACAGGAGCTGAAAGACTCCTGGGACGCCCTACTCTCAGCCTCCATCCAGTGTAAAAGGTAAGTTTGAGCTAACCATGATTTTGTAAGTTGTTTACATTGTTCGGTGTCTAGTCTCATCTCTATCTTGCTTACAATTGGGACAGTCAGCTGGAGGGTTCCCTGTCCCAGTGGACCAGTTACCAGGAGGACGTCCGACAGTTTGTGACATGGATGGAGCGAGTGGAGGAGAGCCTCGACCCTGCTGATAAGCACTGTCCCGAGATGAGAGACAAAACCGCGAATTTGAGCAAAACAAAGGTACAGCAATCAGTATTTTTATATTGTTTTATTGTTTTTTCTTTATTTTATTATCTGTTCTTCTAGTTGCTGTATGAAGAAGTCTTGAGTCACAATGCACTTCTTGAAACCATCACGGCAAAGAGTCTCAGTATTTCTGAGAATTACGTGACCCAACTTGAGCTGCAAGATCTACAAGAGCGCTACAACGCCATCAAAGACAATGCTATGGTATGTAACCAGCCCAGCAACATCATATATTAGTAATAACTAATGAATATGTTTGTTTCCTTCATCTAGAAAGCAGTGGGTAAAGCAGAGGAGTTGGTTAAGGCTCATCAGGAGTACCAGCGTGGTCTTCATGCCTTTGAGGAATGGCTGGAGCAAGAGCAGGAGAAGCTCGGGTGCTACATGCAGCTGGAGGGAGACGTGGACATGTTGGAGGACACTCTGCAAAAGTTACAGGTCTGAAAAACCATTACAGCATATGTTGTTCCGATTACTAACTCCTAAACTTGAACTGTAGAGGTATGAATTAACCACTTACATCTAACTAATATAACTAATGGGTTGAAAACATTTTATTCATTTATTTTAAAGATGCAACAAGCACATTTTAAGGGAAACATGATTAAAGAACATTAATACATTGATTTCTTATAATTCTCTTTATAACAGTGAACTATTATAATTATGGTATATATGATATACTATATACATACAGTATAAGTTACATGATATAAATGTATGATATGATAATGATTGACAATAAATTAACTGTTACTTACCAACGTTGCTATCACCACAGGAACTGCAGCTCCACTGTACTGAAGGCCAAGCGTTGCTGAACACGTTGTTGGTCAGTCGGGAGCTGGTCCTCCCCTGGGGCCTGCCCCAAATCGAGGACCGAGCCCTGGAGAGTCTGCAGCAAGAGTGGAGGCTGTACCAGGCCCGACTGGCCGAAACCCGCTCCCAACTCAACAGTGCTCTGGCCAAACTCAGACAGATGGAGCAGAAGTTCCAGTGTCTGGACAGCTGGCTCAAAGGCATGGAAACCAAAGCACAGCTGCGGACACATAGACGATCTGACCGCACCACCAAAGCTGCACAACTTCAGCTCATCAAGGTAGAAAACTGTTGTTATTGTTTATTTGATCCCATTAGCATCGGCTGCATACTGCGTCAGCAAAGCTTCCTGGGGTAATTTCAAAATGTGAAATATAACAATTCATACTTGCAAGCAAATCTTCCTTTAAAATATTATTGGTTTAACAGTATTATTGTTATAAAAATGTTTTGGGGGCGCTTAGCCAGTCCAAAAGTATGCTCTTAAACTGTATGGATAATACAGGGATATAAATGAGAATCAGTGTTTATCATTGCAGTTGTTTTTATAACATCTGTATATTACCTTACACAGAGTTGGCAGGAGGAAGTCCTTGTTTACCAGGAGGAGATGGAGGGCCTCAGTGTTTTAGCTCAGCAAGTCCTGGATGAGACACACATCAGCTCCAGGATTAGCTCCAGAGCCACTCAGATCACAGCACGCTACCATGCGCTCCTGCTGCATTTACTGGTGATGCGAGTTCTTCATTGACGCATTCAGTTGTTAAAGCGTTATGTTAGTGATTGATATATATTTTGTTCTTGGTTAATAGGAAACAATCAAGCAGCTACAAGAAGAAGTGTCTTGCATTGAAGAAGCACAAAACATTGTCGCAACGTTTGCAGATTGGCTCAGCACAGCTCAGAATAACTTCAATACTGTGGCAAAAAGTGTTGATGTAGTCGACCGCTTTGCCATGGAGAGAAAGATGAAGAAACTTGAGGTATCCACACAAAAGTTCTGCCAGCTTAGATTCAATTACATACAATAAAGACGGCAAAGCGTAACGATTCTTGTTTTTTTCCCCCAAGTCTTTTCAGGCCGACATGGAGCAAGGCCACACTTACCTGAAGACAATGAGAGAGAAAACTGAACGTGCCATGGCTTTCCTGGAGGAGCCTGAAGCTGAGCAGCTGAAAGAGGAAGTGGACGCTCATCTTTCCCAGCTCGAGAACTTGATATCATCTTTACGCACTGAACACAGCTCCTTAGAGAAATGCATATCACTGTCAAAAGACTTCATGGATAAATATAAAACACAGGCGCAATGGGTGCTGGAGACCAAGAACTTATTAGCAGCAACTGTGGAACCTAAAGCAGAACTCTACCAGAAAAAGGCTCAGCTGGCAAAATACAAAGTAAGTCCTCGAATTAAGTTATTTATTAATACTAGTTTTAGATTGAATGGGAAATATAAGCGATACAAACTTATCTTGTAATAAACTTTAATTTTTTTTCAATTTTATACCATTGCTTTTGTGACTTTTATGTATGTATATTTGATTTTTAACAATTGTAGACAGTCCAGCAAACAGTGCAGTCCCATGAACCAGCTGTGAAATCTGTGATTGAGAAAGGAGAGGCCCTGCTTGAGTTAGTTCATGACCTTACAATCCGTGACAACATGAAAAAACTGCAAACTGACCACCAAGATCTCTGTCTGGCTGCCAAGGTTTGAACTCTTTTTGAAGTAATTTATGAACATGTCCTTTTTAACATAAATGATACTTGTCAAATTCAAGATTTTCTCTCAATGTTCAGACACATGTTCAAAACCTTGTGGATTGGGTGAAAGAGCATGAAGACTACAACAGTGAGCTGCAGGAAGTAGAGAAAGGGCTCCTTCAAATGTCCAGTCGTTTGGTCACCTCTGATTCTATGCAAACCAGCAGTATGGAGATGGCGACGCAACAACTGGCCCGACACAAGGTAACTCGGACTGGAGAGAGTTTGGAGTCCAATCAAAGTATACTACTGTAGATAAAATAACTGAATAAGAAGTTAATGCTTGTTGAAATTGAGAGCTTTACTTTACTGCAAATTATTAACAAGTTTTTTTATTTTTCCAGGCAATTATGGAGGAGATCTCGAGTTTTGAGAATCGTCTCAGCAGCTTGAAGCAGAAAGGGGAAGATCTTGTGGCGAGCTGTACTGGTCAAGTTCAAGCAAAAGTTAGTCAACAAATCCAAGCTCACCAACAAGGGACGGGCGACAGCTACTCCGCCATTTGCAGCACTGCACAGCGGGTAAGCACTTGTATAGTTTAAGTAAGAACGGAGGAATAGCTAAGATTGTAAGAATGGATTGCATGTTGCCCTACAGGTTTACCAAAGTCTGGACCGTGAGCTGCAGAAACACGTGAGCCACCAGGACACTCTGGAGCAGTGTCAAACCTGGCTGTCCACTGTCCAAAAAGAGCTTGAGGTCAACGATCAGGGCCCAACTGGTCTACAGGAGGCACTCAAGCAGGTAAATCTGAATCAGTTTTCCCTCTTGCAATAAAAGGTGTGCTATGCAATAAATAGAATGAAATAGATGTTATTCTCTTTATAGTCTCTTCTGAATTTGTGTAATGCAGTCTTATGTGGCCTTACGTGTATTTCATGTTCCGTGATTGGGATCTCTGTTTTGTGGCAGGTGAAACATTACAGGGCACTTCAGGAGCAGGCCAGCACATATTTGGAGCTTGTCTGTTCTGTCTGTGATCTTTCTGATGACGCTGTGAGAGTGACGGCTGCTGAGGTCCAGCAAGTCAAGCTAACAGTGAGCTATCAAGCATTATATAATACATCAATCATTGTTAACTATAGCATTTATTACTGTCTAAAAGGATTGAAACTATTTCATCTTAAAATGAACTAACATTTACAAATTTTACAGTTCTAATTAAATAGTTGTGTTTGTGAGGTTTACCTGGACGTGTATGGTGTTGTTTCAGATTGAAGAGCGTATGTCCAGTGCACAGGAGCTGTCTGAGGGCTGGCGGCAGATCAGAGACCAGAAGCAGGACCTTAACGCTCTGTTCCAGGACCTGGAGCAGCAGCTGCTCAGCTTTTCAAGACGACCTGCTGAACTGGAGATCAAAATCGCACAAAACATGCTCTCACAAGCCAAGGTAGTACGCTCACGCTGTCTTAATTTGTTCGTTGTTACACCATCTGTGCTATTTAACCTTTGTATATGACATTATATTAATTTCAGTTTAACTTATTTTCGGTTTTCTTTTTGGAATATCACAAACACATGGTACAAAACAATTGGATTAGAATAGTTAGTCATGACATTTCTCACATCTCTCTTATGCCATAGTGCACTGACAAAAAACACACTGTCAGTATGAAAATCCAACTCACAACTGTTATTACTTTTTTACAGGATTGCAGCCTGCTCCTTCAGTCCAAGCAGAGCACGCTGACTGGGATGTCTGAGACTGTGAGCCGACTGACTGGAGGCCAGGGCTCACAGGAGCACGCAGATCTGGACCGCCTGAGTGACACGTGGCTGGAGTTATGTCATCAGGCCAACAAACTGCAGAGCCAGAGGGAGGCGGACCTGCAGAGGGCGCAAGAGTACCACGAGTGTATCAGTGCAGTGGAGTCGCTCTTTGAACAGGTGTCGAGAGAGTGGGACAATCTGGCCAGGTAATGCATGTACTTAAGAGTTACCTCATACCACATGGCTACTTGAAATATTTGTAATTTAAGGTGCACTATGGAAGTTTTCTAGAAGAGCTTCCTCTTCCTGCTTGTGCAGTCGTTAATAATTTGCCTGGAAGGATGTACAGTATAGCTTGGACCTAGCTATCTTGCATCTTCAATTACTGGTGTTTGTTTAAAAAAAAATATTGAAAAATGTACATTCTTACTGTGAGCTGGTTCGCATCTCCATCTCTGACCTAAAACATGTCCTGGTGGTGTCGCCTGCTTGTCTCTATGGAAGGTTTTATGCTATACAGTGGAAAATTCGAGGTAAAACAATAACACCCCCATGGGGACAAGCAAGTGGCGGACCCTCTACTAGAAAATGTGCATAGTATTTGCCATTGTATTTGTGGAAAATAATTTTTTAATCTATTTCGTACAGAACTGACACTGAAAGTTCATCTCAACATCTAGAGGCGCTACGTCAACTTGCTGTAACTCTCGGCGACCAGAAAGGGACTCTTGACGACTTGAAGGAGCAGAAACAAAAAGTCATTCAAAATCTCAATTTAGATGACAAGGAACTGGTAAAAGAACAAATCAGCCATTTTGAGCAGCGATGGATGCAAATGCACAACTTAATTGAGAAGAAGGTCCAGGATTCAATGGTGACGCTGGAGGACATGAGCCAAGTGGAGACCCGTCTGAGAGAGGCTCGTGATTGGGCGGAGGAGCAGCAGCCCGCCCTATCAGAGGCCATGAAAATGAGCCCACCCCCTGAACTGGCGCAAAGCTTTTTATTTGACCATTTAAGTATATGCAGCGAACTGGAGGCCAAGCAGCTTTTATTGGACCAAGCTATGACTGATGCTGATCGGGTGATGGCTAGATTAGGTCTAAGCGAACGCCAAAATCTGCAGCATCTTATTTCCGACACCCAAAATGTGGTGGAGTCTTTGAGCGTCAAGGTAGTGCAAAGGCGGAAACATCTTAGCAAAGCGTTCACAGAGAGGACGCAATTTTTGTTAGCAGTAAACCAGTCGATTTCTTGGGTCCAGCAGAATGAAAAGAAGGCCCAAGCAGAGGAATACATTGCTCTGCTACCGGAAGATTTGGCCAAGCAAATTCGAACATGTAGGAATATTCAAAGCAGCCTTAAAGCTTATCAAAGTGAACTTACTTCGTTATGGTCTCAGGGAAGGGACTTGATGAGGGATGCCAGTGAGGAGGAGAAAAATGAAATCCTAACCAAACTACAGGAGTTGCAGAATATTTTCGATCGGACGCTGCATAGGTGTGGGCAAAAACTACAAGAGCTGGAGAAAGTTTTAGTATCTCGCAAATATTTCAAGACAGATTTGGAGAAGATTTGTCAATGGTTAAAGCAAGCAGATATTGTCACTTTTCCAGAAATCAATCTAATGGTGGGTGACGCTGAGTTGGAAACACAATTATTTAAATATGAACAGGTTATTGAACAGGCAATTGAATTTGAAAATCTATTGCTAATTGTGCAAAGGGCTGGGCAGGAGATTTTGCCCACTTTGAATGAGGTGGACCATTGTTTCCTGGATGAAAAACTGAATACTTTACCTCAGCAGTATAACAGTATTTTAACATTAGCCAAAGAGAAGCATGAGAAAATCCAACAAGCTATTTTTACTAGGAATGAATACGCCTCCTTCATCGATGTCACGCACAAGGCCCTTAAAGAACTGGAAGAGCAGTACAATCACCTTGGCACTCAGCCTGTTGGTTTACAAACTGAAGAAGTGGTCAACTTGCAGAGTGATTACAAAGCGATTCAGGCAGATCTTAGCAGCTTGGGTCTAGCTGTGAGCGAACTGAACCAGAAAAAGGAGGGCTTTCGAAGCACCGGACAGCCATGGCGCACAGAGGAGATGACTCTACTTGTCGGTCTGTATAATAGTTTAAAACGACTAGTTGAACAGAAAGTGGAGCATTTGGACGAGACTTTGGAGTCGTTTGAGGATCACAAAGCTATGGCAATGCAAGTCGATTCTGAATTGAGGGCGACAAAAGAGCAGCTAGTCAGGGTAAACTCTGAAACGCAATCGGCAGAGGAAAGGCTGAAAAATTACCACGCGCTGGCGGGTAGTTTGCACAACGCAGATTCCCATTTATCAAGGCTTATGGAACAAATGGACACTCTTGCACCGCGGGTAGACCAAGCCGCCCAAGACGCATCCAAAGAGCAAATTGTCTCGTGGCAGGAGGAGCTGAGATCCTTACAGTCCGCCGTGGGTGAGCTGATCGAGGAGTGTGAGAACCGGTTTGTCCAGAGTAAAGATTTTGAGACTGAGATGAAAAAGACACTTGATTGGTTGCAGCAGGTGAGGGATGATTTGAGCACGGCGGTGATTGTGGATGTGCGAGTGGAGAAGGTGCAGGAGGAGATCAGGAAGCAGCAGATCATGCAGGAGGAAGTGCAGTCCCGCCTGAGGATTGTGGCAGCTCTGAGCTCAAGGGAGAAACAGAAATACATCAGCGCCAATGAGCTGGTCCCGTACCACCTCGATACAAGCCTGGAGGAGATGGCCAAGCTGCAGGCGGATGTACAAAAGGCCCTCAGCTCCAAATTGGTAAGATATAGCATACAAAACGTGTCCTTATGTGTCGTACGTTGTCTCCTTTTGAGGTTTAACACAGGTTTTAATAATGTGATGCACTCAAAAACATACCCAGAGTCATATTTTGATTCCTCCTTTATTAATTCATTATCTAAATAGCTTTATTTCAACACAGACAATAAAGGCTGTCACATGTGCACTTACACTGCCATCATTTAAGTGCTTAAATAGTTTTCACTTCCAAGCATCTGTTAGTGTAGTAGAGAGTGACAGAAACATTTAACATTTGTTCGTTGAATGTATTTTTACAGATTACACTGGAAGAAGCCCTGGTGCTGTGTCAGAAATACCACTTCCGGATGCAGTCGGCCTGTGAGTGGCTGGAGGATGCTGTGTCTTTCCTCCAACAAGCCAGCCTCGGCGTGGACGTGGAGAACTACGAGGAGTGTCTGAGGCAGCAGGAGGACATCATGGCCACAGAACAGGAGTTTCTGATACATTTAGACGAGCTGCAAACACTTTTCCCTCAGCTTCAGACGCTGGTGAACCCCACAGCCAAGGAGCAGCTCAGGGTCAGTGTCGAGTCAGCCAAACAGAGAGGAGCGGAAGTCCGGGATCAGCTGCGGAGCCATCAGGACGTCCTGCATAGGTATGATTCAAATGATACATTCTTTAGAGTTTCCAGTGAGAATCATATATGTAACATATCAGAATTATTTTTGTAAATACTTAATAGTTTAACATTGGAGTCACATAATGGCCTTTGCAAATCCTCAAACATGTTCTGCTCGTATAGTTGTCTTGTATAAATTATTTTGGTGTGCTTTCTAATGCTACATATGGAGGTTTTTAAAAATTCCTTTGGGAACTGAATTTTAAAACATAAATTACAAATGTCATTGTAATTCTCCCCTAAAACATTGCAACTGACTGGTAGACACTAATAGTCAGTTAAATTACCTTTGGCAGTCAAAATCTTTAAACAATGGACATTATACCTTTAGAGCAGCACAAATGCATGACAAACAGTGACCTTGACTTTAACTCTCCTATTCCTATTTATCTGTAGCTGTGTTGTCCAGTGGAATTCCTACCAGGAGTCCAGGCAGACCGTCATCGAGCTCATGAATGAAGCTGAGAAGAAGCTCACTGAGTTTTCTACAGCAAAAGCAGCAACAAGCCAAGAGGCTGAAGAAAAACTCTGTAGCCATCGGGTAAGAGACACCAGATGCAGTCATTAATAGCTGGTTAATTACTTTCATTTCATTATTGTGTGATTTGTGTCCTAATTATTATTCTTACTATTTCCTCCAGTCCCTTGTGTCCCTAGTGAATGGTTTCCAAGAGAAGCTGAGTGAGTTGGAGGAGCAGGCCTCTCAGCTGGAGTTAGTGGGGAGCGACGCAAGTAAAGCCACCATCAGCCGCTCGATGACCACCGTTTGGCAGAGATGGACTCGGTTACGCAGCGTGGCCCGGGGACAGGAGAGAGTACTGGAGGACACTGCACATGAGTGGTGGACATTTAGAGAGAAGGTGGGCATGGACGAAGACATTTTGAGAGTAACTGATCACACATGATAGACACGCTAGTATAAACAGGTAGCATGGACGACAAATGCAAAAACTAAAACATGCTTGATTGCCAGTTGCTTTCTAAAATGCTGTATTCTGTGTAAACCTATAAACCTATTTACAACAACCAAATAGTCTATTCACGGGTTTCTTCCAGTTTGTTTTATTTGAGCATCTATTTGTAGCATTTTAAAACTTGAATACACACTTCAACTTCCTCATGTGTCCCTTCTGGAATGTGCTTCATTAATAAACGTGTTCATTTACAGATGGTGAAAGTAAAAGCAGTGGCTGATGAACTGCAGAGCCGCGTCCCCGACAGTGCAGTGGAAAAAGCCTCTAAAGCAACGCTGCTGTCGCTGCTGGACCAACACGAGCTGTTGAGCCAGGACTTGGAGAGAGAGCTGTCCTCGCTGATGCTTCTGAGACAATATGCTCTGAGTCTTTTACACGACATGGAAGTGCCCTCTCCGACAAGTGAACAGGATGAACTGCCCAGTCTGCGAGAGATCAGGGCGGTGCAAGAACAAATGGAGAGGTACTTCATATGATGCATGTTTTAAAGGTGCACAATGTATTTATCTTGCATTTATTCAATTGCAAGAACTTTCATTGCAAAAAAATATATACATAGTGCACATTTTCTTGTTCCATGCTATGGTAGGGGAAACTCGGAACTGACAAAATGGAAAAAAACGAGTACTTTATAGCATTACTTTTCTCTTCAACAGCCTCCTCACACAGTCCCGCACCAAGCGAGCTCAGACTGCTCAGGAGCTCAGAGACAGAGAGGAAGTGGAGAAGGAGCTGAGTGTTGTAAAGACGTGGATTCAAGAAACTAGAGAGCTACTGCTAAATCCAACACCAGATCTTGATGCCTTACTGCAGGAACTTGAGGTACGCTGCCCCAAAATACAACCAAGGATTATGTAGCCGTAAATACTAAGTGGGTCTTTTGTTTTAGATTGTGCATGGGGATGTAATCAGTTATCGCCAGAATGTGGATAAGTTAGCGGAACAGCAACAGAGCAAGTACCTGGACCTCTACACCATACTCCCCTCTGAGATCTCTATGCAGCTGGCTGAAGTTTCCCTGGCCTTAGGAGCTATTGAGGACCAGGTACAATGTCACAAGCTTAGTTTTATAAACAGATGATTGTTTTATTATTGACCCGAAGGTTTTGTACATTTTCCCTTTTTAGGTTCTTTCTAAAGAGCGAGAGATTCAGAAAACCAGAGAAATCAAAGAAAACTTCAGTTCCAGGATCCATGACATCTCTGAGAAACTTAAAGCAGTTTCAACAAAATTTAAAGAAAAGTCTCCAGATGTGGATCATGCCAAAGAGGAAGTAAAGGTTTGTGTTTATAAATAACATGTTTAGTTGGTTTAGTTAGAAGGAGCTGAGTCGAAAGACAAAGCTCTCGATTAATCGTCAATCTACGTTCCTACCTTCACCTATGGTCATGAGCTTTGGGTAATGACTGAAAGGACAAGATCGCGGATACAAGCGGTCGAAATGAGTTTCCTCCGCAGGGTGGCTGGGCACTCCCTTAGAGATAGGGTGAGGAGCTCAGTCACGTGGGGGGAGCTCGGAGTAGAGCCGCTGCTCCTCCACGTCGAGTGGAGCCAGCTGAGGTGGCTCGGGCATCTGTTCCGGACGCCCCGGGGAAGACACAGGACACGCTGGAGGGACTTTGTCTCTCGGCTGGCCTGGGAACACCTTGGGATCCACCGGAGGAGTTGGAGGAAGTGTCTGGAGAGGGGGAAGTCTGGGGGTCCCTGCTTAGACAGCTGCCCCCGCGACCCGGCTCCGGATAAGCGGAAGAATATGGATGGATGTTTAGTTATATGTCATTTTATTTATGTATATTTTTGTATTTATTATTTGGCCCGTGTTGTCCATATTGATCGCTCATATTTGCTTAATTTAACCGACCTCTGACAAAATCTACTTGTTGCTTACTGCCTGAATTGCTCCTATTGCTTTGTAGAGCCTGGTAGAGGACCTGGATTCATGTGGTCGGACTCTTGCTGAACTGGATGCTGCAGTTCAGGATTTCAGTCGCAGAAACCCGTTTTTAGCCAAACAACTCAGTGACGCCATCAGTAAACTCTCAGAGATGCACCACCATACGTCCAGACTGGCCGACTGTAGAAACAACTGGCTCAAAAAGGTTTATATTTCAACTTCGGCTTTCCATTCAAACCACACATTTTTTATACTTGTGTGTAACTGTTTCTTTTCCCTCAGGCTGTGTGCTATTTAGATGAATACAATGAGATGCTGGACTTCATTGTGAGGTGGGCTGAGAGAGCCAGGAGCTTAGTAAGAGCCAACATCATCTGGAACTCATCTGTGCATCTTCAAGAGCAAATACGCATGTACCAGGTAATGCCATCACTTTACAAGTCAAGGAATAGTGTTGTGAACTCAAATATGTCTTAATTCATATTTGTACAGTGTCCAGATCATAGAGGGGAAAATTTCAAATAATGTTTAAATTTCAACCGTGTGTTTTGTCAGTCTGTCCTTCGCGAGTCTCGAGAGCTTCATGGAGACCTTGAATCGATGGCGGAGAAAGTGGATCTTCTGTCTGAGGTGCTGCAGGTGGAGTCTATGAGCCAGCAGGTGTGTGAGCTCAGCCGACACTCTGAAGAGCTGCAGCAGAGCATCAAGATACGCCTGCAGAGCCTGGAGGACGCACAGAAGGTAAGCAGGTCCAACCCATTCACATCAATTTCTAAACAAGACAGACAATGAATGATCTTTTTTTCAACTCATATACAATGTGCAATGTGTTTTTATACATGTTCATCATAAACCATGTCAGATCAGCCTTGCCTGCTGGACTCATTTCTTTCTTTAGATGGGAAGTGTATGTGTGGATCACTAGTGTTGTCTTTAGTCTTTTGGTAAAGTTATTTTAGGCACTGTTCAATGCCTCAAGTTTGTTGTATGTTGCTATGTAGCTGATGAGATTGTATGTATTTAATATTTGTTTTATCAGAGTATGGAAGCCTTAGAATATGAAGTTAAAGCTCTACGTGTTGCTTTGGAGCAAGTTCAGGCCACATTGACCTCACCAGAACTGGCCCGCCAAAGCCTCAAAGAACAACTGGCTCAGAGACAAGTGAGTGCCCAAACAAAGACATTTTAAGAAGAAAAAAAGATATGTGTAATTTGCATACTACTTCATTTATCTCGCTTCTGCAGCGTCTTTTGGCTGATATGGAGGGCTTTAAGCAGCAGGTGCAGGCCGTACAGCTGTGTCAGAGCGCTCTTAGAGTCCCAGAGGAGGTGATGCCCAACCTGGCCATCTGCCGCACTGCTCTGAGGCTGCAGCAAGAGGCCAGCCAGCTGCAGCATGTGGCCATACAACAGTGCAATATACTCCAGGTACAGTAGAGGGCACTGTCATTTCAGCCTGATGCCACTGGAATGCGGTATAGGCTTTACCTATTTCCCATTGTTTGATTCCGATACTAAGGAAAATGCTCAAAATGAAGATAAAAACTTATAGAAAATTATATATTCTTTCCAATCCATCGTTTTGATACCCCTCATATTCATATCCCTGTTTTGTGTTCTTAAACAGGAAGCAGTGGTGCAATATGAACAGTATGAACAGGAGATGAGAGACCTACAGGGGCTCATAGAAGAAGCCCATCGCACCATTCAGGACAGACCCATTCCTTCGAGCAACATCCAGGAGCTGCAGGCTCAGATCCTACACCACGAGGTAGGTCCTGTTTAAGTTCAGTTCTAGTTAAAAATGTATGCATATTTTTGCATTCAATTAAAACAATTATAACATGTTAGGAACTAGCGCAGCGAATCAAAGGTTACCAAGAGCAGATTGCATCGCTTAACTCCAAATGCAAGATGCTGGCGGTGAAGGCCAAGCATGCCACTATGTTACTGACCGTGACTGATGTGGAGGGGCTGCCAGAGGAGTTGGACGGTGACAAAAACAAACTGTCCGCACAAACGGTTACGGTAAGAACATTTTATTTACACTTTTTTCTACACTGCTAATGTGATGCATACTTCACTACTTCCAATACTTACAATTTATTACTTCTAAAAAAAAATATTTACCATACAAATGATCTTTTTTGGGTGATTTGAATGGGAGAAGTGATTGAATACTAAATGACTTTTGCACTAATCTGGTTAAAAGTCAACATCTTCTCTTTTCTTTGCATGTGTGTGCTGTGATTTGCATGCTCTCTGCTTGTGGTTTGTCAGATGACCGCTGGCCGCTGTCACACGCTCCTTTCTCCTGTCACTGAGGAGCCTGGAGAAGAGTGCACTAACAGCGAGATCTCTTCGCCTCCTGTTTGTCGCTCCCCTTCTCCTGTCACTTACTCCGAGCCCACTGTCTCCCAGGTAAATCTGACTGCCTTTTCTCTTTTTGCTCCTGTTTTTCTTTCTTTGCCTGAGATGGAATATATATGAACTACATGACCTAGTGCAAGCAAGCTCGTTTGCAGGCTCTCTTAGTGGACTAAATTATGTGATTCAAGATTAATTTGTGATATTTTGCTGTACGTGTTATTAAAATTAGATGGGAAGAGGAACACTCATAAGAGCTCCTATTCAAGAGTTGTATGACCCGACATTTGACTCTGTGGCCCACCTGGATGACCTGCAGCGATCGTGGGAGAGTTTGAAGAATGTGGTAAATTAATATTAAATTACATTAAATATTTTATACAATTATTATAGAATTATAGAATATTTCATTAATTAATACAATACTATTGGCTTTCATTGTATCAATTGAAAAAATAAAGTGCTTTTTAATTATATTATTTAGAGTAAGTAATCCACTTACTTTTTCTGTTAAATATGTTGTAAGCGATCACATTTTGTATGCACACCCATCTTTGCATTTTCAGATCAGTGAGAAGCAGAGGTCCTTGTATGAAGCCCTGGAGAAGCAGCAGCATTACCAGGGCTCGCTCCAGTCAATCTCCTCCAAAATGGAGACTCTGGAAAATAAACTGAGCGAACCACTAGAGGCAGATATCAGCCCTGACAGCCACATAAGGGACCATCAGGTGGTTAATTAACACAATTCATTGATGTATTAGTGTATTATGGATAATCATGCTCTTTCTTTAAAGTGTTAGAGCTTGAGGTTTTAAAACAAGGAAGCTTTAAGATTATTTTTTTTCAATTTCGAAATAGATTTGTGCGTTTCTAAATACATTTACAAAGGTATAAAGGAATATATGTAAACAAATGTATTGTTTTGCTTGCAGGATGTCATTAGGGAAATCCAGACTGCTCAGGATGAAATCGACAAACTGCAGTTGAACTTCACAGAGGATCTTGTGTCGGAGACTGTGGACTCAGAAATGTCCGACCAACTAGCCATGCAGTCGTCTCTGTCTGTGTTAGCCGAGCGGATGGCCACCATCCACATGAAGGCGTCTGGGAAACAACAGCAGCTGGAGGTGATTACCATACAAACATCTGAATGATACTACTTTTATTAGTAGTACAAACTGTTTTACTTTATTTTTGTAAGGTATATCATTTAGAAGTGGGCCAAATATTGTCTGCAAGATGTTTAAAAAAGCAACAAAAAAGCTCTGACAAAAATAATAAAATACATTTGCAGTACAATAAATGAGTTTTAAGTTATGTTTTTGTTTTTGTGCAACACTGGAAGACATTTACTAGCAAATTTTAGTGCATTTCTGATGAATGAAAAAATTTGTTTTATTGGGATATCCCACAAAATATCATGATATCCATTTTTGTTAGGGACGTCACTCATTTGTTAACAAACAGTTGGTGAATAAGTGATTTTTAGTTGATTTTGTAAATAAAATAATACTAACAGTTTTTTTGTAGTCATGACATGTTTGGTCTATATAGACCTCTTTGTTTTGAAATTAAATGTACAGTTAGTTGGTAATTATGTGCTGCCCTACACAATGATTACTCACTTTTTTGTCCCAGGAGTGTGTTAGTGACCGTTTGGAGGGCCAGCGCCAGGAACAGGCCATTCACCGATATCTGAACGAGGCGGAGGAGCTGGAGCACTGGCTGAACACGGCCCGCATCACCACTGAGTCCCTGCTGGAGCTCACGCCTTCAGAGGAGGAGGAGATGGAGACCGTGCTCACAGACTGTCAGGTAAGAGGTGCAGGTGGCCTTTGCTTTACAAACAAGTCATTATTCAAGATTATGTACACTCTTTTACTTCTGCTAAATGTGTGTTGCTACAATTACTACCACTGCTATAACGACTTATTAATTACTACTTTTACTACTGTTATTAAGCAAACTATCCAAATCTTCCCTGCCAGAGAATTTCAATTTCCCCTTATGATCGGAAAAAACACCCACAATTGATTTGAAATAATCTTTTTACATTTTGATGCTGTTTTTTACAACATTATAGGTATTTTATTTAATTCTTTTGTGTCATTGTTTACTAAATTAGTTGTCATGTCAGAAATATTCTTTGTATTCTCCTTGTCACATATGGAGCCGAAATCTTTCAGAGGATAAACAAGAGCATTAGTGCAGTAAGAAGGTAAATTCAGATGGCTGGGGCTAACGGTCTCAACCACCGCTCTTAAGAAGATTATGCAAATGTATCAGTGTGCGAGGTGCATGTTAGCACAGGGCTGCAGCTCAGGGGTGGTGGCTTCCTGAAGATTAACAGATAGTGCTGCTCGGATTGGTGTTTTGAAAGCTGCTAGAATATCCAAGTAGGGGAATCCTAGAGAGGTGTAGTTAGCGTCTGCAACTAGCAAGCTATAGATGGCTGGCTGTAGCTATTGGCGAATTATTTGGTCAAGGTGGATAGCAGTGGTAGTTGACATTAGAAAACCTCTCTTTGGCTGAGGTATTTTGACAATGTTGTTGGAGATAGCGTGTTTAGGATTAGTTGTTATAGGCTGCACAGAAGGCGACACTGCAGAGGTGGGCCAAAGATGAAGACTAAAAGCCAGCTTTCCCTGTCCACGGGGCAGGGAGAGCTACTGACCTAAGGGCTGTGGGCCTGTACTGGCTCTTGTTTGGGGCTACGTGTGCAGAGCAGCCATGTTTGAGCTGGCGTCTCTGCTCCTGCTCCTCCAGAACATGCTGCTGGAGATTGAGGAGAAGGTGCAGGCGCTGTCCGAGCTGGCCATGCACAGTGACAGTCTTCTGATGGAGGGGCGCGCCGAGACCAGGGAGGAGGCCGAGAGACTGACCCGAAAACTGAGTACAGTGAAGGGCGGGCTGCTGGAGCTGCAAAAGATGCTGCAGGACAAGCAGAACAACATTCAGGTAAGGACACTATGATAATGCTTTCCTAATGTTCTGTAGGCCATATGTAAAAACACTCATCTTTTGTTGTTAGGGCTCGCTGCAGGAGCAGGAGGACAGTGGGTCAGACTCAAGCCTCTCTCAAAGCCCCAGTGTGCAGGACTGGCTGGCCCAGGCCCGGACCACACGATCACAACAGCACCAGGACACACTACAAAGGCAGAAGGTATTAGACTGCTAAAATTCTTTCTTTTTTTATAGCAATATCAGAAAATATTTATTGTTCACTGATTCCCGGCCTTTTTATTACAGGAACTGGAAGAGCAGTTGGCAGAACAGAAGAAACTGCTCCAGTCTGTGGCCAGTCGAGGAGAAGAGATTCTCATTCGACAGGCCTCTCCCAGTAGTGCTGTGTAGGTTACTTTTTACATAATATAACGACCATACTGTATCAGATCGGGAGACTTTTTCATTTGATAAATTTTTTTCCCTTTCAGATTGGCAGAACATTTTTCACCAGAGGTTTTGGTTGAGAAGGAAGCTCAGATCGCCTGTGAGCACATGAGGCAGAGATGGGAAAGTCTGAAACTGGAGTTAAAAACTAAACTACAGCTTCTGCAAAAAACTTTGGAGCAGGACCAGAAACAACCGGTACGAACCTATACACAGAAATACATTTATAGTAACAGGCATTATCAGTGTTGAGCATTATGATGTCTAAACCAATTGCGTGGAATGTTTGCGTCTAGGTGTACGCTCGAGCTCGGGTGACTACGTCCGGCCCATTGTTCAAAGGGCAAACTCAAGCTGACAAATCATCTCTGAAAACTCTCTACGACAGTTTCAGACAAACATTGGAAGATATGACGGCTCAGGTAAATGACTGTTCTTGTAAACAATCGTAACAACTTGCCTTGTATTGAAGTTGAATCGTTACACTGTTTTCAGCCTGGCAATGGGGAGGTCCAGGTAGCGCAGATGGAGCAGCAGCTTTACACAGCCGTGGCCTCGACCTCCTCGTGGCTCGATGGTGTGGAGAACAACGTCTTCTCTGATTCTATGCTGATGGCCGAAAATGCAGAAACACAACTTCAGAAACAAGAGGTCGGGTAACATGTAGTAGTCTAGTTACAAATCTACATTTTAATAATTTGATTCTGTGTTTTGAACAGGTAAATGCATCACATCATCACATTTTAAAATACTGATTTCGCTTTTCCTTCACAGAGCCTGGAAAGTGACGTGATGCATGTGAGAGAGGATGTGAAGCTCAGTAGGTCGCTGTTAGTCGGGTCATCCAGTCTGAGGCAGGAGGACCGGGTTCTGCTGGAGGACAACCTGGACTGTCTCAAAGAAAGACTGGGGACTCTGGGCTCCGCTCTGGGGCAGCGCTGTGACCAAATGAGAACCAGGGCACAGGATCTCACTGCTTTCCAGGTAACTCCAATCATTTCAAGTCAAATGTTAAAGGGTAGTAATAACACGGTAATTTGATAGAAAAATTGCATAGTAACGAGCATAGCAACGGATAAAGGCGGGCTGCCCGATGGTCGAGTGGTTAGACCTCCATGTGCAGCTGTCTCCTGTCTCCTGAAGCCGACGGGCCATTTTACAGCCCTGTTTCGTGTAATTAGTCATAAGAATGCCAATAAAATATCCTTGATACTTTACAATCTTCACACTGGGCAAAGTGGATTATAAATATAATATTAGAATTTAATAAATTAGGCATACTTTTTTTACTATGTAATTATCATAATTGCACTTTTAGCTATTATACTGTTACAGGGCTCATTTACTAAGGATTAAACAAGGCTATATTTGAGCATTTGCTGTATTGTTTTTTTAATGCCATTGGCCATATTTGAATTGTACAATGATATTTTGTTTTTTCAATTTAGACTGAGTTGCAGCTTTTCCACACAACTTTTATCGAGACCAAGTGCCAGATTCTACAAGCCTTAGCTGGAGTCATGGATAAACCAGCCTCCAAACAACTTGAGGTAATGAAATGATCTAAACTTGAATCAAAAGTGTCTTTTAAGGGTGTAAATGTGACTGGCGTCTCTATCAGGTTATTGCCAATGCAGAGGAGACCCTGAGAGACTTGGAACAGCGCATCACAGAGCTCAAAACCAGAGGCGCATCGTTACAGGCTGATCAAATTTCCACCAACAAACTATTAAAACTCCAGGTAATGAGATAAAACAACAAAATTATTTGCAATAAAATTACATATTAAAAAGCTGATTTAGGTGATGGTGCAGTTATACAGCATTATGTGTTCTTTTGACAGTTGTTAGGAATGTCTTTAAATATATTTGGTAACTTAAACAGTCTATTTATTTATTTATTTATTCATTTGCATATGACGTCATTTTAGGTTGATTTAAATTGTTTGTACCATTGCTTGACATTGCTATACTGTAACCCGTAGAACTAACAAAGTGATATGTAATGTGTACATTCTTTGCACTGCTCAGGACTCATACGAGGAGCTGGTGATGACTGTTGGTTGTCGGAGGAGTGGCCTGAATCAGAACATGGCGCTGAAGGAGCAGTTTGATCGAGCTCTTCAGGACCTGGCCGACCTCGTGGACACCGCCAAAGACAAGATGGCCGCCGACCACAGGATCATCGCCAGCTCCGTGGAGGAAGTACAGTGTCACCTGGACAAGCATAAGGTTAGTTCAACTGTAAATACTAAAACATGTATACATTGTTTTTACCTTCATTGATTAATTAACATTTCAGCCATTTTACACCCTACTATTCTGGTGATCTTTGTTCATATTTAAATTAAGCAAACACATATGTAATTGCTAATATTGAAATATATTCTGTATTGTACCATAATCAGTGATACACATAAAAACTTATCTTGGGTACAGTTACAAATACCAATATTTGTATTATTTATTTGTACTTGCCTGCACTATTTTATTTATGTTTGTGTTTTTTCCTTTTCCCAGGAGTTTTTCCAGGGTTTGGAGACACACATGATTTTAACAGAAACATACTTCAGAAAGATAAGCACCCTGATGCTTCCTAAAGAGAGCCAGGCTTTAGAGGAGACAATGACCCAGGCTCAAGGCATTCTCAAAAAAGCTCACAGTAAAGGAGTCGAGCTGGAGTGTACACACGAGGTAAGAAAAACACAAACGTTAGTATGTTATTTTACCTTAAATTCATTCTATAATCTGTTATTTCCTAGACCTGGTGTCGCTTGATGCATGATTACCAGTATCTGAATCGACATCTGGAGGCTGTTGAGGGAAGTATGCCCACAGTTGGACTGGTCGAGGAGACTGAGGACAAGCTGGTGGAGAGGATCTCACTGTATCAGGTACGACAAGAGGTTTTCTGAGGTTGTGCAATCGTTTGTCATGTACAATAGATTAACCTCATGTTTGTTCTGCTTCTGTCAAAATGAATACCAGAAATAAAGTGTTTAAAATAGCAGCTGATCGTGTGCCTTTAATGGTCCTTTGGTTTCTCCAGGGTTTAAAGGGCAGACTGACAGAGCACCAGCACAGACTGCACCAGGTTTTGGATGAGGGGAAACACTTGCTGCAGTCTGTGTGCTGTCCTGGCCTGGAGAATCAGCTGTCTCTGCTAGGAGAGCACTGGATCAACAACACCACAAAAGTCAACAAGGAGCTGCAGCGACTGGAGGCCACACTCAAACACTGGAGCAGGTCAGGCACATTTTTTGTCTTACAGTTTGGCCCTTATCAATATGTTGTGGTATCAATAGGTATTCGTGGTGTTGTACTGTTATACTGTCATACTTTAGGTGGAATTGGAAGTCCCAGTTTTAATTTATCGTTGACAAACCTATTGTTTAAATTTAAATCCAATGAATCCAACAAATATGGTTCCTGTTCATTATTTCTAGCATGAAGAATAACTACAGCTTTATAAATCTCTTGTCGTGCATGATTTTGAACCATGTGCGATGAATATGTTTTAGTTTGAACCCATTGCCCTGCCCACTTAGTCACCTCTCATTCTGATGTCCAACAATGCTACACAAACAGTATAGTCACATTGTTCTCCTCAAACACCACCAACTAGGTTCCTTTTCTCATTGCGGTGTCATTGCGGTGGCTTCTATATGATTACAAACAAAATGCCTTTTAAAATACACATAGGTGATATCTCTTACCTCTTGAGTCTCATTTTCTTTCTCAAACATCTTACATTGTACCTGTATGTTGCCAAGGAAATTTATCTAAACTGGAATGAAACAGGACCTTTAACTGAAGTGTATTCGTTGTAGGTACCAGCGCGAGTGTGCAGAGCTGAGCGAGTGGCTGCAGTCGGCGCTGGAGCGGCTGGAGTTCTGGAACACGCAGGCCGTGTTAGTGCCTCAGGAGCTGGAGACCGTCAGGGACCATCTGACGGCTTTTCTGGTAGATTTACTTGATTTATTTGATAACTGTGGAGTATGGATTATGAGCATAAAAGCATAAAATCAATCACATGTTTTTTCTCAGAACAGATTTCCCATCCACAACTTGTATGCAACATTGAATAGCCGTCTATACTGTATAAACTCTTTTCTTTCATGCATGGACATCTGGTCTGAAATTTTGGCAAAATCAATATGTAAATTGTTCACTATAATTTGAATCAGAACTGCCCAGAAGGGAATAACCAAAAATCGTTCGAAACATATACAAAGACTGAAAATGTAGGATTGCATTGCCACATCATCTTCACAAATTCTGGATCATCTGCTATATTTTGTTGTAGGAGTTTTCCAAAGAGGTGGAGGGTAAGTCGAGCCTGAAGACCTCTGTGGTGTCGGAGGGAAACCAGCTGCTGAGACTGAAGAAGGTGGACACGGTGGTTCTGAGGTCTGAGCTGGGCCGCATAGATGCACAGTGGACAGAGCTGATCACACGGATCCCAGTGGTCCAGGAGAAACTGCACCAGGTAAACACATCCAGCGTAAATACATGGAAAAAAACAAGTGTAGCATAAAAGATAACCACGTAGAAGTCGTATGCATTTTCGATTTTGTACAGATAATTACTGAGTGCACATTTGACTTTTAATTTCAGATTCAGATGGAGAAACTCGCCTCGCGTCATGCCATTTCAGAGCTGTTCAACTGGATCTCACTGATGGAGAACGTTATTGAAGAAGATGAGGAAAATCTCAAGAGTGCAGTTGGTTCAAATGTGATTCAAGACTACCTGCAGAAATACAAGGTACCATTTTGAGTGTTCTTTATGATTGAACGAGGAAGAACCATCAGTTTTTTGGTTCGATCCCCTCTCCCTTGGTGTCCTGTCCAAGGATCTAATTGTAGGTTTTTCCCTGTAGCATCAATGAAAAACATATTTATGTTTTACAAATATAGTTTTGTTGAATGTATTTTTTCCATTTAGGGTTTCAGAGTTGATCTAACCTGTAAACAGCTGACGGTGGACTTTGTGAACCAGTCTGTGCTGCAGCTCAGTGGGCAGGAGATGGAGGTCAAACGTAGCGATAAGACGGACTTCGCTGAAAGACTTGGAGCCATGAACCGACGCTGGCAGATCCTTCAAGGACGCATCAATGAAAGGGTATGAAGAAAGCCATCGACAACAAAACTCCTAAATTAAAAGGATAAATACCGATTAAATAGCAATGATCTTACCTCTACTGATCTACTGCCTGCTGACAGATTCAGTTCTTGGAGAGCCTGCTGGTCATGTGGCTGGAGTATGAGAGTAGCATTCAAGCTCTGAAGTCCTGGATGTCAACACAAGAAGAGAAACTGAAGAGAAAACACAGGATTGAAGACCTCACATCTGTACAAACTGCCCTCAAAGACTGTCAGGTAACTTTATTATACATTATTATAAGTATCAGAAGTCATGTAATTGAGCAAAAATTTGACAACCTATAAAAAATATATATATTTGTGATGTGACGTACCCCATTAACCCAGTGACCCTAGCTTCTCTCTTTGCGTGATAAGTGTTTCTATGATGCTGTGTTTGTTTCTCGATTTCTTGCATTTTAGCGTATTAGTCACACGTAGTGTATTTGCAGGAAATGGAGGACACAGTGAAGGAGAAAGAGAAAGAGTTGGAGCGAGTGGAGGAACAGGGCTGTGCTCTGGTTCAGAATAAAACAGACGAGGCCTGTGCTATCGTCATGGAGACACTGCAAGGTGTCAATCACACCTGGGCCAACCTCGACCACCTGGTAGGATCAAAAGTGTATACGATTACCGATTGGTTTTGCTGATGTATTTACTAACATGTTAATTTGTGTATTCCAGATTGGGCAGTTGAAAATCAGCCTAAAGTCAGTTTTGGATCAGTGGACTTTATATAAAAAAGCCTCAGAGGAGATCAATGGTTATCTGATGGAGGGAAGGTACTCTGTGTCACGGTTTCGCCTCCTCACTGGGTCACTGGAAGCTGTTCAGCTGCAGGTGCGAAGTCTACAGGTAAGTTCATTATAAAAACCAAAATGTCCTCTTAAAGCTAATCTTGTTAAGACCATTGTTTAATCTTAGAGTATACACTATATTTTAGTTGTCTCAAATACAAAATGCCTATGTCTTTTCTCAAGGATTTACAAGAAGAGCTGGAGAAGCAAGAGAGCAGCTTGAGGAAGTTTGGTGCCATCACCCACCAACTGCTGAAGGAGTGTCACCCTTCTGTGTCCGACTCCCTTAACAATGCCCTCAAAGACGTCAATGCAAGGTAAAACAAAACCGATGCCATTATTTTCGTCTTTAGTAGCAGTAGTTGTCAGTTTGGGAACATGTGTGCAATGAAGGCAGTTGATTATGTAATTCCCTATTGAAGAATTATACCAGCATAGTAATATAGACGTAATGGTTGTACTCAGATGGACTGGGTTGCTGGAGGAGATTGCAGAGCGTCTAAAGTCCAGCAAAGGCCTTCTCCAACTGTGGCAGCGTTACAAAGAGCTGTATGACCAGAGCTGCAGCAGTGCTCAACTTCAGGAGGAGAAAGCAGACCAGCTCCTCAAGACAGCAAACAGTAAAGACATCGCTGACGAGGAAGTGTCCAACTGGATCCATCAGTGCACTGTGAGTAAACTTACATGTAATTACACTGTGTTAAGTTATTATAAGTTATAATATATAATGCAGTATATATATGTTTTGATATATTTTTGTTATCAGGAGGTGCTGCGGGTCCAAGCTCCTATGCAGGCCTCTCTTCAGGTTCTTCATGAACTCGGAGAGCAGCTAAAACAACAGGTGGATATATCAGCAGCATCAGCCATTCAGTCAGATCACCTGTCTCTGAGCCAAAGACTCACCTCTGTGGAGCAGGCTCTGACCCGGCAGCTCACGTCACTGCAGGTATGTTTTGGGTGGGGATGTCAAGATTATTTGTTTGATTGATAACGTGATCATACAGGTCACGATATAACCGTAAAAACAAAGAAATAATAATCAAGCAAGAATAAGTCATTTCAATTGAATTTGTACTTCAAAAAGGAAATGTAAAGAGCTTTCTATCTGGCTATTTATGTCACAATGATAGTTTCGGAGCATTTTATATATTTTGGAATTTGGTCAAATAATTGTAATTTCAGTTTTGTAGAATTACCCTTAACCAAACCACAGCCATATTTCTACATTTACACCTAGATTCATTATACTACCTCCAAGTGACAGTAGAATTCATATGTTTTTGAGCCATTTCTCTACTATCTTGTGCACTAGACGGGGGTCCATGATTACAAGTCGTTCAATAACCAGCTGGACTCACTTGGAAACTGGATCACTGAGGCCGACGATGTCCTGAGGACACAGGACCCAAATGGCTCCACGGATCTAGGTGCCATCCACGAGCGCATGGAGGAGCTCAAGGTACCCACAATTCAACGTGAATAAATAAACGGTATAAGTATCGTTTTGTTTTTAAACTTTTCTTCTACATTTTGCAGAAACTACTGCTTAAGTTCAGCTGCATGGCCCCTGAATTGGAGCGTCTGAATGAACTTGGATACAGACTTCCTCTTAACGATTCTGAAATCAAACGCATGCAGAACCTCAACAGGAGCTGGACAACTGCTTCAGCCCAGACCACAGAGAGATTCAGGTAACCAACCCGCATAGTAGCTACTTTATTTTTTTATTTTTTTGTTTAATTTTGCAAGAAAATATTAAATTGGGATTTCCTATCATTTATATTGCTGTTATGAACAATAAATAAATGCAAATCCTCAATACAAGCACAGATTTGCACAGATTTCTTGTATGACATGTACAGTATAAAGTAGATGTTATAGAACCTCATTGCTTAAGTATTATACCATTTTAATGTGTTGAGTACTTTGTCTTTTTCTTTGCAGCAAACTTCAGTCCTTCCTGTTACAACAGCAGACTTTCCTGGAGAAGTGTGAAACTTGGATGGAGTTTTTGGTTCAGACTGAAGAAAATCTGGCCGTGGAAATTTCAGGGAACTTTCAAAGCCTGATCGAGCAACAAAAGGCCCACGAGGTTCGAGCCCATGATACAACCATAATTATAGCAGTGTAAAAATGTTCGATGTGTTCATGTTAATGCAAAATTGTTGTTCATTTTTAGTTATTCCAAGCTGAGATGTTTAGCCGCCAGCAGATTCTTCACTCGATAATTAGTGATGGACAGAGAATGTTGGAACAAGGCCAAGTGGATGACAGGTAACACTTTTTCCACCAGCTTTCCACTCGTTTGCTCTTTAAACTATAGGTCTATAATTATTAAAACAATGAAAGCACAGAAAAGGTACCGTTATACTGCATTTATCTTGCACAGAGATGAGTTCAACATGAAACTGGCCCTGCTGAGTAACCAGTGGCAGGGCGTGGTGCGTCGGGCCCAGCAGAGGAGAGGGATCATCGATGGCCTGATCCGACAGTGGCAGCGCTACAGAGAAATGGTGGAGAAGTTACGCAAGTGGCTCGTGGAAGTGTCCCATCCCACAGAGGCCCTACAGTCTGGGGCCACTATCCCTCTGCAACAAGCCCGATCCATGCTGGACGCCGTACAGGTAAAACATAATGGATTAGTAACAGCTTAAATGTATTTGGCACTACTATGCTGTCTCAAAATCCCTAGTATCTTCCACCAAATGCTGCCCTAAGTTATTGCTCTCCGTAGTAAGTTGTGCATACATCCATTCAGTCATATTGGATTACTGTAAAAAGTGAGTGTTTTGTATTTCAGCTCAAGGAGAAGGTGCTCCAGCGGCAGCAGGGCAGTTACATCCTGACTGTGGAGGCGGGTCGACAGCTGCTGCTCTCCGCCGACGGCCGAGCGGAGGTGGCTCTTCAGGCGGAGCTCACAGAGATACAGGAGGGATGGAAACAAGCTACAGTGTGTCTGGAGGAGCAGAGGAAAGAGCTGGCCATACTGCTCAAGGTGTGCAATTATGGGATAAATGCATTTTGTAGCACCTTTTATTACATATTATTATCAAGAAAATACTAACTATGTTTCCTGGTAATTTGCAGTTTTCCTCCTGTGTTAGGACTTGCATTAATCATAATAACAAAAAATAAATGAAATGAATGCTGAGTTTTGTCCCACGAGTAATTACCGTGTATCACAATATTTTAATTTTAGTAACCATGCTATTACGGTGATACTACGCAAATGTCTATAGTTTAAGATTTGGCTATGGGATTAGTAGTGTTTTGAATCAGCTACTTTGTCCTGATTGATTTTTACTTAAGTTAAATGTTGTCATATTCAGGACTGGGACAGATGTGAGAAAGGTATTTGTTCATCGCTGGAGAAACTAAGAGCTTTCAAACGTCAGCTCTTACAACCTCTTCCTGATCATCATGAAGATCTACAGGCCGAACAAATGCGCTGCAAAGTAAGCTTTTTTCATACATATAGTGCTTTGGTTGTGTTCTACATTTATAATAGCCCTTGAGTTTTGTAGCAGTTATTGTCATAGTAACTTATTAGTAGTAAAAGTTCCCTTATACGCCTGTGAGTGTTGCTCTGACTTCCTAATACAGGATTTAGAGAACACCTTTGATGGCTGGACCGGGGATTTGGCCCACTTGGCCGTCCTGAGGGAGTCTCTGTCCTGTTACATCAGCGCAGAGGACCTCTCTGTTCTCCAGGAGAGGATCGAGCTGCTGCATCGGCAATGGGATGAAATGTGTCACCAGGTAAAGTCACGAACATTTATAGTAAAATATTCCACCCATGGCTTTGTTTTATGTGGCAATTGTTGTTTGTGACAAGAAGTAAAAAAATAAAAATAAAAAAAAATGAGTGTACAATGTCCTGAAGATGGTGCTGTTTTACAAAAAATACCTTGTTCAATTTGTGTCATTTTATACCAATGAATTCTGCCCCATTGCTTAACTGATTGTTAGTTAAAAATATATAAAAATATCTTTAATAAAATAGATAGTTCGATTGTCTATATTTAACTGAAAATGGCAGCTTACTTCAGTAGGAAATGCCAATATGGTAGAGCGTATGAAACCCACATTACATCCTGTGTGCCGCAAGCTCTATGCACACAGGAAACTGACAGTAGATGCAAATGCCTTCTGTTAAAGCATTGATGTAACGCTCGGCACAGATGTGCATTTAGTCATGGTGTTATACTCTTTCTTCAGCTGTCTCTGCGCAGACAACAGGTGTGTGAAAAGCTGAATGAATGGACCGTGTTCAATGAGAAATACAAGGAGCTGTGTGAGTGGCTGACCAACATGGAGAGCAAGGTGTCCCAGAACGGAGACATCAGCATCGAGGAAATGATCGATAAACTACGCAAGGTAATCTTCTATTTTCTTATTGTTTTTAATTGGTTGTGACTGTTGAAGTACATAGGATATTTGCATTTCTGCTCTTACAATGATAGGCTGCAGTATTCATTATTTTAGCATTAGTTGTAGGTTGGTTTGTTGTGTTGTTTTTTTCAATATGCTTACTTTACTGCATTAATCTCATCCCCAGGACTATCAAGAGGAGATAACGTTGGTTGATCAGAACAAATCACACCTGCATGTGCTGGGAGAGCGTTTAGCCCGAGCCAGTCACCAAAGCAAAGCCGCAGAGATCGAGCAGAAACTGAGCAAAGTTAGTGATCGATGGCAACACCTGCTGGATCTTATTGGAGCAAGGCGAGAAAGACACAAATTTTATAGATTTGCAAAAAAAAAATTTGCATGTTTTGAGACTAACTTGTGGTTTATGTTGCAGAGGGAAGAAGCTGAGGGAGACTCTCGTGGCTGTGCAGCAGTTAGACAAAAACATGAGCAGTCTTCGGTCCTGGTTAGCTCATATTGAAACAGAGCTCTCCAAACCAATCACCTACAACTCCTGTGGTTATCAGGAAATACAAACGAAACTTGAGCTACAACAGGTATTATTATTATTATTATTATTATTATTATTATTATTATTATTATTATTATTATTATTATTATTATTATTATTATTGTTCTACCAGCCGTGCTCCTATGTGTTAAATTTCAAAAATACTGTCACCAGCCTCTTCCTGCATACAGTCTGTATTGGCATGTCCTACCAATACCCAACAGCAATTTAACCTTATTTAAATGGTGTAAGTGTTTTGTATGCACACTGTTTACTTTGACCTGTTTTCCAAATGTAATGCTTTTATTTTAATTTAACAATGGCCTTAAAACTGTATTTCCAGTGACGATCTATATTGAATTATTTGAATTACCCAAGGCTATTGACCGTCTTTCCCCTTACCCTCTGTAGGAGCTGCAGCGTGACATCGAGAAGCACAGCACTGGAGTGGCCTCCGTCCTGAACCTGTGTGAGGTGCTGCTCCACGACTGTGACGCCTGTGCCACTGATGCCGAGTGTGACTCCATCCAACAGGCCACACGCAGCCTGGACCGGCGCTGGAGGAGCATCTGCGCCCTGTCCATGGAGAGACGCCTCAAGTAAGAAACAACGTTTTATTCTAAAATGTTGTTCATACAGTAGTTGCTACAGATACAAACATTTTGATTAGGGCAGTTTGATCAAATAATAAAGAATAAAGAATAAAGAATAAGGAATAAAGAATAAAGAATAATAAGAATAAGAATAAGAATAAGAATTAAGAATAATTTCAGAGTATAATAATAATAATAATTTTCAAGTGTTACTTTACTTTACTTACACTACCTTTAGAGAAAACATATGCGTATATGTATTAATAATCAGAGGACAATTTCATTATTGTTTTGTTTTGTTTTTATTTACATAATGCCATTTGTAGCAAAAAAATATATTTTCAAATCTGTCCATAGGAGGCTTTTAGAACAATTTTAAAACTAGCAAAGGTAGGTAGACATTACAACATTGTACACAGCCCTACTCTAGACTTACCGCTCAAAAGAGGGCAAAAATGTATAAAGATAGAGATCACTACCAAGAACTGTCTCATCCAATGGACAATCCTTATTCAAGCTTGTTGAACAATTGAACCATTGTATGCAATTTACCATGCACTTCTATTGTTCCATAATTCTCTCTGATATTTCTCTGTAGGATTGAGGAGACTTGGAAATTGTGGCAGAAATTCCTGGAGGATCACTCCCAATATGACCTATGGCTGGTGGCTTCTGAGAAAACCGCTGCCCTTCCAAACTCCTCCAATGTCCTGTACACTGTGGCCAAAGAGGAGCTTTCAAGAAATTTGAGGCAAGAATATTAAAGTCTTATATGTGTATTTGTCCCTTAAACTAATCCAGTTTAGTTTTAAATGTTGTGTTTGTGTTTGCATAGACTTTTCAGAGGCAGGTTCATGAAAGCTTAACCCAACTGGAACTGATAAATAAGCAGTACCGGCGTCTGGCCCGAGAGAACCGCACCGACTCCTGCTGCAGACTGAAGGAAATGGCCAACGACGTCAACCAGAGATGGGACAACCTTGCAGAAGAGGGTGGCATCGATCCTCCGCAGACTCAAGGCAAGTTTAGCATTTTGGAACATAAAAATCTACTCCTCTGGTTCAAGGCCTCTGCTTCTCGGCTTAATTGATTGTGTTTTGTATTCACAGCACTTTATAAATCAGAGAGAGGAGTTTGAGACAGCGAGAGACGCCATCCTGGTTTGGCTGACGGAGATGGACCTGCAGCTCACCAACATCGAACATTTCTCTGAGTGCGACATTCAGGCCAAGATCAAACAACTCAGGGTTAGTTCACAGTGCCATTCAGATTGACCATAACTACGTTTTTTTTAAGACTGCATATTGACTGGCTGTTGTTGATAAATTAAGAGTAATGTTGAACTGAATTTGACTGGTCATTTGTTGTTACATTTTAATTTAGCATGTATTAAATCCAACTTTGTCACTCTCCCAGTCCTTCCAGCAGGAGATCTCTCTGACCACGGCTAAAATCGAGCAGATCTTCCACCAGGGGGAGGGACTGATCGAGAAGAGTGAGCCCCTGGACGCTGCAGTGATTGAAGAGGAGCTAGAGGAATTGCAGCGCTACTGTCAGGAGGTGTTTGGACGAGTCGAGAGATACTACAAGAAACTCATACGCCTGCCTGTAAGTGCACCCAAGCAAAAGAATAAAAAACAAAATTAAATGTATATATGTATTCTCTTTGATATGATTTGTCCTCAATGTTAGACAGCTAATTGCCTCCCAAGTCCAGTGATTATTCCAGTTTTTTTGTTTTTGTTTCCTTACCTTCAAAAACACCCACCAGTTATAATGGGATGGTTCTAAAATGTTAAAACACGATCTTTGTTTCTCCTGTAGCTTGCAGACGACGATACCGAAGTGTCCTTCTCAGACCGGGAGCTGGAGCTGGACGAGCCCGGCGATCTGTCCAGTGTCCCATGGAGTGAGCGTTTGGGAGACGGGTTCCTGTCCCCCCTGCCCTCCTCGGGGCGGTCTGTGGCGGCCCAGCTGAGAACAGAGCGGTCGGGTCGGGACACTCCTGCCAGCGTGGACTCCATACCCCTGGAGTGGGACCACGACTACGACCTGAGCCGAGGCTTGGAGAGCGCCAGCCGGGCCCTGAGGGAGCAGCAGAGCGAGGAGGGAGAGTTCATACAGAGAGCTGCTTCTGCCCTGTCAGGTCAGTGACGTTTGGAATAGAATCGAATAAGAGTAAAAGCAAACAAAGCACAATCTTCACAAAAATATGAATGGAAAGGAATACATTTAAAAGTTCTGAGGTCATCTTATGGAAAACCTTAATGATCACAAGTTCACAAGACACATTTCTGCATAGTTCTGTTATTTTCATCCAGTATAAATCTACTATCACCTGGCAAAAGTTCAGAGAGAGGAATACATTCTTTGTACTGTATAGTGATACATTTTGAAATGTGTAAATACAAAGATGTAGTATGTTGAATGTATTGTGCAATGTTTCTTGCAGACGTAGTGATCCCAGAGAGCCCTGAAGCCTATGTTAAACTAACTGAACAAACTCTGAGGTCCTCCACTGGTATGAACTGCAGCAGACCGCAGCATGTTGCAGGCTCCTGGGCCTGAACTAACTCACTATACTTGTCTCAATAAAATACGTATATCTTTTCACTGGGTTTTTGGATCTGAGTTTTCCTAATTTCTTCTTATGGATTGGGCTCTTGGTGACACATAGGTTACTCCAAACTAGAGTCAATTTTATTTTAATTCCGTCAAATGGCCCCTGAGTTTGGCTGTGGTAAAATTTAATTGACTCTATCCATGTCTAACAAGCTTTATTATTTGGACTTGGAGCAGTGTGCTGCGTGGCTAACCTCTGTAACAATTCCTTTATAACATGTTAAGACTGTAATTAAAAGTGGACTGAGCAACTTGATCCTCTAAACTTGTGCAATATTTCAGCAGCTGTTCATGCTGTGACAATGAGCACAACAGTATAAAATCACATATTGCTTACAGTAGACAAAGACTTACTTAATTGTCAGAGAAATAAATGTATTTTCTGTATAAATGTATACAGTATGATCTATCTATCATTCAAATCTGATCCTCTGTCCATTTTTAAATATACTATTGTATAGAGGAGCATGCTGTTTGAAATGTAACAACAAATTTAACTTACTTTTTTTTTTCTTTCTGTCAATAACTGTCTCTGTCTTTTCCTGAGCTCCATTCTCACAGAGACACAACAGCTACTTGAAAGTAGATTTGGACATTTGAATATCATGTTTATGATTATTCCAACACACCTAATTCTATTGTGTGATCCTCTGTGTTAATGGGACAAAAGTGTTCCCTGGGGCACAGTTACCAATGTTGAATAGAGAACAATCCTTAAAATCAATAAAAGGCATCTTTGCATTTTTTCATCAGGTGAAGCAGCCTCCACAGACTCTCATTCAATGGACGTCAGTCGTTTCCATCAAACAGACCGCAGTCGAACACCAACAGGAGCCGAACTCGATGGATCTTATATGGGATATGTAAGTTCTCCCCGATTACAACATATTTTGTGCATTGCTGTTAATAAAAACAGCTGCTAAGCTTATATTTTGCCTGTTTTCCTTTGTCAGATGCGACTTCTGGGTGAGTGTCGAGGCAGCATAGACACAGTTAAGAGGATGGGATTTGAACTAAAGGAGGACGAAGACACTGTGTCCGGACTTGCAGATCCCAACAGCTCAGAGTCTCAGACATCAGGTAAACTTGATATTGTTTGTGTATAGCCAATATTCATGTCAGTTAATGATAATATGGTGACCGTACGACTGACTGGCCCTCCTCTCTCCAGGCGTGATTGAGCGCTGGGAGCTCTTGCAGGCTCAGGACTTGAGTAAAGAGCTGAGGACGAAGCAGCGGCAGCAGCAGTGGCAGCAGCTGAACTCGGACCTGAATAATGTCTGGAGCTGGTTAGGACAGACGGAGGAGGAGTTGGAGCTGCAGATGAGACTTGAACTCAGCACGGACATCCAGACCATCGAGCAGCGCATTAAAAAACTCAAGGTAACGCCCAGAGTTTCAATCCCATTTGTAGAGATACAGTTACTCTGGAACAAGCTGCCCCCTGACATGCGCACGCTCACAGACTTTGGCCTTTTTAAATCCAGGCTCAAAACTTCTTTATTCAGACTGGCTTTTAACACTTTATTTTCTACAGTTTGTTGTTTGCATAGTTTTATGCTTTTGTATTGCCTTGATTTTACTGTGACGCACTTGGTGACCTTGAGTCTTGTAAAAGGCTCTATAAATAAAGGTTGAGTGATTGATTGATTATAAAGTGTGTGGTGCTGAACGAAATGGCATACAGTAAGAAGTGCTTCAAAGTCTTGCAAATATGTCACACAAAAAATAGTTGTGACTGTACTAATTTGGCCTTTACAATTACACTAATCTAAAATTGATTGATGAATCTTTTCTATTCTATTTTACATTATTTTTATGATCTGTGAAAGGAGCAGGGCTTATAAGATTTACCTTCTTCCTGTTCCTTTTGTTCATGCCAGTAATGATTCATGTTTTCTTTGTCGAGTTTTCGTTGTTGGTACTGTTCTCTATAGTGGTGCTAACATAGTAAATGGCATCAACAAAGAAATAAATATATAAAGTATGATTGAGAATAAAATACAATTCCAAATAATGTATAGTATTCATCATTAAGAATATAACATTTGTAGGAGTAGTTGGAGTAATGTTGATAGTTGTAGTATAAGGAATAATATCAGTAACATAATCATAGAATATTCATTGTAGTGTACATATACAAAAAGACAATGCTGTACTATTTTTGCGTACCGTACTTAATCTTGAGTAATATTATTTTGACACAGGATTATAACTACTATCACTCACTACTTCTTGCCTACAGGAGCTGCAGAAGGCTTTCGACAAGAGAAAAGCCATTGTCCTCTCCATAAACCTGTGCAGTGCAGAGTTTTTGCAGTCGGATTCAGTGGAGTCGAGAGAACTTCAAATCAGACTCAAAGATATGAACAACCACTGGGACAAACTGGGCTTGTCCCTGGACCAGTGGAGAACATCACTGCAGGAGGCACTTATGCAATGTCAAGTACGTTTTTTACACATCTGTATTCATCATAGGCTATTTATTTTGCCGTATCTAAGCAGGATTTTGTCTTACTTTTCTGTGCAGGACTTCCATGAGATGAGCCATGGTCTTCTGCTCTGGTTGGAAAACATTGACCGAAGAAGGAACGAGGTGGTTCCCATCGACCCTATTCTGGACAGTGATACTCTCCAGCAACATCACAAGACACTGACGGTAGGAAACAGAATATGTTTTTCATTCAGGCTCAAGGGAACTGAATGTAGTATGTACCTGTGTTGCCTGAACTGGATCTTGAGAATCAAAACATCAAATTACAACATCAACAACATCAACATTTCTAATATTTTTGTGATTCAGAATATGGCATTATAATTGTTATCAGTAAAACTATATTTGATTTGAACATGTTTACCCTGTATCTGGGGACACAGATAACAGAGAATTTTACATCTTACATATTTTTAAATTATAACGTATTAGATCATGTATGATTTAGATGACTACAGTTACAGTGTCAAATTATATATGCCTAGTATTAGTTTACATTAGTATTTGTGTACCTAAATTGAAAAAATGTCATAATGTTGGGTGGAGTAGAAGGATGGATAGAAGATAGCAACGTATTTTATGTATATTCTTAATAAAATGTATGTATATTCTTGTATGTATATTCTTAATGAAATATGTTAAATGAGTGTCTCATCAAATATGTAAATCTACCATTTTTTATATGTTTTTTCTGACACATAGACCTAATATTTCATAAATACCTTACTAACTAATTCCCTTTTTTTGTTTAATCTCTGCAGCAAATCCGTCAGGAGCTGTTGGACTCCCAGCTGAAGGTTGCCTCCCTCCAGGACATGTCGCTGCAGTTGCTGGTCAATGCTCAGGGCAGTGAATGTCTGGAGGCCAAGGAAAAGGTCCACGTCATCGGGAACAGACTCAAACTGCTGCTGAAGGAAGTGACCCGAGATCTGAGAGAACTGGCCAAGATTTTAGACATCACAAGCAGTCAACAGGTGAGTCATGAGGTCTGAAGATACACCACTGACTTGTACACATATGTATACTGTGTTTATACATGTTTTTCTATGTACATTTTGCAGTTTTTGTCATACTGTATTTAATCTTAAAACCACAAACACAATATTTTCTAAATTAGTAGCATTCACTTTTGAATGGGTGAATGGTTTGTTTATTTATTATTATTATTATTATTATTATTATTATATTATTATTATTATTATTATTATTATTATTATTATTATTATTATTATTATTATTATTATTATTGTTATTGTTGTTATTTTTTAAATTATTATTATCTTTTTAGCGCACATTGCACATAAATCAAACAATGTAAATGTGCCAGACTTTTCAACCATTCTATATTATTTATTTATTTTCTTTTTAACTTTCAGTAAGCAATGATATAATCCTGATGCTATGGAAGGATTTTTAATGTTGTTATTCAGTGCTGTTCTGTTTCCTCCATGCACTCACGTTAACATTCAGCTTGTTTCATGCTCTGTTATTATAATAGATCCATGTGTGTGACGGACAAGAACAGTGATAACATTTTGTAAAACCTCCTTCCCTCGTGTCAGGATCTCTCCTCGTGGTCTTCTGCGGACGACCTGGACACATCTGGATCCCTCAGCCCGCTCTCAGGACGGAGCACACCGAGTCGCCGCCGATCGGTAACAAACACACCCACAGCTGCACCATATTAACTGGTTGACAAACTGTTGTTTTTTGTTGGTGGTGATGATTTTAACCTGTGCCCCTGAATGCCCCCCCCCCTCTGAAGGCCAGATCCATCTCCTTCTTCCATCCCCAAATCTCTCCTTCTTACTGCATCGCTCTATACCTGTGGTTCTCAAACTGTGGGACAGGTACCAATAGGGCTGCGCAGAATGGTATCTTTAATACAGATTTCGAATTATAATCATTAAGTTAGTATTAGGTCATGGTCCAGTGCTGGTGTCAGGTTTTATTGAGTTGTGTCCTGGTTTATACCTGGTTACGAGCTTAATTTATGTCTTGTTTAGTCCGTTTCAACTGTATTTTCTGTTAGTAGTGATTAGATCGAGAGAGTGAGAGAGTTTGAGAACCATTTCTGTGGTCACCAGCTTTACTTTCCTACTTTCTTTTTTTTCTCTCAACTCTCACAAATTCTTATTTTTCTGCACCTTTCCTCCTAGATCTTTCCTTGAAATATTTGTTAAGCTAATTATTCTTTATCTTTTTTCTATCTTTCTTTTTTCCCAAAAATGTCTGTCTTGCAAATCTTTCCTTCTTATCAGTCCTAATTGGTTTGAGCTAACTTTTCCCTGGAACACTTACATAAGGCAAATTTTAAATCAGATTGTATAATGAAGCAAGCATGAGACATTGAAATTAAATCGAAGCATCAGTCCAAATAAGCATGCCACTGCTACCACCTTACATAATGTTTATTCAAAGTTGTATGTATTACACTTTGAAAGATTTCTCCTAATATTCAAAAGCTATCATCTTTTATCTTTTATCATCATTTGCTTTGTGTTATTTTGGGGATCATCGATAGCTTTGTTCATAATTTGCCTGGACTGAAAATTACTTTCTTTCTTTTACCCCTCCCCCCTGTTCATTGCAAACAGCAACGGGGCAAAAGTAGGGTGTCACAGCCCGGAGCGTCTGTGAGCGGTCCACACCTAAGGTACATGTCTGTTGGTTTCTAGCACACACAGAAGATAATGGAAATCACCCACGATGCACTGGGAGGACATTTTATTTGTTTAAAACTCTGGATGAAAGAGTTTGTAGCTGCTTTGGAGAAACGGTCTTGTGCAGAAGTAGGGCATGACAGTGACTTCCATCATCTTCTGCACGTCTAGACCCTGTGTGACGGTCAGGGAGGCGAGTGCAAAGACAGCAGAGGAACAGTGGACAGTGTGAGCAGAGGCTGATGGGAGCTGGCCCCAAATCCACTCACTTATCCACTCACCACTGCCTATTTCCTATAAAGCATGATTAAACTAGCTTGAGCTTCATAGTTACCCTGCACATACCAAGAAAGTGTATTTTGTTAATTTATTCATTTTCGCGTTTCTTTTATTCATCATTATACATGCAAGTTGTACAACAAAATTACTAAAATTGGAAATGACACAGATCATACTTCGAAGTCAGTTTTGGTCAATTGTAATATTGCAAATACCCAAACTTCTTTGACATATACAGACAGAGAAGGAGGTTTTAGTCGTATGAAATGCTAAAATCGCCATCATTAACGATCTCTGTTTCAAGATAAAAACATTACGACATAATACACATCTGGAAAAAGTTAGAAGTTACAGATTTATTTTTAAATATTTATTGCATGTTTTCATATATAGTATATATTTGTTGTGGTGGCAGTTCTTTTTTTATCCACTGTAGCCAATGTCCCTCTGTCCACTTCCTGCTGCTGTCTGAGTGGTAGTAGGTCAGATGTTTAAAATATGAATTGTGCCAGCCCTCTTCTTGCTTAATATTGCTGATACAAACTCTATACTACAGTAATTCCACTATACTTCTTTACACCTAACCTCTTTTTGGCTGTAACTGAGCACACACAGCCCTTTTTTTCCTCAAATTGCCGAATAATGTCTGCAATGAACAAAGCAAACGCTTCACTCTGTCGCTCTTTCTCTTTTGTGTGACATTTTCTTCTTCTGCTGTTACTTCACTGACTCTCCACCATCTCCCCTCAGTCTGTCATCTCTGAGTCTAGCCTCTCAGTGGGATGGGGCACTTCTGGTGGTAACTCCATAGATAGTGCAACATGTATCCATTCATTCCTAATTGTTTATCACATCTAAAACAGCATTAGTGACTGATATTAACTTCCTTTAAGGCAAAGTTTTCTGAGGGTGATGGTGACTTTAACAAACAACATTTTATCTTCAAAACTGAACTTAACTACTTCAATTGCTGTGCTTTTCTTGCCTTAGCATGCTTTGCACTTTTCAACAGGATGTTAGCATAAACTGTATTGTAATGAAGTGTACACTGCTGGGAGTTGCAGCATGCCTGTGTCTTCTTCCCTAACTCTGCAGATGAATGCGAGCTCGTATGTATTCATTTGCTTTGGAAAATGTCATGTGGCTGTCTCCGTACATGTCTGTATCATTCAGACAGCATGGACTTCACAATGTTAAACCGACATTGCCTTGAACCATGTTAGGCATGTCTCTCGTCTTATTTGGATTGAACTGTTTTAGCCCATTCTGTGTAAATTACAATGTTACCCAATCAAATCAACTTTAGTTATTTTTGTTAGACTTTTGTAAATAAATGATTATTTTGTGAGTTCTTGCTGCCAGTTTTACATAAACTGAAAAAATTACTGGTAACTAGCATTTAAATTAATAATGTGTATTTTTTAGATTAGTTTGTTGAGGATTAATAGTATACTAAAACAAACCTGTCAATTCCAAGTACAGTAAATGCAGCAATATATCTATATATCTATATATCTATACACCCCAGTCTTGTTCAAGATCAGGATGACCAGGGCAAAAGCAGATGTTTCTGTAAAGTATACCATGATGAGATGTAAAGCCTAATTTGCATACAACTATAAACTATACGTACAACTGTACTTTATTTGCATAATTAAATATGCACTAGAAATCCCCTGGTTGTCAGAATGTTTCTGAACACCTCTTTTAGCTGTAACTAAATGTAATCCCTGATTTGTTTTGTCTGCGAGCAGGTCTCTCGACGCTGGGTCCGCTTCCTCCCCTTTTGACTCCTCTGAATCTACTTCCTGCGGTCGGCGCTCGTTCATGTGGCGTGTCCTGTGGGTGGCGCTGCCTTTCCAGGTCGTCCTGTTGCTCTTAGTGCTGTTCGCCTTCATGCTGCCGATGGAGGAAGAGTACTGTGTCCAGTCCAATAACTTTGTTCATTCACTTTACCCAATGCTCAGCTACAGAAATGGTCCTCCACCAGTATAGACTGAACAAATACTTCAGTATTTTCTGTCAAATCATATTTAAATTTCCTTTAATGTTGGAATCATTTCCTATTTTCCACCTACACTTTGGTTAGAATTAGGGCTGCACAATATGTCAAAACCTGCAAGCTGTATGTTTTTAATATAACAATCATATTTTTACTCTGGTTATTATTTCCTATTTCACCCTCTGTAGTGTGCTCCCTGATGCAGCGCCATAATTCCAGTTCATTTCATCCTTGGCTGTGGTTGTGTGGCTGTCGTAATATAATAACTTGACTTGCAAAATCATAATAGCGCCTGAATATTTATTTTGAATTGGAACAAATACCAAACCATTTCTGTTGTGTTTCTCTATTACTGCCAATACACATTTATGGCAACCTGCATGCAGTTCCAACACCGCTTCCTTGTGACATACCAATATTGTGCAACCCTAATCCAACTACTGCTGTGTCAAATATGATGGCTCTTATTAACAAAACAATCTGTCTCCTCCCATTAACCTCAGAGAACTGTCTTGAATGTTGTATGTCTTCAAATGGAGTAGCACCAAAGTTTGAACTGCTAATAGCCTGTGACTCTGCTCGTTACTGAGATTTGTACAGAAACATTTAATATCTTTACATTGCAATTATTTTTGTACCTGTATTTTGGCATGCAGTCAGTCACACGAGTTTCTTTTTAATCACTTCCTTCACGGTCAGTGTCCATTTTTAACCTCCATGAAACTAATTGTCTAATGCCAGTCATTCATGAAGTTTGTACATTTTATTTTTTAACATGAAATATGACTGTGAGATTATAACATATGAAAATTATTGTATATTTTGTATGACTGTTGAAATGTAAGGCATTATATTATAAGCTGTATATAGTGGAAAAGTATATAATGTACCTGTACATGCGAACAGAAACAATGAATGCCAAATCCTTATTTTGACACCTGCCTATTATTTCACTCGTTATTCATGCGGTAATGTACCTCTTTTTACTATTCTTACAAAAAACAACCAAAAAGTGATGCCCGGTGGTCGTTAAGTCACAGCATACGTATGCCAGGCTCCGAGTGCAGCCGGCCGCAGTGTCTTGAGTTTGATTCCCGACTGCGACAATTTACTGCATGTCCTCCCTTCTCTCTCTTCCCCCTTTGCACTCTGTACTTTCCTGTCAATAAAGCCTACGGGCAACAAAATCTAAAACAAAAACAACCAAAACAGCCCAGTGGGGACAAAGTAAAATCAGAATATTTTTTATTAGGAGAAATTTATTAAGGGTTGAAGGGGTCGAAGAAGTTCTGTACTCAATGTATTTTCTTTCTTCTTTAAAAAGAGTCCAGTGTAGTTTTTTAAAGTTTTAACACAAACAATAGTAATGTAATTTAATTCTAATGCATAAAAAATGTATATGATTAAACAATATGATTATTTAAAGCAGTTGCCATCATTTAACATTACAAGAGGCATATTTGTCTTTTTTCATTTGTTTTATTCTTTTTTTTTCTTTGGTAAACTAGTTATTTTCCTAATTTCTGCAGGTTAAATTAAGCTACTTAGAGAGAAATCAAACCTATTTCAAATGTTGAGGTTGGTTATCTTTCTGTATTCAGGAATAATCAAAGTCCTGCAAATACAGTATATGTTATTTGAATACGATACCAGAGTCGTTCAGGCTTTGTGATCTAGCTGTAGATGTGTCTATTGAAGATCCGGGTTGATAGGGGGTTTGGGGCGCCCTTTGTTGGTGAGCGGGGCAGAGCAAAGGCCTCCCATCACAGGAATACAGGTGGTGGGGGTGATAATGATGAAGAGAAGTGTCCAGGAGTTTGAGGACTTCATGATTAGAGACATCCACGACAGAAGTGTCCAAACCGAGAATTTGGGAAACATCGATGCGAAAATCTGCCAACTTGAAAGGAGAGACAAATTTATAAATTAATTAATAGAATCGTGTTAAAAAATTGTCACACATAAATATGTCTTTATTTTACATGCAATTTTAAGGAATTAAAAAGACAAAACTAGAACAAATAAAACACTAAATCAGGACTAAGAGGCGGCCTTTAACAACAGCACGTTAACAGACTGTGAAGACGAATAATTACTGACTTCTTTCAACATATTTGCCCCCTCGTTACCTCTCTCTCCTTCTCTGACATCAGCTTCAGGCTCTGTCTCAGGGTGTTGAGCTCCTGCTGGTTCTCCAAAGTCCTCCTGTCCTTCACTTCCAGGTCAGAGGTCACAGAAGTCAGTTTCTTCTCCACTTTAGCCTTTCTTTCTTCCAGCTGATCCAGTTTCTTCTTCTGCTCCTGCACTGTCTGGTTCTGCTCCATCACTTTTGACTTAATCCATCACACACAAAAGACACCATATTTTGTGTTTAGTATCATACTTTATTTCACTTAAGCTTAAAGTACATTAACCATAATAAAGAGAATAATTATGGACACCGAAAGTCTCACTTCATAAGCATATGCTATTTTGGGTAAAACTGACATATAGTGACGCACTCATTTTCTCTGGAATGCAGCTCTATTCTCAAATAAAGACACTTTTCCCCACCCACACCTTCTTTTGGTCAGCCTCAGCAATGCGTTGAGTTGGTGACAGGAAGATTTAACCAATTTCAATGAAGTGTGAACATTCAGAAGAAGCATATTACTTTAGTTACCTCAGGTTTACATGTATTGTCATAACATCGAATAATGTGATTTGGCTCCTTTTTGGCATATCGGCCACCCCTTATTCATACAATGGCAAAGTTGGTGAAGTGTCACAAGAACAATGCTGCTTATTAGGTATCTGTCTACAAAATGACATGACCCTATGCAGTGTATAGTCCTCTGGTGCTGGAGCCTGTCCATACGCGCCTGCCCTGTACCTTCAGCTCGTTGGTGTGGCTCAGCTGGGCCTTGAGCTCGGTGGTGGAGAGCCTTGTGGCTCGGAGCTCCGACTGAAGTCTCTCCACTTTCTTCAACAGTCGTTTATTCTCAATCTGGGCACCCTCTCTCTGAACGGCCAGAGCCGATTTGCTCCTCCGCTCCTCCTCCAGCTCCAAAACTTTCTTCCTCAGCAGCTGGATGTGCAAACTTTTGCTCTCCAACTGGTCCTTCTGAGATTTTAACTACAGGGGTCAAGGACAGTTTCATCACAAACAGTGTCCTCACAAGTAAGCGTTGTTTTATTTAGCCCCTATTGTATTACAACATAATTCGGGTAAACAGAGCTGGACAATTAATCAAATTTGAATGGAGATCCAGATTCTGTCAAGGCTAATCATCAATGATATAGACTTTCGAAATAATGACTGAAAACAAGTTTTATTTTGTTTTTGAAAACAACAATACATTTAAATTGAGAATTGAGATAGGAAAAAAAATGAGTTACTTCCTTCCTTACATTACCCAGCCCAACAAGTCAGTGAACAAACTGAGCTACCACATATTGACAATAATCCAGACGTTATAGCTACCTTCCTCTGTAGGCTGTAGGTGAGGGACTTGCTCTCGACCAAAGCAGATCCCTCTTGCCTCATCAGCTGCTCTGCTCTGGACAGTATTATCTTGAGCCTCATATCGAAGCCCACGTCCAGAGCAATAGTTTCTACCGTTAGGATTTCTGAGAGCTGCTCCAAGAACTCTTCATACTTCAAAAACAAAGAGATATAAATTGACTATGTGCTTTGAAGTCAAATGGATGTATTTACCTGTTGTTTGTCCTGCCGCAGTCCATCTCTGTGCACGTCCACAGTCAGCAGTTCGCTCTCCAGTCTGTGCAGTCGCTCTCTCATATCTTGAACCTGGTTTTCGGCCAGTTCAGCCCTTTGTAGAGTGCTGTGATGGAGCTCTGTCTGTTCACTGAGCTCCGCAGACACTTGGGCCAGCCTAGTCTCCATCTCTGAAACCTGAGAGTAAAGAAAAACATTTCAATTTAAGTGATTCAAATTTGTGTTGGAAGGGGCAAAACAAGGAGGATTAGAATCACTAATGAAAAGTACAATTTATTAGAAATATCCAGACAGACTTTGGTTCTATTTGACAGTTAAAAATTAAAACATATAGCAATAAATATGTAAAAACAAGATGGAATCTTCATGTAATTATAATGTCGTTATATCTAAACATCAGCCTAATTCGCAAAAAGCATCAGCACCAAGAAATACATTTAATTTCTAGTGTTATTTAGAATGTATAAGTACTGTAATATTAGTAGTAGTTGGATCATATTCTTAAAAGGATAAAAAATGGACACACCTTATTGCAGACTTCCTCCGTGTTCAGTCCCATATCATTCTCTGTAGACAGGAGTGTGTTCGTTGAGCCCTTCTGCAGAACTTTTACAACTTTATTTAAAAACCTGTGCAGTCGTCCCTGAGCAGCCTCTGTCTCCGATTGGCTGATGTGGAGCTTTCTCTCCAGCTCCTGCACCTGTTTCTCCAGACACTGGGACTCTTTTCTTGCGGCGTCGATCACTCTTTTACCAGCCTCCAGTTGTTCTAACATGGTCTGCTTTTCTGATTCTGTGCTTCGCTTTCCAGAGAGTAGGGCATCATATTCCTAAAGATGAAAAGGCCTTAGATTTAGGAAGATGATATGAATATCTGCAGGATGACAAAATAATTTGTATTGTAGTAAAGAACACACAGAATAAGTGATAAAGAAATGTTAAATTCCACCACAAAATAGTTATGTAATTTTTGTTTACATTTTTCCACATAAACTTCATAGGTTGCACTGACCATAGCAACAGTCTTACCTCACTGATTTCACAAGAATCTGGCAAGCTATTCAAAGTGAATGTATTCCCTTGGTATACAAAGAGTACTTCTCAATCTTTGGCTTACTTTAATAATTAGAATAGACCCACTGTAATTTCATTACCACTTTAAGTGAGTCCAGGGCTGCTGCAGAGTTGGCCGTCTTCCTCCTCTCTTGGTCCATCTCTGACATGAGCCTCTGGATTGTCTCTCTGCTAGATCTACAGTCCAACTCACAGGACTTCACACTCGCCTCCAGAAGGGCTACTCTCATCTTCAGCCTCTCGCGCTCATTACACGGTTCCACCTGTTCATACAATCATAACCATAAACCAAACAGACACACTTTTACCAAGACTTCTATGTGCAGGAATTTGAGCCAAAAAGAATGTAATTAATGACTTTGCCCATTTATTGGGTGGGAAAAAGAGTATGTTCTAAGCATATCTACCTCTTCATATGGGTCCATAGTTTGTTGTGTTGAAGGTGTAGTAAATTGCACTGTTGCAGTTGTAGGAAAGTCTCCAAGCAACACCCAAACATAAGCTCTATCAGTATTCACCAGAGAGGGCGCTACAGGCATATGGTTTCGAGTAGAGATGTAAAGGGGTAAACATATTGAAGGACACTTTAAATGCTCAAGTTGAAACATAATTATACACACAATTGTGTTATAATGAATCAAATGGCAAGGTTATGTTAACAGGTAAAAAACAGACTTGCAAAGCGACCGCATATTACATTCACATTCAAAATATAATGCTGTTTGAAACGTGAATTATAACCGTCGGAAAAGGCAGGGGATTTAAACAAAACAATAAATACAGATATGTCATATTTCCTTTGGCAGAATGTCTCGTTTACGTCCTGTCAGTCTAAACTCAGGGTTTAACCTTTTTTACAAATCCGGAAATGATGTAATCGCAAACACACCTCCTCGTTCCAACAACTGTCAGGCAGCTCGTGCTATAACAACAAATGCCTACGCACATTCATTCATTTGCGTTTTATTCATTTACTCAAAGGACAAAAATATAGACAACGTTTTAGTGCAAGACGTATCTATTTTGTAGCGCCGTGTGCCGTTACTTTTACAGGTAAGATCCCTGCAAACTGAGCTGCCACATTGGTCCCAATGTTACCGTCTGTCTTAGGTCACGAACTGTACAATCTAATCTATAGTCTGAAGAACAGTTAACATTTCTTTTGTCAAGTCTGTATACAATGTAGGTAAATACTAGACAATACTGTGCAGTATAATGGCCTTATTGGGCTATAGTTTAGTTTATATTTTGTGATATTTTATATTAAAATAAATAAGTCTACAAGTACATTACAAGTGATGCTACACAATGTTGTGCCCAGGCTCAGACTCCAAGCTTTCTAAATGATGAATACGGGAAACATTGAATCATAGAAGGGCCTACTTATTATATTCATGTTATGATTATTGTTTTTGTCTGTTTTTCAGTTCTTCTGATCTGAACCTGTCGAAATGCTGCTTCGAACATTGTGGAACAAGCTGGGACCCCTTCACTCTACAGGAGCAACCCCTTTTTATTTGTTTGCCTCTTTGAACCAGGTTCACAGTTATGAACCTAAACACAGGACTTTTTCCAACTTACAAACATTATCAAGGAGTATTTACTCTAACTCATTTCACCAGCAAAAGCGCATCCAGCACACGTTAACGTCCATAGCTTTTAGTAAAACTTCTAGTAACTGCCACAGCGAACAAAGACGCTTTTACTCACCTGAGCTTGTAAAGACAGTTTTGAAATCCACAATAAAACCTGCTGTTGTTGCTGCCAAAAGAGTTCCCAAAGGACCAAGGACAAAGCAACCATCCAGAGCCAACCAGCCTTCACAAACTGAGGACTCGGTAAACTGCAGACTGATACTTGCTTGGATATTTTACGTTTAATGCCATTTGAAATCTGTTTCTTTTTTCAGAATATGATGCAGTGTATAGCGTTTGCAACAGCCGACCAATACCATTTACCAACACTTTGCCATGACTTAATTGCCAATGGCTTTCAGGAGATTGATTTACCAAGAGGTACAAAATAATAATCATTTAAAAGGAAAAAAAAACAGATGAAAATGTTTAAAATTTTCATCAGTTATTATCGTTGTCACATTTGATTTCGATAGTAATGAAAATGTTAAATACATGATAATAAATGATAATAAAAACACAAAGCACTTTTCTAAACAAATACCATAATTTTAAACACTCAAGATAGTTTATGGACTTCAGTTCACTGGGTCTTAAAAAAGTCTTAAAATGTCTTAAATTTAACTTCAGTTCAGAATTCAGCTCAAGGTCTAGAACTGTTTAGTTCTAGAACTTACAATGTTCTCCTATTGATGTGATTTTATTCAGTGTTAATACTTATTCAAAATAGTATCTAGTTTTGATACTAGTTTTAGTATCTGGGTATTAATACTGTCGACAGTTGTAAAATTAATATTAGGAAAAACATTATGTTAACACATTGATCTTTGATCAAGTGGGAATAAATATGTTATAAATATGTTTTCATCAATAATTTATACAGTAGTTTACAATATTTAATTCCAAGAAGAAAATGTAGATATTGTTTCCAGGGCATGTGAACGGCTCTCAAAGCAAGTGTTCCCTACTCCAGCTTTAACCACTCCTAAAATATCCTCCACTCTTACGTCTAATTTGATTTCAGATGCCTCCAATGTCCTGGTGATAAGCACTGCTGTGGCTGCTAAACCTGAGGACAACGCTGTCATGTTTTTCTTCAGGTAAAATCTACTGTTTTATCTACATTTAAAGGTGCAATATGTAGCGTTTCTGGTGAAAGCCCATCCTCTGCTTGTTCCCATAGAGATGTTGTAGCTTTGCATGGAATGTTCCACAATATGGCATTAAACGTATCTATCTCCATGAAGACAAGCAGGTGATGCCACCAGACCAAGTTGCAGGACAGATCTATGGATGCTTAGATAGATATGTCTAATGCCATACAGTGGAACATTCCAAGCAAAGCAATAACATCTCCATTAGACAAGCAGGCACTCAATGTGTGTCGTGATACTTGAATCAATTTATTGTTTTTATGGATAGCGTTTGAGTGACTTGCCAAATCCTCCATTTTAGGGAAGGTTCAGTGGTTTTCTGGAACGTTGAGGATAAAACAGTAAGACATTGTTTACCTACACATCAAAGAACTAAAAACGAATAAATCCAAATTTAACGATACTGTGAAAATGCTTTTGATGTCTGTCTTTCCTTTCTGCAGCTTAAAAGAGTGTTGCGGATATTGGAGCGTCATGAGATTCAGCCTTATGAAGTGGCATTAGTGCACTGGGAGAACGAAGAGATTAACTACACTGTCAGAGAGTATGTTCATGAAAACAGCTTTGTCACATTGTTTACAGTTCTACTAAAAAATCTCTCAAATGTGTTCTTCCTCAGAGGAAATACAAAGTTAGAGCGTGGTAATTTCATTTTGAGTGACCAGATGGAGCAACAAGAAACCGTTCTGGAGAAATTTGCATTTTCAAATGCACTATGCTTGTCAGGTAAGCACGTAAAGGTTTGACATTAAAGATTGTATGCCAATAATTTGACCGGGTTATCATTTAATTATACGACCTAGACATTGATCAAGTTTAATACAAAGAATGGTTTAAGATTGGGTTCTTGGTAAATTGACTGAAATTGAATCTATTTGGGTCAACATTTAATCAAACATTAGTAAATTGGAGAGATTATTAACAATTTTAGAAAGAAATTATATAATCAAGGGGCTATTTAACAGTTTAGAGAAATAAAATGTTGCATATTGTAACTACCCAATGAAAGGAAATAATGATGACAAATGGGTACACAATACTGAATGAAATACATGCATTTTACTTAAATCAAATTCTTGATACAGTCATTTGATTGCAGTTGAGCAGGGCCAGTGGCATTTTGCCGCATGTCCATGAAACAAAATGTTTACCGTAATTGCATATTTATTCTCTACTCTTCTCTGTCTCCATTGAAGTAAAGCTGGCCATATGGGAGGTGGCTTTGGACAACTTTGTTGACTCAATTCAGTCAATCCCGGAGGTACAGCGAGCTCTAAGAGGCTGTAACAGCTGAATAATTGATTAATGTGTAATGTTGTGAGAGCTGGGCATGCATGTGAGATGGATTCTCCATACACCTTAGTCATGGCTGTTGACCTAAAAAAAGTTATATTCTCCTTCTTTCAGACATTAAAGTCCGGCAAAAGAGTCAAGCTGTCCTCTGCAGAAGTTATGCAAAAGATAGGAGAGCTTTTCACATTCAGGTAAATTGGTTTATCTTTAAATAGCCCTTAAAAACTCAATTATACACCAACTATTTTGGTTTGTAACCTGTTTTAGAGAATGTCTTCTCTTACCAATTATTACTGAAAGCTCAACTGGGGACATTGAAATTTCATTTAGACAATCCACTTAAGATCCTCAGTGTTTAATGGTCCATTTGTCAAACTCACTGCGACAAGTTGTTTTTCAGTAACCCTTGGTCGATGGTACTTAAGTAGTTTGTGTTCCACTTGTGATCTGTTGTTCTGGGTTAGCCTAACATGTTTTTTTCTTGCACGGGTTTAGCACTCCTTTGTGTATTGTTTTGAAAAGATAATTTTTACTACATACTTTTTAGCATTTGTTATTTATATCTGTTTTCATTCGTTTGTTTGTTTTTTGTACTTCAGACACTGTATAAATTTAAGGTCAGACCTGCTCATGACTCCTGACTTCTACTGGGACAGAGAAAATTTGGAAAAGCTTTATGACAAAACCTGCCAGTTTCTCAGCATCAACCGCAGAGTCAATGTAAGTTGTTTAATAGAAATTATATTGTTTCATTTATTTGAATTAATAGTGAATGAATTATTTTATGAAATGTATAGAGTTATGGCTCTGGGAGAAATATTCCTCCTTCATCAAGGTGTAATACTTCAATCTCCAGGTTGAAGTACTGTGTCAGCATTAAAATAATGGCTTCTGAAAATCAAAAAATGCAGTATAGTGAAAATTTGTCTCAGTGACCAAGCAATTTCTGAGCATTTTAGATTTAGCAATATTGTTTTAGCAAAATGGGGTGGTAGTTTTATAGCTCAGGAAAAGATCAAATGCATATTCCCTCTGTTATCTCACAATTGTTTGCTGTTGCAGGTGGTGAATGAGAAGCTGGAGCACTGCACCCAGTTGACTGATCTGATGAGGAGTCACCTGAGTGAGAAGCATAGTTTAAGACTGGAGTGGATGATAGTTATTCTCATCACCATCGAGGTACAACTTCCCTCGTGGCATTCATGTTTAGCAAACCAAATATATACACTGTATTTAAAATGCTTTATATTTTTTCAGGTGATGTTTGAAGTGGTTCGTATGATTTTCTGAAAATCCTTTGCCCAAGTGAAAAATGCTGCCAAATTGTTTATGTTAGTTAGTTTTTATTTTATATATATTACGATTCATTTAGTTCAGTACAAAAGTGCACAAATATTTATGCATTTATTTTATATACAGTGCAAATTTATAATATTTTATGGATTAAACATGTTTGTAAATCTGTGTGAACATATATGTAATTCACTTTCATAGAGATTAGAAAGACTACCCACTACTATCTGCTGTTAAAAACTCACAAATTCAGATCATGTTACAATATAATGGTATTTATTGAAAGAAAATATTTCATCAATAAACCTTTATCGTATGAAGTAAGGCTTGTTCTGCATATCTTCTATTTTAAATTCTATAAAATGTTGTTGATAAACTTTACCCAGTTTTGAACTTTACAAAACAAAAGCATAATATTATTTGTTTTGTTTAAGGTTTTGTAAATATACTGTGGTTACAATAGATTCTGCATGTAAATATTTTGGTTATATGTACTGGTTACTGGTTAAAAATGTAGAAAATGTTTAAGAGCAAAAAGTGCATTCCAGAATAAGCAGCAAAGCAGTTATGTACATTTCAATATACATCACTTCAGTGTATTTTGAATAATGTCTGTGTTTAGAATGCTATATAATCAGGTATAATGTTAGATATATACAAAAACAACCATCGCTAATAGGCATCATTATGTCAAGAAATACAGATCATACCAATTAGATATATATCAGGTAACAAGTGAATACTGTAGCCCCTCGAGGCAACTACTGATAGTTAAAATAAGATAAAGAATCATGGATGAGGACAAGGATCTGTATGAGTTTGATCGTGGACAAATTTCGATGATAAATTTATGTAGTCAATGGCCATAATGTAAGGCCCAGTTGAGGATGGGCTCAAAATAAGAAGATATAAATCAAATAAACTTAATTTAAGCACAAATTGCCTTTAAGAAGGTAACAGTGGGTTGCATTTTCTTTGAAAGGCCGTGAAGATAAATTATACTGGAGTGGGCCTTGGTGTGAATTATGTAGGTCAGTGTCAAACTTTGTTCCCCCTGAGAGCTTATTCCAGTTAGTGTTCTTCAAAACAAGCATTACAGCTTTTGATAATTTCTTCCAACATAACTAAAAATTTAAGGCAACACTTTCATCATCTTGAAAATTGAGATCTGTTAGTGCATTGCTCTGTAGAAATAAACAATAATGTCCAGGATAGGAAGCATAGAAAGTGCATTCTGAGCCACAGTGATAATCAGAGATGATTAGTTGATGATACTCGCTTTCTGTCTCTCAGATTTTAAGGCTTCAACATTAATGTCTTCCTTGGTGATTGTCCAACCTGGAAAATGTATAATATAAAATCAGTTAGGGATCATTGTTTTCGGTTTTTTTTAGAAAAATGAATTTAAAAAATCTCACTTGCCTGTTGGTAGATGTATTAATCCCATTCAATGGTAGCGATCGCTGTTGCAATTTGGGGATCTTCAAGTGCAACTGCAAAATCTTCCCCTTCACTGTCAATTTCACACTTTTTCTTTATGTTTTCTAGACTTTCTTCAAAATCTGATTTTGTTTCTTGGAAATGGTCTTGTTCACCTTCAAAGGATTCTTCAATCTCACGTAGAGGCATAGTTGCTATTTGTTCTTCTGCATCAATATCTTCTTCCGCATCCATCCAGACATCTTGGTTCTCATCTTCATCTTCTGTTTGTTTGCTTTGATCCTTAGAAACTTGAAGAACAACCAACTTAGTTTGTAAAACTCCTTTTTCGCCAATGTCTTGTTCTGGTTGCTCAGCTATTTTTATACTAGACATTTCCTCTACTATTGTTTTAACTTCCTCATTTGTCTCCTTTTGCTGATTGAATTGGTTATCAACATTTATTAAGACTGGCTGCACAGCCATTTCTTCTGTTTTAACTTCATTTTGCTCAGATATTTCTCTGTACTGGGTGCTGACATCCATCAAAAGAGTTTTGTTGTGGGTAATCTCGATAGCTGCCATCTCTTTAACTGATTCTTCCATTTCAGCAGATTGTATCCCAACATCCATCAACTCTACATTTTTAACAGTCTCCATCAGATCTGGCACTTGAATTGTCTCTGTTGCTTGGATCGCTGCCTCTGCCATTACAATTTCAGTTTTTTGTAAATCATTTTCCTGCTTGGTTTCTTCCTCTACTGCTTGTACCCTAACTTCAGACATCTCTGATGTTTTTGCAGGTTCATTTCGGTCGACAACATGATTTAACGTTTGTGGTGGGCTGGATATAGTCTGTTCAGTTGCAAAGTGGGTGGGTTGGGGCAGTAAAGTTGGTGCCTTGCTCTGTCCAAATTGAATGTTTAGCTTGAGTTCAAACGAAAGACTTGACGGGGCCTCTATGTTACCAAAAGATGAGATGATCCCAGTATTTTGAGGCACTGCAACTGCTCTGTTACCTGGAGTTTCAACCTGATTTTGCCCAGATGCTTGTTCTTGAACATCTTTGACATCATCCTTTTTGGTAAACACTTTAGTTGCCGTCACAGCGTCTTGTATAGTAACATCAGGCTCCTGTGACTGGATCAGTTTACTGTCATCACTTAATTTACTCTCAACTAAATCAACTGGTAGTACTTTATATTCTAGTTCCTCCGATTCAGGGACTATTTTTTTTACATGTTGAACATCTTGCACAGCCACCTTGTCCTTTTCACTCTCTATCTCTGGTTCAGTATTTGAGGTAGCAGAAAAACTTTCCGCTCCAACTGTTTCATGGCAAGAATCCACAACTTCTTTGTCTTCTTTAACCCCAATTTCTAATGCTGTATCCACTCTTGCCTCTGCGGTTTGAATATCCACATTGACCACTTCTACTTGAACTTGATGACTGTCTTCAAAGTCTACTGCTGGTACATGCATAAGAACAACAGTTGTACCTTCTTGTGCCACATGAGTTACATTATTTACTTCCAATGGTGTTGTTGTTTCAATGGCCTCCTGTTCTTCTTGCTCATTTATGACCATGCTGAGAATTGGTTCGTGTATTGTCGTTGTTGTCTCACTGGATACATCAGGTAACTGTGATACAATATCTAAGAAAGTGCATGTATTCAGTTGTGCCACCAATGTGTGCTGTACATCAACATTTGTAGTCTCAGGGGGTGCAATGTGTTCTTCCTTTTCTCCTTGAATGCCAACTTGCTCAACCTCAGTAAGTTGTTCCGCATGTTTAGGTTCATCGAGGACCTCTGCATTATCCACACATGGTATAGAGGTTTTGTCTTCAACACTCTTTTGGATCATATGGTCTGGCATTCTGACAGTCACTTGTTGTAGCGTAATGGTGCTTTCTTCTGTTAGTGCGGCATGCGTAACTTCAGCAAACTCTGTCACTGGACATGGTACCTCTTCCTCCAATTGTTCCTCAGCCTTGACCTCCAGTTCACCAATATGCACTTCATGTATTGGTTCTTCTGTAGATAATAAAGCTATTTCAGAACTTTTTTCAATATTAACTGTGTGTTCAAGTTCTTGAGCAATGCCTGAAACCTCATAAACTGATGACAGATGCTCAACCGGTAAGGCTCTAACATCTCCTGCAACTTCATGGCAATGGTCTACTTGTATTATTTGGGCTTCTGATGGTTTAGCTTCTGAATGGTCACCATTCACATATATAGCATGATCCATTTGGGATATTGCTTCACTTTCACATTCTGAAGCTGAAGATATAATGACTAGTCGATTTAGTACATTGGTCTCTTCTTCTGGTACCATTTCTTGTTGTTGACTTTGAATTGTTTCAAGCACTTTGTCATCAATCTCATTTGCAGCAATTTCTGGGAGTGGTGTGCCCTCCAGCTTACCAAAACCATCCTGTTGGGCCTCTGTAGAAACTTCGTCAGTTGTTTGCTCCATAATTTCTTGGTCACTTGATGGCACAATTTGCTCTCCAAGTGCCTCTGCAAATGTTTCTTCAAACAACTTATTGGTGGAATCTTCCACTTGTGAAATGTCAACCTCTTGAACTGCATCATCTGGTTGTACTCTGCTTTCTTGCTCAATGGCCTCAGTGACAGAAACTAACTCCTTACCGGCATCTACACTGATTTCAGAACTTTGTTCCTCTATTATATCTTGGCCATTCTCACCAATAACATCTTTCTCAGGTTCTTCTATTGCTATATCTTCAATAATTTCTTCTTTAGTTGCTAAATCAGTAACTGGCACAGTTTCTAATTTTTGCATGGCTACCTCTTCATCTGCATCTTCTGGCAAGTTTTGGCTTTCAAGTGTAGGCTCTTGTATGTCCTCTACATCTTGCTTGTAGATCATTTCAAAATCATCTTCTGCTATTTCAACCTCCACACTTGTCTCTGTTACTTTGTGAATTTCCACTGGAGCTTTTTCATTTAATAGCTCTTCGTCCAACTCATCTGTCACCTCCTCAACTTCTGGTTGGTCTGGTTGAACTGTTTTGTTGGTTTCAGCAGATCCCATCAATGCTTCATGTTCCTCTATGGCCTCCTTTTCATTGTCTATTTCCACCACATAATCTACTTTACCTTTTGGTAAATCTGGCTCTGATGGTAACTCTGGCTCTGATGTGATTAGTTGTGCATCTTTTGATTTAGATTGTTCTGCCACTTGATCAATTCCTTCAATGTTTTCTTCTAACAATAGTTCTGTAGACTCTGTTCTTATTACCTCTGGTTCTTCTTCATGGCACTCAACTAGCAAAACATCTTGGACCATATTTTCATCTTGAAGTACCATATCTATATATTCTGGGACCTCAGATAAGGATTCAATCATATAATCACTGTCATCTACACTTTCTTGTTTCACAGCCCTTTTTTGTTGTGCAGTGTGAACTTCATCAACATCTATTTTTGCAGACTCAAATTCTACTTTAGAAACCTCAGATACATACTCAGTTGAAAGGGCATCTTTGAATTCTGACAGGCTTTCTGATAAGATTGTAACTGGAATTTCAACATCAGTATCTTTAATCTCATCAACTTGTAACCCTGTTTCAAGGGTCACTGTATCAGACTGTCCATGTATTTCCATGACATTTTGTTCCTCACTGGCAGATCTTTCCAACATTTCATGAGTGACTGAACTGACAACTCTTTCTAAGGCCAGCTCTTCTGTACAAAATGTGTTGGCTTTTGTTGCTCCAGAAATTGTCTCAACAACTTCCTTAAGCAAAACTTCAGTGTCCTTAACATCATATTCAACAGGAACTGGTGTTGCATTGCCTGTCGTCTTTGAAGATTCTGTCAAGTGGGACGCAGCCGATAGCATTATCTCATCCGTCTCATCTGCCATTGTAACATCCACAGGCTCTGGAGCAGTTATAGCTTCTGATGTTAACTCTACCATATCGTCTGCTAGTGTGTCATCCTTAGCAACATCCTCTATCAAAGAAGTAGCTACAGTTTCTGTGATGTGTCCCTCTTCTGGGATGTCACTTAGCGGTTGATAATTGCTGAATTCCGTGAGTTCGTCTTGATCCTGGTTTAAAGCAGTTATCTGTGTGATAGGGTGTTCTTGGACTTCTTTCACAAATGTTTTGGGAATTTCAAGAATGTGTTCCTGTTCAGATTCAAGGTCACTATCTTGGATTTCAACATCAGTCTTTGCTGTCTCCTCTGTCTCGGACTTGTCAAATTCTGAAAGAGGGACCACAGCTGGTGTTTCTGAGTCTTCGTCCATTGAAACCACCTCCCTATCGCCTTCATCAGAGGAGAGTTGATCCTGTTTCTCTCCTGACTTCTCCTTTTTCCGACCTGGAAGTAGTTTCCTTATGGAAAAAAATGTCTCCTCTTGTGTCACTTCACTATCTGATTGCACATTGTCTCTGCTTTCCTCGTCATCTTTATTTTTTCTTTTTGGTGTCATGAGTTTCTTAAATGATTTCCAAGTCGAGCTCTCGCTGTCTGATGGACTACTTGCTTGTTTTGGCATAGAGGTCACAACATCCCCTGCCTCATTTGGACTCTCCCCCTCGCCAACATCTTGTTTTTGTTCATCCTCAGAGTCCGATGTTTTTCTGCTTCGCCTTCGTCCAGACCCACACAAAACAGCTTCCCATGAGTGAGATGAATCCTTCCTCTTCCGGCCCTCCTCTGTACTATGATCTGATATCCGCTCTCCTTCGCTTGGCTTTGCCTCCACAGCCACAGCTTGCACCTGAAGCTCTTCACTGCCAACAGATGCCCTTTTTAGACTCTTTTTAGGCGTCATGAGTTTCTTAAATGCTTCCCAAGCACTCAATTCCTCTTGGTCTGTCGTTAAATGTGGAGGTGAGGGAGTTTCTACAATTGTATCTTGCAGTTCCGTGTTTTCACTTTTTTGGTTTCCAATTTGCTCACCTGAATCAGACAGCTTGCCATCACTTGATCTTCTTCCTTTTTGTCTTTTTGAACTTCTTTTGAATGTTCTCCCAGAAAATAGTCTTTTTAATGGACTCGACTGGACTTTTTCTTGTGAACTTGTAATTTCTGATTCACTGTCTTGATCTGTTGATGGAGATTTACCACTGTCTACAAATTCAGGGGGTTCAGTTGCTTGCGCTGTGTCTTGCACCTTTTTACTTTCACTCTCTTGTTCTTCAACATTCGAACTAGCTTCCACTATGTCTTGTTGATACTCTGTTGCATCTGCGTAATTTTTGCTCATATCAACCATTTCCTTGTCCTCTGCCTCTTCTATCTTCTTTTTCTTACGACCTGAAAATATTCCAGGGGTGAAAAACATTTTAATTGGTGATACAAATTCCTCCCCCTCCTCTTGGTAAGTTGGCGATTGCTCAAGTGTTACAGTTACGTTTGCATGTTGACCATCAGCATTATCTGCTATTTCTTTTATTTCAGTCATTTTTTCTTCTATTGTTTCTGCCACTTCATCTGATGTTCCTTCTGTCAATGTAGGACATGTAGTTGAATCATTATCTTGTATTGCGTTCAAGTCTGTAGTTTGTTCAACATGTTCATATTTACTATTGCTTGTGGTTTCCTCCAAAACATCCAGTTTTTCTATTCCTTCTTTCTCTGCCTCATTATCTGCTTGGTCTGCTGATCCTTTTTTAACAGTTAGTTTTAAACCAATGTTGCTGAAAAATCTCCTAAAGCTTTCATTCAGGTCATTCTGCTTGGCGTCCATGTTAATTATTTCAATAGGTTCCTCTTCTTTCGGATCTGGTAACTTCTCTTGAATAATTTTGACATCTGCAACTTCTTCAGATGCTGATCCGGTCACTGGAATGTCTTTGTCTTCCTCGATGACAGCTAATACAAAATAAAAATAGATTTCCTGATGGTAAAGTTGATATACAAGATGGTGATACAAATGATGCGGTAAGCTATATAAAAATGATGATTACCAACCTTCCTTAGCAAATTGATCTTCACAGGGGCCATTGACATCTGCTGTTGTCCCATCTGGCTTTGAATTACACTCCGAGATCTGCCCATTGTTCTGCATCAGCTGAAAGCAAGCACAAAAGACACATGGTAAATGACGTAGGTTAAATTATTAAACATGTTGAAGTATTTTTTTAATCCAAATTGGAAAGCTTTTATATATTGACTATGTATAAATTCCTTTTCACGTTTGAATAATTGTCATCATACTGCTTTATAGCTACATTTACAAAGCTAATACAGTCAACAGTATTCATTATAAGAAGAAAAAATAGCAGCGAAGTGTAAATGTGCGTATAAATGGGCTATTGCATTATGTGTTTTCTGTCTCACAAAAAAGGCTGTCATAAGTGCTTGAGGAGAATGTTCTACTACTGCACACATGACTTGTTTTTTCAGTTGCTGTTTGTTGAATGCACAGGTATAGTCACAAAAGTTCACCACTGATCCTGAATCCTGATTATATGGTCTGAGCTGGGATTGGGAACAAATATGTTTACCAGACAAATTCACTAAACAGCAGTAAGACAAAAATGTAGTTCATTTTTATCTGTACCTGCTAATGGGCAAGGATTTTGTGATTTGGGACAATATTTGTCTTGGATGTATTTAAGTTGAATTTGATAAAATCATTCTCTTTCTGTGAATGTGTTACCTGATAAGATAATTATTTCTACAGTGCCGTATAATTTAAATATGCAAAATGATGGACAGTTGTCATATTTTACGTACATTATGGTCTGTATAGAGTTAAAAGTTGATGTTTAAAGTTGATGTAAGCACCGTTCTGTTTTGAGTCCTAGAAGGCACATAAAACAATGAGCTTGTTTTAACCCCAAACTGACTGATCATGCATAAGGAATAAAACTTTTCAAAATTGCTGACTTTGACACAGTAGAGGAGATGCCTCTTGTCTATGTATTTTCTTATTTGTGAATATTGATGTCAAAAAAGTTATTCGTATTAGTAATAATTGTTGTACAAGCAGTGGCAGCAACATTGTGGAAAGTAGTAGAAACATAGAAGTAAATAATGGTGAGAATAGTAAATATATTGGTTGCAGTTGTACTGTGAAATAAAGTATTTGCAATGTGTAGGTTCCAGTATACATCTAACACTCACATCAGTTAACTGACTACAGATTTGGAGTATTTCTTCCAAGTTTCACTCATCTGTTCCCTTATGGACTTCTAAATGAGCCTCACCTACTGATCGTACACTGCCCACAAATAATCAATGTGTCCTTTTGCTGAGAGCAGAGAAACTGTATCCGCCCCCTGGGTCTGGTCTAAGAAAGGAAGGTCATTAATCCATCTCTCTTTGTTTTTTCTACTAAACTCAACACAAACTACTGTAAAACAAACTCTATCTGACCGCATGAATCACAGACTACCGGTAATTAAGAACAGAAAAGTATTTGTTCTTTCACTTCAATGTGTGAAGTAATTACACAACTATTTGCAACTACAAGCAACATTCAGTACCTGCTGAATTGTTTATTTTATAGCTATCACAAGACGAAAGTCATGAGAGAGTCCATTACGCACCAGGAAAAGATTCAAAACAACTATTTATTGCAAATAACATTAGAAGTTTTAATGCGTCTTTCATTACGTGAAAAAGGTCTGATTTTTTTCTGACAGCATGACTATTGTCATTCCCTAGTGATTCAATTGGATTGCAATTCAAAGGTTAATAATTCTATTGAAAAATGATGCATCAGTTCAGCAGTGGTTAAGGGTGATGCACATGTTTGTTTACTACTGCCACATCATTGACCTCGACCATATGCAAAAAATATTCATCCATGCGTTTTGATTCACCTCAGCCTAAAATATGTTACACAAATGTGCCTGAAAGCATATTTAGAGACACTGATTATATCCGACTTGAAGCGATGTGAACATTGTTATTTTTTACTTGTGTAGTCCAATTTATATTTCAAGTATGCTGACTGACTGATAAGATTGAGGCAATTCAATTATCAATGCATTTGCCACCATTATAGTGACTACAAAGAAGAACCAAAGCATAATATAAATGGTCAAACTTTGATTGAACAAATAGGGCAAAGATGTGTTAATTTATCAATCATTTTGAAACGACATAAGTTACTTAAAGACAGCTTTAGAACATGAATCTGGCCCTACCTTGGTGGGACTGAACTTGGACTACACCTCAAAGATATTCCAGTCAGGGGATGTTTGTCTAAGCCTTATCTCAGTGGGTAGAGATGTTTACTAGATAGCCTAAATATCCTGTTAATGGCAGGTTGTATGCGTGCTAAGAAATGTGTAGTTCCTGCAATAGACAGGACAATTCTTGCACCAATATAATCAAATTAAATGGGCAAAGTATTGGCCCAACTAAGCATCTTTTATACACTGTTATTGTAGTCTTTTTAAATGTGCTCCTCCACACAGATGAGTCAAATTAAGATGTGAATGCGTGATGTAGCTCATTCACTGGAAACTGTTTTGTTGCCAACAGCACTCATACGTAATCTCTGCATTTGAAAGCTTTACATTTTGGCTCGTCACTCCTGCATTGTCTATCTTGATAAAAAAAAAAAAAGTAGCCTCAGCAAAATATGCAACTCAGTGCCATCCATCCGCCATTTGCATAGGCAACAACAACACAAGTAAATAAAGTAATAAAGCAACATAAATCCTCTCAAACCTTGTCATGCGTGCTTTCCCCACTTGGGCCATGTTCCACTGCGCTCTCCTCCTCCTCCGCCGCTGCCTCCCTCTTTCCGTCCCGTTGCGCAGACTGAGCATCTCCCATAATCCGGTTTGCAGTTCTCCGGTAAAAGCAATCCGGGATGGAGCAAGCACTTCACGGCATGCAGTCCGACGCCAAATGGTGCAGCCTGGATGTTGGGGAAAGGTGTTTATCTTAGCTCCACGCCTCTGTCGCTCCCTCCTCTCTGCGGATATCACATGAAGTGTATGAGCGCAGAGTGGACCGGGCCGGACGGGACCGACACGCCTCTGTCTCACTGCATCAGACACACCGAACCGCAGAGCAACCCATGTGATGTCCTCAAATGACTGTCCAAAAGGCAACAAGACCCCTGTATCACAAGCTTTTCTTCACTTCACATTTGACAATAAAACATTTAGCCTACTGTAGGATACTAGAGTAGACTACTTACTTAAAATCAAACAGCCTATCATGTTTAGGTTCATCCCTTTCTAATTATATTAGAGCTTTATTTTAAAGTTTGAAAATATATTGGATGCAACTCATCTGAAGCCTATGTACCCATTAGAAATATCAGGAAAAGCCAGAAAAAGTTGTACAGCCAGGGTCAGATAATTAGCTTTGGTCGCTGGGATATGATGCAACACAAAACCATGTAACGCAGGGTGTCCAAACTTTTTTCACCGAGGCCGCGTTTTTAAATTTATTCGGAGCAGAGGGCCCCAGACACCATGGCAATGAAGTGAATCATTCAAAATTTTGCATTTGACATGTTTCTATGGGGCTCCACACCTTTTAATTAAGACTTGGAACGTTAATATTAGGTGGCATAACATCAAAACGTTTGAATTTTTCCAATTTTACAGTCAAAAGTACTACCTTTTGTTGTTTGGGCCAATTTAGCAGGAAGCTTGAGGGCCAACACAAATTGGTCTGAGGGCCGTATTTGCCCCCCAGGCCATAGCTTGGACACCCCTGATGTAAAGCATAGTAAAATAGTAGTAAAATATAGTCAGACACTATGATCAGAGCATGTAAAAGATAATAATAATAATAATAATGTAGGCTAATAGAAATATACATAGGCTAAATAAATACAAAAATGTACAGTAGGCTTATGGCAAGGACAGTGCAAAAACTAGCAGTGCAAATAGACTAGTATTTGTGCAAGTGAGGTTATTTAAATGACATGTGTTATTAAGGTTATTGAATTCAACATGACCACAACACAAATAATATGTCAAAGGTGTTTTGGTTCATCTGATTCCATGTGTTGCATGGGGCAGTATGCAGAGGGACATGCGTAACATCCTGGGACATACCCGGAACAACCAACCCCATAAAGCTGCGAGTGACTCCACACTCTCAGGGATTGGAGCAAACTCACATCCATGATATTTTTTTTCCCTTTCCAAATAATTTTTGGCCCGGCCATAAGCCTATCGTATTTTTATTTATTTGTTTTACAGTATCTCCTGCATGTCTTTCAGAACAAACAAAGGTATCAATACAGAGATTGATGTTTTGAAACTGCATTGGTGTCTCTGTTGTGTGTGTTGCACGGGGTTTTCAATGAGCACTTTGAATACTGTAGCAGCTTGTCCTGTTCTGGACAGTTTCATGTCATGCTGTAGATCTCGCTGATGTAAACTTGACCCTGAGTTAAAGCATTCGTTTGTCGTGCAGGGAGCTGAGATTACCACTAAACTTACAGCTACACGGCTAAGACCAGAGGTGGTCAGTGGTTTCGCCTTTCACTTCTACAGTTTTTAAGAAATATGTCCTTTACTTTAAGCCATATTTTAGTAGTTGGGTTTCATTTTACGTTTTTTTTGTCTCCTTTAAAGTCTCAAGAGTCTCACTCCTGACACTTGAGGATGCTGACAGTCCAGCCGTCATTGCCCCAGACTCACGACAAGGAAGGTTCATCCCTACAATGACTGACGTGTCCGTTTGCCGTTGCGACTGGTGTAACTGAGTTTAAATGTGTATTAAATTTAACCAAAAGTGATGTGCTGTTCAGTTTGAGCCACTGATTCTTAGGGCTTTAATCTATGGGGGCATAACTGCACTTCTATTTTTTTGACAATTTTTAACTAACTATTTTTTTGGAGACAGCAAATATGCAAATTAAATTATATCACTAAATACAATTCACTAATTTTAACTAATAAATCTTTCTCCTTCCACGTCTTTCTGTCTAAGTTTTTCTAATCTAATATTTTACATATATTATACTAGTTTTACAAGAACTTAAACACCAAAATTCTAACTGCATCTTGTTTTAGAAGTAGCCCACTGTATTTTAATATCTTTAAAGCGTCAAAGTTAACAATCACAACACTTATTTCAAATGATCTGTTACTCAAAATGCAGTACTCTTATTATTATGTAGTAATGACTTTGACTCGCTGTTTTTGCCATCTGAAACCTCTCACACTTGATATTTACCTCAAGCTAAATGTGTGGTGAGTTTTTTTATTTTTATAATTTTTATTTAACCCTATTTTTACACATTGTCATGCATTCCTCCAACTCTTAATATACATGGGAGTTTTCATAATTATTGACACAAGACAGAAATGAAAAGACCAAAGATTACCTCCTGTATAATGCGACTCCTGAATTTAAACTCATCACAGTCACAGGCCGCTGCTGTCATACAAAGTGCTATTTTTCATCCTTAAAAGGAGCACACAGACAGATGTGACTAATAGTGGCAATACAAATCTCATCATTATCTCATTTCTGGAGTTATCGCATTAGTTACATCAAATGTGAGTTATCTGATTTCTTTCTGAATGTTCTCCCTGTGCACGCTTTGACTAGAGAAAATATTCCTCTCATTTCTGGCACATGTGATCAGGTGTTTTTGATGATCAAGTTTTACAACACACACCAAAAATTAAATCTAATTATTGGGTTATCTGATTGTTTATTTCTGGCCATACAAACGTACCATGATAAAATGTGTGTAACAACCTGTATAAACGTCATAGTCCACCTTGACCCAGCGCTGACCTGTGTGCAGCAGTGAACTGTTGGAATGGTGGCGTGCTGTTCCCCTCTTAAAGCATGACTCTGCACATCCCGTGTCTTCGAGTCATATGAGAGTCACCTAGCAACTCACCACAGATAATATCAAACCTGTCGTCTCAGAAATTGTATAAAGCATTTGGTCTAATATTCATATTAGTCTGTGAGTACCCAGCAAAAGTCTTTACTGTATATACATATATATATATACAGGTATACATAAAATAAGATAAAAATAAATAAATAAATATATATATATATTTTTTATCATTATTATTGCAACGACAAACACAATTGTATGTGGATCATTACATTTTCCATTCGGTCAACAAGTCATTATGATTTATTTAGAATGAATAATAATACGTTAATAATACGTATTACGTATTAATATGTAATACGTTAAGTAATAAAACGTTAACGTTAGGTTTCCCCCAGGTGATCTGGTTTTCCCTACCACTAAAAACTTGTACAATTGGTTTAACCCATCTCGGGCCTTCGCTCCCTGAAAAGGAGATGCTTCAGGTGCATTCACACTACATTTACCACTAAACCTGAAACTAAACCTGGACTAGATTGGGACTAAACGAGAATTAGAAAAGAACCAAAAAATGTCACATCCAGACAAAAATGGGCTCCATTTAAGACCAAATAATGATGATAAAGTGTGAACGCACATTTGATTTCAGTGGGACTAGCCTGCTTAACTAACAGTTAAAAAAGAATTACTTATTATAATAGGCGAATTATTAATTAAAAAAACATGTTTTATCAAAAAGTAGGTTGATGCAAGAAATCAGCATCCATAGGAAGCAAAGGGAAACCTGGACAAAAAAGCCTCACAAGCTCCAGGAATCAAACCAGTGGCCTTTTACTGTGAGTGCTAACCACTCTGCCAACAACATTAGAAACTGAGTCACTCGTAGCTCTTGGCAAATGGCTGTGATCAGTCTGTGTCAGGTTCTCCTCAGAAGGCTTCACAGTAAAATACAATCATCGAGTCAGCACAAATCAAAGGGATCATTGGACTGAAATTGGAAGCGCCTGATTGGCCCAAAGTCAAAACAGACTTATGTCCATTTGAACATAGACCGATGATTTAATGAGGTCCACAGTGAACCCCGAGGAAACCCTCACGATGAAACAAACATCTATATGGTTATGTAAACAATAAAGGACGAGATCAGCTGAATAATTAATTACAGCGCATACGACCTGATGACAGCTCTGGCCGGCAGAGGTGACAGAAATGTTGCCAGGTCACAGCCTATTTTACCAATTTTATCTCTGGTCTATAGGATGGATCTGAAAAGGCTCGGTAAAAAGAGTTTTACTTTCCTAAAATGAAAATATGTTTTCTTTGCCACTTTGTGATTTTCTGATTCTGCATACCCTTGTGATGTCCCTCTTACTACTTAATAATATGCTAAAACAGTACAAATACCCCCAAATAAATTAAATAATCTAATAATATACAGAGAGTTTGGTGTAGCATTAACAGTAAGGTCATGGAGAAGTGCAAGTTGGATCCGTGAGCAGGATAGAGACCTTATTTATGAAGAGATAAATTGGATGAGAAGAAATTCTATCAGGATGTTCTTTGTCCTTAACCTGCAATGTTTCCTGGGAAGACCCTGGAGCACACTCGGCTCAACATAGGGACTTCACTTCTGTGGATGAGATTTTGCTGGTACCAGTTCCAGACCTCTCTATTGACAGGCGGTTTCCTCGTCGTGCAAAGGCCCTTCTCAGACTCCTGCAATACCAATCCCCAAACGGAATAAAACAATCTCATGATTTGTATGACAAGGCAAGAAACCTTGAATCCGGTTCAAAACTCAACAATTATCAAAAGAAAAAGGGGGTTACTTTACTTCAGCTCAGATCAGATCCTAAAAAATAAAAAGCTGTCATCTGTTTGTTGTGGCCTATACCTGTTAATCTCATGTACAAGGCTTTTTCCCCCTATGAAGTGAATATAAAAGCAGGACCTTTTTTTGCGTTTAATTTTAACATTTGAGCAATCACAAAGTTGTAAGAACAGTGTGCCTGGCTAAATGACACTTTGGGATGAGAGGTGCAGACTGTGCGTTGGTGGTCCACGCTTCACTTCCCTGTCAGAAATAACTCTTCGAAAAGCTGTGCATGTGCCCAAAAAGTCATACATGTGAACGCAAGTATGTGCCAAAAGGTTCGCGAGAGCAAGTCATGAGACAGATTTAAATGCGTCGTCCTTTCACGAATTATATATTGACCTCAATTTAAATGCACGTTTGTATTTTGAGGCTCTGTTTTTACGTTTTTCATTTGATACTTGGAAAGAGTTTTTCAATCATTCTGTACGAGTTAGATCGTATCGAGATTCAAAAATATTCAAAAATGTATAAATGACTGGGGAATAAGAGGATAAACTGTTGACCCCCAGCTACAATGCAAAGTGTTTATTGACATACGATAAACATGAAAAACATGAGTGTACAGAAGTGGATGCCGTTTTGGGGGTTCTGGCGATGAGGGCTGTAATACCCACATCTAGGACATAAATTTGAATAATTAGAATAATTAGGAGAGGGTGGGAGGAAGTTACGAATGCTGATGTGTGTGACCTGGATGATAAATAGTGTAGTTGCAGGAAGGGGCGTGAAAGGGGTGTGGTCCTGCTCCCAAACTTAAGATAACAAACTTATTTTCACTCAATTTCAGAAGAAAAACATAATCATTAGAAACAGTTGCCCCCTCACCCTGTCTCAGAGGACAGAGGAAGAGATATGAAAGTACAACAGAACTCGACTCAAAGAGCAAAGATTAAATGTCAATTATTAGATATTGCAAAAATAAACTTGAGCAGTGCAACTTCTATGTATTTTGTAGTGTTCCATTTCAGCATTCAGTACAGCATAATAGTAAGAGTATTAATAATTCTGGGAAAATAAGCTTCCTTGAGAACAATTCCAAAAGCAGAACACCTGGGTGGCCTTTCCGTGGTATTTTTGACCAACCAGGTGAGGTGTTTCAGGGAAAGTCTATGTTGGACTGCATTAACTCAAATTCAGAAGACAAATCCAAAGATAGATTAAAGCTAGTCCCAGGTCTGAGGACAGGTGGACAGTGAGGGACTTTGAAGCGTGAGATCTTTGGACCGACTCAGAAACAGGACAACCTCATGACAGACATTGATGCAAATTGGATCAGATGTGCCGCACAGACACTGGGGCTGTTGTGTGAACCTCCGCTCGGCCCTAACCAGTTCAACTCATCTGAGTCACAATTTTAGGTAACTCAAAACAGCTGATGTTTTCTTCGGACCCAAAGCAACCCCAAACAGTCTGTCCGAAATATGTATCTACCTATTTCTATCAAAGGTCTGTGAAAACAGGGCGCTCCAGTTCATGGTTATGGTTATTATGGTATATTAAATGACACTTTTATGATGGTTTGTGCCTCAAGTGTAACACAGAGATATTTGAATTATGATTTGAAAATATCATGTTACAGTCTTCTGTAGACGTCTTTTAACTGGCACACGTCGTAGAGAACATAGTACACCTGTTTTGTGCTCACTGCACTGGCTCCTCATTCATTTTAGAGTTGATTTTAAAGTGTTATTGTTTGTTTTTAAAGCGCTTCACTGACTGGCCCCTGCGTACACTTCCGACCTCATTGTTCCCTACACTCCTGCGCGCTCGCTGAGGTCTGAGGGCCAGCTTCAGCTTGTTGTCCCAAAAACGAGACTCAAAAGCCTTTTCTGCAGTCGGCCCCAAACTTTGGAACGCTCTTCCTCCCCACATAAAGACTGCACCTTCTGTTGATGCTTTCAAGTCTTGTTTAAAAATGCACTTTTATTCGCTGGCATTTAACCCGGCATGGGAATTGTGTGGTTCTTTGACCGTCTTTTATTATGTTGTATATTTTATATATTTTACATTGTTTTTCATTTGTTTTATTTTCATTTGTTTGTATGATTTATGTTTTTCTGTTTTTAATATATTATTATATATATATATATATATATATATATATATATATATATATATATATATATATATATATATTTTTTTTTTCAACATATTTTACCTGTGCTTGTTTTACTCTGTGCAGCACTTTGGAGACTTTTGTGTTGGTAAAATGTGCTATACAAATAAAGTTGGACTGGATTGGATTTATTAATCAGCACCAAATTAGAGTCAATCCACTCCAGTGAAATGAAAGTCGTACCAAGCCAACAATTCGTTTTCTGCTTTTTAATGTCCATGAACTTCTGATGATTGAATATTAACATATCAAAAGTGTTTTCTTCGGGTTACAGTCAAAAGCAACTAGGGGGCCAGCCTTGGCATAATTGGCTGAGTGAACAACCAGAGGACAAACAGTTCAAACCTCCAAGCAGCATTGTGCCTGTGAAAGACCCTCACTCACTGTCTGTAGTCTAATCACTATGCCACAGTTTCCCCATGAAAGCCACTGACAGGAAAGCAACATCCAAGCAGTGTGTTGTTTTCCTCCAAATAAGATTAGGACCACTTGCATTTTTGAGTGAAGTGGGTTTTGTTTTTGCATTTCTTTGAACCTTTCTTTCACCTGATAGTTGATTGGATGCTGCCTGTACACAACTGCAAACCTGAGAAACCTGATCTGAGATCTGATTTGTGTTGGTCTGGGCAAAGTAAACTACTGTTTGAGTTTATTAATAACGATCCATTGTTCCTGAGACGAGCAGATTTGTGTTCATTAACCAAGAATGTGTTCTTGGCACATTCACTGTGACAGTCTGTGTATTTATAGTGCCAACGGTCTGGACACTCAAATATTTTACTTTCTTTGCTGAGTAAAAAGTCCCAAGTCCCAAGTCTGACCCAAGTCTCAGAATACTGTAATAAATAGGCTCTTCATGTTTGTCTACGTTTTATACACATTAATGTTATCATTCACATTTTGTACAGGTGCTTTCTAGTTTGAAACGATCACTAACACTGTCGTTACTTCAAATCTTTCAAATACATATTTCTTTCACAGACATTTTATCCACAAAAACATGTACTATAAAGGACACAGTAGAATTAGGTTATTTATTTTGTATAAATGTGGTGTAGAGGAGTAAAACAACTTATTTGAAATGATGGAGACACTGCTAGAATACTGACATCTTCTGGACAATATATGCACCACAGCTAGTATCCAACAAGCTGTAGTGCATACTGTATATTGTTTTGAGTCAGATTGGATGAGTCCGTAAGAAGAGGAGGCTTTTCTGGATAAAACCAGACATGTTCACATGCAACTGCAAACGTTTACTAAAAGAACAACAGATATATTAAGGCTATGTTTTCTTCTCAGGAGGTGTGAGCTGTTGAAGTGACACATCACATTTCCCCAGTCTGAAGCACTGACTCATTTGTAACTTAGTGGAAATAACCATTGACACACAACATTTGAGTGCACGATCAAACTTCCTCCTCTTCACCCACGGTTTAATTTTAGCCTTTAAGTCTGCTCTTGTGAATCATCATCACCAGATTGTATTTGTGGGAGAAGATGTAAGGAGCAATGGTTGCGTACGTCTTGGATTGCATGAGAGTTAAGAGTAAAAAAACAAACAAAAAAACCTTGACAACCTTCGATAACTACAATTTTATAAACACTCTCAATTATCAGTTTGTATGTTAACAAATATATTAAGCTTTAAGTAAGTTTGCTTTCAACTTCCTCTAAATTGACGCTATTACCCTTTTGCAGATAATGAAACCCACATTTCTTATCAGTGGTAATTCTCACATTACTCTGGTCTTTTTATCTGTTAAGTTCTTCCTTTGAATTTACACATTTCAACATGTGCTGTAGCAAGCTGGACTGTAGGCTAAATTATTATTATTATTATTATTATTATTATTATTATTATTATTATTGTTATTATTATTATTACTGGATCGTCAGTTACAATGCTTCTTAGAGTTTCCATGTGATGGGAAAATCTTTACAAATTGGTTGATTGGCAATTATCAACTTTGAAATATCCAAAGTTATTATAGCTTCAATAATGTCATGTAATTGTCGATTCTAGAAACAGCTTAATTCCTCACATTGACCATCAGCAATGTGTACAGGAAGTGTAAACACATAAATGTAGTGTCATTGCTCCTTTTGCGCCTCAAGACTTTGATTCCACTTGCTGTCATTTGGTTGTGACCTCGTTAAAGGCATGAGTAGATGACTTTTAATTTACCTTGTATTTTGATGATGTCAAAAATAAAGAGAGGACTGTTAAGACACGGTTTTATAGATGTAGCAAACGTGGACAACACATGAAGTTAGTTGGTGGGCTCGAACGGATGCAGTGGCCATTCACGTGTTTGTGCCAGATACACTTATGTTACAACCATTCCCATTCATGCAGAATTTGAATATTTGAAGAGAAATGTTCTAATTCAATTCCGCTCTTCCAAAGACGGCATTTTTGGTTGTTTAATGTTGTGCATTTAAGCGTTTAAAGCTTTTCTATTCCAGAGAAACTCCAGTCAATGGAACAGCATGATTAATATGCATTTGTGTCTTCTCTGAAACAAGGGAGATGCTGTTGCACCCCAAAAAGGCCCATTCAAACACTGTGGAGGTAACCCAATTCCCAGCCCAGAATCCTGCGGGCCGGGGAGTAAATGCTTTGAGGAGTTTAAGTAAATCCAACAAATCCAAGACATCCATGACCCAAAGGATATCCAGACTTGTATGGCAAACAAGAAGATGCGATCGTCCCCAACATTAAATGAAGAGGAGAAGCAGAGCTAATCAAGCCTGCATTCAGTGTTGAACAGGGGGAGAGAGAGAGGGGGCATGGAAATGCAACGTGCTGCTGCTGCTGACCCCATAACTCGTGTCGCAAGAACATTAGTTTTCTAGCTGCAAGCCATAAGAATGTGTGCAGATTCACAGAACAATGACACAAGGAGCCGTTGGATCTATGGAGAATTAAGAGGTTGTGATCATTGTTTTGGATGAGGCAATCATTTCTCAAGAGCAAAGATTAGTGGTGGAAATTGGCCCATAAAAATGTGTCCAGGCAGAGGGCTACAGTGGTGCAGGAGGAAGGCATACAATTACAAAATACAAATGATAAATTACTTGTGGAAAGCACAATTCAAAGCCATTAGCAAGATTGTCAATGTTCTGGAACTGGGACAACACATGACCGACACCAAGGTCATTCTTTGCACATTTCAGTCGAACAATGACGAAAACACATGTGTCACAAGGATTTGACTTATCTCTTCCAAATGTAGCTTCAAATAAATACTTGTACCCTATTCATTTAGCTTGAATGTAAGATAAGTTGAGATCCAATTGCTACTGTTATAGTTCTGAAAGTTTAGACATTAAACTGACAAATAAATTCGCCTTTTTTGCACAACTTTTCGCGAAGACAGGAGACTGAACCCCGTGTTTGCTGCGTCCCCCCTCCTTCTCAACACTGGGGGTTCTCACGGTAGTTTCGGAAAGGCGCTCGCAGTGGGAGGAAGGCGTGGTCGGACCTGCGTGCGTGCGTGCGTGCGTGCGGGGCCGAGGCGAGAGCGCACAGGGACGTCCGGTGCAGAGATGCGGCTTGACACTGCATGTTGACATATGGTGGTGATATAACCCCCTGAAAGAGGAAATGTGTTTATCTGTGCGTGAATCTTCTTTGGAGAGCCGAGTACGAATAGAAGTAAGGTAAGTTGATTGTAATTCTGACGAAGGGGGTTTCATTGGTAGTTGAAATGTCAACAGTAACTGGTTTCCTGAAAACACTGTGCATTACGTTGGATATTTGCTGTGTAAATCAACGCCCTTTTAGTTGATTTGCCCTGTAATTTATTTAACATGAGAACGACTGAAGCTGGACACACCATTGCTACATGATGGCGCCATGCAAAGATTTCTCAAGTCAAGTTTGTCAGACAAACTGTAGTGCTTAACAGGATTCGCAAATATTTACAATAGGGCTTCTCTTACAAGCTTCAGAGTTATATATATATATAAAAAAAAAGATTGTTAATCAAGTAAAGGGCCAAACAAAACCCTTACTTGAGCATTGTCTGGAAACTTTATTCCCATTGAAATTGTTGCTTTCTTCAATCATGAAAAATACGTGACCATTGTAAATGAATTCCATCATTAGACTGAAAATCAAAATCGCAGAATGTTTGCTCAGAATAAACATAAACAGAAGTTAAGTATTTGTTTCTTAATTCACAGGTAACATGAAGGACCGACTGTTGGAGCTGCAGGGTCTAAAGGTGGAGGAAGAACCCAGGCCTGATGAAGAACATGACCCAAACAATGAGGACCCTGACGGGATACTTCTGCAGCAGCACGCTGTGGTCTTCCAGGGCGAGGACGTCATGGAGGGCATTTACAAAGAGGCCCAAGCCATGAGGAAGGAGATGCTCCTTCTCAAAATGGACGTCAAGCGCCTGGGCAAACAAAATACTCGATTCCTTACCTCGGTGCGACGATTCAGCAGCATCAAGCGAGACTCAAACGCTTTAGGAAGAGATATCAAAGCTAGGGGCGAAGCCATCTACAAACGATTGGAAATATTGGGCAAGTCGAGTAAAGAACTTGAAGAGCAGCACGGGCCCACTTCGGCTGTTGTTCGAATGGTGCGCTCTCAGTACGTGTCTCTAACCAGAGCGTTTCACGAGGCCATGTCTGAGTACAACGAAGCTGAGATGGTCCAACGGGAAAACTGCAAAACGCGGATACAGCGGCAGGCGGAGATCATGGGCAAAGACGTGACCAGGGAGCAGATAGACGAAATGATCGAGACCGGAAAGTGGAACGTGTTTTCGGATAACCTTTTGCTGGAGGGGAAGAGCGCGCGATCGGCCCTGAACGAAATCGAAAACAGACATAAGGAGTTACTGGAACTAGAGGGTCGCATACGGGACATACATGAGCTGTTTTTGCAAATGGCGTTGCTCGTGGAAGAGCAAGGGTGCATGCTAAACAATATCGAAGCGACCGTGTGCGCAACCGAGGACTATGTTGTCAATGCTACGGAGCAGATCAAGCAAGCAGTGAGATACAAGAAGAACAATCCATGCAAAAAGCTCTTCTGTTGTTGCTTTCCATGTTGTAAATAGATCAAGTTATTAAGTATAGCTTCATTATAATTATATCGCCATAATATTAACGATCACTGATGATTTGAGCGATGTTTTTGATATCGGTATCGCGCCTCCGTAACATGTTCGACCTAGATTACGATTGGGCCTGGCATGATTGAGTTTCACGTTGAAATTTGTCATCTCGTTATTGAATTGGGTGGATCTGTTTCAACGTTTGCGCCGCATCCATCTGTGTTTGCTTTTGCAGTGTGACGGATGAGAAATCTGATTAAAGTGACTCGCATGGTAGAGCGTGGTTAAGGTTAAGGTTAAGGCAGAGTTTATTCACAGTAACGTCTGAACAAAAACATAATATAACACAAAAATAAAGAAAGGACATGTGCGTGACATTTAACCTATTAATATATACTTTTTTTCTTTTTTTTAAAAATTAATTTGTACAGATACACATACTTAGACAAAATAATTTCCTTGATTTATTTGGTTTGAAACATTCTGAGTCATCACTTCTCATCACTTATATGACAGAGAACACAAATGTAGATTATCTTTGATTTTCCCAGCACTCAAAACCACATTTACGTTTTGAGTCATGATCGTTGTTGTAGTAGCCAAGTTTTATGCATGTTTATATCTGTACATTTATTTCAGTCCTCACCTTTTCAAGCATGAAGACCTCTTACTATTTTGAACACGTTTTACATATATTTTGCATATTAGGTGTGTAGTTCTGGGAAAAAAAACAGTTTTTATGTTCTACAACTTTCACTCTCACGCAGGATTTAAGAAATGTATTTCAAAGTATTTAAAAATAAAATCTCTGTTGGTTTTTGAAAATAGTGATTTGGAGAACACGAAACTGGAAGTGACAGTGAACGCAACCTGTTGCTAAACTTGTCTTGTCTTTAGTAATGTGGTTTTGTCCGAAAGCAAAGGTATTCAGAGGAGATTGAGAAACTGGATACTTTGATGGTGTAACGCTTGATTGTGTTTGTGTGTGTATTTGTCTGAATTGACTACAATGGATTACTTATTCTGTATAAAAGAGGAAACAGACAATATCATTTTAAGCCAAAATTAATCATACAATCCCATTTTTAAAACAAACATGGAAAATGTCTAATTTAACCTGCATCTTTTTCATAGGCTCCGGCAGACAGAGTATGAACACTAACATAATCGACAACAACACAACAATAACACATTGTTTACATGATTTTAACCTCTTTGAAACCATCGTTCTTCGATTATTTAAGTCAGCAAGTTTTCAACACCAGGAGGGCGGACCGAACCCATGAGGACTATTAAACCACTCGGCTCTGATGTGTCAAGGGCCCTGTAGTCACGTGACCTAGTCACACGCTTACAAGAACAGCTTCTCTGACTTCCTCGTGCCAGTGAACAGGAAAATGAACGACAATGGCTTACTAGAGTTCACGCTGTAGGTAAATAAAGATAGCCTATATCTGCCTATGATCTTCTGTTCAAACAGAAACCACTCTGCCCCCCCCCAGGAGCAGCGCGGAAGGGGAGAAGGGTTATTAAGATTCATAGGAGCCCAGGGCTGACAAGGGCCCAGAGAGATCGGAACATATTTATGAAAATGGGACAGTACTATATTTTACTTTAAGATGATTTTTACAGCGCACGGGCCCCGCTTGAGTGTGTGACAAATAAAATAACTTTCTATGCTTCAACCACCGCTGTCTCATAATAGTTCGGTCCGCCTCTGCTGATTGGGCCCCTGAGCCAATGAACCCGCTGTGCGTTTATTTATTATCCAACCCCCCCCTCTCCTGTGGGACGCAGCGTGAGTGATGGGGAGATGCAGGTCAAACACACACACACACACCACACACACACACACACACACACACACACACACACACACACACATGAAACAAGGTGAATTGGATCAGAAGAGGCATCGGCATCTGGTATAATTACCCCTTCTGCTCATGAACAAGAAGGGGCACCCCACACACAAAGAGTTGACATAATGGTCTCAAAACCAGCCACCAAAGCCCCACTGGGATGGGAACCAGAATTTCACCCAGGATCATCACAATGTAGCTAATGGGAGACATGAATGCACACACATCCAGATAAGAGCCTTGAAAAGAAACAAAATGCAGTTATTTTCCCTTCTGGCATCAAGTGATTGCCATAATACTTTAGAGTATAATTCACGGTAATGGGTTCTGTATCTATCTTTTAGACTTCACCTTAGTTCTGAATGAAAAAAATGAGTTCAGAGGTTTTAAGACTGTTGCTGTAGAATGTATATGATATCAACACAATCCAGCACTGAAAGAAATGTAGCCTGGATGAACTGTTTTCTAGAATTAAGAGGAATGCACTTTTTTATTTCTAAAGAAGCATGACAATCTGGCTTTCAAATTGTGTGTCCGCTCTTTGTGTCCGTGTTTGTTGTGAAAGAGATTATCATCATAAATTTTTGTAACAGAGAACTTGTTCAATCATATTATACCATCGAGCGTAAGAATAAATACACTTCTTGAGCCTTTTATGGAACAGCATACATTTTGTTGTATTTGAAGTCATTAACAATTTTTAATTAACAGAGTTTGGTTGGATCCACTTGAATATGGAAAAAAAATCTTTGAAAGCTTGGACAGAGTGTCTATTGAAACTGATGGACAACTATGGAACTCAGAGTAAGACAAGGATGCTTACTTTCACCCTTTTCTTTCTTTATAAAAAACAAAAAAAACAAAAACACCCACAGGTTCCAATTACACGCATCTTGATCTCCCACTAACTAGAGGAAAGTTATGCAATAAGACTGAAAGGAGGGGCTCATGGACAGGCTTGACCAAAAAAGACATAAACGCTCACAGTTCTGCCAGACGTTTTCATTCTGTCCTGTCTCTGAAACTACTGTGCTTTTTGTCTGCCTCTAGCGCCATCTCGTGACAAGAAGTGCATGTACAGTCAAGCGCAAAGCGGTAATGTTCCTCATTCAAAAGATGTGTACTTGAAAATTAGAGGAAATCAACAGTGTTATAAGATATGTGTTGTTGTCATGGTTTTAAGTTTAAACATCTTCTGCTGACTGTTTTTCATCAAATTACAACACAAGCAGAAGGCTCGTCTAAGTGGCCAATGAGAGCAAAGAGAAAACGCCCAGCAGCCTCGTGCAGATCAATAGTGCTAAACCGGAAATTGCAACGTCGATCGACGCTAATCGGACCTGCGCAGTTTTTGCTTATCCCAAACCTGCCTAATGTAAACATCGTGTCTTATATTATGTAATGAAGAACACATCTGCATTAAAATGGTTACTAGTAATGTTGGATTTGAATAAACAAAACAACAAACAACTTCATACGGTTCCTTTAAAGCTTGGGTTGAGCGCAATAAAAATGAAAATAAAATAAATCGCTTTGTAGCCAATATTACAGATATACCGATATACCCGATAGAGCTCCATGTGCGTAACTCTGGGGAGTTCGCTGACCGCATGTCTTCATCGAAATGTAACTGCTTTGCCAGGAATTTTTCTTAATAAGACCTTGCATTTATTCATTTACTTATGTTTCTATTGCATAAAAATACAGTCAAAACATGCATTTTTCTATGCGTGTGCCAAATCAAATAATAAAATTATCAAACATCCAGTGTCACAATTATAACGGTAGGGGGCGAACATAGCTCATATTTCAGAGTCATGCCTACGTTTCCTGTTTTTCTTTCACAATAAAACATTGTAAAATCCACTCTTCCATTTGTAGACTGTTTCTATTTATCAGGGTGCGGGCATGAGTATACGAACGAGACATATAGCAAAGACCTATGTCCATTTGATCAGTCATTGTAAAGGGCTGTGAAATAGAATATGAGAAAATGCACATTTATTGTGTGAAACAAAGTAACAATTGTAAACAAAGGAAGTGGGGCAGCTTAAGTCATGCGCACTCGTGACACACGCGCCTCAATCTGCACGCTCATTTAACAGTTTTAGATATCCAAATAAACTTTATTAGCAGTCATGGGGATCGAGGCCTGGTACATGGACACGTCTGATGACGACCAGAGAAAACCGCACAGATTAGACCCAAACAATCCTGTCTCTTTGGAGGACTTGCAAAAGCTTGGTGTTTTTCACTGGAAGGTAAACAAGTACTAGGCAACTATTAAAACTACTATTATTTAGTTCGCTTGGTTTGGTTGTACTTTGAGAGGCTATTCCCTGTTACATAACTCATCAACTGACTTGTTGTACAAGTAAATAGTTATAGAAATGACCTTAATTCCTTGGTCAGTATTTTGACCCAGCCTGCCCAGGGAATACAGGTGGAAATTAGCACTTGAGCTACAACCTGGTACAAATCATCTCTCCTGATAAGGTTAATGTATATTGTGCACTGTCCCTGTTTCAAATAAACAAAGTAACTTGAACTAACTTTGGCTAATCTATTCTTACATGTTTGCAGTTAAATGCCGATTTATATGAAACAGACCCTGAATTGGAGAAAATACGCAAAGAACAAGGATACTCCTACATGGACATCATCACTATTCATAAAGACACGTTGCCCAACTATGAGGAGAAGGTATGTGCACAAAGTTAATGTCTATATCTAATTTATGGGTGATTTGAGGTGTGGTCGTTTCAGCAGAACTATCCATTTTTTATGTTGTTCACTTTTTGTCTTCTTTCTCAGCTGAAGATGTTCTTTGAGGAGCACTTGCACCTGGATGATGAGATCCGCTACATCCTGGACGGTCAGGCCTACTTTGACATCAGAGACAAGGAAGACCGGTGGATCCGGGTCTCCATGAGCAAAGGGGACCTGATCACTCTGCCTGCTGGCATCTACCACCGCTTCACCCTGGACGAGACTGTGAGTAGATTATGGAGCAGCACACAAAACATAATGTGCCTCTGATCTGAGTAAATGTAGTCCTGTGCCTTTGTACATTGCAGTCATTATCAAAATAATTTGATACAAACCTTTGACTACTGGATAAATTGAAATTGAAAATATTATAGTCTTAAATCTCAAACAGTAAAAATATGGCTCAAAATGGTACTTAACATGGCTTAAAGTGCCTATGACAGGTCGGACAACTCATTGAACTAAAACGCAGTTAAGATGAATATATTTCGATTAAAAAAAATAAATACTATCACAGAATAGCACATTTTTTATGGTTTATAATTTCACTTCCCGTTTGTAATTGATTATATCACACAAGGAAATGACCCAGCAAACATTGGGGGAAAAAACATCTATCTTTTTTTTAATTTGACAAATAGAATGAGATATGAGAGCAACTTTATTTTGTTGAATTAATGTTTAAAGAGTCAAAAAGTCGTTTGTTTTGTGTAAATCATGCATAAAAATTGACTGGATTGAGTGTCCCTAGTGTGATGTCACGTCATTTTCTAGACATTTTTTTAACGTCTTCACCACAAATGCCTACTCGATTGGTGTAAAACTATAATTTATATGTACAACAAGTCAAATTATAAATACACCAAATATAGTCAAAATTTGAAAACCATAAAAACCTGTCATAGGCACTTTTAAGGCTCCTGGATGAACACCTAACAAAAGCGTTAGAATATATATTTTTGGACACACATTTCCATCAGGATTCAAACCTTGAAAACATCCATTTTTTTCTTTTCCATAGAACTACACCAAAGCCATGAGGTTGTTTGTTGGAGAACCGGTTTGGAAAGCCTACAACCGTCCAGCAGACGACTTTGACATCAGAAAGCGATATCTAGTCTCTTTACAAGGATCTTAAGACTTGCTCATCAAAATGGACTGCAGAATACGGCCAAGCAAATGATTTAGCATTCTTCAGACTTTTCCATAATTCATGTTGTGACCACTTCAAGATGTCATTGTACTATGTGGTTTCTGTGCCAATACATGAATTATTCGAGTCTAGACTGAATTGCTTGTGGTTTTAGCTTTGGCATTACAATTCAAAACACTAAACTTAAAGACGCACGCCATAATACAGTATTTTCAACATTTGTAATTTTTCTAATCTGCAATTTCAACCTGCTCCCCGCAAGTTTCTTAATAATTCTGAAAACAAGTGTGGTATGCTGTAATTTGTACTTTTTGTTTAATGAAAAAGAATTTTCAGTTTATTTAGATTAAAACTCTTAATTTCCACGTACAGATAAATAGGATCAACATGATATGTAAACATTAATTAAAGACTCACCAGCACAAATCAATAAAAGATATGACATTAGGTCAAACAATCTGCAATGTACAATACAATTCTACATTTATGTTTTCTATAGTTGGAAATGCAATATGGCTGAGTTGTTTACTTTCTCTGCACATGGCTTAATAAACTAATGAGGAACAGACAGCTGAAATGGAGTGGTCTTTGACAGTTAATCCAGTTTTACAGGTGTCTGCTGTGCCGACAGGAGGAAGAAGCTTAAAACAGGACCTCTGTGGACATTTATTAGACTTTAAGCACACTGAAGCTCAGGATAATGCCCGTGTCAAGTCTCACATTATGAGGCGGAAACTCCCTTTAAACCACTGCCAATCTGTAGTGCAATGAACCGGTCTGCGCCGAGCTCTGTTCAACAACTTTGTCCCGTTAACTTTTGGTGCATTTCTGATTAACATTTTTGAAATAATACGGAGTTTAAATGGTTGTTCCCTTGTTAAGCGCTTGTGTGAAAAAAAAAAAAAGCATGATGCTGGAACAAATTAAGACCTTAATCTAACATCTTCAAAACTCATTGGTTCATAAAATAAATATATGACTTGAGGAAAGTTTTATGCCACATAACGACTGTATCAGACTGGTGTGATATTATGTTACGTTGAAATGAAAGTAAATATGCATTATATTGAATTATGTTGGTATTTATCATGGTGTACTTGTGTGGGAGCATAGCAAGACAAAACTAACATTGCTGACATGACAATAAAGCATATAGCAAATAAACTGGTTGTTCGTTGTTCAAAACGGCATATAGCTATCCAGCTCTGCTTCTAAATGTAAATGTTCCATTCTTTTTCCCATTTTCTCTTATTTCACCATTTAACTTTCACATAGCTTGTTTAGAATTTGCCCATGGTTCAAGTCCTCGTGACGCGCTCCTAATGTACAGAAAACTGAATATAAAACCAGGAAGTAATTACAAATTATATAGAGAGCAGACATGTACATGATCTTACTGAGTCCTTTCCACTTAAAAATGGCTTCTAGTTTAAAGATCAACTTATATTTTCTCATTTTAGTCTTTTCCACACACAAATAAGTAATGTACGTGTCTTAGACCAGTTTGAGACATTGCGTGTTAAAGCTGTCTCCCTCGCGGCCGGCCACAGCCTCCAGCAGCGCCTGCTTCTTCTGGGTGCTGCGCGAAGACTCGAGCTCGTACATAGTGGTGAGGTTGAAGAGGACGCTCTCGTGGAGGTACTGGGCTGGGTCCTGTTGCACCAGGCCCTCCAGCTGCCCCAGGGACTCCTTCAGGCGACCCAGGTACAGCAAGCACACCGCGGCATTGTTGTTAGCCTGAAATAATACAAATGTGGATTGAAACCTGTGCAAACCCACATGCTACATTACTTTTCTGTGTGGACTGTATGTTGAAAGAGAACGCACTTACCACAGGGTTTTTGGGGTCGAGCTGTAATACTTCAGTAAACGACGAGTGTGCTTCGGTGTAATTATTCTGACTGAGGTAGACAAACGCTCTGGAAAACATAACGCGAACAATATTAGGCACAAAACTGTGTCGTTGTATTGCTTAAAAACTAACTATCTGCTTCGGAATGATAAACAATTAAGGCCGTTACCGTCGCAATTAACCATTAAAAACTAAATATGCTATCTTTAGAATGGTGGATAGTCCTTGAAATGTTGCCAATAACCCGTGAAGAGAGTTATTATTGGTAATGTCCTGCTTGTGTATAATAAATGAATTAAACATGTGATGTATAAATAACCACTCCAGTGGCTGTGCTGATCAATACACTTGATTGATCAACAGGCCCTTTGTCGTCCTGTGCTGCACCGGCCTCGTCTACAAACCCTTTTAACGTGAACGGCAGACGGACCAACTGCAGCCATGATGCCACAGTTCACGGTTCAGCTCGAGATTTGCAGCTTCGAGCCACAATCAAGCCAATTTGGTTCAGATAAAAAATAAATGGGAAAGCGTTTGAAATAATCTCCTGATGTTTAATAAAACCAAACAATATTCCATTTTATTGACACACACGCACGCACATGGCTACGTCATCAACGTTTTAAAAACATGTTTTGGCCTGTGAGGTTTTTTTGTGTGTGGAAAGGATAGATGTATCAATAAAAGGGTGTGAAGAGCGGGGCGAGGCATTCAGCAAACGATAACCACTTTTCTGCCCTTTTGTGTTTAATTCAAAGTTGTTATTGTCTTTATACACTACTAATACTTTTAAAAATCAGCAAACACGTTTTGTCATTGTGCTCTTTAGTCTGTATTGATACTATCTGGAAGTAGAGGTGGGCAATGCCGAAATGTAGATAATACTGTGAATGTTGTTTTTAAGATATGCTAAAATTTGAATTTATATAATTTATAATACATTTTATAAAAAAGTTATATTGTACACTTTCAAATAAGAGTGTAAGGAAATATTTCTGCACTTTTGTGACTAATTATACATACATTTAATATTCAAAGACATGTTTCAACACATTTCTGTTGGATTGACATAATATCGTTACCGGGATACTCCAAAAAAAAAAAAAGATACTCATTTTTGTCAATTTGGCCCAGACCTACAGTATCAGGAAGTCAGCAACACTATCAGTCAAGGGGCTGTGTGAAGGGGGCCTGGGTTGAGTGCGAGCCTGTGCCTTATACTTCACATCTCCTCAGGACACGGCAGCACAGGCGCCTCCTGTGCTAAATCACACACCATCAGGAGGCACAAACCTGAGAAACCCCCCGAAGGCACAGCTGCTACCATCAACATCTCTCTCTCACCTCACCTGTTCATCACCATGCACGTGCTGTCACCGGGCTGGCTGCCTTTCATCTGGCACGCCTTCTCAACGTCCTGGAAGTATTTCTCCGCAGTTTTAACATCTCCGATCTGGTGAAGTAACGGCGAGCAATATGTTTTCAATGCGGCACAATCAGTCCAGCACAGTCCAATGAACAAGACGTGTAAAAATGTATCAAAAATAAACATGATTGCCCCTGCCCAGCTACTGACATTTACCGGAATCAAACTTAAAGCTGGGTTACCTGATTTTCACACTGCGCAACACAAAAGTAGTATTGAATCTGTCTATTTAGTTCTTAGCTCTCACAAATCCTTTGACACGTCGTTAATATTCACATGCATTCATTTTAAGGTGTGACTTAGTGAAAAAAGTGAAACTGGGGTGACCAAGCACAGCCGAGAGCTTTATTTTTAGCCACAGACAACGTGAAGTGGTCTAATTTTGCTATTTAATATACTCTTTGGTGAAAGAAAACACAAGATGTACTAATTTACAAAAACAATTCCAGGTATCATATTAAAAGTATGTAATTGTGTATTCAATTCTGGCCATCTGAGTTCAAATATCAATTTGACATGTCTGAAATTGTGTCCTTGGGCAAGACATTCACATTGCCAACTCTTGTCAGCGACGCAATTTTTTTCTATCATGTAACACGCAAATGGTTTTGTTTTCTACGTTTTTTTGTTGGTTTTTTTATGTTAAACTAGAGATGTAACATATCAAATTTTAATGTTATAATTATCCAAGAAAAACAACAACTTCACATCTATTTACAATTACTGACCAAACCTTAAGTCAAATACATAACCATTCCTTTAGTTCCTGACCAACCTTAGTTAATATGACATAAATATAAAAAGTTTGATCTTTTTGGAAAATAGATTCAATTGAAAAGTCAAATTTAGAGATTTTTTGTTCTTATAATTATAATGTGACATGAATAATCACAACTATCGACTGACCAAATCATCTAGAACACCTCTAGTTGAATCTATTCCCGAGACTTTAACAAGAACACAAAGCAAAATAAAGATAAAATTCACCATGGAACAAAAACATTTCTTCACCTAACCATTGTTAAAGTCTCTAAATGCACAACAGGGATAACAGGCTATAGAAAAAGCACTTAAGTCAGCCTATTTAAGGAAGCATGTTAACTGAACATTAACAGCCGCTTAGCCATTTTGTGTCTAGACGTGATGTACTCAGAAACAGTGCTACTAATAGGTCACCTGAGTTTTCGCAGCCGCTCTCATGGTCGATCGCACTTTTATAGCAGACACAAAATGCATGTTGTAATGACCTACAAGTCTCATCATCCATTTATACTGCGTGCGTCCATACAAACCTGCAAAAAGATGCGTCCAACAGCGCTGAGAAGCTGCACTCTCTGCTTGGGTTCATATTGGATAATGGATTGATAGGTCTCCACAGCTAGGATGTAATCCTGGAAGAAAAAAAAAAAAAAGATTTCAAAAGTCGAGAGAGGTGAAGCCAGGTAAACAGCGGGAGGCAGGGGCAGGTGGAGGGCGAGACGAGTGGATTCGAGGTGTGCGGTGAGAGAGTGTGGGCATTAATCAAACATATGGAGTATTAGCAGGGCGAATGTGACCCCGCTCCACAGCTCCACGCTGCACCGCGACGCATCGCTCAAGCTGTGACTGGACTGCTGAGCGCGCCCCGCCACAGAGGTCACCCGCGCAAGAGAGGGACGCGTTTACTGCATTTTAGGAGAGTCCAGTGGAAAGGTTACTCTTTTTAATGAGCATATTTGAGACTATATTACAACATAAAACTACGCTCGGTGTGGTGGATATTTGTTATTTTGAGTCATTGGGGGTTTATTTACCTAAGCATATCTGATCATTTCATACAGTAATTATTACTTTTAACAACAAGGCGAAAAAAGTTCAATCTACTATGACGTGGGGCTGCAACTAACAATTAGTGGTCGAGTAGTAGTAGCCGTTACATAATTTTTTTCGATAAGTCGACTGGTCAAATGGTTATTTAAGGTTGAAATATGGTGACTGAAAGCTTATCGATAGAGAATATTTAAAAACAAAGTGTATTATTGATTAAATTGTTAAAACATATTTGACATTTTGATTTAATAATGTCACTGTCTTTGTCTTTTAGTCCTAATAACAATTATAAACATTACAAGAATAAATTTTTATAGTCGACTAGTCACAATTAGTCAATTGTTGAAGCCCTTTTATGAATTTAAATATAGGATGGTTCAGTATTTGATAGGCTCCATTAGTTGCATAGTTTTATTAATAATATTTTAAACAATAATTTAACAAAACATAATACAAAGTCATGCTTTGCGCATAGAATAATGAGGAATGTTAGATTAGATCCATGATCCGCTCCTTAACATAACACCTTGTCCTCACAGCATTTAGTATTTATTAGTCAGTCTGCTGGATAAAGGTCTAATAATATACATTTTTATTCATCTGTGATATTAGTAATAAAATGGTGAACTGCAATTTGGATTAACGCAGCATTTAAAAAATACAAATTTTCAATTATATTTGAATTGGAAGTGTCCTTAAATAATTTTTTATAAACACACGTAAACCCCCGGCTTTGTAGCACTGCTGTGAAACCAGTGCCTCAACAAAGAGAACCTTGCACCATTGTGTCTCGCCAGTAGATGGCACTGTGGCTCTCTGTGGCGGTCTAATAGACATCCCCACCCCAACCTCTCTCTCTCCACACATTTCTCTTGTTCCCTCTCTCACTGACCAAGAATCCAATTAGTGGTCAGTCTGGGGGGATTTCACTGTGAATCCTCCACCAGCCTGGCATCAGAGATCTCAAAGCCCCCCTCCTCCCCCTCTCTCACGCACACACAAAACCACACACGCACATATTTGGGCAGGCACACAGCGCAGAGGCACACGCACACACACGCACACACACACACACACACACACCAAACACACACACACACGCACACACACACGCACACCACCGCTCACATACCTTCATCAGCAGCGAGGCAGTTGGCCATGGAGTACATGACCGGCTGAGGCGAGACTTCCACAGTTTCAGGGACGCTGCAGTGAAACGGCACACACAAGGGGTTCGAGTCATTATTTTGGGCAACTTCCTGTTTTATTTTTTTGTTCCTAGCCTAAATTTTGGGCGTCCTTATAACGTCACCTGATATTTCTGCTCGATCCATCCTCCCACAGCCCCCTCCCCTCTTCTCTCCCGTTTCCCCACTCCACACGGGGTTTATTTTAAGGCGAGCTGGTGAGGCAGGAGGAACACACTGCGGCACAGTCTTTTGCCTCAACAGCGAGTGTGGAGGGCCATTAGTATGCAAGCGCTGCACATGTGTGAGAATCTATGTGCGTGCGCGTGTGTGTGTGTGTTTGAAGGGGGAAGAGCTAATCACTCAGTAGGGGGCTGATGTGCGAAGGCAAGGCCCGAGCGTTATTGACTTGACTGTGGGCTGTGTGCGTGGGCAGCGAGAGGAGAGGCAGAGGGACAACCATTACAACTGCTTTTAGAAAGGGGAAACGCAGGCAGCGCCACTTTCGTTTACACGCATCACACTCGCGTCACCGGGACAATTTCACCCAATTATAAGAAAGCATCTCTGTGCATTTAGTGTCACATCTGTCGTGTTGTTAGTGCCCCCAAATAGGCTAATAAGAAGGGCTGGAGCAGCTTTTTGTCAAGTATGTGGCAGAAAATTTGGACACGTGTTGGAAAGCACAAGGTAATAAAAAAAAACGTGACATTATCTGGATATCGAAGTACATGTCAATAAAACAAGTTTTCATCTATCTTTAAATATGTTTCATAATCTTGAAGAGGAACTGGAAAAGTAAATAAACATGCTCAATCATTATTACCTTTATATTTTACATATTTTTATTGTTTAATGGTTTCCACATTTAAGTTGAACCAAAAACGTCACCTAATTTAAACAGTTGAACACAGATTTAGGTGAAGCTGGTATGATCTATAATTCAAAATAGTCACATGGAAACAGCGGCAAACAGGATTATGGAGCGCGCATCTACCTAAGATTACAAATAGGTGTGCGAATGCTCTTATTTCTCTGCCACACCGGTGCAGATGTGAGGGATTGGATGGGATTGATTCGTATTGATCCGGTTGCGTGGAGGGCTTGGGAGACATTGATATTCAGCACGAGTACCAAAGCGGTGAGGTGGCTAAACACTTTCCGAGCGCCGCATTGGTGTGTGGTTTGGAGCGTTCCTGCTGCAGTCCTGCACCAGGTGTGTGCCTCTGACTCAATATCTGAATTACCCACTGGGCCGTGACCTCACTCTCCTCCCACAGCGTGATGCAGTCTGGGACGGGGCCAGCGCTGTTGCCAACTCTGTGTGTGAACGTGCGCGGACGAACCTTGCCTGTTCTCCGGTGTTAGGACCATGCCGCCGTCCTCTGCCAAGCCCTTTTCCAAGTTCTCCAGAATCTGCCCGAATAGACAAAAAAATGACTTCCATTCCAGTGCGGTGGATTTATAGTGTGGTTTGGTGGGTTGCATATTCAGTAGTTTTCTTGTCTGAAATTAAAAGTGCACATGTACATTTTCTGCTCTAGAATGTTCCCTAGAATGGCATTAAACGTCTTGCTCTAACATGGATACTGTTGACGACACGGGGCGAGGTTTAGATATCAGATCTGTGGCGAGGAGAATTATATTTTTTTTTTTTCCCTCATGGTTTGTTTCTTGACCATAACAACAAATGTAATTGAATAATTGCAGGATGGATACGTTTGATACTATGGAACATTTCAGACGATAACTACAGACACAAAAGACAGTCAGTAAATACCAGTAAAGTTACATAGTTGCACCTTTAATGATTGTGGTATTTGTAGAAATAAATGAAACAAAACCCAACCCAAACTATATATAAAACTGTGGAATGTGGTCTTATTTTATGTTTTGTTTGGTATACTGTAATGTATTTAAGGCCAATCAGTAATAACCGGGTACCGGTATATATATATCCCAAAAATAAGGTCCTCAAACGGCCTATTCTCTGAGCAGTCGCTAGTTCATTGAGCATACTAATAATCGTTCATTTCAATATAAACTAACAGCTGCTCGCCACTTAAACTTATTCTTTGGTTGTCTACTTTTACTTTTTTCCACTGCTGTTTTGAGCTCAAGATTTCCATGTCTAATACTCTTTACGTAGCGCGGAGTTTAATTGCTGAATACTACATAGGCATGCGTGTCCAGAGGCTGGCGGTGCTCGTGCGGCGTGTACTGTATACTAACAGCGAGGCAGACAGTTCGGAGGGTGTGCAGCCGGTCCAGAGCCTCCTGGGGCTGGCCAGGTATTGTGGAAGCTCAGCGTGCAGAGCGCATGGAGAACGGCACCATGGAGCCTGTGGGAGAAGAGAGAGAGAGAGAGAGAGAGTGTGAGAGAGAGAGGAAGAGAAGAGGGAGAGAGAGAGGTAGAAGGTGCTGAGAAAGAGAGAAAGACAGGGAGGAGGGAGTGTGAGAGACAAGGAATAGGAACCAGGGTGGGATGAGACAGAGCCGGGGAGAGGAACCAAAAAAAAAGAGAGAGAGAGAGAGAATAAAAAATAAATAAAAAAAAAACATTGAGGGGAGGCGGAGAGAGACGAGATGAGAATATAAACCCATCCACCCACACACCAAGACTGCGCACAGCCCTGGAGGCAGCAACCTACAGATGCATTGAGCTAGTATGGCTGCTTATTAAACCTCTCATCTGTGTGTGTGTGCAAGGCAGCGACATCACTCATGTCTGCGCCTCCATCACTCACACCGTCTCCTGCCGCTCGCTTCCTCTCTCTCTCTTCTTACTCTCAACACACGGAAAACTGGAAGAGCCTATATTCAGGTGAGTCCCCAGGCTTTGATCAGGCGCTCTTTGATACCGCCATCAGATCCCAGGTAGCTCGGCCGGCTCTCCACGGCAGCACAGGTATATATCTCTATTCGCATCTATCTGCTCAGTGTGTTCTGTAGCTCCGACACATTTAGCCCACTGACACTAGCTGTGCCCTGTATTACATGATATTAGCTTCTCGCTGACCGCCGTTCACTCCTTATTCCTCTTCATTTGGGGAGGTCAGCGCGTTTCATCAGCTTAGAATTTAATATTTCAGATCCTAGTTGAGAGGGTAGTGTAAAAGCAACCATCTTTAAGGAGAAAAGTGATTGACACAACAGAAGAAATGTGGTGTTGTTGTCGTCAATTTAAGGCATTTAAAACAATATTTATCATATCGACTTGGGCCCAAATCTGTCGTCTCCATTGTCATTTCTACATCAAAATTACAAGATTTATAAACTATCGACTCTTCTAGAAAGGTTTTAGGATTAAGGTTATGGTACACTTTAATGTCCCCGTAGAGAAGTGTATCCTCTGCATTTTACCCATCCGCTGGGGCAATCTATCACTAGTTTTGATCTTTTGTCAAGCGATAAGTTACAGCTTTATAATGAAAATATCAGAATCAGAAAAAAAAAGTTGTAGTGTCATTGTCAGTGAAAAAAAAAATCACCAGACAGAGCAGTAATTTGAGTAAACGTTGTTAAAGGAAACATAGTTATGTTACAAGTTATGCATTATGGCCAAGGTTGACAGCTTCAAGATCTCTTTTTCATCAACTTGTGGACTGAAGAAAGGCGTACAACTTACCAAGGGTTTCCTAACGCCAGCCTATTCATGGGAATACACACAAAACTGTCATCTTGTCCAACCTGAGCAGCAAGTGCTTTCACTCTTTCATGCTGTTAAGGGAAAACTGCAATTGTGTACATGTGCGACGCTAGCGTTTGAATACAACATCCAGCAATGAACAAAAAAGTAAGAAAATCCTTGTATAAATGTGGCTTTCATCTTCTAATATTTGTAAGTTTTCAATAGAACTCAACTTTTCATTTGCTGAACAATGCAACTGACATTGGTGTTTTTTTTTTCTTCTCAATTCAGAGTCTTCGGAGAGTTTTACACGGCCAGCTTGTCTCTTAAGGCGCTCGGCAGAGTATGATCGTGGGTAATAGATAGTCAATGCAAGCGCCGCGCTGGAGGAATGTTCGACTTCTGATGCCAGGCTATAAAACTCGTGCCAGTTATGTCTGCAAGCACCTAGCAGGTCACAAAGCGTTTAATATTGAGCAACGGCAAGTCAATCGGTGCGCTGTAGCTTTGAGTACTCCTGTTTTTTTTTTGTTTTTTTTGTTGCTCTGAGTGGGTTTGCTGCTTGTATGTGTGTGCATGTGTGTGTCTCTGCCGCTGCTGCCTTCACTATGGTAGCCTGAGGGGCGAAGCAGATCCAAAGTAATGGGAATACATTAGAGAGCAATTCATGCAGTGTAAAAGGAGGAAAAACAAAACCAAAGAACTGCTGGAGATGGGGAGAGTTCTCGACAGTGCAGTGTAATATCACGCTCCTGGCAGAAACTTTCTTTTGCATATTTAATAGGCCGATGGTATGCATGTGTGGTATCTATAAGCACGGGTAAAACACATTTTGGAGACCAAGTTGGTTAAGTAAAAGAAGGAACCAACTAAGGAAATGACCCTAAGATATGTCAAAATATGCTGAAACTTATGGATAGTTTTAAAAGTCAGAAAAAGTGGTAGCACTAGAGGTGGGTGTGGGTGTGGGTGTGCGTACCTCTCCTTCCAGGGTAAACATTGGGGTAGTATTCATAGTAAAGGTCTGGTTGGTCCAGATTGCCAAAAGGCTCAAACTCCAGCTCTGCATTTTGGAAGAGGTTCAGCTTGGTAAGTAACGCCAGCCGCACAAACCAAAGCTGCAACAAAGGAAACACAACCGAATTTACACAGCCACACAGATCTGAAGTTATTTTCAATCGGACCAATTTAGAACTAAATCTTGCATGTCTGGTTTCAAATGCATAAGACTGACACAGTTTTGGCCAGCATTTATTCCTGTTTAAGTTGTGAAATTAGACATTTTTCAGACTTAAAGATATACTATAATTAAAACATAAGAAAATCATAATTTTACATTATTTTGAACAACACATTGATCTGAAACATCTAAAAATGGAAAAACTGACTCCACATTAAGCTTAAAACTGGAACAACTGACTTCCTGTTCAAAATGCAGAGCTGATAGGCCCCACTTCTTGGAATTTCACCGCTTATACATGTTTTTGTCATGAAAAATGGCTACACAACATTTTTGCGTGAAATGTAGAAGCAGATATTTGAGAAAAACAATTTGAAATGAAGATATCACCAATACATTTTAAAATGCATGTTGGTGGATGTGATTCAGTCATCTCTAATTGACAATGATCAGCTTGAGTCTTTTTAATTGAGAGGTTTACAGCCAATCCTCTGTCAGTAAAAAGCAGAAGACAGGGCCACATCGTGCACAAATTCTCGAGCGCGAGAGCCCATATGCATCTGGATCTTAGCCCGGGCCGGTTCAGCTCTTATCTTTCTGATGTAGCTGAAGCCAGACGCCGCCCCTGACCCAGAGAGGACAGATCTGACAGCTCCAGAGCCCATAAGGAGACTGTCCTGTGACCCACCCTTCAGTCTGTATCAGCAGCACGACATTAACACACAGACACAGAGGAGAACGGTATGCACGCAAGGGTGAGGTAAGGCATTTAGCATTTCAATGGTGAGAAGTGGGGAACAAGTACAATCTCCCATAACATACAGTACAACGAATAGTGGTTGGCAAATGCAGACAAAAGTAGACATCTTAATGCAGTAGCAACTGCCCTTAACCTATATGGTTCTATACTAATTTCAACATTTGCTAACATCTATTAGAAAAAGCTAAAAAAAAAAAAAAAAAAAAGCTAAAACTTATCTGTAAGAGTTTTGACAAAGTTTGACAAGAGGTTTGTGCCAAGGTTAAAAGTCATTGCCTCCTATATCGGTTAAGCTAATCTTCTGGCACCTTTATAGCTCTACCAGACTGGAAAAGTTTCTCGCAGTGCCAATGTCCTGTGGGTAAAGAGTGGGTGGTTAAAGTTGTCCAGTGCTGTCCACAGCTAACTTTGTTTATCGTACTCAATATCACCAACGGAGTCATTGCTTTTTATTGACCCTTTGACAGTTCAGGGCAGTATACACCACCATTTTAATGTCTGGAAGGGGTGCAAATGTATAATTAAGAGCCATAAGTGAATGTATTGCATAGCCCCAAGTCTTAAGAGCTCCTGCCATCCATCTTTTGTGCAAAACTCAATCGTGTCACGAATACAAAAACAAATTAAAAAGTTAAAAGTCTGGTCTAACCCTTCTTCGTCTTTTTTTTTAAATTCAAATAGAAAGATTAAGTATTTCTTTTTTAGTAGAGGTGGGAAATATTTCGAAATGATAATATTGTGACTGTGGTTTTAAAGATATGCAAAATATGAATATTGTAACCTGGGCAGCCAGCGTGAGCCCGGCCGCTGAGGGCCTGACCAATCGCCTTGTGGTTTGGGCAGAAGTCGAAAGGGCAAACCTAAACAAACGATGCTGACAGACGTTGGCATATTTGAGCAGATTTATGGACTATTTTGTTTTTAAGAATGTGCACATAGAAGCTTTTTGTGTAACATGATACATTTCTAATACATTTCTGTTGGACTGACATCATGTTTTTGTCAATATCGCCGACCCCTATTGAAGACAATATAATCTGTGTAATCTTCAATAAATCAAAATAATTACAACAGGAACCAGCATTGATTAGAACTCACTTTAGGGTTATTTATTTGGTGATGAAAAGCTAACCAAGTCATGAATTGAATGCATATTCTACATCACGTCATCTTGATTTGCATGTACGGTAATCTCAAAATGCCCCCTTTAGTTTTTTGGCCGCTACATTATGGCATTGGTGTGTGCCCAAAAATCCCAGCTCCCACTATTCTGCCCGCCCACTGGCTTCAGAAAGATGGACAGAGCGCTGAATGGTCACTGGCGTCGTACCTGCAGAGAGTCGGTGGTGTGGGAGGTTGCCTGGCCCGCTTTCCCGTATCCCTGACCATGAGCTGTCAGCAGCCGGCCCGTCAAATCCACCGCGGCACGCCAGTTCTTAGTGCTCTGCAGGGAAGAAGACACATACATAACATACAGTCCGCTCCAATCTGACAGGCTGAGGGAGGCAAGGAACTGGGCTCGTGGCAAAAACGGTGCTGGGGTAGCTATCTTAAAACTTGATGTATGGCAACATGGTCAGGCCGACACTGTACTAACAGGAGTCTGTGGAAGTCCGGACTCTCTATAGCAGCAGTAATAGTATGTGGCTGTTTGAGTTCTGGGCTGCGCCTCTAGGGCTAGTATATTATAACATTTCATTTTCAAATTAACATTGCAACAAATAGGAGATTGAGACAATTATTTTTAGACAATATAGTTCAGAAAAAAAAAGAAAGAAAAATGCTTAATTGGCAAAAAAACCCCACACACATTGCTCATTAAAAATAATGTATTCATTCGTAACACTTTAAAAAAAGATTCCTTAGTAAACTGTGTATAATGTATTAATAAGCACTAGTTCTTTGCCTAAAAGCACTTACATAGCTTATATAGCATTTACTTGCATTTAACAAGTAAATAAACTTGCCTTGCCTTACCTTATTGAAAAAAGTTTATGAAGCAGCTTATTAATGACATTTTCTACATGGTTCATTAACGCACACATTTTTGTTTAATGTCTTATTAACATTTAGACAAGGTAGGACAAGTTTATTTGTAGAGCACAATTTGTACACAAGGCAATTTGAAGGGCTTCACACAACAGGAAAAAAAATATTAAAATCACAAAACAAATGAAGATATAAAAGAGAAGAGTGCAAATAAGATAATTTCAGTCATATGCACAGCTGAACAAAACTTTTTTTTAGCTTAGATTTGAACAATGCCAGAGTAGAGGCCTGTCTCACATCGGTAGAAAGACTGTTCCAGATTTTAGCTGCATAAAACTGAAACGCAGATTCCCCATGTTGAGTCCTGACTCTGGGCAACAGCAGGAGGCCGGTCCCTGAGGTCCTCAGAGTCCGAGATGGTCTTTGATGCTTGGTCATGGAGAGACTTGTACACAAGCAGAGCTGCTTTGAAGTCTATTCTCTGAGCCTGAAGCCAGAGCAGAGACCTGAGCACTTCCTGTCGTACTTCCTGGTTCTAGTCAGGTCCCGAGCAGCAGCGCTGCAGTTAACATACCGGTAAATTAAGCTTTTCTTCAGTCCGTGTGCGTGAGATTGATGAGAAGTATGGACAAAAAATGCAAAGTCTAAAGAATGTCTACAGGTGGCAATTTTTTTAGGTCAGTTTCATTAGGATGATTGGTGTCTTGGTCGTCTTCATTCAGTAATATTGGTTTTTAATGTTAGTTAACGAGATAAAAGGGGAAGATGCTCAGAATGACTGACAGCTATAATAACCATTAGCTGTCATTAGTCTTCACTGCCCCACCTCCTCGACTTGTTCAGAAAGAAAGTGGAAGGCATTCTGCATATTTATCCACATTAATTTAAATTCACGGCAGGCTGCAGCTCTAGCACATTTGTTGGCAGACTGGGCTGTGTACAGTGGAGGTATATAATTCAACAGTACATGACCCGTCGCTATAGAGGACTTAGCGCCGTAAGCACAAGTGCATGTTTATATTACAAGTGACGCACAAAGTTACATTACTGTTTGATGAACATTAAATGAGATATTTGCTTAGAAACATAAAATAAACAATAGATCAAAAGGGCTAATAATTTAATCTGATAGAGACTAGGGATGTAGTCGTCTAAAGACATGCCATGTGCATAAATGAGTCAACTAGAGGGGGCACAGACTATATGATCTGACTAACCGCACTCTAACAGAGAAGGAAGGGAATGAGAACTACTAGTGAGTGAATAGTGTCTGCATACACTGTCTGCAGCTTCTTTCTGACACAACCATGTGGAAAGACAAATCCCATGGTCATGTAAAATATGTCAGTATGTTTGAGACGGGTCTAATCATTCGCATCAAGCAGAGAAAACATCTAAAGAGAAGCAGAAACTGATGTACTACAGATCTGAACCCCAGTGAGAGTGTTTTTGATGAGCTGGAGAAGGCTTTGTGCAGTGGTCACTCTCTCCCATCAATACAAGATCAACTGGTGAAAAATAATGCAACACTGGATGGAAATAAATGTTTTAATATTGCATTAGCTTATTGAAACTATGCCACAGCAAATGTGTGCTGTAATCAATGGTAAGGCCAAATATTAGAGTGTGCGCCCCCTTTTTTCTGTGGCTTTTTTTTTTTTGGACAGGCAGTGCATGTAAAAAGGGAAATTAAACTCATTTACCCCATGCATTCTTTAAGGGATAAAGTTTGTAAGATTTTATTTTATTTTTTTACTCCTAGAGTTACAGAAACATAGAACTGCCAATGTGGCAAGCTTTTTCATTAAAACAAGAACGTATTAAGTCAAAATGAGAACATTTTAATGTTTTAATGAGTTTCTCATATTGACGTGAACATATTTTGCTCATAGCCATTGTTGAATATGGCAAGTTATTTTAAACAGGAGCGCAATCTGTTCACATTGTGCAGAGGAAGTGCCATTTAATTTAGCTAATGTTTAGCGACACACACTCAACTTGTAGGCATATAGGCCTACTGTAAGAAGCTCCAGGTCTATACCTTTTAGACATTGTGCCACTGAGTCTCGGGACAGGAGCGTATATCCGAAGCTTGTCGGTCTTCCCGTAACCAAAGGCAAATACATTACCGGTCTAGGGCTGTTGTGGCATGTCGGTGTAAGAGCCTGATTTGATGATTGTGGCACTGATCACCAGCTGAAAAGATCCGTGCACATAAGATAAGATAAGATCACCTTTATTTGTCCCACAATGGGGAAATTCCTGTGTTTCAACAAAGGGTACAGAAGCAGATTGGGCACAGTATAATAATAAAAACAGATAACTTTGAAAAAAGAAAGAAAACTCTAATAATCTTAATAATAACAACACTCTTATTTGCAGCTGTCATCTGGACAGGAATTATTGCACAGGGATGATTGACATTATGTCACAGTATTGCACAGGAGTATAACAGTATTGCCCAGGGTTATGAAAGCTGAATGACACGTTCAGGACTAACCGTGTGTGTGTTGTAAAGTCTGACAGCAGCAGGAAGGAAAGACTCAGGACTAACCGTGTGTGTGTTGTAAAGTCTGACAGCAGCAGGAAGGAAAGACCTGCGAAACCTCTCCTTCACACAGCGAGGGTGGATCAGTCTGTCACTGAAGCTGCTCTCCAGAGCGAACAGAGTGTCCTGCAGGGGGTGAGACTCATGGTCCAGCATAGACGTGAGTTTAGCCAGGACCCTTCTGTCCCTCACCTCCTGCACCGAGTCCAGAGCACTGCCCAGGACGGAGCTGGACTTCTTGATGACTTTGTCCAGCTTCTTCCTTTCCCTCTCTGTGATGCTGCTACTCCAGCAGACCAGCTGATGCCACCACCAAGTCGTAAAAGGTCCTCAGGAGTGGCCCTGTCACTCCAAAGGACTGGAGTCTCCTCAGGAGGTAGAGTCGACTCTGACTCTTCCTGCAGAGTGCGTCTGTGTGATGAGTACAGTCCAGTTTGTTGTTCAGATGAACACCCAGGTACTTGTATGAGTCCACTCTCTCAATGTCCCTTCCCTGGATGTTCACTGGTGAGGGGGCAGCAGAGTGACGTCTGCTAAAGTGTACCACCATCTCCTTGGTCTTCCCTGCGTTGATAAGGAGGTGGTTCTGCTGACACCAGTCCACAAAGTCCTGCGCAAGTCCTCTGTACTCTGCATTGTCGTCGTCCGTGATGAGTCCGATGATGGCAGAGTCATCAGAGAACTTCTGCAGGACACAGCTGTCCGTGTCGTGTCTGAGGTCTGCAGTATAGAGGGTGAAGAGAAAGGGTGAGAGGACGGTGCCCTGGGGTGCCCCCACACTGCAGGTCCGAGTGTCAGAAACACAGTCCCGGACTCTCACAAACTGGGGTCGGTTTGTGTGGTAGTCCAGGATCCACTCCGCCAGGTTGTAGTCCACACCAGCCGTCTCCAGCTTGTCCCTCAGGAGTAGCGGCTGGATGGTGTTTAAGGTGCTGGAGAGATAAAAAAAAAATAGGATCCTCACAGCGCTGTCAGGCTTCTCCAGGTGAGAGAGAGAGCGGTGCAGCATGGAGATGACAGCGTCCTCCACTCCGTTGGCATCCCGGGATGCAAAAAGTAGCGGGTCCATGGCTGAGCTCATGGTGGCGCGGAGGTGGTCCAGGACCAGCCCAGTGTCTTCATCAGATAGGACGTGAGAGCCACTGGCCTGAAGCTGTTGAGGTCTTTGGTGCGCGGTGCACTGGTACCACACAGGAGGTCTTCCGGACCTGTTCATCTGCGCAGGATTTAAGAAGCCTGGAGCTGATGCCGTCTGGTCCTGCTGCCTTCCTTGTTTTAATCCTCTTCTGCGCTCTCCTCACGTGTGCTGCTGTGACAGCAAGTGGTTGGCCGGGACTGTGTGCGTCCAGGTGGAGTGGTGAGCTGAAAGGCCGAAGCAGAGGTGTGAAGAGGAACGGGTGTGGGCCATTGTCCAGCTGTGGAGGTGAGGGTATGCCGCTGTGCAGGGGGAGTGGTGGGTGATTGATCAAATCTCAGGAAGTGAGAGATTAGATCGTTCACCCACTGTAGATCCCCCTCTATCTGGACAGGGGGGACTTTGAAGCCTGAGATGGTTTTCAGGCTCCTCCACACTCCCTAAATGTTCTGCTGCTGCAGTTGCATGGTGCTGCATCTCCTAATCAGCCACAATTTCCTCTGGAGCGCAAACTCACCTTCTCAAAGATGTCCCAACACACATGCGTCTCAAGACAAAAGGCTCCTTTTGGATCTTCATGCTCGCTCCTGGGTGACAACAGGCGAAAAGAAGCCGAGAGGGAATGAGTGGCTACAAACTTCAAACTCAGGACAGACATGGCTTGAAGCAAGGAAGAATTGGGACATCTAGGAGCAAGTGAGAACAGAGTGTCAAGACTCATAGGTATACTCCAGAAGAATACCATGAGACTCAGCACCAACCATCGGTATAAGGTGCATAACTGACAACCCTGAGCGTGTAATAGTCCTGTTTGCCTTTGATTACTCACAGATACACGCTAAGGATGTGAGGTCCTGTCTCAAGGCATATTGGCAAAACGTCTAAAAGGCCTAAAAATAAAGTTGTTAGAAGAAGAAACTTAACCGTTATATATTCTTTTAACAACTTTATTTTCTCGTTTTCATGACTGTATTTGAAGTTTCTTGTTTTAACGTGAACATATTTTGCTCATATCCATTGTTGAATGAATAGGACAAGTCATTTTAAAAAGGAAAGCACAATTTGTTTGCCATGTGCAGGAGATGATCAGGGCCTTTCTGAGTGGAGTTTGCATGTTTTTCTCCATGTCTGGGTGGGTTTCCTCCGGGAGTTCTGGTTTCCCCCATCAACCCAAAAATATAGGTAAAATCCTCCAGTGAAGGTGGTCCTGACCAAGCCAAGCTCAAGATCTGGAGGGCAGCACTGCAGTGGTCACTGCTCCTGAGGAGATGTCCCAGCGGCATTTAAGGAAATGCAGAGGACAAATTTCACAGGGACAATAAAGGTTTATCTAATAATAAAAAAAAAATTCTCATTGACTGATAGTCAAGTGTAACTGATAGATCTATGTCTTTAGAGTGTACAGATCTCTGCTTATATGAATACACGTCTTTACAAAATATCATGTAAAAGTGGGTAATTATTCAAGCCTGAATCATTATTCATTTTATGTAATGAACAAAAACAGAACTAAATGCTGACGCAGGTGTGGCTGGTTCTCAGTGTAGATATCCTCACACAAAAAGCACGTGGACAGGTAGATATTCCTGGCATCTGCTTCCTCAGGAGGGGGTCCACTAGGTGAGACGGGGACATGGGTGGGAGGGGCCAAGCTGAGTCACCCAACCCCATCAACACACATGACAAGGTCGACTCTGTGATTGGGCTTTAAGTGCTATGCCATTCATCACAGTGGAGAGCTAATTAGGAGAGAGCGGGCGAGTTTCTTTCTACTTATCTTCATCACCAAACTCCTCAGCTGCAGCACGCCAGATCTATCTTTTCCACTGTGCTTTCGAAACCCCTTGTCCCTTTATTCCTCCCCTTCTATAGCCTCATTTGTAGCCTCCTACTATTAAAATGACCAATTACTGCCCAAAGCTTTGTATGACTTGTAGTGGTTATTGGAGTAGCTTTACCACAGCCACACCAGAATAACCACAGATAACCGAAAATAGAATCTCTATAGTTACCATTCAATTATATATTTAGGCACCTCTTCTTACCGGGTACAATGTAAGTAAGCCCTATGTAACGAAAACCTTAAAGAAACAGTTTTTTTTTAAACTTTAAATTCCATAAACATGACCTATTGGTGTCTCCAGATATAAGACAAACATGTTCAAATCAAATACAGCTTTTACTGATAACAAAACAACTATGATGTTGACTTATTCTTAAGTACAACATTGGACATGATGTCCATTTTGTGTTTTGGTTCTCAAGCTGAATCCAGTATGAGCCTCCCATGAGTTTCTCATTTGGGTTTATATTACGAAATATGTTCACAACACTGTTCCCTCGTCTGTCCTTCACTGCCCAGTCCATGTATACAGACTTTCTATTCAGTAACGCTTAAAGAGTAATATGTTACATTCTTTACAAATATTCTCAACAGACCTGCTTCCAAAGGCCTTTTTAGTTTAGCAACCAAAGCCCCAACACACTTTTTCCCAAAAGAAGGCCTGACTGACTTTGATATTGCCATTACACCTGAAACTACTCGTTACAAGAATCCTACCCTCGGACTAGCGCATCCCGCAGCGCACACACTGGATGCCATCACTCTTCCGCTGGTCCTTTCTTCCTCTTCTTCTGCTCCTCTGTCCTGCCCTGTGCCAGTCGCCGCGCTGCCTCTGAATCTTCATTAGCGAAGGAAATGAAGCTGAAAACGAGGAGGCAGCCTGGATGGCCAAAAGCAGCTGCACTCACACACACACACACACACACACACGCATGCATGTTCGGTACAGTGAGCTAAAGTATGCCACTGCCCCGCCACGAGGCACAAGGAGACAGGTGTGCAAAAAGCAGAGGGAGTGTGGGGGAGACAGTAACTCCAGCCCCACATACATACTCCAGACAGCCGAGGCAGAACGCGCAGGGAGGGATGAGAGTGTCAACAGTGGATACGGAGGATTTGTGTGGTAGAGATCTAGTCAAAAGTTGGCCAAAGAGGAAGAAAAGTCTGGACCAAAGAGCTGGATGGAGGGAAAGTAAGAAGCCGTGGGTAGTGAGTGAGGGGTAGAGAAGAGAGAGGGAGAGAGCTCAGGGCCGTACTACACATGAGGGAGTGCAGAGAGAGTGAAGAATATCAGCATTACAACGTTATGAACGCTATGGGAAAAGCAATAGAATCTACTGTATCTTACTTAACCAAAATTAAGCACTAAATATTAGGGATGGGACATGATCTTGTGCCACATGGATGGTGAAGAATCTTGTCCAATCCTTGTTTTTTTCTACTGTCATCAGTCTGCCGCCAATAGGGTTTACGTTACTGTGAGGAACAAGGAAATGTGCTGTAAAAATTTTCTGGAATTGATATACATTTGCATTAGTCTTTGTTAGAGGGCGAGCTATACAAAAAAGGATAGTATCAAAATTGTTGTTTTGGATGTATGCAATATTCATGTATATAGTCTATAAATATGAACGGATTAAAGAATATAAAGAACAGAATATTGCCGTAAAATCTTCCAAACAGTGTCTGTAATATTTCTGCACTTTAGTTGTTAATTTGAGTTCATTCCTCAACCAAAACACTTACAGGCACATTTTAGAATATTTCTGATGGATTGGCATAATATCGTCGGAATATTGTGAATGGGAAAGTACAAAAAAATAAATAAATCGAGCTATTCATTTTTGTTTCAGGACAAAAACGATTTGTTACTTACCAAATTGGCAACATTTTCAGAAAAAAATCATGTTACATTGCCATTACAATTTATAAGTTGATAAAAAGAGGATATTAGGAAATTGCAAAGTTCCCTCAATACTGACAGGATACATTCTTCATTACCAAACACACATTTATCCCTAAGTCTATTCTTCATTTAATATCACAGCTATAAATCACCATGGTAATGCCTCCTCATTTGATTTAGGGGGAATCTGATTATCCTTTATTGCGGAGTCATTTGAGCTGCTCTAAATTATTAATCACCATCCGTCTATTGTTTTTCTGTTTTTTTGTCCTCCCACCACCACCACCTTCTGTGTTAATTGAAATTATGCCAACCTGAGGAGTGACAGCGGGGTTTGCGTGCTTGATGGCATTCGTGGTATAAAACCTCTCATCAATTTATCATTTTGCCACATAAAAAAGTAATGTGAGAAGTGGATAAATCAGGACGGCCTCCCCTTTAAAAGACATGGATCAGAGCTGTTGTAATAGTCTTTTAAATGGACACGGACTCGTAAGGAAAAAAGATCAAAATGGATATTAGTCACTGTGATATTTCATGACGTGACCTCCTAAGTGTGAAAAGTTAGATTAGCATGGGCTGCCTGTGATCATTGATTCTTTTAACATGGAGGTCACAAGAGGAATTGTCATGGACGAACAAAATTGGAGGCAAGATTGTAACCTTAAAATCACAGAAGAAAGATTATAAAGCCATATACTGCCTTGTGCATAAATGTGTGATTTTTCAGGTGGACTATTACAATGTGGAGCTGGTTTAAAGGTACAATAATTCTCTAATGACAAAGTTTTTCACATATGCCTGTGATTCAGTAGCGCGCGGTGACTTTTACGGATGGGCAAGCAGACCTAGGGTGTTCATCAGTATTTAGTGGATAATAGAAAAGTGGAGAAGAAAGAAAGAAAAAAAGAAAAATGTGAGAGTGGGCATTGAACCAGGGTCTCCCATGTGAAAGCCTAACGCCTATCCTACTGAACTAAACTCTCATACCTTCTTACTTCACCGACCAATTCATTACACAAATTAGCGTTCTCTGTTGTTAAATGACTGCCTGTATTTCTAACTAACATCTAATCATTGGAAACTTTGCTTCTCCTTGCACATGCTCAGTTAGGGCACAACCTGTAAACATCCTAGCTTTATTCCCACACTGTTTGAGGCTTGTGGTATCCTCAAGAGCGCATGCGCAGACATCTAAAAGAAGCTGCTGTTCGCTCTGGTTCTAAAAGCCCATTTTAGAGAGCGGAGCATGAACGGGCCCCTGAACACGGCCACAGATTGCGCTGCTGTGGTAAAAGCAGAACCATGCTTCCAGCGCAGTAATGCCCAGCGGCCTGTAGCGGCCACTAAAAGACATCGTGAGTTCAGCCAAGCTTCGGCAGCAGAAGTGAGAGGAAAACGGGCTTGTTTGGATATATTTTAGAACAATTCATATATAGTTGTGAGACACGGTCATTTTAGATTTTATTGGTCAATCACTTGACCCTGATTGCCCTGACCACTGCTGTGATTATAAATGCACACTTATCTGCACACTTCCAGACTGCGTATTTATCAGACTTAAATGTTCATCATCAAACCAATTATAATATTTCCACACTGAATGCCAAATTCAAAATTATTTTATAAGTTAAGAAAAGAAAAAAAATCTATTGGGCCTTGTGAAAAAGTAATTGTACCCTGAACCCAATAACTGCTTGGGAGCAATAACTGACACCAAATGTGATAATATATTGGAGGGTTTTTGAGAATGAACTGGGTCAAACCACAGCATCTCAAAGTCCGCTCAACCATTGAGTTTGAGTGAAATCATGTCGCCCAGCTACTGAAGCCGTCACACTGCCACCGTGACTGTAGGCATGGGGTTCTCTTATCAAGGCCTGTGTTAGTTTTACACCAGATGAAACGGGCTATACAGCTTCCAAATAATTCAAATTTGAAAATGTGAGACGAGCGTTTGAGCTTTTTGTCAGCTGTGGTTTTCCCTGTGGTAGACACTTTTGCCATAGTCTTTATAGCGGAGTCATGAACACTGTCCTTAGTTTTGGCCAGTGAGGTCTTTGTACATCGTTTTGGATTCTTATGTCATTGCACATTTGGACAGATTTGTGGTTTCTCATTTGATCTATCGATTTTTGGATTGAGGCATAACGTGCTTCTCTTTGAGACCTTGCAGCCTACTTCACTTTCTCTGGAAACATCTCATGGTAAACAGGCCTGGGTGTGGCTAGTGAAAATGAATTAAGCGTTAGAAAAACTGCAGTTAATCAAAAGAAGCATTTACTTTTTCCACACAGGATCAGATACATAACACTATTTGAAAACTATTTGAGTTCATTTACAAGAAGAGCCAAAACGTCAGTGGTGGCTTGCAGCAAGTAAACAGTGAAAAGCTATATTATATGCAGATATGTGCAATAATAATGTGAACGTTTGCGTTGCATTAGAGCAGTACTCTCTTCCTTCTTTAGTTGTTTCCTTGGGAGAGTATACACCCACCTTCGTTCCTGACAGCTCACTAATGCCAGACCTAGATCAAGAATGACTTAAATAGTTTGACATGACCTTAGAGAGTCAGAAGGATGATGCCTCTGGAGGTAATTGCTCAAATTCAGAAGCCGCTGGGGCAAACAAACTTAAATGATGGTAATTATGTCTGACTTTAGTGGTATTAACGCACACACTTTGTCAGTCTAATACGTGTGATGCAAATTCCCCAAATTTTCTCCTATCTCATTTTCACAAACACACATACATAATTAGTAAGTTTAAAAGGGGTGAGGCTTCTTAATTGTGTTGAAGATCGTAAGTTCAATGCGCCTTTTCCTTTTGGGCAATAAAAAAGAAAAGTGCATAACAAAGCTTGATGAACAAACGAACGCCCACTTGTTCTCTCCAAAGACCCGGAGCCTCCAGGCGAAAGAGACTTAAAAAGGTTTCTGCACACCAGCGCCGGTTAACACAGGCAGCTCCCGTGCCACTTCAATTAAACCCTGGCATTTTGGATTAGGCACTATGAGAGGAAAAGGCATTAGTAATATGCTAAACGTGTCTCCGCCGCAGTGGCTAACTTCCGTTTGAAGCTTCTGTATGTTGGTCATCAGACACTTGAGCCACAGCATTGGCCTCAAGCTGGAAGAGTCAAAAATACTGCAATATGCGCTTCATCTGGAAGCCATTTTGATTTGTTTGGTTCCCAAAAAGGCATTTTTTTAGTTTTGGAATTAAATTAAAGCCTCTAATTCTATTGATTTACACTTGACAATCCCCTAAAGATTTGGTAGTATTATAGAGTTTATTGAAACACAAAGACAACTACACCCATTGTAGAACAAAAACCAAATAATATATGATGAAAAATATCAACCTGTATTTTCCCAGGATAGTTTTGCTGAGATTAAGAATCTCTTCTTCAGGGAAGTCCTGGCTCCAGAGAGCCAATTGAACATTTGTTTAGTGGTAGGGGAAACCGGAGCACCCGACGGAAACCTACGCAGACACGGAAAGAACACCTGGAAGTCTTTCAGTGAGGCTGAAAATGAAAATATATAAAACATGCACACACGTCTGCAGATTGCACGGAAGGCGGCCAAATATGTACGTCACGTTATTTTCTCATACCAACCAAATCTACTTCCTACATCTATGAAATGCTCACAGTGATATCTGTTAGATAAAAAACCCTATTTGCCTGCGGTGACAAACTGTATCACAGTGACACAAACTGCCATAACACATTATAAAGCAGGAGACTCGTAGCTCGTGGCTTGTAAGGGAACCCCATATAACAGTCCCTGAGATGGTATAATACAGTTTTTACTGTTTAAAGTGTTGCTCCTTTGGGTAATCTCTGAAACTGATTGACTAGTGGGCTACTGTAGCTTTTGGAGGCATGATTGTCAACAATAACAGCACGGCCTACTTATCTTGTCCTCAGAGAGCTAACAAAACCGAAAAGTTTTGCCTACATCTTCGTCACAGCGTACAAGAAGATACAACAAAAAAAGTTATTGATTGGCCAGTGGCCAGAATCCCATTTGTTGTTTGCAGGGTAATGTAATGATTCAGTATGAAAATTTGTGCCAAAAACAAGAGGTGGGATGTTTCGTAAGAAAAGTTCAAGTGGTGTCCCAAAGTTTGAAAGTGCGTCAGAAGTGAAGAATAGGAGAAATATTGCCTACTTCTCACACCAGTCAGAATGTCAATAAGTTACAGGCAATACTGCAAGTTGTTAACAATGACTAACTTTACTGCCCAGCTGTCCCTTATTTCATCTATGTGTTGTGAATATTAATAGCTGTCTTGTTTCCTGAGACATATTATAAACCATATAATGAGAAGTAATTTAATCTGCTGTAATGATATCATTAACTTTACAATAATTTACACTTGTACATGTTCTGTATGCCTCTGCAAGTGCACTGAGGGAAAATGCACAAGTCAGCAATAAACTCAACATAACATCTAACCACCACAAAGAACTGCCATAAACTTAGCATCAAATATTACTCTGAGAAAAAAAGATGTTACGGGGAAAACATTTGATCAGCCCCTGTTTTATCATTACCATTTGACCAAACCCAATCAGGCTTTATCATCACATGCTGGATATTGTGCAGTGCTATAAGTAACAAACCAATATCAATATGTAACAGTGGATGCAGGATTGGTTCATTCATAAATTCCTTGACAATTTGCAATCAACTTGAATGACAAAAATGCCTAAAATATACCATATACTCAAAATTACAACATTAAAGAACCAAGTGTCATTATTTCACCTGCTGTGTTATGCTACAGTTCTATCCATAAATATATGAAACCCAAGTTGGGAATAGTGGTCAAACACAGCCACAGTGCGAGGAGAAAACCAGCAACACTCTAAGGTTTAAACATGCCCTTCGGTGCTCCAAAAGCTGACGGTGCGTTTCCCAGACCTCTGGAACCGGCAGCGGAAATGACAGCTATGTAAAAAAGGTTACGATAATGACAAGGAAAGGTTAGAGCAATGATATCAAAGTGCAAAGCAGCAGCTGGCTCTTTGTGGTGATCATGGTGGGCGTGTCCGTCTGACCCGGCCAAGGTGGATATTTACACTGGTACCGGCTGGAGCCAAGCCCAGACAGCTTCCCTCTGTGGGGAGAAGCCAGAGGATGCTGCGTCCCTGGTGGTCGCTATACGCAGGGAGCGACAGAGATGAAGGAGAGGAAGCGAGGCCAGGAGAGGACAGCGATATAGCTAATGAGAGAGACAGATGAGGTCTAGTCCAGTGTGGTGGTGCAGAGGTGGGCGAATGTTTACCACAACACAGCGACAGAGGTCACGCGGGACACGGAAGGCAAACCAGGAAAGAGTAACTTATGTAGTTCAGTGAAATACCACTTTGCTGCAGCTATGAGAAAACCCAACCCCTTGTGAAATGAGTGTATGCATCCCCAAGTAACCAGAAATCAAAAGAAACGGGTTTAATATTCGCTGAATTATTCACCAGTGCAACGGCTCAAAAGTATTCTACAGACGTTCCGGTTGAGGAAAACTTAGAATGGGCTGAAATATGTGCCGATGTTTTTAATGCATTTAATACATTGTAACAGAACATATAAAACTGGTAGATGGAACACATGATGATGTGGTTTGGCTTTTGGGGCCAATTATCCACCGTGATAGTGAAATCATACATAGATTTATAAACAAGCTGCTGCGTGATTATAAAAACTTAACAAGTACTAAGGTTTTACATGCAACAGAGGTACTATTTACCATCACCTTTCATGTGATATTAGTAAAGCCACAACTTCAATGAGTTTCATACAGGGTTAGTTCTTAATAATAATAGAATTTTTTTGATGACCATATGAGATGATGGAAGGAATAATGGACATCAAGTGCTTTAAAAGTCTAGACTTTTAAAGCACTTGATGTCCATTATTCTCTAGACAGTATATCCAACCTGATGTTGTAAATGTAAGGAGTTACAAGGAGATTGTATGCCTTTGTTAAGAGTTTGGCATTAAATATATTATAGCTGCAACTCAGATAATTTTGCTAATCGATTAATCTAGCTCTTTTTTTTTTCTTTCTCTTAATAGATTAGTAGTTTGAAACCTGTGAATATGAGATTTTTACTAAATTTGACCCGGCTGAAGCTGAGGTGAAGCCTCTTGCGGACATCCTGGTGGAGTGTAATTAAAGACAAGATAAGAGTCTTTTCATCTAAAACACTAAATTTACACATTTTTATATAATTACTGCTCTATTCGAGTCAACAAATATTTTTATCAGTTTAGACCAGTTAACAATTATTTGATTACTAATTTAGTATGAGATTGTTTCAATAATCAATTAGTTGTGATTACTTTTTTTTTTTATCTATGGCCCATGGAGAAAGCAGGTGATGCCACCAGGCAAGTTACAGTCAGATTTGTGGAGAGATGACCCCGGTGAGAATCCATGTTTTTCAAGGTATTATTTAGGAATAAATCACCAGTAAATCCAAGAACATAGGCAAAGCAATAACATCTCCACGGAGTAAGCAGGGGGCCAACACCTGATCAGAAAAGTTACATATGGCACTTTAATAACAAAAAAGTAATCTAATTTTATTCGCCCAGTGTACAGTGATAAGAATGATGGTTGGAGGCCTGGCTCTACAGTGGCAATGGGAGCAGTAGTCACACGCTCGGCTCTGCAGCATGACTCACTGTGCAGCTCCCAGCACGGCTCTGCAACACGCACATCCTCTATGCCAGTGACGCCATAAAGCAACCAATAGGATTACCTGGCTCAGATATTATATCAAAGATAATGAGAACTAAAAGGAAGAGAACAAGCATTTAGGTGATACTCTTCCTCAACGTGTGTATGCAGTGCACAGAGGATTTCTTACACATTTAATTGCTACACTGATGTTTCACCTTCCATCCGTGAAAAAGTCTGTATGCGTCTCAATTCTTACTTCTCCCCAAGCGAGCGCCATCACCTTAGACTGACAGGCTTTGATCAGGGATTTAGTTTGATCTCAAAAGTTAAAAGGGGAAATCTCATAATTTATTTGCGACTAATTCAGAATGGAAGGAGATGGAGTAGTAGACAGATGGTGGCTGATAACAATCATTACTGAGAGTGACTTGGTAAGCGATGTTATATCAGCAAAACTGTCACCAGGGGCGTTTCTCAGGACCAAGACCGATGTGCGGAGCTTATTAAGGAGCTAGGTTTGCTGGCACTGGGAGGAGATATTGCCCTTCAGATGGGGGCTCAAGGTTCAAGTCACTGTTTGCAACCAGCTGGATGTCTGGAGGAAAACACTCGGCTCAGCAGCATAACATTTGGTTAAGAATTTTGCAGACCCACCCGGTTTATTGGCTAAAAATACAAGGGTACCTGTAGTATGAAATTGGAAAAAATCTTCTACTTATTGTTCATTGGGAGCCAGACCATTGAGGAAAATGTTCCGCACAGTTGTGTCAAAAGCCTGCTGCCGACACCTGACCAGAAAAATAAACACATTCTAGAACAACTCAACTAAGAAAAAATATTGCATGTTGACATACTAATGTGAAATTTATAAGGAATTGTGGGTACGGTATGTGAAAAAAGCAAACATAAATTACATGAAGAGAGAGAGAGATATTCACTTGTCAATCAACAACAATGGAATGACAAAAATGTATTTAACTTGGAGAGGAGTCTAAAGCAACCTTCAGCCAGAGACGTGGTACATTAATATTTTGGACATTGCCAACTTAACGATATACAAAATAACTTTTGTATTAATTCCTACAGGCTTCATAAACTAACAGTTTATGTATACAATAACAACATAACCATAGGCAATATATTTTAAGTACGCTCCAGTCTCACAAAAGGTGCCGTCTTGTCCATGTAGGACTTTATAGTGAGGCACGCTTTTGGAGATGACAATATTCACAAGTGTGGGCTTTCAACAATGAAGGTGTTTTTACTTAAGTCAATGTTTTTAAGGCAGGAAAGTACTTTATTTGGGGTCATGAACACAATTACTCATATTGGCAGCAACACTACAGAGCACAGAGAAGATGCAGATTAGACAGAATAAAAATGTTACAAAATCAAATCAATAACACTCCAATGGGAGATAAACCAGATAAGATACTTATAAAGTAAAGAAAGGCGATTAATGGATGCAGATATATTTTTAACAGATTTTTTTTTTTTTTCTAATGGAAATAAAAGAACAATGAAGCCACAGAGTAGCTGTATATGTTTACACAATCAACATAAACATGGTATTATATTCCAGAAAATAAAAGTTTTTATTATTTTTAATACAGGGAAAAGCCATTGTGTGAACTTCAATGTGTCAGCCTTAAAAAAAAAATAAAAAAGAAACTGCTTATCGGACACAGCATCAAGACAAATATTGGATATCAGTATCGGCTAGAAAATTCCATATTGGACCATTCCTTTAAATAGGCCTGTCACCATAATTTATTTACCTTATTTATCAATAAATAATAGCTGGAGCAATATTTTTTGAGACTCAGTACTTATCGTGTGTACATTTTCTATGCGTTTGTGGGGATGCACAATACAATTTGAGCTGTAGAGGGTCAAATAAGCAACTTCTATGGCTAATTATGGGTACTAACCAAGTATTAGAGGTGGACGATATAGCAACATTTAGATAGTATTGTGAAATGTTGTTCGGAAGATATGAACATTTGAATATCAAGTACATTGTTTATAGTTTATTGCTACAAAAAGAGCTGACTGGAAATAAAAATGAAAAAAGTTAAAATAAGTGTGATATTTCTGGACTTTAGTGATACATTTCACAGGCATTTCACACTGTCTGATAATTAAACCTCAACCATTACGTTTAAAGATATGTTTTGATCACAATGACATTATATCGTCTGACTATTGTTATCGTTGTTGTTACATTGAGATATTAATTTTTGGCAATATCGCCCACCCCTACTCAGTACTACAGTGTTTAATCATCATCAGCCTTTTATTTAATGCAGATAGAGTTTTTCAACAAAATTGTATATTTAGAAAAAGGGTTTACTTGGATTCTCCGCCTTAGAGTTATTGAGTGTCAGTGGAATAATGTAGTTTCAATCTTATAGTCAAGACAATAATATTACTGCCTCTGAGGGTGAGGCATTAAAGTAATAGAATGTACGGTGGGTTTTCTTGAATGTACCTTGAAGCTCTCGTAGCCTCCATATCTGCCTCGCTCATCACTGCGTCCCCTTTTCTTCCTGCGTCACGTCTTGACATCTGTGCTGTAAGCTTAGACGTTACCTGGCTGGCTTACAGTGGCACTTTCTATCCTTTACCTCTTGCTCCAGGGAGCCACCCACAACTCCTGGCAGACAGCATATGATCCTGTTACACAAACGCACCTACACCTATACTGTGATGAGCTCAAAGCACCATCCTGTGTGTGTGCGAGTCCAGAAGGCCCTTGAAATATGCACAGCGGTCCTATGCATAAAACATGGGCACAGCAGGAGGAAAGAAGTTGTGAGGCGAGTGGATCTCCTCCTCTCCCATCTCTCCTCCCCTCCCATCTTCCTCTGCTCCTCACTCCGTCGCACAGTCTGCCCACTTCGCATATGCCTTAACTAACAACTGTCTCGCGGTGTTATTTGTGAGGTCGCAAATTATGCCATGGCGATTGTACAAGCAGATAGACAGAAATACAGCTGGCAAGGAAATTAGGTGATACTGTGGAGTTTCAAAGGCGACATGTGCTTAAAGCTCAGTAAACTGTGTGAGTGACGGTTTTGAATGAAGTCTGAAGGATGAGCAGTCAGCTGAATCACGGAGGTCATACTAACGCCACACATCACAGACTTTTATAATGTATTCGTAAAGACTAAATGTATACCAACAGATTTACAAATGGAAAAGCAACATTTATATCTCTATCTGTAATAGACTGAAAGTAAAAAAAAACTAACTACCAAACAGGTTTGATGTTGACCTTTTCACATACCTCTAATTTATTTATCGGCCGAGTGCTCAAATTTGGTTGAAGCTTATTATGATTCCTAAAATAAGATGCTGGAAAACTGCCAATACAGTCAAGCCTAAAGGTACAGAGATACAGTGGCATTCATATACAAAACATCTAAGGGAATCTGACCACAGTAAAGTTTACGAATCAACATATCACTTTAAGGACTGGGGCAGAGTAAACACGATAATGAAAAACTCAACATGATTACCTATCTAAAAAATTAAACCATGATGATCATATGATTCATTTATGTTTTCAACTAATACAAAGGTAGTATTGGAAGTATTGTCATATGAGTATCTAAGTATCTAATTTAATCTCAGGATTTTGTTTGTTGTTCTAAACAGACATGACACGATAACAAGATTTTTAACCATTTGCCACTTGCTACTGTAGGGTATATTGTTGAGGCATTTGGCTAAACAACAGTTCTATTCTACAACTCCGGGCTCACATTGCACATAGTGCCGTTCCGGTGCAGTGACCGTAAACATTTCGTAGGATAAAATGTACGACAGGAGCTCAGCAGTGCAGTGCGGCAGTGCAGATGGAGTTGTTCCAGATTCTTTCTGTTGGATTGGAATTTTTGCCCAACCTCAAGCCTTTTCCCTATATTAATGATTAGTTATCACGTGAGCATGTAGTCTCACAAGTGTGGAATCAAAGCTTGTGACCGCAAAAGCACCGCAGAGCTACGGTCCTAATGTGAGCCATCCACTGCAAGAAAAACAGCTCCAACACAGCAGCCAGTGCTGCACTGGGTGCAGTGTGAGCGAGGCGTTATTCATGTGATAGTTACATTGCAAAGGTTCATTTAGGGACTCACAATTAGCTGTTTGAGGCCTGAGAAGGACTGCTCCACAGAGTTGGCTGTGAGGACCTGGCGCTTCACAGCTGCCTGCTCTCCAAGTAAACGTAGCATCAAATCTTTGACTGCATCACCCTACAGGAAAGCACAGACCGTCAATGAGAACTGATGAAAAAAAACAAGACATCCATTATGTTGTTATTATGATAAGAAACAAAGTGTGTCTGGTTTAGCAACAGTGACGTTTTACAAATAATGCAAATAATAATTTTGGATCAAGGGACTGTTTTATACCAAAATTATGTTTCCTTCTTTGGCCAACAACTAACCTTTATGTTAAACACACACACACACACACACACACACACACAAAATCAAGGAGCAGACCAATAGCTTCTTTGGCTGAGGTAATGACTAAGTAAATAGTAAAGACAGCAGCTGCAGCATCTGGGCATCTTATCTCATCTTGGCAAAATTGATGATAAATTTGTCCTATATTGGAGGAAACAGAAAATAGAATAATAATATTCCCCGTACTTAAAACCAATTCTGAATAGTATCTTATTTGTTTGCTGCAAACTGGCTCTTAGTAAGAGGATGGAAAATCCTCAATTCTTATTCATTTATTCAAGAAAGCATTCTCCGACATTTGAGGGGATAATGAACACAATCTGAGCAGGGAGGTGGTCACACACATAACATTCAATGGAATAAATAAGTAAATTGGCGTTTCATCAGGGTTGTTATTATGTATAAATGTTTGTGTTAAAAGAAGCAAAATATGTTCATGAAAAAAATACATGATATGATAACCCAGGGGGAGAAATATTTGTGTTACTGAGACAAACAAATTACAACACCTCAGTCAGCAACTAAATTAGTAAAAAACACAGGAATTTAGCTTTTTTCCACCTTCTACTATGGTTATGATTGAGACAAAGAATATATACGTTAATAAAAAATAAAAAAAATCAGGCCATGTGTCTGATTCATCATTACCATATAGTACAAAATATATATCAGTAAGTATTACCTAAAATAAATGGAATTCAACCATTAATATACATGTTTAATAACATCAACGGCAAATAAATATTTTCTTTGTACAAGTTGGAACATTTATCCACTCTTAGGTGATATGTGGGGGTGAAGAGTAGGGATGTCAAGATTATTTGATTAATCAAAAATCTTGATTATTTAGGTCACTATAATCATAAGGACTAAAAAAAAGATTATTGATTTTTAGATTTTAAGAAGCTGAATTATGTTGATTTAATTCAATCTATATTTAAAAAGACTTCTCAATATAAAGTAATTTTTTGCACTTTTCTATCTGTTTTTGTCACATTTTTTTTTTTGCATAAATCTGGTTATAAACTTGAGAATTAGTAATGTGTAAGATGAGATTTCACACAGTTTCAGCGATGATTGTTAAATTGTGATGTTTTTAATCACAGAAATAAACACCAACAATTGTTGTGATATCCCTAGTGGAGAGTCACAACAGCCCAGTGGCAGACAGACAGGCAGGCAGATGTAACGTTAAGCTCAATTTACAATTTTCAATATGATCCAGTCACTTCCAACTAACCCACCTAATGTTAGAAAACTTCCACACGAGTTGTTCTAATGACTGCAATGATTAGCTGAGCATTTGAATGAATCTTACCTGTAGGTTGTCGAACTTGAGGCCGGGCATAGTGAGTCTGCTGGCCTCCACATACGCTGGGCTGTACTGCTGTGTGGCTACAGAAATCAGAACCTTCCTGGTCTCCTCCGATGGCAGCCAGGCATCATGACGTCTGTCCACTTCACTTAGACTCAGAGCTGTGGCAAACGGGTCGTCGCTGCCCGAGAACACCGCCTGGAGCTGGTTGAACGGCTGTGGCTGGGCAGCTGCAGTGACAGGGACAGGGGGAACCTGAGGAGCAGCGCTTTGTGTTTTAGACGAGTCATTAAGAGCAGGGGCAAACACAGAGGTGGGGGTTCCAAAGTCCACTGCTGCCACGGGGGTAGAAATAGTTGAAGATGTTGAGGAGAGTTGGCGCTCAGGTGTGTGGCTAGAAGGCAGCTCCGCATTAGGGTTAGAAATGGAAATAAATGAGGAGGGGACAGTAAAGGAATCAAAGAAGTCTGTAGCTGGATTGGCCTGTCCACCATCAGAGAAGAACTTACTAAGACTCGGGCTGGGCTGGCAAATGAGCGGGGCCTGCAGTTTACTGGGGGTCACAGCCTCCTCAGTCACTGCTGTGCTCATCATGCCAAAACTGGGAGACTTAATAAGAGTTGGTTGAAATCCATCGGGGACCAAGGCTTTAGGCTGGGTTCCCTGGCTGAAAATGGTGCAAACAGGGATAGGTTCCTCGTTAGGGCTTGCATTTTTGGTTCCCACTGATTCCTGCAACTCATTTTCTTCTGATGTTTTTTCTGTGTTCTCTAAAAATAAATGACTGATAATGTCATCTGGTTGACTGTCTGTTTCTTTCTTGTAATCCTCTTTTACTTTTTCCACTGCATCTTTGTCTTCCAATGAGACAACTATCTCTTTTGTATTTTGTCCAATTTCTACCTCTTCCGCTTTGTCTCCAATATTTTCAGTTCTACAGACTGGCTCTTCTTCCTCTGCATCAAGAATCGAGTCCATAGCAGCGACATCCTCCTCCTCCTCACTGTTATTCGGGGAGTCAGAAATCATCACACTTTCCATCATCTGGTCGTTGAGTTTATCCAATATGTTCTCCGATGGTGTAGCACTGCTGTCCTCCTGAGGTGTCGTAAAGTCCCCGCCTAGATCAATGCTCTCCTCTTGAGACAGTAGATTTTCATTGGACGGGCCATGGCTTGATGGTGGTTCTGGGGATGCTGCAGCTGAAGCTTCCTTTGGAACATCCTCCACCGTGATGTCCAAGGTGACTGGCCGCTCGGCTGGAGTCTCCTCACTGTCCATCTCCACCGCTGGTCACAAGTAATACAAAACACGATTGGTGACTCGGGGATAAGACTCGTTCACTATCGTTGCTTACTAACTGTTACTCCATTACAGATTGTTCTAATGGACAATCAGGGCGGTGAACCAGATAAGCTCATCATTCAAAATAATTTTCACTTCAATTCTTAACATTATGCTACATGAGAAAGCACAAGAAAAAAAACCCGAAGGACACATTAGGGTTAGCTGCATGCTAGTTTAGCCGGACATCGTAAATTTCGTACGTTTTTGAGTATTTGAAATGCTGCAAAAACAGACCCCATGACAGCTTGGTGTCAATAAAGTGATTAAACTGGTCGCTACTTTTAAAATCTACTCGGAAAACTGGAATAACAAATTATTTATTGTCATACCTTTATTGCAGACTGACAGCTAAAACCCTGGTACGCATGCGCCAATGCCTCAGAAAGCCCTAGTACGGTGTCCCAAAGCAGACAAAACGCAGCTCGCCAATTTTTTTGCTATTCACAAATGAAAATACGTATCTTTTTACAACTAGGACAATTCTATAGCAAAGGTGCTACGCACTGTGCCCTACGGTAGACTTCTGCTCCTTTCAAAACGCGGAAGTAGAGCATTCTCGAAAGAAAACACAGCTGTGATATGTTTTATGCTTAATGCTTGCAGTAGAAAAAAGCAGAAGAGGAATAAAAAAAAAAACCTGACTACTCATGGAGGACGACGCTCCTGTCATTTATGGGCTTGAATTTCAGGTGCGTGTTGCATCCTGCTCTTAGTATTGTATTAATTCATTTATAAATGCATGCTTATTCCTCTTGTCATTAGTGCTTTGCTAAATGCTTTATTTAAACTATGTTTTCATTTCTACACAGGCACGAGCTCTCACTGCTCAGACTGCTGAGACTGATGCTATTCGCTTTCTTGTTGGAACACAGTCTCTAAAATTCGAAAATCAGGTAAAGTATAGCAAAGAGCAGGGCATAATCTACCAGACAAATTTGCTATCGAGCTTCTTACTTTCATATTTCGATCGCAATGTGTTTAAAGGATGGCACTTTTTATGTCGCTCCACAGCTTTATTGACCAATTATTCTTTTGTAAGTCGTTTATTATCAGTTCATTATCATTACGCTATAAATAATTTAATGTGAGTTTACTGAATGCATTGCTGTGTTATTCATCATATAGCTAAACTGTATTTCTGATTTTGAATGTTGCTGTTTGGGAAGAAAGAAGGACCAAAGGTAGTTGCATACGATGCATTTGGGGAAAAAAACATCTCAGACTATTGTCCAACAACTACACAGAAATCCCCTTCAAACAGATGATTTGATTGAAGCTTTTTGATCTCATAGGGACAGTAATTAACAAACAGGTTGCTTTATTGTTAAAAATTAAGATGTTAACCGGTAAATAGAAAATTGCCCCTTATGGCTGCTGCAGTCCTGCTTAATAGACTGATCAGAGGGAGATGGATGTGAATATGTGTGTGTATTAATAGTTTCTCTGGATATGAATATGCGTTAGTGAAGACAAAACAGTGAGTGTGTGCATGCATGCCTGCACATCTTGGAGAGGTCATTACAGAGACAGATGACAGAAACAGTTGGCTCTGAATGGGGGAGAAATAATTAGCTCTGTGAGAGTGAGAGAAGGTGCACAGGGAGAAGAGAAATGTCTGCCTCAAAAACAGAAAAAAAAATCTATTTCCTGGCAGACTTTGGTGTGAAAATGGTCTGGCACTGAATGCAGACGTGGTTTGATCCAAGTCCTGTGTAGCAACTCTTATACAGCGCTTGTTGGAAATAGTGACAATGCATCTCGGTTGATTTAATACACTCTGACACCATCTCAGTATATTGCCTTAGTTTAACATGTTCCTCCATTCTTTCTGATCTGAAATAAAGAAAACAAAAATCTTTATTCCACAGCTATAATGATATATGACCATGAGAACACTGAAGTAAAATATGTAATTATTTTAACCTAGGGCGTTCTCATGAGACGATATCTGAATCCTCGTTTTAAAGTCTTCAGTCCCTGAAACCTTGAAAACCATTGCGAAAAGAACATTTGAAGGCACTTTTAAACATAATTTTTTCTTAAATAGTCACACAGTATATAATCCTTAATGTAAAATATGGTATTGTAAATTTTGTATATCGTAAAATGTATACATTTATGATGACGTAAGTTTGAATCCCGACTCCGACGATTTACTGCATGTCTTCCCCTCTCTCTCATTCGCCATTTCAGCCTGTCCTATCCTGTCTAATAAAGCCTACCGGCAACAAAATCTTCAAAAAATATATACATTTTATCTTTTAAGGCAAAAAGTATTTTGTGTGGCAATAATATTTTATATACTACTTATAGAATTCATCTTTGAAACAAACAAATTATACATTATGGTTAAAATATTTCCATTAAGCAAACATACAATATTGATGTTTAAGGTAAGACGTTTAGTCAGGGACCCTTGCTCGGAGACTTGTGGCACTCATTGTCTACTCTTCTCTGCATGCATTTGCTGATCTTCTGTTGTGAGTTCAGCTATTGCAAGTTTTAACGTGCAATATGAAAAATGTTTTTTCGATTGGCATTTTAGCCCTGATAGCTTCTGCGCTCTCCGTAAGCCTCCTGTCCTCTCCACCTCCCATTAAGCATAATGCAGGGTGGAAATGTCTCTCTTAACTCTCCGAGCACCTCTCAAATCCCTCAGAGACCAATAGCGGGAATGACAGATCGGAGGGCGCGTCGGCATGGCATTTAAGGCTGCTAACGAGATAAAGCGTTCGAGCTTGGCACCTCTCACCCGCTTGCTACTCCACAGTAGCGCTTACTGTCATCTGCGCGGCTAAAGAGCTTTAGCACAGAGAAGACCCTGAAGTGGGGGCCACGAGCCAGCTTGGTTTTATCCCTCCTGTAGCCTCTCCCCTCCTGCCTCACTACTCCCACCATCACACATAATTAAAAGGCTGGGCTGGCTGCCCAAGTGGCTGAGGGCGATGAGTCACTCCCTAGGCCTGTAAGAATGAGGCATAAATCACCTGAGGGAGGGCTGGAACTTCTCGATCTTCTCACACCTGGGTTCATTCAGGGGGACCCTATTACTAGGCCTCCCAATTACCCTGTCCCGCCAGCCTGAATTTATTTGTACCGCTCCCACACCCCCATAAAATTATAACTTTGCGTAATAATTTTTTGCTCGATGCAGTCCAACCCAAGGTTAATAGCTGCCGAGCTGACTTTGAGGTGGCTGAAGGATGCTGCCGCTCCAATGCTCCGCTCCTCTCCTCCTCTTCTCGACGCCCCCTTTTTTCATCCTCTTGTTGAGCCTGTAAAAGTAGTGCCGCCAAGGGGAGTGGAAGTGCCTGGCAGGAGTTATTGTCCAGTGCAACCCCATTAACGGTCCCCTAAGGTGCTGTAAGTGTCTCCCTTATGGGACAAACTGCCATTAATTGTCGGATCAAACCTTGAGACCCTTACTGTTTTACAGCATTGCGGGCCCTGAACTGCATTCAGTCGAGAGCCCTCATAGAATAGATTTCCATCTAATGAAAAGTACGAAGGAGTTTCTGTTAACTTCTTGGATGGATGTTAAAGTTGTTTTTAGAACTCCTGTTGTAAAGTTGTGTTTTCAAGTATAGCCAAGGCCGCCGTCAATACAGTTGGTCCAAGAATCCGCACAAAGTACTCTTAACTGTTACAATACAAAGTGGGTTACCTTGTGTGAACAAGGGACATTATTTATCATATCTCTTAGAAGAGAGACATAAAAGAACACCTGAAATCATTCATCACAAAAATTCATTGTGCATAAAATACAGGACGTTAGGGTTAGGCTCAAACACATATATATAGTATATAGACACACACACAACACACATATATATATATATATATATATATATATATATATATATATATAATATATATATATATATATATATATATATATCCGGTGTGTGTGTGTGTGTGTGTGTATATATATAATATATATTATATATGATATATATGTATGTATGTGTGTTATATGTATATATATATATATATATATATATATATATATATATATAATATAACTATATACATATGGCATGTATAGTTATGTGTTATATACATATATATATGTATGTGTGTATATATTTTATCATAATTATAATGTATTTTATTATTATTTATACTGACAATATACAAAACGAAACAAAAAATACTCCACACAGTGTTTTCCATCCTCAATTAGTATTCTTGCCGTTCTTTTGTTGCATTCCTTAAAAATAATGTCCTTAATTGAGAAGTTGGACACTGTATGGCATGCAAAAAATGGACATGTTAAGTACACTTAGGCACGAATAAATTACTCTCTGCCAGTGTTTGCTTACCCGCCCTATCTTTGGTTTGTAAAAAGTCCACAATTAAAGCCTTCTCACAGAAAGGCTCTAATGGATAACACTTCATCCTCAGCCCCTTTTAGCTGGCCCATTTGTCTTAAAAAGTGGGATGAGCTTTGATTGCTTTCACTACCTTTTTCTCTTACTTCCAACACTAATCATACATGGAACTATCTCAAATGGAAACAGCTTCTCAAAAATGTTTAGAAGTCAAGATGAAGAGTTTTTGGCCACAAAAGAAAACCTTAAAATGTGATATTAGGAGATGGTTGTAGTTGCGGTTGTCTATAGATGTACATTGTTTTACATCTTTTCTTTGTGCTTTCTTTCCAGATCCACATCATTGACTTTGATGATGAGAATAACATCATTAATAAGAATGTACTCCTGCACCAAGCTGGGGAGATATGGCACATTGGCGCCAGTCCTGCAGATAAAGCTGTGCTCACCACCTGCTATAACAAAAGTGAGTGTCCTTCTGCTCTCTTAATGCATATTGTTCCCTCATATTCTCTGCTCCTGTGGTCTTTATACCTTTTCTTCTTTTAGCTAGCCGTAGTTTTCTTAACAGCCTTAAGATGTAATTGGTCTTTAACAGCTAATCAATAACGGCCCGTCCTCTCCAGCCTGATAGGAGCTGTGTTAGAAGTCATGTTCAGACGCTGATAGGATCAATACTAATGTGTAGACATGATGGATTATGGCAGCACCGCACCTCACCGTCTGGACCAGAGAGCACTTGAAGGTCACATGGACTTTGGTCAGTTCATTTGACTGTGAGAGTGTGAAAAATTATTTACTATAACTATTGTACAATATTCTGAAAATTCACATGGAATATTAAATAATTTCTTTCAAACCTGGGGTTAAAATTAATTGCCTTGGACAACTCCCAAGCAAATGGGAGGCAGAAGTAGGGTTAGCCAAATAATTCCTTAAGGTGCACTACATAACTGCGGGCCACCTGGAGATAGTATTGCTTCGTCTGGAATGTACCACAGTATGCCATTAAACTTATAAATCTTACAGGTATTCATTCATGTATTTCTATTGCTAAAAATCAGGCTCATCTCTCCACTTCAAACTTGTCTGATGGAGATCGACAAGTTTGTGGAACATTCCAGCCACAATAACATCTCCTTGGACAAGCTTTAAGTTAAAAGTAAAAGGGTAAAGTAAAGAAACATATGTTGATGCTTATATTCTGGGAGTAAATTCTTCTTAAAGAAATAATGCCACTGCAGATGTAAACCTTCTTTTAAGGAAGTATTTTGTAAGCGTCCTCACGTCCTCACAAGTACAGCCCTCTAAGCTGTGTGCTCTTAGCTGTTGCGTCACTTGCAACAGACAGTGCTGTCAGATGGGACATGGCAAGGGTGACGCAAAGTGCGCGGCAGGCCTTTAGGGGTAGACACCATTGGGACAAGGTGTAGTCAGTGTGTGCCCCCCCCCGCCTCTCTCTTTCTCTCTCTCTCTCTCTTTCCCCTCCATCTCCACCACTCTGTCTACTGGTCTGCTGTCAGCTGAGGTGAGCACGCTTGAGTTCACACACTGACAGCCACTGTGAGCCGGGCTGAAGCAGAGACAGCTCACCACGCACTGGTGAGCTCTGTACACAATCACACATGTACATACAACACAGCCCATAGGATAAACACACAAGCACTCACTATATGGGTATAGTGCATTTTCCATACCACCAGCTTAGCATAAGCAATAGCTGATTACTTATGCCCACCTTCTCCAAGATTGTCTAGAACCACTCAAGAGCCTGTGGACATGTGCTATGTTGCTTTTTAATTTGACAAATGGGCCCAACGCCAATGTTTCATAGCCTAACGTCTGCCCACGCACTCAATATCTGCACAAAGAAGAATTAGGTTTGGGTTTTTTGTTGTTTTTTTCTCTCAGTTTTTTTCTTTACTTATTGTTATTGGTTGTTGCCTGCAGCTTTAAACTTTCAGTCAAATTACAGTATCAGTTTTACATTTAAGTTTCTTTTTTCAACTTAGCAGTAACTATGAAATGCCTGTGCTATTTGAGTGTGTGTGTGTGTGTGTCCTTGTAGCCAGCGACAGCCGGGTGGTGTCCTGTGCAGCCATGTGGAGGATGCCCTCAGATTGGGACGCCGGGAACCACGAGTCACCCGATGACTCCGCCCACAACCCCCAAACGCTGGAGTTACTCTGTCACCTTGATGACAGCGCCCACGGCAACACGGCCTGGTAGGTAATGCAGGGTAATTTTTCACTGGGCATCTTGACATAGACATGCACATACACATAGACATAGACGTATACAATTCAATTAGATTCAATTCTATTTATTTTTGTAATGCACAAAATCATTTTCTTTGACTATATTTTATTAAATAAATAAATATTTCTTTATTTTAGGAAGACAAAAGATCTTTATCCCTGGTATTAAATGACTTTCAAAATAATGTTTTTCTTCCTCCAAAATTCAACTCAACCCTGCACAAAAATGGATTCTATTTTTTTCCCTTATTTTTTAACAAAAAAACTTTATAATGTCCTGCCATGTGACACTTGTCTAGTTGTCAGAGACAATTAATAAAGGTGTTGGCATGAATAGAATTACAAGATGAGGCCTGTAGGCTTTATTTGACAGGACAGTGCAGCATGAATGGGGGAAAAGACTGGGAAAGGACATGTAGTAAATGTCGTGATTACCTGTTATTTATGCAACAGGAAGAACACTGAGGTTAAGGGTTTAAGCAACAAGTCAAAATAAAGGATTATCATATTCTTACTTTAAATCAATGTGCCAGTTTGATATCATGCGGGGTGGCAAAGAACAGATAAAAGCAACATTAACAAGTATATTGTTGTGGATTTAATAGGACACATTAAGCAATACAATATTTTAGGGTCAGTAAACCACACTGTCATCGGCAAAGCTTTAAAAATGACAACCTTCATTTGAGAATGTCAAAGTCATTTTGCTTGCATATAACAAAAATAATGCTTTATGCAGTCAGTTTAGGTTCTCTTGTATGTAAATATTGAATATAACATGCATGCAATAATTTTTTTCAAAGAGTATCATGAGATTTTTTGTCAGCACTAACCCGATGTACTATATAAAGATCAACTGATATATCGGCCGGCCAATATATCGGGCCGATATATGAAACATTTTGAATATCGGCCATCGGCTTTATTTTGATCCTCAAGGCCGATTTTTTTAATCAAGCACTACTTGGACGGCTATAGCCGGGAAGGACTCGTGGAAGGACCCCTCCTTCTCTATGTTCAGACGCTCTCACGCACAGTAGAGCGGAGGTGCTGCAGATGTACATATTTTGGCGAACAAACGGTAAGATTCCTTTCTCCATCAAACTCTATGCCAAAGTTAAAAGTCTGGATTTAACCAATACGTCGTAATTGTAAAACAAAAGTAATGTCTCATCTCAATAGTGGCGCTGGTTTGTTAAAAGGCAGGTGAAACATTTCCCAGTGTACAACGGGTGACATACAAAACGATAATAGGGGCTTTCTTTTTTATAATCCACTTTCTGTAAATGTTGCGGAGAACCTTCTTACTTACTCTGGCTGTGATGACACGAATAATACACTATTGGGAACGAGAAGTGAGTCACTTGTTTATGGCGCAATTATCCTCAGATTTCTCCGCTGTGCTCTCGTCTCATGCACGTAGTTTCATGTTAAGTTTCGTGTTATGTTCCGTGTTAATTTCATAAAGATGAAACTGACTATTACATAGTGCTTTCCACTTGAGATTTTCTAGTGAAAAAGATGTTTCATTCTTTTCATGGAAAGTTACCTTTCTTAGCGTGTTGTATTCTTGTAATGTATTAATATTGTAAGAATAAGATATATAATAGGAATCAGAATAGTTAAAACAATAAATATCCATTAAATGTATACAATTGTTTTTACCATTTTACAGCCTACTTCTCTTTTGTTGTTGTTGTTGTTGTCGTCAATAATTAACATTTTATTATTTTTTGCTGACAATGCGCCATATTTTACCCCTGGAGGTAGCGTTAAGGTGAGCTTTTTCAAGGGGGCGGAGCCAGGGCGCTATTTTGCTATCTTGCCGACCTTAGCGCTGGCTTGAAGAGGCTGTACTTGGCCGATGGGGGCTGGAGTGGGATGGTGCCAGTCCATATATGGTAATAGTGTTTGGTCGAATGACTGATAACTGTGTCAAAAGCACCACCTGTGTGGGAGATGTTTGTCATGGCCTCATATGCAGGCAATAAAATTCAATTCAATTCAATTCAATTCAATTTATTTTTGTAACGCCCAAAATCACAACAGTAGTCGCCTCGAGGGGCTACAGTGGAAAACAAAATAAACAATGTTCATAGGGACTTGGAAATGTCCCAGCGTCCTGTGTCCTTAGACAGATGGTAAAGCTCCTGTCCTTAGACGCCTCCTTCTCGGCCAGGAAAAACTACCAAACCTCTTTGGGAAAAGTAGAAACCTGTAGGAGTTCAGTGAAGGAGAGGTCCGACTCCCTCGGACGGACAGGCGGACGCGCCTCAATTCGCAGATACACGGTGGAGCAAGACCCACTCAGGAGGAGACATCTATCTTCAAGGCCGATGAAGAACCGTTCATATGGAGTAGAGACCGGTTTCTCTAGGCAGACCGTTTCTCCAGGCAGACGTTTTCCAGAGACTAGAGAGTGACTGGATCCACAGGTTCCTCGATGTGCCTGCGCCACTCCTGTCGGGAAAGTGGGAGAAAAAGAATCAGAATCAGAATCAGAAAATCAGAATCAGATCAGAAAGAGTTTTTTGCCATTGTCAATGAACAAAATTCAAAGACGTAGGAACTTGTCTCGGCCTTAAGGTGCAACATAAAACCACTGAGCAATAATAAAATATATATCTCATCAAAAAAGGGCATGCATTAGGAAACAATTTAAAATTACTATACAATAAAAGTAAAAATAGGCATTTCAAGGAAAAGCGATGAACAAATTGCCAGTGAAATTAAATATTAAATATTGTTTGATAGAGAAGTAGTAGGAAACAGAGGATAGTGCTCAAGCTGCCATACTTCCCCCAGTATAGTTGCTCCTAGGGCATCATGATTCTGATTCTGATTCTGATAGCTGGGAACGAATAGAGACACAAATAAAAACTAACTGGACTATAAGCCATTTCAAAGAGGAACGTTTTTAAGTCTGGTCTTAAATGAAGAGACTGTGTCGGCCTCTTTAACATGGACAGGAAGCTGATTCCTCAAAACAGGAGCTTGGTAGCTAAACGCTCTACCTCCTACTGTGCTTTTAGAGACTCTTGGGACCACCAGAAGTCCAGCATTTTGAGAGCGAAGTGCTCTGTTTGGATGATAAGGTACTATAGCCTCTTTGAGGTAGGATGGGGCCAGGTCATTTATGGCTTTGTAAGTCAGGAGGAGGATTTTGAATTTTAACTCGACAGGGAGCCAGTGAAGAGACTCGAGCACCGGCGTAATGTGCTCTCTTCTTTTAGTTCCTGTTAGTAATCTTGCTGCTGCATTTTGAACCAGTTGAAAGCTTTTTATGGCGCTTTTAGTGCACGCTGCAAGCAGGGAGTTACAGTAGTCTAATCTAGATGTTACAAGTTTTTCAGCATCGCTTTTAGGCAAGATTTTTCTGATTTTTGGCTATATTACGCAGATGAAAATAGGCTGTTTTACAGGCTTGATTTATGTGTGCTTTGAATGAGAGCTCTTGGTCAAATAAGACTCCAAGGTTCTTACAGTGGAGCTGACTACACTGACGTTGTCCAGTGTGACTATCTGCTCAGATAAAGCGTCTCGTAGATGATTATGATTAGTACGATGACCTCGGTTTTTTCAGGGTTAAGAAGCAGATAATTAAGTGTCATCCAGGTTTTTATATCCTTCACACAAGCACCAAGTCTGTCTGCTTGATCGGTCTGATCAGGTTTCATTGATAAATACAGATGTGTGTCATCTGCATAGCAGTGGTAGTTAATGCTATGCTTTCTGATAATGTTACCTAACGGCAGCATATAAAGAGTAAACAGAATTGGACCGAGAACTGAACCCTGTGGCACACTGTAGGTTACTTTAGAACAGGGTGAGGAGCTCTGGTTTACATTAACAAACTGGTACCTATCCGATAGGTAGGATTTAAACCAGCTGAGGGCTGTCCCTCTGACACCTACATCAGATTCTAACCTCTGCAGTAGAATGTTGTGGTCGATGGTGTCGAACGCTGCACTGAGGTCCAATAGAACCAGGGTTGAGACCAGTCCATCGTCAGCAGCTAATAACAAATCATTTGTGACTTTAACTAGTGCAGTTTCAGTGCTGTGGTGGGATCTGAACCCTGACTGGAAAACTTCGAATAAGTTATTGTCTTGTAGATGGCGACAAAGCTGTTTAACTACAACTCTTTCAAGGATTTTAGAGACAAAGGGTAGATTTGAAATAGGTCTGTAGTTTATCAACTGGTCAGGATCAAGATTAGGCTTTTCAGAAGCGGTTTAATGACTGCATGTTTGAAGGACTGTGGAACATAACCACTTTTTAGTGAAGTATTTATTATATTAAGAATAGAATCTATAATTAGGGGAGAATGTCTTTGAGGAGTCTGCTTGGAATCGGGTCTAGAATACAAGATGACGTTTTAGAGGACATAATGGCTGAAGTTATCTCTGCTTGATCAACCCAGTGAAACCTTTCTAGTGTTACTGATGGATTTTAATGGGACACTAGTTTTACAGCTTGGGCTTGTTCAGGGCTAATAGTGGGAGTAGTTTCATCTAATTTATCTCTGATTGTTTTTATTTTATTGTTAAAAAATAGAAGAAAATCATTTGAGCTGAGAGTAGCTGGGATTGAGGGCTCTACTGCGCTGTGACAGTTTGTTAGCCTGGCTACAGTGCTGAAAAGAAATCTAGTGTTATTTTTGTTGATTCTATTAAATTCTAATAGTATCTGGTTTGGGCCTTACGCAGAGCCTGCTTATAGGACAGTAGGCAGATTTTCCATGATGATGAAATAAATCATTGTTTGATTTCCCGTTTTTTAATGTGTTCCCAAAATGTTTAAAAATTAAATAAATAAACAAAAAATAATCATTGAAATGTAGCCTCGGAGCATTGTTTCTTTTTTTAATTCATCTTTATTTGTTTCAGCTGGTTCTTGACACATCAGCTGGGCAGAAGTTTGTTCGGCAGGGCTGTCCTGCAATAGGCTCCGATTGGCTAAACCAATCCAAATTACAATTACACAAAACAATTTCTTATCCTCAAAACTGTTAATGCTGAAAGTCTTTTGAGTGATGAAACAAGCGACAGCGCGATGTGCACGTTCGCTCTTTTCGCTCTCCCTCTTACATGTCCGCACCTCATGTACCGCATTTTAAAGCTTAAAATACAGAGAACACTGTTTCCTTTCCCCACAATCTGTGTGTGAGCTGGTTGCATCCTGCACATCTGACCAATTAGAAAAAGTGGACCAGTTTCACGCAGACTGGGCCAAGGATTTTGGGTGAATGTGTTTCGCAAATACATGTTCCTCTCTGAGCTGACCACGAGTCTGTACAGTCCAGTCTGGTCCAGACTGTGCAGTACCGGTGGTCCAACGCTGGAAGTGGAGGTGTCCAGCAAAGAGCTTTAAGAGCTGAGTGCGTAATGGTGCTGTGCTGTTTACGTGAATGGGGAAATAGATAACCAAATACAATTTTATTGTATTCATTATTCTATCATTTATAATTTGTGTAATTTATGCCCATGAAGGTTGTTATATTATGATTATCTCATCCATATGGGATAGTACATGGATTTATTATAATAACGGGATAGTAACTCGACTCCAGTGCACTAGTTTTGAAGTGTATTAGTTAAGATTCTGGCCATTCACAGAATGCACCAGACCACGCCCTCAAATTACTTTACTCCACCTCATATTTTGGCATAATCTCGCCTCTTGTTTAGAATTCCACGCCCTGCGCTGTCATCGATTGCGCCCAACGATAACACTACCTCCAGGGGCAAAATATGGCCCGATGGCTGCACAAAAAAATCCAATGTGGGACTACTTCACCAGCCAACACCAGGAAAAGTGCAATATTTGTAAAAAAACAAAAAAAAAAAAAGCATTTAATATTGTCTTTGTGAGTTTAAGTATTTTTAGTTTGGATTTTTGTTTAAACTTAATTTATACTAAGGTGAAGCTTAAACCAGGCTACTACTTTCCTTGTTTTTTTCTGAGTGAACTACCTCCTCACACACAAAAAAGTGTGCTAACTAAATTGCACTGTTAAAATGAATGTTCATGTAATGTTCTATTTGCGTGGCCTCTTTTTTCATAAATATTGATTATTTAATAATTCAATACTTCTTGCATTACTGCTATGTTTTTTGTTCAAGAAAATCAAACCAAACTTTTAAAAATAGGCATCGGCCATAGAAAAACCTATATCTACTGCCCGTTTTTACATTTTCAGTGTAAAAACAGCTAGCATTATTAACATATTATAGATGTATTTGTTAAAAAGACAAATGGCTGTGAAGACAGCTAACACATTGATGAATGAATGAGTTCTAGTTGCATATTAGGAATTTCTCAATTCAAGATTCATTCAGTCACTCCAAGCTATAATATGTTTTCAGTCTATTCTTCTATTCTTATTCCTTCAGTTGCTTGTTTTCTATATTCCACTTTGAATATAAAGTAGAATATAGATATAAATATAATACATCTTTTCATTTTATTTATTATTCCTTCAGCTATATTTTGAGACTGTGAGTAACGGTACATATTACTGACCTGATCCACATGTGCAATTTGTACTTGCAGCCCAATCTTTTGTCTTTTGCTCTGAGCTGCTGTGTGCACAATGCTTCGCCATAACTCAGCGCTTATAAGAATGAAAATCAATGGTCATTCCCCTTTTTAGTCCAGCACTCATCGGCCACCTCATGATTGCTATCATTTTTAGAGGCTCCAATCAGTTAGTGCGCTGCATACTGTAGCAGGTATGCGTGCAAGGGAGCGATAACGAAGGAGAGAAAGCCACAGAGAGAAGAGGGGAAGATTGCATTTGTGCGCCTGTGCCTGGTTTGTGCTACTGCAGTCTGTGCGAAGACCCCGTGTGTTTCTGGGGCCGTGGTAAAGGGCAGGTCAAGTCAGGCGGCCACTGCTGGGTGAAGATTGATGGCTCTGAGCTCCACCATCTTAACATCCCCAAAGCTGCAAACTTGTCCAAGGGCACGGGCAGTGTATGTAGTATATGTGCAGAGGGATTGCAACAAAGATTGTTGTCTATTGAGTTTGCTTGAGATGGATGGCTTTAGTCCACAGCCCACCTCATCCATTTCAGCCCTGCAGTCAGATAGACATTTTGCAGTGCTCGACTAATATAACCACATGATAGATCTGGTCACTACCTTCATGTGCATCATCTATTTGGATATACTTTTTTCTTTCAAGCCGTAACAGGTGCCATGATGAAGAGAGATTCGGTGTTACTTTGCCTGTCAGCGTCATCATATTGTTATTTCTGATTGGTGCACATTGATTTCTTAAAAGATGGCCTTTCTTACCAAGGATGTTTGGATATTTGTGCCCACTCAAGCCTGCCTGCGTGTGTGCAATCTTCATGTGTGTTTGCAGGTCCACATGATTGCTGCCAGTGTCTTTTCACTTCTGCTAACAATAACTCTTTCTCCTTGCACCAACTCCCCTCAATGTTTGGGTGGGCAAACATTTGAGCTCATACCCTGTTGCGAGGCGTGCTTTGAATTGAAACATCTCCTAAACGGGACCCCCTCTCTGCCCCTAAAAACACACCTGAACAAAGCTGAGGGTTGGTTTGAATACATGCGCACCATCGTTGTTTTTCCTATTCTGCTTCTTCTTACACTCCGTTTCGATTGGGAGCCGTGCCAGTTGAGCGAATCGATTCCTGTGGAGCCATTTGAGCCAATCAGGGCCCTAGGAGGGAATGGTAAAGCGCAAAAAGCAACAAGGTTGATTTTCTAAAGTGGGGTGTGACAGAAGGGGGTCGGTGGTGCAGGAGTACTATTTGTACTAAAGTGCAGTCATCTGTGTTTCTGTGTGATCTTGACTAAAACATTTGGAGTCTTTCATTGCTGGCCTGAATGCTCTGCCCACTCTCTACGTTTTGTGTAGCTGGTGCTCTGAGCCGAAATATTGGTGATCACAGACTTTGGGTTTTTGTACAGTGAGGGGTCCCCAAATCTCGATCAATTGGAACCCAGAGGCGGCATTCGCACTCATGCAGACAGCTCTGTGTGCAACATGGCAGTGTGTTATTGATCTTTGTGACCCTGTATCAGATTAAGCATGCATTGAACTGGTGTATTTTGTTTCTGCTTTTATTTTTTATGTGTGTTCAAAGTAGAAAATAAAAACAAATTTGTTTTTAGTCGCTGTTTTCTGTCACAGAGGCTCATGTACTTTTTCAGCCAGTCCCAAGCCTTCAGTAACATACAACGGTATTTAAGTGGACTTCTGTTCTTCAAGTTGTATATTTAAAATGTGGCATTAACAATTAAAATATCATTTGATACTACGAGAATAATTTGAATAAAATAACTATTTATTATGAAGACAAGGATTGTTTTTGTTTTTACAGCCTTGGAATTCTTGGACAACCAATAAAAACAGATCTCAACCAAAAATCAACCAACCAATCAGCTAAACTCTAAACTCTAATAATAAGAACCCCAAAAGGGAAAATAAATCTTTCAGACCCAGAATTCATTACAACCATACTAATGCCTCCATAACAAGATGCTATCTTTTCTTCCCCAGACGGCACGCACACATCCCCATTCTGCCCTTGTGTCTCTTTATCCGTGTGAACATCTCATCCAGAAGGCGGCACGGCACACTCTCTGTTTGCACTGCTTGTTGGTTTTGTATATGAGAAAGCTGGGATTAGACTCATATGGATGCAAAGCACAGCAAAGCGGGGGAGCAATCTGATGAACGAGAGACACAGGGAGAGACAATGAGAGAGAGGAATGCATGGTGCTGTCCTATCCAAGGCTGTAGATATAGTAAAGGGATGTAAAGGCACTATGTTACACTGTGCTCCAGTAGCCAGCTGTGTGCCAGCTCGATGCCACTTTCAAGGACAACCACAAAACTTGTACTTTTTTAACAGGAAAGGCAATCAGTGTACTAACTACTGTCTTGCTTCTCCCTTTAACAGGATTTCAAGCTTTAATTGATACTATAGGGAACCATACGACATGTAAGTCTCAAAGTGTGGCACATATTATAATTGGTCCTGTGTTGTGCTGATGTATGTGTTTGGGGTCTGCTGTGAGTAGAGGAGAGAAAGTGATGCTATCTGACATTCTACAATCCCAGTTGTAAGAGCCATGTTTGTTAGAAAAGGCACGTAATTGGTTCAAATTTTGAAAAGTCTACTGCAAATTTATAAAAAAAGGGAAAAAATGTTAATGGATTGTTTGTTTTTGTGTGGCTTAGTGGTAAGAGTATCTGAACTGGAAGATTTTTTATTCAGTTCTAGGCACTAATAATCATAATTGCAGAATGAATTCAATGCCTTTGCAGAGTTTTACACAATCTGGATCCTTCTAGATTTGCTTTTATCTTTAGTTCAGTTGTGGTTTTATTTAGTTTCACTCAGATCGTACACAGAGGTTTTCTGCGACCAAAGCTGGCAGAAGAAAATGCTTGTGTGCCCACAATGCATGTAATACATCAATTTGCCTTATACAAGTTACCTTTTTAAGACTTTAAAGTATTGCTTCTTTTACCTTAATTACATAGACATATTCTTTCATTCATTCAGCCAAGTAACTGTCTAGAATGGACTGTGATCATTTATTTTTACATTTAAGAAAATAAGTGTATTTCCTTACTAAAGTTGTGCCATAACTGAGCCCTAATAAAAGACAAAACATCTTTTGTTTAAGATCTTTTCTGGCTTTTGGCAAAAATGAAATTACAATCATCTCTCAAATTATATTTAGTATTTTTGAACTCGTTTTGGGATAGTATGTAATTATTAGTTGAAATATTTATAATAGTCAAGGTCTTTAAATTTCAAGATTTAATGTAGGAAATAATGGATTTGTATGTTTATAATATGCAACTTTAGCAGGCATATGGCTCATTTCTATAACTAAACAGTATAATCGAGGTTGTGTGTCAAGTTAATGTAAATAATAAACGACACATCATAACTAACTAAGTAACTCTTTAGTTTTCTTCAACAAAGGTCTTATCTCGGATATTTTGCGTTTATATAAGGTTGTTTCCATGCTAATTTGGAGTGAATTACACCCCAAAGAAATTTTGTGTAAGAAAAAAAAAAAAAAAAAAAAAAAAGATTTATTTTTATGTAGTTGTATAAATATTGTCCTACATTTATACATGTTTTCATCGGTCCAGTAAATTTCATTGTTCGTTTTCATTGTGTTTTCTTTAAATCTGTTCATATAATTACTTAACCTTTCTTCACGGCCTTGCCCCTATTCACCGTTGACTAGTTTTTACAAGGTCAGCCCAGGTCTAGAGGAAGTGGACACAGGCTGGCGCAGTCCTCTCTTAAATGATGAATGACGGTGTTTGGAGCTCGTGCGGCTGTACATCCAAAGCCCATGACTTGGTGCTCCTCGGGAGGGCAGTAAAAGCTGTCCCTCGGCTGCAGTGAATTTACAAGCCATATAAAGCTCTCTCATCGTCTGCCTCCCTGCTACATTCCATCACGCCTCCCCTGTCCCTCTCCCTGCTCCACCTTTTCCAATAAGAGGATGCATATTTTAAAGCTTGGGTTGGATCCAAAAGCAAACTTCAAATTCTCCTTCTTATTGTCATGTCTTTTATCTCACACAAACACTCCTTCCTCCTATAATGTACGCTCAATCACACACTGGGATTGTTGCTTCAAGGTGACTAATGATTCTTAGAAAATGGACTTCTGTAATTGATGAACTCTTTAAATAAATTGGTTCATTTGGTAAACCTCTAACGACAGCGTCTTTGGGGCTTTAAAAACTTCAGCTACAGACCAATAGTGCACCTCTGTGATATTTTGAACCCAGATTTAACAGTGAGCCATAAAGTCATATTAAGTCAAAACCTTAACAAGCGTTTAGCAGCTTTTCCAGGCCTGTGTTAGCTTTATGACGCAGGCTTTAAAAGTTGACAGGAGTTAAAATGCTTCTTCTCACTTGGATCGCAGGCTTGTTTTTATCCCATGACTCCCTTCATTAAGCTGCTAAACCAATCCCAGCCAGCGAAGGAACAAACAAAAGTGGTCCAATCAGCGCAAGGGAGTGGAAAAGCAACTATTTAGCCCCAAGCATGTCGGCACTTGTGCAATTCCCAATGTTCGGCCACAAAATACATACTTTAAGTAGAAGGTAGCACAGACTCTACTCCAAGAAGCATGCAGAGAAATCAATATTCTGCAGAGACCGGTATACACTGCAGGGAGAAATCAAAGCAAAAGTATGCAGCAAAAACTAGCTCTTCTTTAACACCAGTGAGGCAACTCTCTGTCCCGCAGCTCTGTTTGAACTGTATAGATTGACAGAATTGGGGTGCTGGATTTGCCAAAATGTGTGACGCTATGGAGTATGGGCGATTTAGATGAATGGCCATTGGCTTACATCTTAATTTAAAATGTATTTATCTCAAATTACAACTCAATCTCAACTAACTATGGATTTATGGATGGTGTTTTTATTTGTTGTCATTACTGAGGTCTGATGTGTTTATTTGTTGAAGATGCAAATGTGTTTATTGACGTGGTAAGCATTCAGACAAAAAAAGATGCTTAAAACCAAATGCACTGTTTTGCAATGATCAATATGAACTGTATGTCACTGCGCTTCTTCTGATCCTCTAGTTCATGAGTAGATGCATTGAACTATAAAGTCTGAATGTTTGAATAATCAGAAAAACACTGTAATGGGATAGTATGGTTTTTAAAAGGTGTCAAAGGTACATATTCTTTTGTGTATAGTTTGTGCTGCCTTGTGGTCAAGTGGTTAAGGCGGCAGCACACATGCCAGTCTCCACGTGCTGCCGGCCGCAGTGTTGCAAGTTGAAATCCTGGCTCTGACAATTTACTGCATGTCCGCCCGGCTCTCTCATCCCCATTTCACACTAAGCTGTCCTGTTAAATAAAGCCTTTGGGCAAAAAAAATCCTTAAAAAAATAAAATAATAATAAAAAGAATAAATCCTATACTTATATAAGGCTGTGTACTGTTAAAAGGTACCAGTTCGGTACTGAAAGAGGTTAATGTGTACCACCATAGTACAAACTGTTTTCTATTTTTTTACTCAATTAAATGGTATTTAATTGAAATTGTGAACATTGTCATTTTCTATATTATAATTAACACAGGAATGGTGAAACCAAGCAACGTTCTACTGATGCCTGGAAAAAAATCAGAAATTAAAATCAGAATCATAGCTCATTGAGAGTTACATTTGAGAGTATTAATACAAACCTTGAAACTGGGGAGCTGTCAATAACATTATTCACTTTGCATTGAATTTGTACTGCACCAATAGCGCTGTAGCATATTTTGTATTAAAAACTGCAATTTTTCCTACCTGAACCATCTGTACAAATAAACAGGTTGGTGTATATGCCTGATTGACACATGTGTCCTAATACAATCCCCTGTTATTGTTATATAGCATATGCTTGTGCCTCTGTGTGTTTGCAGTGTGCTTTGGGAGCCCATGGGGGACGGAAAACGTGTGATTTCATTGGCTGATAACCACGCGCTGCTCTGGGACCTGCAGGAGAGCTCCACACAGGCTACAGTAAGACTGGCACACACACTTGCACGCACTATATCTCACAAAAGCTAACTCATTATTTGATAACCACCATATCGTCTTGGTGGTATCAGGTGCACACATCCTCTATCCGCGACAACAGAGTCCACTATTCATCCTGATGCACAAACAAGTCTAGTAGGAAAGGCTGTATCTGCTCCTATTGAATTGGTTCTTTGGGAAATGAAACACGCAATTTGTGATTCTAATGATGATATAGGTGTGCTAAGGCCATCCTAATTAACGCAATGCACGTAAAAAACACTGTTATAGTGTAATTGAAAGAATACATTTTATTTATGCTTCATAATCATCATACAGGTTATCAATATATATAACTCTTATCAAAGTGATTGTCACCTGTCCCTGTTTTCATGAGTTATATATACAAGGGATGTATACAGAGGGATGTCAAGATTATTTGGTTAATTGATAATTGTGATTATTCAGGTCACAATATAATAATGCAAGTTAAAAACAATAACAATTTAGAAGCAAAAATAAGTAATTTAAGTTCAGTCTTTACTCTAAAAAAATATATATAAAATGTTACAAAATGTATCTAGCTGTTAACTTCCCCAATTGTACGTGTATTATTAATTTATTACGTTTACTTTATTATTCTGAAAGTATGATTTCATAAACTGGTCACAAACTAGAGGATCTGTGATCCATTAGACAATTTGAATGAGTGTATTTTACTGTTGTATGGTTGTAGTGACAGTCGTGAATGATCAAGAAAATTGTGATGTTTCTTCTCACAATAATTGTGACACTAAAATGTGTTATCGTGACATCCCTAATACAGTGTTTAATAAATACTGAAATAGTTTATAAACCATTATCAGTGGTCCATTTGTGTTGTTTCTGTTAGCGTTAGCCCTAATGCAATGTGAAGAAGCACTTTGCTGCGAATTCGACATCACCAACCCCCTAACTTTGCAATTAAAATGCACATAATGTATTTAAAGACTCTGGATAATGGTGTGTGTCAGGTGAACATGCGTGAGAGAGAGGGAGGTAATAGACTTGTGGTTTGTGTGCCCAGGCTTTCACGGCTGTGTGTTGTTCCATTAGATGGCATGGGAGATGAAGAATATAGATGAGTCATTAGTAATTCATGTGCTCGGTGAAAGATTCGCATAAGGGCAGCCGGGTCACAGGCCTAACGGATACAAGCGTCTTGCCAGTCCATGCATGTGTGTTCATTTACTGCGGCGGCGGACCATTTTTATGTGAACGCTTTGCTCAGGCGGATAAGATTTGCATGCCTGTGTACCCTGCCCACTCTCCGTCTGTGGCTTAATTGCTGTCTCTGCTTCTGATAACAGGAATTAAGGGGTTTAATGAATGTCGGTATCAATCAGTTGTCCCCTTGTGTTACTGTGGCTTCTCTCCGGATACTCTAGCTTTGTCCCACCATGACATGCCTGTGCCAGCGTTAGGTGAACGAGTGACTTAGTTGGCCAATGAATGAACCTGTGAGTAGATTGACGTCAGTGTGTCAGCCCTGCAACCAGTTGGTCCAGGGTACTTTAGCTCATCTAAGGCACATGTCCAAATGTGATAAATCTTAATTTTGTATTTTTACTACATTTCAAGCAAAATTGTGAATGCTTTACTCATTACTTTAATACCAATACCCATATCAGAGATGGGACTAGACACAATACTCACAAGACAAAATGAGAATGTATTGTATATCATTCATATCATATATCATTTTGATATTTTGGCCTAAGAATTTTAGTACAAAAAGGAGTGCAATGACAGTAAAAATATGAAATAAAACTATGGAAAATGACTTCCGAATGGCAGTTGAAACATCCCTGTTTAATAAGATGTGTCCAGATGATTACTGCTGAAACCTTTTCCACCATGGCTTGTTAAGACGTGTAACTCGTGTAACGCGTTTAAACCTTTTTATTTTTGTCCAAGCCAAATGGAAAGAAAATCTCACAAGATCATATTCCACTTGTGTGCGGTCTTATCTTGTGATATCTTGTGATATCTTGTGGCACGAGATCTTACCTACTTTGACAAAGTTTTGTTGCTGGACTTTTGGCCCAATTAAATATTCATTATGCTTCTCGTTTAATATGTCTGGACGGTCCATGAGCTACATTCAAGTTAGCAACCTCTAGTGGCCAGTTTGGTCACAATGTAGATCAATATGATGCTGTCTATAGCCACCAAACAAACTCTATACTTGACCCATCATAATTGGATACGAGGGACATATTTTTAATGGATACAGTGGATTCATTTTTTGTGGCTGTTACTGTATCCCGGCTCCTTGTGTTGCATCATTACGCCTGAGTGTGTTTAGTGACCCAAGCGCGAGGTCAAGAAGAGCTGAGGAGGTGTGGGAGAGCTGAACCCATCCTAGGACTCTGACACCGGCCAACGCCGTTATTAATCCTGCACCCAGGGACAGCCACCGGGGTGAAAGTACAGCAGGGCAGCAGAGAGGTGCGGTAATGAGAGAGGCTACAGTCAGTGTGGAGGGCTGGCCTGATTGGAACGATGGAGATTAGCGGCGATACAGATATGGAAGCAGAGTGGGCTTGATGAGGAAGAGGGGGAAGAAAGAGGAGAGGAGAGAAAGCTTGGCAGCCGAGACAAATTCCTCCAGCGCTGATGAGAATGCTAATCTCCATGCCTCGCTCCCTACCTCCCCCTCCTCTCCTCTCCTCTTCCTTGTATCTGTCAAAGGGTGATGTGTTCATCTCTGTCCAGCAGCTACAGCATGGACCGGGCCAGATTGGCATGAGTGGTCCGATGTGGGTGTGTGCGCTTGCATATATAACAGGGATCATGTGCATAGGCGTACACAGCGTTTGAAGGGATCTTTGCGTCTGCGTGTCTTCACATGGCTCATCAATTAGAATCGCTGGTGGGATTGAGCGAGAGCGTCTCAGCCAGGCTCGTCGCACACCCACACACCTTGTCCGCCACATCTGCTTCTGCCGGAGACCACAGAAAAAGCATGAAACCGGCGCGATTTGACAGATAGCGCCGCATTAGTGCCGCCTGCGTCCTAAATGAATGCGTCCCCCTGTGTTGTGTGCACTACCTTGTTAGGGGCCCTAATTTGGTTAGTGCACTAATAAAGCTGGGAACAGGGGGTACACGCAGCACGGGTTGGTGTTGCACCAGTAGTGTAGGAGCTAAGACCCGGCTTTAAAAAGCATCTCCTGTGTTTGGAAAAGACTACTTAAAATCTAACACATTGCTCTTTTTTATTTTATTTTGTATGTTTTTCAGCTGTATGATGGTTTGTTTTCAACCAGGAGTCCAGAAGGTCCTCTTCTGGCAATAATCATTCAACCCTTCTCTCACAGAAATCAAACTCTGTGGGTAAAAACATTGTAAAAGTTTTGTACAGCTCCAAATATGTGCTTATGGACCATGCTTGTTCTTGTCTCTTGTTGACAGCCTCCTGAAACCAGTGGAGATGTTGTGGGTGGAGGTAAAAAGTGCTTTAAAACGAAGCATCTTCAAATTTCCAATATCAAGTTTTTTTTCAATATACTGTGTATACCCAATTGACATCAAGTCAGATATCTTAAAAAGGATTCAAATCCCCTTTGAAAGATTCCTCCTCCGCACATAAAGTTTGTGAAATCTCTCAAATTTAAATTTTTTTTGTGTTGCATGAAAGAACAATACACTCAACGGCTATAAGGAAGATGTAATACGTTTGTGTTAGTTCCCAATTCCGGTGTAAAAATATGCCATTTATTATTTTCATTGTCCAGTTTTTCAATAGCTACATTTATGTAGTCCAACAATGTAGTCTGCCCAGAATGATGAGTGAAATATCTGCTTGTTTTTTGGATTTAGTGAAAATAGAATTTATCAGGAATATTTTTCTTTTTGTTGCCGGTTGATCCAATTATTTTGAGTTGCTAACTTAACCTCTAAAATGTACCAAATTAATTAACGTTTTAGTTTTGTTATATAAATGTTAAATATAGCTTTTATTAACTCCCATTTAACACTTGTGTATCATTGCGGCTGAAAATGAAATTCGCAAAACTACTGAAAAAAATCCAGCAGATGGCGGCTTGGATTTCAGTCCTATGTGGATCGATGTATTTAAACCATTTTACTGAAAAGAGGCCTGCTATAATTTACAGTTTTCAGCATTTTGTTCTGAAAAAGCAAGCAAACTGCAAACGAGGACATAAAGATGGAAATAGTTGAGAATGACTGTAGAAAGCGAATGCAAATCGTCTGACTTTATTATTATTTTACACCATAGAACATGATGTGGATGCCTCTGACCCATAAGAGATGCTTCTTCACCCTCAAGTGACAAAAACAAAATGTATTTAAAAAAAGATACAATGAACATTACCGGTACATGCATTACTAGTCTAACTAATTTGATGCAACTAGAGGATCATTTTTGCACTATTCTCTTCAGAGGGGACTACAGTGCATTGGCTCTGCTCTTGATGCCATTTTTGTATTTCTTCTCATGATGAATTCACATTTTTCCTTTTTTTCTGGTTTCTTGTAATAATCTGTTGCCACTTTAATAAAAAAAAAACACTGAATACTTTTTGGGTGTTCTTCAATATAGCTGTTAATAAATCATTAAGAGTAAAGTCTGAATGGTGCTTCAAGGCCACAGCGGAGACCCCGGCTGTCTACTCGTCTGATGTTTATCTGTCCCTCGCTGGCCCCTTTCTTCTCCTCTGCTCCCTTTGTTCTACGCACTTCCATGCCTTTCTTTTCTGCGTCTATCTCTCCTCCTCGCTCTGCCTTTGCTCTCTTTCACTCTACTCGCTCTCCCCCCATGCCTATGTTCTCTCTCTCTCTCTCTCTCTCTCTCTCTCTCTCTCTCTCTCTCTCGCTCTCGCTTGCTCTGTCTTTGCTCTATCACACTCTGTTCTTTCTCTCCTTCTTCCTGGCTCTCTGTTCCACTCGGTCCTAGCTCTCTCTCCTTTCTCTCCTCTCTCTCTCCTCCTTTCTCTCATTCTCGCTCTTCTTGTCCCACCCCTTCTCTCTTTCTATGGCTGTCTCGCTCTCTATCTCTCTTCACTTTCTCTAACCCTCTATCCTCTCTTTCTCTCTGCTTTGCTCTCTCTTTCTCCCACTCTGTTCTCGCTCTTCCTCTGACCCTCCACGTCTCTATCTCTTTTTCTGCTCCCGCTATCGCTATCTTCCTTTCTCTCTCTTTCTCCCTTTCTCTGCTCTCTCTCCTCTGTCCTCTCTAGCAGAAATAATGAGAGTGTAGCAGGGAGCTGTGCAGTGACGGGCCGATCGATGATCCCTGCTCCAACAGGCAGAGACGGCAGAGGCAGGCAGAGCGCGAGCGAGGGAGGGGAGCAGAAAAAGATGAGGATTAAAAAAAACAAAAAAAACGATAGTCACAGCCAAGAAAAATCGTGCCGGGCTGGTGCGCCTTTAGATGCATCATAGTTTAAGGGAAAGATAATCATTCCCAAAGTCGGCCCATAGAATTAATGGAAACTCATTTTAAAGTAGCCTGATGAAGTGATACGCTTTTATAATTCCCACTCCTTGAAGTGTTTTGACTTTGATTAATATCACCTACATTGTTGCCCCGTGAAATGTAGCGGGCACGTTTAATAAATATCCAATGACAACCCACGTCTTCTTGTTTAAAAATGTCAAATGTTTGCAATTTATCCCAACTGCCTTTCAGCTAAAAGTGCTCCAATGTAAGATGACATTTTGGCAGTTTTTCTTTTGAAATATTACAATACACGTCAATTGTTTTTCAAACTGTTCATTAAGTGTTGAATTCAGCCTTAAGCAGCAGTTCAAATTAAGTGATGTTAAGGCTAATTTGTCTGTGCTGATCCATAATCCCAACTCCTGTATAGATCATGAGGAGGTCAGTTATCCTACAAAGGTCATGTTATTGATTACCACAGACGGTTGCATAGGTAGAGTTGGTCCTCCAGAGGGTTGGTGGTCTCTACAGTCTGTCCAAGAAAAGCTGTTGTTCAACATTAGTGAAGCATGGACTCCCAAACTTTGTGAAGCTTTGACTTGAAACGCTTAATTCAGGTTAAATCTTATTGTGTATTTGTTGTTCTTCATTTTTACATAATTCAACATTTTGTTTTCACAAAAAATTTTAGATTTCTTGTATTCCCTCATCTGTTGTTTGCTAATGAAATTCTATTGATGTGATCTTTAACACTAAACACCTAAAAGATTTGAAGACACATGTTTTATGCTTTTTTTTCTTATCCATTCTTTTGTCAGAACCTTTTTTGGTTAGTACACCATTTAAACCTGTATATCAATAATATCTTAGAATGATAAAATTTCACTTGTTGAAAGCAGTATGTGCACAGACGAACAGCCCTGATTTCAAAGTGGCTAGGCGTATAATTAAACTTTAAACAGACCTCCCTAGATCTTGAGATGGACAGAGCAATTTTGGGAAATTTTAGATTTTAATCTGACAGGCTGTAAAGTGACAAGCCTCCGCAGGGAAGTATTGTGCCACTAATGCCCAAAATATTAGCGCAGTCATATTGAACAATCGGGGTCTTGAGTGCAGCCCGCGGAGAAAATGACTTCTATTAATACATGATTATGCTGATTGAATGCGCTACAAGGCCGGAGCTGTCTCGGATATTTGGGTAAAATTCATGCTCCCACTCAGTGATGTTAATGAGGTGTGCGTGTGCGTCTGTGTGCAGGTGTCGAGCCGCGCCACACTGGAGGGCAAAGGTCAGCTCAAGTTCACCTCGGGAAAATGGAGCCCGCATCACAACTGCAGCCAGCTCGCCACCGCCAACGACACGGCCATCCGCGGCTGGGACCTGCGCAGCATGAGGTGAGGGGTCTGAAGAACGCATTAGCCCAGATACAGAAGCTTTGCCCGCATTTGTATTAAGGCCTGTTTTTCACCTCTAAAAAGTTTGGAGTAACAATTCTATATAAACAATATATACGTAGCTATAAAGACCAGTGAACAAAATATTAGTTTTGCCTGAAAATGCCTTTTGAGAGAAGAATGAAATAATGACCAATGTGTTTCTTTGGGATTTTTTGACAAAGCAAATTGTGGTTGTGTAAGAAAAGTTTGATGGGGCGATTCAACAGAAGTCTAAATTCTCAGTATTATCATCAGTTCAATTCAATTATTCGTTTGTAATTCAATCAATTGTTATTATTTTTGTTATATATATATTTTGTCTCTAATTTTCCGTTATAATTTCGGTCCTTCAGTCCTTGATTGTTGGCTCTGTTTGTGGTAGCCATTTTTTTGTGATGGCCTTTTTTCCTGATGCCAAAAGTATGCCCCAAATGTATCCATTAATGTGTCCATGGCAAGAGTTTTGAGGCCCAAACACATGTTGAATCAAGTATTTAAAGGAAAAATGTGTAATGTATGTGAACCTTATCCGTTAGAAGTAACATACCATAGTACTGTGTTGTATGTCCCTCATAGTCTTGTCAACTTGTTCTTGTCCTTATTTGCGTTAAACATTACACTATGAATTTGAACATACAAATTTTGCAGCACTGTTTTTGACTTTTACATAACTCGTAAACGACTTTGTGAATGGTTGTTGTGGAGCTGTTTGAAAAGCGCATTAGCCCAAAATACAATCCTTTTTCTGGTCTTCTCTGTGCAATTTTGATACTATTACTTGTATTTCACATGGCTATTATTTAGAAGGCAACCGGTTTGCATTCCTAAATATCTTCTCCTCTTTCATCGATTTTTTTTTTTTTTGTGAAATTCAAGTGGGTACACATTCTCCAGTTAATGAAACCACACGTGTTCTCTGATACGCGGCTGCCATCCAGAACAGTGCCAGGAAAGACATTTTTAAGACCATGTTGCATCGGGATTGAGGATTCAAAAAGAGCAACATGGGGCCTGTTTTCGCCACGCTTTGCCACTCAGTATTAGGTTTGAACAGTGCTCATGTCCTACTGCTCCTGACGTAAACCAGCAGGTGAAGGCTGACAGCTCTGACTCATGTTACCAGCCACTTCAGTTCAAATGGGAAAGATTAGCAATGTGAATGTGTTTAGAATATGCAATTACATGTAGATTTAGCGCACTAACAGCCCTCATATTCTGACACTAATAAAAATGTCTGTAATATAATGAGTTGTATCACAAGATAGATGTAAGAAACTGTCTTAGTGGGCTAAATAATGCTTTTTATGTTGCCTTTTCATATTTTGTGGTTCATTTGTATAGCTATTCTGGTCACATCTGATCAGCGTCTCGTCTTGTAATGTTAAAAGATCTTGTAAAAACGTGGACAAGGAGGTTGCATGTTACAAAACAGAACAAGCACTGATTAAAAGAATGAATGAAGACTTTGAAGAGCTAAAAGCAAACAAGGATAGCAAGTAATTTTAGATGCTGCTTATGAATTAATCACATGAATATATTTATTTACCGCTTGAAGTATTCCATTTCTATTCTGGGTGAATGGTCCCCGGTTATAGGCCATTACAGTTATATTGCGATAAAAATGTTATTGTGCTTCTTTGGACAATCTGTTTTTTTTGTCTTTTTGGTTTTTTTGGGTTTTTTGGGGGGGTAAAATCACCATCCTGTGATTCACCCAATTTTCCTTTTAGTGAACTCTACGCTCAGTTTTCCACACCCACCCCTGTTGGTCAGTGTCTGTCATGTTTTGAATGAGTGACTGACAAACCCTTTGGCACATCCCTGGTATTCACATGCAGGAATTTTCTTTATATAAATGTCAAATAGTGATGCACACAGCTCTTTTTTACAGGTTTTCAATAGATAAAGTAGTTTCGAATTAGAGGAAGACGGCGTACAGTATGTTCTGGCTCCAAGAAAATATGTTACCTTTCATTGTATATATTCATTCATTTATTTTCCTGCCCACCCACAGGTGCTGCAGTATGGTCGCTTTTTACCCCAAAGACATTGAAAGATGGTTTTCTTTCAGGATTTTAGTAGACAAACAAATGCATAAATACATGTAAGTGCAATAATGGCACGGAGCAATTTTATTCCATCCGCAGTTTGTAACCTCACACATCAACCCTCCAAACAGTTTAATTAAAAATCACATCATACACAACCACTTACAGTTGTTGATATGCTGCTTTGTTTAGCTGCAATGAGGCAAAATTGTCTGTGTGGAGCAGCTAGAGAGCTAACAGTCGCTCCGAGTGGCTGGAGGAATCTCTTCTCTTCTTGTTCCGTTATGACACATTTCATTGGTACTCGAGGTCCGTCCATGAATCTAATCAAGTGTTTGTCTGCTCGTGATGAAGTGCCACGGCCTATCGCTCCTCCTTGACACAAAGCGTGCTCAGAACCAGACATTAACCTTCTGTGTGCTGGTTATTGCCCTCACCCCTCCTCACCTCCACGTGCGTTTTTGTTTGTGTTTTGTAGGTATATGTGGTCAGCGGGGTCGGCGTCTGGTCGCATGCAAGGAATAATAATCACCCGGCTATCGATTGCTTGTGATAATGGCAAAGTGGTGGGGAGATTGAGAGGGGTGAGGGGAGCGAGAATATATTTACAAGATGCGTATCACACAAGCCCTCAGATAAGACAGTTGAATCATTGCTACGGCTGCCTGTCAGAGCCATAACAAATTAAAGAGTTCCTGAGAGCTCCCATTTTGGCCATTCTTCCCCCGCTGTGCAGTTTTTTGTAAGATGCAACAGCGCTGATTTGGCCGTGGGCGCTTACAGAAAGGAGGGGGCCTGGCACAAGGCTTGTTAGCAACACTATACAGCTTCTACTTTCATAGGAACAAAACCCAGCATTATTTGAAGAGATACTAGGAACCAGTAGAGGGAGCACTACGCTTTTATTTTTTCCAAAGCATCAAATATATTCAAAAATAAATGTGACAATATTGGTGCGAATAAAGTAACCGTTCCTTTTGTTCGTACAACCTTGGCAGTCTAATCTTCAGTCAGTGCTGAAAATAGATTTAGATCAATGTTTCTCAATTGTAGTACACTATCCTTTCTCTAGCTCCTCTGCAATCTTAGCTTTGAGTAATTTTGAAATAATTGCGTTCAACATCTTTGCTTCCACTGGCGTTTAACCTGGTTCGTCCCTGTGTAGTCCCGATTAAGTCTTGGCGTGAAAGGTCTGCTTTTTGGTCATTCTATCCAGAGAAGAAAAAAATATATATACTTTGTTTCTTCTGCCATAGACATCCAATATTTTGTAAAATTAGACTAGTGGGAATGCATTTGGACTAGGTGGGAGCGATATTGACAAAAAATGAATGTCTAAATAAAATTTTAAGTATCTGATAATGATATTCAAACGATTATTATGTCAGTCCGACAGAAATGTGAGAAAACATATCTTTGAACATTTTAATTGAGCTTTAATTATCAGGTAAATGTGTGTAGAAGTAATAACAAAAGGGCAGAAATATCACCTTATACGCTTATTTGAAGGTTAACAACATGTGTTTTTTTAACCAGTGCTTTTTGTAGCATGTTTTACTATAAACTATATTAAAATTTTGCATTTCTTCAGAACAACATTCACAATATCATCAACATTTTTGATAATATTGCCAAACTCTAATGCTTGTCAGGTGTGGCCATCGCAAATATCATTACGTCTTAAACTGTACTAAAAGGGGCAAATATTACAATTAAACTTACGTTTCGGCAGTTTTCTCCATCGTGAACTGCTCCTGATTGTGCAATGATTAGAATTGTATTTTATTTATCTTTGTTACTGATGGCGCAGAGTACACTGTGGCCATCGATTGTCTAAATTGTAAATGAGTCATTGATGATGAAACATTTTATTGTTTCCAGGCACTACGATTTTCACACCTTTTTGTTCAACATTGTTCACAAATGTACCACTTAACCCCTTATTTCTAAATTCTGACCACTCAGACCTCGCTGGTTTGTGCTGTCTGTCCAATATTCCTTTTATTAACACATCAACCAAACTACAATTATTTACTCACTCCCACCCACTGAGAGGTGCCATGGTTACCAGACATTCTGATGCACCCCTCTCGTGGCAGTGATTGCTAAGGTTTAGGCTCAGACTGAAAATGGGAGATGAGAGATTTCTTTCAAATGTTGTAGAATATATGTTACGCTCCGATAGCCTTGGGGTGAGTAGATGCAGTCTCAGTTGTCTCGTGTTGTTGCAGCAGTAAATGGAATAATCCTTGGGTTTTGGTGCAAGGTTTTTGAAAAGTTATTTTAAAAAAGTGCATGTTGTGTGTGGGTGTGTTTGTGTGTGTGGGTGTGTGTTTGTTTGTGTTTTTGTTTGGTTTGTGGTGTGTGTGTGTGTGCATGTGTGCGTGTGTGTGTGTGCGTGTGAGTGTGTGGTGTGTGTGCGTGTGTGTGCGTGTGTTACGTGTGTGTGCGTGTGTGTACGTGTGTGTGCGGGTGTGTGCGTGTGTGTGTGTGTGTTGTGCGTTGTGTGTACAAAGAACATTTTACAAGCTCAATTACCAGCTCTAGTTGGGTCACTTATTTTTCTGTTTTCCCATTCATCATAAAATGTACCGAATTAATCTAATTAGCAGTCATTTCAATATTTCTGAGATCAATACTTGTACCAGCTGGATTTTCCTTTTTATTTCTTTTACTTCAAATGTCTTATCCAAGCTTTGGACTGGCTCAGGGTACAGTACATTACTTTATTTAAGATAGCCATGTATCTGCTACGACCAAATTTGAAGTTACAATTAATGTGAAAAAAAAACGAAACGTAAAATCCTTAATTCACTGTCATTCACAATTTTAATTGATCACCATCCCTCACTAGATGTATGAAATCAAATTTCTAAATGAAGAAGTAATGATATTCTCACAAACAGCAAAAAGGTTATAAAAAGTACTTGTACAGTAGTTTGTTTTTTTTGGATTATCCTGAACTAAAATAACTCATTGTTGCTGCCTACAATTGCCAACGATTATTTATATATATATATATATATATATATATATATATATATATATATAATTTTTTTTTTTTTTTGCAAAAAAATTGTGACCTGAATTGAACCTTTTCAAGTGACTTCCTTGAGATGTGTTCCTGCTAAAATCATACACTGGATAACTTTATTGATCCACAAGAGAATAAAAACAACATAGCCAGTTTAACTGGTCAATCTGCAAGCCATTAGATGGAGAAGTGTCTGTGAAGTGGTATGAGCATGTCCCAGAAACTGTCATTAACATCAATGACGTGACCATCATGTGGGACTTGGCAGTACATACACATCGTACCATTTCTGCAAATCGTTCTGATATAGCGCTCCACAATAAGAAGGACAAACGCTGCCTGCTGATCGATGTTGCTGTGCCTGATGATCATAATATCAGGGTAAAAGAAGAAGCATTTTGAAACAGATTCATTCTTTTATCTATGTTTAATTCCTTTATTTTCAAAAGAGATTTTTTTTTTTTTTAAACATGTTTCCTCTGTTCGTAAATGCAAATGGCTATTTACAGTTTTGACTTTTTTCAGTAGTTGATGGCACCTGACCCTTCCTGTCAGACTGTTGCCGTTTGCTCCCTGTCTGAAGCTCAGTGCTGTTGTAGTGTTGAGCCTGTACATCCTCCCTGTCCTGTTGGTCCAGTTGGCGTGGCAGCTGTGTCATGGCAGCCTCTCAGTATGCTCCATTGCCTCCTCTTTTCCACACTCACACTCACACACTGAGGATATAACCTTAAAGATGTACCCCAAGTTTGTCGGGGTCTGTGGCAGCCCCTGTTCTGGTATCGGGACAGGCAGAAGCAGTCGCCTAGAGCTAGTTATGGAAGACCCCAGAGAGTAGCACGTTGCAACCTGTCTCCAGACGCACTCTTAAAACACAAAGATAACACTGCTTATGAAACATAGACGAAGCCCGTTCTACTTTGTTCTGATGTAATATGCAACATTATGTAAATTATAGAAAAGTCGGCATAGATATTTGGGACAGAAAGCGCACTTTGAGAGGGAATCCAACACTTTTCAACATCTCAGTTTTTAATGTACCTTTTTCTGTTGCATTATTTACATCCTAATCCCAGATGGAGTTGAAGCACCAGATTTTAAGGCGGGAGCTCTTGTACTAATGTTTTTAAAGAGGTCATAACTTAAAGAAGCCATGCTCTTACACAATATTTTAGAAATTACAAGAAGGAAAACCATATGAATCTTAAAGTTGGAGAGATCAGCTCACTATCTAAAAGTATGCAGGGTTGTATTGTACTTGTCTAGAAACTTCATCCGCATGTCCTCAGTGTCTTTGCTAGTGTGAGTGCAAATGTGGGACAACGGATGGAAATCGGCCCATGCATGTTTTTTGTTTGTTCATTAACAGTGATATACAGTAAGACTCCTGCATCAGAATCGGAATCAAAATCAGAATTACTTGTATTCATCATGAAGGGATTTTTTTTTGTTTTTTGTTACAGACATGCAACTGACAAGCAGAATAGATAGATTTATCAAAAATAAAGTTACGATAACTGATATTAGTGATATTAGTATTGCGGTAAAAATGAATGGCAATAGAGCTGTCTTTTTATCAATTAAACCCACTGTGAAAATAAAATAAACATACATTAACCCCTTTCCTCCTTTCTATAATGGGACTCATACTGTTTTATCTCAAGGAGCAAACCAATTGCTGGAAAAAATAAGCATAAAGATAAAAACACAGCATGTGTTTATGTGACGAGACAGAGGTTAAATGTATTTGGTCTGGGAAAGTGATTGACTGATCATTTTGTATGTGTAGCATTAATACTGCCCACATGAACTGAAACGAAGAATGTATAGATGTATCACATATTTATCCCCCACTATACCTGCTTTAATCTTTTTTTAAGTTGAAAATTCCGATTTGGTCAATATGCTGAAGTCTTTCATAAATCTATCTGAGCCTCTGACTCTGCTCCCAGCTGCACAGAACAGAACAAATGCACAACCGCCTGCACTAGTGTGGTTAATGACAAGGATTTCACATGTTTTACTCAGAACCTTGAACTACCTAGCCACATTCGCTGCTTTTAAGGGAAATAAAGCTGGTTATATAAAATACTGATTTTAACCAAGGAGAGAAAGTCTAAACTATTGAAATTTAAATTGTTTAGACCCCCCGCTGTTCTGACACAATGATCAAAGTCCCAGCAACAGACAATACAGTTCATTATAGTGGAAACTGTACCACATGTGCAAGTGTCTGTGTATGAAACTCTCTTTGAGCGGTAATAACCATTCTGTCAGTAAGTCCAAGATGTCTTTGTAGAGAAATGATGAAAACCTGCATTGTGTTAGTTTGTGGGGAACCAGCTGTGTGTCATTGCTGGCACACCGGGAGCCCAAAGCCTTTGAATAATATTAGTCTAGCTAACAGGCATGTACTAGCCACTGGGCATGTGTGTGTGTGAGGGAGAGAACGAGCGAGAGAGCGAGAGCGAAGAGACAGAGAGAGGGAAAGGGAGATGGCTGTCAGTGGAATAGTCTTACTCTGCATGTCTGTCAACTCCCTCCTGGACCCTCTGTCCACAGCGAGGGGCACACACACCGGGTTGTAATAGTTGTCATGCCTGCGGCCATACCATGCACTGCAGGGTGCATACTGAGGAGTCTGCTGCAGTGAAGCATGGACTCTCCACTCCTCCCCAATGCTGTGTGTATGTGAGACAGGGATGGACCGCGGTGAAAAACATAAAACTGGTTGATTGATTGCGGTGCTATTTGCTCAGTTATAGGTTAAACGGCAATTGCACAAAGACTATGACTAGACAACGTCACACCCACGGCCAGACAGACGACCGTCACAACACCTGACCAAAGACTGCTTGTTATTCCTATACATCAGAGCGATGTGGAAGCCGCACTGTGCTGTAATGATAGGGCAGCCAAGGTAAACCATTATTCAGGAGCCCCTTCCATGTATATTATTCACATATTCAAATAAACTTCCATTATGCAAAAAGTGTTGCCTATTAGAAGTATCATATTTCAAATTCAAATAGGAGCCATTATGCAAATTGCGTCAGCTGATTTTGAAATGGTGGTATTCCATATGCCACTGTTGATTTGAGGGTGACCTTCTGAACCTCAGCACTGTCAAATCGATCATCGGTAACCTTTTCTCTAAACCCACCTCACCTCCTTCAGAGACACACAGCACACGGAGCGAGAGTCCCACGGTAATGCTCATAATGATGTGTCCAAGACCTTCTGTAAAGAAAATGAGTGTTGTGGCCAGCTGTACGGTTGAGGATTGTGTCTTGTCTCACAAATTATCAAATGATTGCATTTTGTTTATTAAGGCGAGACACTACATGCGAATAGGAAAACATCTATTTGGAACTCGAATGTACTTTTTCTTTTTTTAAGATTTAGTGCCCGTAGGCAGACAGGAGAGGAAAGGGGGGATGAGAGAGAAGGGAAGGCACGCAGTAAATTGTCGGGATTCGAACTCACGGCACGCTGGATGCACTTGGAGCCTGGCATACGTGTGCAGTGCCACCTGGCAGCACTGAATGTACTATTTCATAGAGATTGAATGGGTTTAAATTTATCGGTTCATTTTGTTGACATATTAGATATAAAACAATTTAGAGTGGATTTTGGATGTATTATTTTGATTTTGAGTATACACGATCCGACTGAAAATTGTCTTAAAATTTCATTTTGCCTAATTTTTTTATATTTAAAGCTTTCATAAATCACGTTCGGAAATGAGATATTAACAAATCCTTCTGTAACTTCCGTCAACATCTTTTTAATTACACGTTTGGAATGTTTGGTGTGTGTAGAAGTGATCTTTATGTCTCTATGGGAGAAAAATGCATTTTAAGCAAACAGCCTTTGAAGTCCCATGTAAATGTATGGCTGTAAGTGGATTAAATAAAACATTAACAACAACAAAAACAAAGGAGCAGATTGGAAAATGTTGTTGTTTCCACATGACAGCATATAAATTGAGAGAGCAAACTGACCAAAAAACTAAACAAATAGTTTTGCTTGTAGTGTCTTGCCTTAAATGCCAAACGGTCTAGTCAGCGTTTTCCACACCTTCATTTAAAGGAATCAATTTTATGCTTTATTTAGGTACTTTATAATGAACTATAGCATAAGTAGATCATTATTTTACATTTTGTTCATTGTAAACTTGATCTAAAACGACTTAATAAGCAGGAAACCTACATGTTTGTAATCACAATTTGTACACGGATGTGGGTGGGGATAGGGGGTAGGTGAAAACAGGAATTTTCTGAGCACCTCAGTTGCAGAACAACACTGGATTACTCAAACATGCATGAATCAATCAAAATACAACTTTGAGTAAACTAATGACAATGTTAAAGGCTCATTTAAGTCGATTGTCCCCAATATGCCCCCTTTAATGACAGACTCCACGGTTTTAATTGTTGATGCGAGATTTTGAAAGAACGTGAACATTTGAAACATTTTTACGTTTAAGTGTAATATTTTTAGTAACTTTTTTTTGGTAACTTTTTTCTTTTTGAAATATCTGAATATGCAGTGATTTGCTTATTTAGCTTATTATTATTTTTATGGGACAAAAAATAATTAGCATCTCTTTGTTCTTTGGTATGTGTATTGTGGATGGGCACGACACCTGTAAACAGTTATTCACGTTCTTGTTCGCAGGTATTTTCTGATTGAAGAAAACCTACTGTAGCTTTTAATCTTAAACAATTTGCAGCATGGATATCTCTTGTTCTAAATGAAGATCTTTTGCGGGTGTATCCTAATTATGCTCTCTGTATGCGGTCCACAGTCCAGCCCTCATCAGTGCAGCCCAAGCTACTGCCTACCTGCTCTTTCTCTGCCAGCCCCCTCTGTGAGCTGGGCTTTAATTTTGATCAGCGATGAAATGATTGCTCTTCTTTTTTTTTTTTTTTTTTTTTGCTCTTCCTCCCCGGCCCCCCTCCCTGCACACGACTGTTGTCATAGAAACAGTGTATGTGTGCGCGTGTATGTGTGTGTGTGCGCGAGAGATTTATCACCAAGCTGAAAGTGTGTCTGTGATTGCTAAATTCATCCAACCTTTGTAGATTTACTTAGATCTTCCACACAAAATGTTTGCAGAGGTGAATAATGAATCACACATACTCAAATTACTGAGATTTGTGTCTAATTCTTTACATTTTAGTTGATTTTTACACTTGACCCTTATTTGTCATTAAATATATTGAATATGCTAAATGTGATAAGTTTAGTTATAAAAAATAAACTTGCTTTTAGGCCAGAATAAAAACTTTGGCTAAGTGAACAAAGCACTGCATAGTTTCCAATGAAACATTACATTTAAAAGTGTTTTCATTTAAAAAAAAAATTATTATTATAACATTCTTAGTTGATGCATGTTTTTACTTTTGTGTTTGTTAACTTAAATGCCTGTAAAGTATATTGTAATTAAGAGTAGTATTTCTGGATTTCAGTGGCACCTTTTCCCCAACACAGTTATACAAAACAGCAGCACACTTTACATTGGTGTTTTTTGTTGTTGTTTTTTTGAAGATTGTTGGGGTGTTAGAATTAGGTTGAGAAACGGATATTTTTGTTAAGGTCAGGTTCATTTCATTGAGCTCAATTTCCCATGTCGCCTATTCATCTAAGGCTACAGTCCTTACTTGAAAGTTGAAATGCATGATGAAATATGTTTTTGTTTGTAAATTTACTTATCATCCTCATCCTACTCTCTCTACGTGTGAGTGTTTGTCAGTTTATATTTTTATGTGTCTAACTTCTGGAAGCTAACAGTGTGTGTAATGAGTCCCTTGTCCCCTCATCACTCAGCCTCCTCCACGGACGTCTGTGGACTGCATGCAGGGGCTTACGGCGACCACTGCCCATAATCCTCGGCCCTTATACAAACAGACATATAAAACGTCCCAAGTCCCTCCACTATTAGCTGGGCAAAAGGGAGTTTACGCCTGCCCGTGTGTGTTGGAATCGTTCAGAGACGTTAGAGAGCGAGAGAGAGAGAGGGAGAGAGAGAGAGAGAAAGAGAGGGGGGAAGCAGCGAGACTAACCCAATTTCCTGCTCCATTTCCTCTTCACGGACCGGGCACGTCCTATTCCACGGCGGGATGGGCGCGACACCAGGCACCCCACAGCCCCGGGTCACACCTTTTACCTGCGAGTCACACGCAGAGAACAAGCAGCACTGTAAATAAATGATAGACTTCTCTTAAGGATTGACCTCTTGACACACAAAGTGACAAAGATGACAGAACTGGATATAAATGAGTCAATACTGTTGAGTCTCCTTGATATTTTATACTCCTGTGCCTGCCTGTGGTCATTCTGCCTGCTGGAATTTGCCTCACAGCAAGATGGTCCTGGGTTTAACTCCCGCATGGTGTGGGGCCTTTCTGTGTGGAGTTTGCATGTTCTCTTGTGTTTGCGTAGGTTTCCTTTGAGTGCTCCGGTTTCCACCACTAAACGCATGTACAATAGGTCTCCATGAAAACGAGATCTCAGCGGGACTATCCTGATTTAATACATGAATAAATAACAGACGTGTGTAGATTAAGGAGAGAGAGAGTTTAGCTTTCCCGAAAATGTTTTTCCATTGTTAAAAGTAATTGTATTAGTTTTACTTGTATGCATTATATATCCTTGTATACATATGTCAGACTGTCTCAGATATTATAGTTCCAAATGTATTTTAGCTGCAGCATATGTATCCAGTTGGCAAATGACAAGTATTTCTACAAAAGGTCGACTACAGTGTGCGTTATGTTTGTTTTCTGTGAAGGTCATTTATGTATGAGCAGTATGCCAGAAAATATGCTAGAAAGTAATATGTTCCTGTATGGCGTATTTGGAGCCCTACCTAAATAAAAACTATTCAGGAAAGGCCCAATTTGATCCTATTTATGTGATTTTTCATTTGTTGATACTTGTTCAAATGAGTATCTAGCTTTGATATGGTTATGGTATCAATAATCAATCAATGTTTATTTCTAAAGCACACTTACAACTTTAAAAGCTCAAAGTGCTGTGCTGCAAAGTGCAATCATAAATATATACAAACAATTCAAATACACATGAAGTAACAATTGATATCTGGGAATCAGTGTTTTTTTTTCTTTTTTCTAACTCAATAGGAAAGCTCATTCAAGTTTTGTTTTTTTTCCTCCTGGTTCCATTGACCACCACAGAGATTAATACCAGAGTCCTAACCCTCTCACACGCTCTCACACACTGAGACACAAAGTCACGGAGTCCCTGAAATTTTCTTGACCTAATTGAAGCCCAGCGGTCTGCCTCAGGTCATTCTCTTATACTTCCCCTTTATTTTAATGAGATTTTTAATTAGCATGTTAATTGCCTAACGTGATCAGCGGGGGTGACTATAGCTATAGCTCTGATTTAGCTGCTGTTGGCATCCAGCTGGGCCACAACACTGAGGCGTTCCCCTCTACTGAACCGAGCCGAGCCAAACGGGGCTTAGCCGGGCTAGCCTGCAGAGGAAATGAGGAAAAACAAGATGAACCCACTGTGGTTTTATGTCGCATTTATAGCCACGGCAAAGCTGTAGGTTTAATTAGTTTATCCAAATCACTTTCCATTCTGTGACCCTGATTGATGTGCTGCTCCTACTACTATTTTATTTTTAACTTGTCACCAATAGAAACCGAATAAGGTCCCTTACATTATGTCAAACTTCAAAACATATTGATTTAATATATCATTAAATTCCTAATTTGACAAGAAAAATGGTTCCCAAACCTTCTATGTAGCCTTTTTGTAGTGATTTTTGCACTACACTGTACTATACAATAGTGTTTCTCAAACTGTGGACCGTGTACCACCAATGGTACACCAGCTTTGTCTGGTGGTATGCGGACAACTCTGTTCTAGTGTTTACTTCATTTAGAGTACATTTTATTCATATTTTTGCTCATATGTTCTTGGTTAAAACTACTGTGGCAATGGTGTATTCCTACTTAAGACCTAATTTTAACCTGAAACAGTCCTCTTATAGACCCGTTGTGGCAGAAATTAAAATTAAAAGATTATTCAGAGAAGGTATGATAGGCTGAGACAATTCAGTAAGTGCCACCTTTCTCTCATATCATTCTGTTAACCTCCCTCTCACGGAGACTCAAGGCTGTGTGTGGTTACGAGGTTTGTCTTTATAATTTACCAGCGGCTGTGTCACCTGCTTTATTGAGGCTGGCCTTCGCTGACAGACACAGACAGAGAGCACTTTGATTTAGCCTGGGAATGTTCTCGCCCGCGTGGACCTAGTGAATCATGCTCTACGTCGCTCATATCTCCTTTTGTTGTTCTGCCATATTCCTCCTCTCCGCAGCTCTTATCGCCTCCATACCCGGCCGCTACCTTTTCGTCTTATCGCGCCATCCCAATTTTCCCCTCTACAATCAATCTACCCTTCATTGCCCCTCCTCTGTCTGCTCCCAGTCAGATCTACTGTATTGAGAACGCCCATGGACAGCTGGTTCGTGACCTGGACTTCAATCCGAATCGGCAGTACTACCTGGCCAGCTGCGGGGACGACTGCAAGGTCAAGTTCTGGGACATCCGCAACATCCAGGAGCCGGTCAAGACCCTAGAGGAGCACTCCCATTGGTGAGTTCGAGGTCAAACAAGGCTGGCTGGTCAAGTGGCCGAGGGGCGAAGGGCGATGTCGGGCAGGGGATGTCCTTGAACCCGGGTCGCTCAACACCTGGACCTGCTCGTGTGATGTTTGCTACACACTGACACAGGACCCTGACTATCACTAATAACTCACACCAGTGCTCTGCCAAAACCATATATAACTATTTGTGCCTCATATATTGTAAGTCAACTGTTTTCTCATCACAAAACCCATGTTTACTAAAGTTACTAAGATCATTACATGTGGTTTGGGACACTCTAGTTGACAGTAGGGATGTAAAGATAAATCGGTTAATCAATTATCGTGATTTTTTTTTTTCAGCTATTATAGTAAGAACGAAAAAATATATTATTGTGACTATTCTGAAAGCAAATTCTTTTTAATTCAATCTATTGTCCAAAAATCTATCTTTATTTAAAGTACTTTTCATCTGTCTGTTTTTGTCACCTTAAGTGTATATTGTCATTCAGATTCAGAACGTTATGTTTCATAAAGCTGGTCACAAAGAATGAGAAATTGAGGAATAGTGAGGTGTTAGACAATGGTCTTATTAACCTTGAATAATAAATAAATTGTGTTTGTTTTTTGTTTTTTTACAATGATCGTTACACATTTTATATCGTGACATCCCTAGTTGTCAAACGGTTACATTTTGACCCTGTATAAACATGCTAAAATGTAGCAAATCACAAGGAAAACCTCAGTATTACTTAAAAAAAAAAAAAAAAAAATCCAAAAAAAAAAAAAATCAAATAAACAAACCATACACTTGATCTGAAAAGTTAAATTGCAATGTGTGTATTTTTATTTGCACAACCTGGTAATCAAAGTATTAACATGACTGAAGTTTTAAATACATCTGCCAATGATGTGGATTTGTGAATGCATTTCATTTCCAGTATGTCAACGGAATTCATCCAATGTAGAAGCATTTCCAAGAATTCTTTTGGCATTATAGAAATGTTGAATGTCTCACTAAACTTTCAAAGAATTATGTTATTCTTTAGACTCAAAGTTTAAATTCTAACTCTGAAATCAACTATTTATATTCTCCGTAGAAATGCCTAAGGAAAAGATTGAATCATTATGTCAAACATCTCAACCTTAAATACAGAAGCATGTTTTTCACAGCTTCAAAAAAGAGTGAGTTCCACAAAATCACGGTATGGAGATATTCTGGATTTGTACCAACAGAGATGATAAGAATCTCCTGTTGACTGGTTTCTGAATTCATCAATAACCTCTGAAAACCCTGTTTGTGGTGCCATAAAATGCAGTACATACCACTTATTTATTAAACAGCCAGGTTTGTGTCAGATTGGACTTAACCACTGTGGAACTCTGCTCTGTTTGTCCCGTGCTGGGATCTTTTCTGCGAAGCTTCAGGCAGTGCTAGGAGCTGAACACAGTGTACCGCATGAGCTCGGGCCATGTGTGCGGAGGTCCCTCGCTCACTCCCTCTCTTTGTGTGAGCTGAATGGATGATCAGCATGTCTACAAGGCAAACTGGCCTGTACTGCTGCTTGCCTGCCGCACACCTCACCTGATAACACGAGCACAGACGCACATACTTCCACACAAGAGCGGACCTTATCTCCAACAGGACGATCGACTAGGCAAAACATATCCATAACTCTAGATTGCAGCAGCAGATGGATCTTTTCAGATAGGAGATATTGTGTGTATGTGTGGCTGTCTGTACGCTGCCATCTAATCTGCTTTAGTGAAGGTCTTCGCTTTATCTTGTGTATAGTAGTGAAGCATTTCCATAATGCCCGTGAATACAATGTTGCAGAGCTATCTCCACTGTGTCACACATGTGCGGGTGTTTCCCTGTGAGTGCATGTATTTGTGTGTTCTCATTTTTGGCCTCGGGCTGCCAGGGGTATTTTTTAGCGGGAAGCGGATTAAGAGAACGCGAGGGAATGGCGTGGCCGAGGCTGAGTTTCTGTCAACAGGCTTGGTTATCCCTCAGCCTTCCCCCCACGAGGCATCCGGGACCGCACTCTGAGCTGCGCCCCGGGCTTCAGAGAGAGACAGGGAAATGGAGACAAAGGCATCCGCGGACAGAGCGCGAAGTAGAGGCAGTATTGACTGTCAGATGGAGGGAAAAGGGGAGCAGGTGGGATGGGAGAATGTTGCAGGTTAATGAAAAATGTTAAACAGTTGAGGATTTGAAGCCTAGCCCATTTCGGTGATTGATTGCTGTAGAATCCAATATTGGTCGATCTCAATTAATTGTGAAAAACGATCGTCTAATAACGAGGAAGGTTGACCGGTCAAAAACTAACTCTTGTGTCCTTGGGCAAGATACTTCACCCCATTATCGGAGTGATTGTCAGGAATGAGAGATATTGACCAAAATTAGAATCCCTCAATATTTTTAAGGATTCTTCCAATAATCAGATTATATTCATGCAATCCTTTCGAAATGTATTCAAATGTGCCTTTAAATGTATTGCTTGAGCTTTAAGTTTGCTCAAAAAGTGAATGTATTTTTAAATTTGCTGAAACATCACCGTACCATCACTTTTGTACGGAAGATTACACCTCATGTCTTTTAATGGTTCATTTTGCTAGTAATACTTTGCCAGTAGTAAGAGGAGTACTTTTTACACTACTCTCCACTTTTACTTTAGAACAATTTTGGCAGCAGCACTTGTTCTCGTAATTGAGTAAATGTTAAGCCAGGTAACTGTAATTTTACTTCTTGAGTACAAATGTTCTTCGCTCTTTCCACCACATACTGTACATATCTCCCACCTGTAGTGATTGTATGTGAGGTGATGAAGGAAATTTAACTGACTAATCATTTTGTTATTGCTCTCAAAGTTGTCAAGATGTTAAGATTAATTGGTTTATTGATAATTGTAATAATAACTCCAAAGTAAACCTGAATGTAAATTTTCAGGCTAATAACTTTACCATTCAGGTAAATGTCAGTAATTCTTCTCATAACAACCGTAACTCTAAATGTTTATATCGTGACATTCCTACTCAAAGCGATAAGGGTAGCCCATAAAAAGACTCCAAAAATAACCAGTATTGGCGATCAGAAGAACAGGACAATCCTACTACAGAAATGCAGGGACGATGGCGGTGTGGTGAGAGAGGTGAGGGTACACAATCAGGCTGTGGGGCTTTATGATAACAATCACCAACTCATGTGAACTGAACCTCGGTGTAGTCTGCGCGCTCCCAAATCCCCATCATTGGCACGTGAACACACACCCAGATAGGCATATTTGGCTGTGAATTCCACTGTAAGAAGGCGGCATTTTCTGCATGACTTGTGTGGGCATGAGTGTGTGAACGGGAGATAGGCTTTCTCTGCATCGCTCTGTGTATGTTTCAGCATGGGTGGCCTCCGTTCCAGCCTCTATGGATAGGAATAAGCCTCTATGCCAAACCCAGTCTTAAATTCAATCATTTTTGTGCCGTAAAATGTTGGTTAAATTCAACATTATGTACAATTAGAGCACTGGGTTGTGACGTCTACAAGATGATGAAATTGTAGTTGAAAACTGTTATTTCTTATTTTGGGCTTTGCAAAAATATATTAAATTGAATTGTAAAAAGCTACGAAAGAAAGAAAGAATTTAATCCTCCTAATATCCTCCTGCTTGCAAAAACGTCCCTGGAAATACATCAGCCAAAACAATATGAAAAGTAAACAAAAGATCTGTGGATGCAGCTTCATTAAGATTAGGCTAACTGAAAATTCAACGAGGTGTGATGACACAATAACCATCTTTACACCCTTGTTTGAAAGATTTCTGTGTTCAATTTTACAGTCCATTCACTATTTGTGCAAAATGTCAACCTCAAGACAAGCTTCAGAATGAATTCAAAAATATAATCTGATGTTACTGGGAGAATTAAAAAGAAAATAAGAGGTATTCATTTTGTCAATATCGCTCACTCACTCACTAGTTTATATTTGCCTGATTGTTTTTGCAGGGTTTGGAGTGTCCGCTACAACCACAGTCATGACCAGTTGGTGTTGACAGCCAGCAGTGACAGTCGGCTCATCCTCTCCAATATGGTGTCAATCTCCTCCGAGCCGTTTGGACACCTGGTGGATGACGAGGAGCTCAGCGAGGGAGAGGAAAACCACCAAGATGACAAGTAAGCACATCAAAAGCATTTTTAAAGTATCCAAGTTCTGCATCCAAACCAGTTGAATCCAGTTGAACGGGTCTATAGTAATTTTCGGAATCCATCTGTTATTTTTGGGTAACAGAAAAAAACAAATGCTTGGTTGAAAACATGTAGCAGAACTAATTATTTAGTCCTTTCGTTTTTAAGTCAATGAATCGGTCGATGCTGTCTTTGTCGACCACATTTTTTAGTCCACTATTATTATTTTATTTTGATTCTAAGGATTTATATGGGACAGCAGCAGAAAAGAGAAGGCATAATCGTGATTTTAATAATTCATAGATTTTTTGAGAGCTTTTGCCACTGTCTTGTTTTAGTCTATACATTTATTATCAGGGCACGTTTTAGTTGACCCTAATAATTATGGCGGTCATACACAAACTGGCGTGTGCAAGTATTAGCTCATAGTCTAGAAATTCTAACAAACAGACCACACAAATAGCCCTCTATATTTTAGTGAGTGTTCTTTTTCCAAATTACCACAATATCATCTGTGCCGTAGCCATGTAGTGCTTTCCAAACTGTGCCTGTGTCCTCCTCCATCCTGGTCCCGTTCCCCCTCTCATCCGTAACGACCGGCTCTCAGGCTCGATGGCCCGCACTCAACCACAATTATCAACTCTCCTTTCTAATGACAGCACTCGGGTTTGGTTTTAACCCCGCCACTATAGTCATCGACCCCACTTGTATACACGCTACAGGTCCACTCCACTGCGTCTGGACACTGCTTGCTCTGCTCTCATTAAACGTGAAGTATTTTCAAACTTTAGGTGTTTACTGTTGTAGTTTGGTGTGTTAATGAAATCAGTCTTTTTGGGGGGACATTTTCAAGCCTGGTGACTGATTATGTATGAATGCAAAGAAGTCCACAACTACAAATATACTAAACTGACTTTACTAGTTTACTGACTTCTAGTCATTCAAGTATTCAGCGCACGCAGCCCTTCTCCACCCTAGAACCATCTTTGCAGAAGTTTTCACCATCACCAGTGTCTTGGCTCCAGGGGGAAGATCTCATACCCACCTCTGCACCTCCTAAGCATTGCTCATTATTCCCTGCCAAGGTCGAAGCGCCAACCTTTTATCATTCTCCCGGTTGAAATGGTACACTGTTAGTCATTTCTGCCAGTCTGATATAACATTAGGACTAGGCAGCTTATAGCTTTTGTAAACTTAATGTTCACAGGATGTGCTAGAATCATGGCCATAGCATTGCCAGCTTAAACTATTTGCTGTAATGCCTCACTCTTTACCCCCATTTCAGTCAGGTTAATTACTGTCCTGTCTAAAAAGCCCTATAGGCAAGTGAAAAAAATGAGGATTTGTTTAGTTATTTAAATTTGCAAACTTCTTGAGCTATTGTACCCAGGCTCCATTAGTAAGAATCTGGTTTTCAATATTCTAGTTTTGCTTTGTGTTGGAAATGTGTCACACTATGCAACACTTTTGCTTATGGGCATCAGCAGGTGGTACCAATGTTTGAACTTTTGGAATATCCCACAATTCTTATTATTACATGATGTTTCTGTAATGTAATATGCTTTCTCAAACATTTCAACATTACGTAAAAGGAAACAGATTTGTTCTTATTTCTTGCCTCTGCACCAGGGAGCAGCTATTGTCTGAGAGATACGGTTAATGTGTCGAATAAATCCCAATATGTTTGTCAGCGCTGTCCCTCAGGAAGACTTAGAGCAGTGGATTTGGGAGTTCAGGGCCAGTAATAATGCTCCATCATAATTCTGAATTAAAGTTAAGTTTATGTTGTAGCTCTGGGAGACTGCTGCGTGTCTTGTGAAAGCTGTGTAAAGTTGTGCATAAACGGAGTAAATACCCCTTGGACGTCAACAGGTAATTGTGTGTGGCCCGTCAACAGCACACAGATGGAGTTGTATTATAGTGAAAGGACATGCCTTGCACAAACTGGCTGTATTCATATAACCGTTCATAATAGTTACAAGGTTAAAAGTGTTAAGAATCTAATATTTAACAGAATAATGAATTTTATAGCCACACTCAGCTCAGTTTAAGTCTGTGACGCCAATTGACCCGCTGTATGCTCTCAAAGGTTAAGGCAGGTAACATACCACCTCCATAGACACCTATTTTACTCAATAAATGGCATTTGCAACCATGGAAACGTGGTTCAGTCGGCGAAGTTCATTTTATAACAATAAATTCCACCTGTTAGTAGATGTAATGATGATTGCATTTCTTAATTCCTTGCTACTCTCCTTCACTTTTCCTTTTTACTTACAAGATTTATAAGTAATATATTCAGAATAATCAAAAAGACAATGTCCCCATATTTGATTTAGGAACGGCACACAGCCAGGACATGGCAGACCTTAATTGTAATTTTATATTAATTGGCCCATAGTAAATTTGTAATGTGTTTGGGGTGAAAATGTGTATTTTCAGGAGTAAAGAGCCGCTAAAGGACAGTGTTGTATCCACCTACGAGGAGCATGAAGACAGCGTGTATGCGGCCGAGTGGTCCTCAGCTGACCCCTGGCTCTTCGCTTCACTCAGCTATGATGGACGCCTGGTTATCAACAGGGTCCCACGGGCTCTCAAGTACAGAATACTGCTCTGAGAAAGGCAAGTAGTCATTGAAATGAGCAGCATTTACCAGAGGACTTTTGAATTTGTGTTGCCTCAACCTTGACTATGAAGTATTGAATTTTTCTGACTCAAGACTAAGATATGTATTTATTCATATCACTGGAGCAATTCCGAGACATTCAAGTTGTAATTGATGCCTGGTATGCCAATACACCTTATACATCTTCTCGGTTTGGCTTGTTATCTGCCAGTGGTTAAACACTAAACATGCAACAGAGTGTAATGGGACCAAAACATGAAACTGGTTGATCAGTTCTACTGTAAAGAAATGATTGGCACCACTGTAAAACATTTGTGTTAATAAAACTGTAATTTACTGTACACCTACATAATGGAAGTGAATGACTTTTCAGAGGAGACCCAAAATATAGTTCTCTACCCACATACCTTCTGGAAAATGTAATGTTGATAATAAATCAGTTATGGAAAAACAATATACAGTATCAGCATTACAATGGAAATGTAAATGTCTATATACAGTACTGTTCCTATACCACAGTTGGGGGAAAATCATTGAACTAAAACAATTCTCATAAACCAACAAAAATCTCTCTGTTTTCATCTTTGATTATTACGTTCTATTCTCATCATTCTCCCTTGTTCATATTTTATCTCTCGTTGATGCCCCTCTTCCCCTCCCCTCTCTCTATATCCAGTTTGCTGAAGCTGGTCGATACTGACAGCCCAGGCCTCTGTTATGGCAGACAGCTCTGACGGGACTTTTTAATTGCAGCTTGACTCTATGGATCACACATTCACACAATGGCACGCAGCAGTGCCAAGAGAGCGCGTACGGGCCGGGCCACTTCATTAGATATGCCAGTGGAGCAGGCAGCGCCGAAGCCTGAATACAGAGTGCGTTCCGCTATCTAATCAAAGAAACCGCTCGCGCATTTATGGACGCACAAAGACACACACACATGCACACAGAGGCCTTGTTACCCTGAAGTCAATTACCAAGAGTAGGTTCAGAATGGCAAAGGAGATAGATGGAGAGTGCTGAAAAGGTAATCTCACCCATCTGGAAGCGCTGATGGTTGTCACGGACGCAGACATCGCACCTTTGCCGTCTCCGGGGCAGAGGAGAGGCGAGCTGGTGAGGTGAGCCATGTTAGAAGAATTACAAGTGAAAGGAGTTCTTGCCATCAAACCACAGGGTAATAATGTATAGCTGCTGCGGCTGAGGCTAATTGCCGTTTCTGATGTTTTTTTCATAGGTTGCATTATACTGTATTATAGTCGGTGTCAAAACAGGAAATGTCTGGTTTTGGAAACCTGGATAACTAATAATTGCCCTTCATTTCCTCACTGTTGTCTCGTTACTGTTTAGGAAGGATGTAGCCGAAAGCTTAAAGGCGCAAGTAAAAGAAAGTCAATGTTTTAGTTTTTTTTTTTTTTATAAATTAAAAAAATAGAAATTGTTCACTGAACTCTGTGCATAACGTTCAAAGCAACCTAACGTCTGCTCCTCCACCCGTCAAAGTAATTTCCGGTCCGGTTTGTCGCCCAGCTGTTGCTTTGTGTTTTGCTACACAGTCTAAACCTTTTTTTTTTTTTTTTTATTGGTAATTTTTTTTTTTTTTTTATATATATTTCTTTCACATTTTTGTCGTGCTATGAGACTCTTATCGAAGAAAATGTCATGACTCACCACTGACTCACGGGCGTCTTTCCACTCACTCTTAACATTGAGAATGCTGTGATGCCATCTGCATAACCTCTATACAAGGGTATATAATATGTAAAACCATAAGGATAATTTTCTACTGTGAAATAACAACTCCACTGTTCTCTATAACATTGTATTACCTACCACATTTTAATGCCAAACACTAATACATATGTACAGTGCTAATGTAAAATGTATGTATATAAATCCCCATAGATCTTCATGGTGACATCCGTAGAGCCGTGAATGTATGTGCCACAAATACAGTCATGCATAATAGAATAAAGCAATTCTCACTCTCGGCTGTGAAAATCCAATATACAAAATATACATATTATACATTTTTAAAAAGCTTTTAATTATTAAGTATGCTCCCCTGTATGTGCTGTATGTTAGCCCCCAGTTTACTGAATGTGTTGGATCAATATTTCAACAACTTAGAATTTTACTGCAGAAATGCTATAGGCATACAACAAAATATTAATATGAATATGTTTTTTATACAACTTTGGTCAAGAAATTAACCTTGGTTTGAGTTTAGACTAATGGCTGCTGATTTATTAATGTGTTTATAGATAAAGCATTTACCTCTGAATTATACGTAAATCTCTACACCACGAACATGCATTTATGTATTGTCTGCTCCTAGTGTTTATTCAGTATATACCGTTGGCTTCTGCTTACATTTCTCATTTCATCAGAACGTTTTCTCTATCGCATTGTTGGACACCCACAGACGCTTGACAACTGGCATTATTCATTCACATCCCACATTTGGTGGCGTTAAGCAGAGCACGAGCACTGTGGCTGTCAATTTGCGCCAATAGCCTCTGTGACCACAGCCAATCACTCACTTGCACTCACACACCATTGTCATACGTAGGCGAGGCGGGTGAAGCGTCTTGCCCAAGGACACAGTGACAATACGTAACTGGGCGGAGCCGAATTTACAAGTCACCCACCTTCTACTTCTACCTGAGCTACACTGTCCTCTTACTTATGTGCAGGAATGTGTACCTCGCAAAACATACCACAATACATATACAACCGGACTTTTTCTGCATTTTTGGCCCATATCTGTAGGACATGTGACTACAGACCTTGCCCAACATACTTTTTGGGTCATAAACCTCTTGACCGTTGACTGGGAGATGACGGAGTAGTTATGACTGCCGGCTTCACATGACATTCTGCCCTCTCCTGAGAAAACGCACGTGAAACAGAGAGAGAGAGAGAGAGAGAGAAAGAGGGAGGAAGGTATGAAATATTAACGCAGCCGTGAAATACTGTTAATTAAAAAAAACAGTTTACTCAAGAAAAAGGTATTCTTTCAGTGTGGGAAAATGTCTAGCGGTGTATGCTTCATGTTCCACTCACAAATCAAATCCATGAAAGTAATGGTAACTTGATTCATTATGGCCTCATCAAACCTTACCATACCTGCCAGAACAGTCATTTATATTATCCACGGCTGCTCTCAGAAAATGCCAATGCTTTGTATGACTTCAGTTTTACCATTGACTTTACACCGTTGCCTTACACATACTAACATTGTCCTTTAGCGCTAATTGTTCCTGAGGGTCACCTGGTGGCGTCCTCAAAGAGTGGAGGAGGCGGAATTGAGTTTAGCTGTAGAAATGAAATTAAAAAACGAGATTGTATTAATTATTTATTCATGTTTGGAATATAGAGCCGCAGTGGTAATGTGCATGTGCGTGTGTTGTGTTGTGTGTGTGTGTGTGTGTGTGTGTTGCCATTTTAGGTGATTATTTCCTTTGAGAGTTGGGCTCATTTGCATAGAGGAGAATTTATATGACCTCTTCAAATCAAACATTATTCACAAACATGCGGCTCTTGAACATGAGGAGTGGAGTGACTCAGGTCCGTGTTGTGAGTCAATCGGAGGAGGTAGAGAATGTGGATTTTTTTCAGGTCACTTGGGGACAACACCAAAATACTGTAGGCCGTAGATGTTTATAAATCTTTATTACATACAGACTCTCTTTTTTTATATTTATACATATAAGTCCACAACAAGCTATTCCAAGTATGCTGGGACTTGAGTTGTTACCATTATTTTCCATGCGCTTATTATGCTTGTTAATCCTTTTGTTAAGGTGTTCGGTCAAATACATTTTAATATTTAATAAATATTGTAAATACAACCTCTTCACATGTTGTAGTTCAGGGTTAAATACACTTAAATGTCATTTTCTTCTCCCCCACTACTATTTTTTCTACGTTCCATAACTAAACCTGAAATTTGATTAAAAAAAACTGACTATTGCTATTCTGTAAAGACAAAAAAGGATCACATTTTCAAGGTTTATGTAGATGATCATGTTCTCCCAAACACCACAACTGTTATAATTGACTGACGTCAAACATAACCATTTCTTGTGTAGTTATGTTTTTATGGTGTAAATATTCCCCATGGATACATTCAACCCTACACATGCTTTTACTACTCCCCCCATGGGACGAAAATGTTCTACTATTGTGCTCAATACATTAAGATGGAGATTCACTACGCTGTGCGGCTGAGGGCTAAAAATAACCAAATCCCTTGATAATGACAAGGGTTTACTCCACATGCAAAATAAAATGTTAAATGCAAACTCCATGTAGCCACTCTCCAATCTTCCCTTTGTTTGAAAAATTGAAAAATTCAGATATGTGCCATTGAAACACAAACTCCCATCACTTTTCATGTTAGCTCGAAGCATGTACAGATCGCTACTTAGCAGTGACAAGCATCCTCAGTCCTAAGAGCTCCTGTGCGCCGTAAGCTACTTATTCAGCCTCCTATCGCTGCTCCGGCTGATAAACTGCTTTGGAGCCGGGCAAACGCTGCTCTATTAAGTCATTGGGGAAATTACCACAAAGTTTGGTATTTAGGGTTGTGAGATTCTGCCCTTTTGAATAAATAAATAAATAAAAGGATACATAATTTTTCTCGTGATATAATGTTTCTCCATCAAAACCTACAGGATATAGAATGATGTATGGTAGGCTATATGCAACCTCAAGTGTTGTGAGATGGCTCATAATTTGCTGAATGTATTCCTTTACTCTTTACCCCCTTTCAAGCTTGCCAAAAACTTACAAATTCTGTTCGGAAGTCTAAACTACATAATGTAGACCTCCTTCAAGACACTCATTTTATCTCAATGGTGCGGGTAAGAACTCAATTCGTCATTGGTCATTTAGTGTGTGAAATCAATATCTTGTTCTGGTGGCATCTCCTACTGTTTCTATGGTGATGGTGTGATTCTATTTTGTAGAACATTCCAGGCAAAGTAACGTCTTGCTCAGACTGCACTCGGCGCAGCTTCGGCCACTGTGTTGGAGCGGTGCTCTTGTAGCTTTGCGGTGCTGTTGCGATCACAGGCTTTGAATGTACACTCGCGATAACTAATCATTAATATAGGGAAAATGCTTGGCTCTGGCGTCCGGCAAAAATTCAATCCAACAGAAAGAATCCGGAGCGCCGGGGCACCACCGCCCTGCTAGCCATGCGGTCTGAGCTCCTCTCTTTACTTTTAATTATACGGAATGCCTGCGGCCACTGCACCAGAACTGCAACGCGTGCAGTGTCAGAAAGGCGTAATACAATATCCATGGAGACAAGCAGGTGTAGGCCCTCCACCAGAAAAGTGACATAGTGCACCTGTAAATTCAATTTCACAATTTGGAGCCATTCCAAAATGTATTCTTATGAAGCATATTGACTAAAATAATTTGTAATCTTTGAGATCCTTAGGTCTACGTAATGCAGTCTGTTGTAGCTCTTAACTTTATCAAATTTTGTTTTGAGTGTATGTTTTTCCAAAGTGAAGGACAGTGCGGTGGACTATAGGCACTATCAGGATTAGGGCAGGTGCTGAGCCACTCATCTCTAGCTTATTGTTCTCCAATTACCAAACACGCACGAGGGGGGTATCAGCGTTATTTATGGGCCCTCGCCACCCCAATGTACATATAATTACCTCTCACGGGCTGTAATTGTGCTCATTTCTCATGTCCGGTGGGAAATCCGCACCTCGGCTTTCGTGGCGTCTCCATGGAGATCGGAGCAGTTGAAGGACATTGCGGGTCAGGGCCGCGGATCAGACTATTATTGTAGCTGTTTGTTTTCACACCTTCCTGGGTATGTTTCATAAGGATGCTTGGCTCTCCCTTTCATGTAAAGGCTTTTTAAAGAGGATAAGTGACTTTCTGTTCAAAAATATATTACAGCTTTTTGGTGAAATTAAAAGTTCTCAATTTGTGTCATTTTCTGTAAGTAGATGTATGAAATTATTGCTCCTTTTAGAGTAATCATCAACTTTTGGTCTACCTCATACTTGTCTCCATGGAGATGATATAGCTTTGCCTGGAATGTTCCATAGTATGGCATTTAACATACCTATCTCATTCCTGATGTAAAGTGCTTTGAGTGCCTTGAAGGTAGAAAAGTGCTATATAAATGTGACCATTGAGTATTATCTTCATGGAGACAAGAAGGTTACAGAAAGTTACAGATCAGATCTGTGGAGAGGTGACCCCACTTACAGTCAAAAGGCATGTTTTTCAAGATAATTTTGAGCAATAAAACTCATTTTAATACATTCAATAAATGAAATGAACTAATGATAGATATGAAGAGTTAATTTGCAAAAACAGAACAGTGCCGTTTGAAAGATAAAAATGTTGAAAGCTTAAAATGTACTCTGTGTCCAACAATGTTTTCAGAAGTTTAGTGCATTTTAGTGCGCTACAAATATTATTCAATCCCTTCTTGAGCAAATCCCCTCATATATCTGAAAATATCTGTTTTTGCAAATGATCTCTTTTTACTTTTTTTTGCCATACTGTGGAACATTCTAGGCATAACAATAGCATGTAGACAAGCAGGTGCAGACGCCACATCTTGTCAATCTGTGCTAACAATAACTCTTATATTTACAGTAAATGAGCAGTTGTCAGTGTTCCTGTTCATTACAAAATTTTAATTGATACAAGTCATTATCTGCCCATCAGTTGGTTTTCCCGATGTTTGACACTTTTAATAGTGTCCGTTAGCTCTGAAAGTTTATTAGAGAGCTCTTTTGTATGACTACAATTCATTACTTCAAAACCCTTTTTGTTTGAAGTGGAGTACAATTGGCCAAGGTCTTCTTTTTGACCAGGCTCAGATGTGAACGCATGCTGCACTGTAGTGGTGGACCAGAACAAGTATGATGAATTAATGATTGAAGAGACTGGTGAGTCCGTCAGTGTTGCTGTGCCGATGCAGAGTGACAGTTTGTATGTGTTTGATCAATGGTGCGTAGCTCGGGGACAGCATGAGTGCAGGAGGCTGCGGTGACTCTCGGACCTCTTTGTCAATCAAATGGCCCGCAAACACCTCCCCATGAAATCCATTAAAACCAATTTAGTCTGCACCGACCAGCTCTGAGCCCCATGCACTCTCAGCCCGCGGTGAATTAATGACGGATTTTAAAAACTTTGGTAGTTTGAGTTGATTGCTCACTATTATTTTCAGTGTCATTCATTATTATGCCGTGAAAAGTGCTCGCAGCGAGACATCATACCTCCGAACTCAGCTGGGTCCTTTTGAAGCTTTCTTTCATATAAAACATGGACTAAATGATTAAGCTTTAAAGATTTATTTTCTGTAAGCTTTTTTATGGTTTCATTGACTTACTCTTTGTATAATGATAAGATAATTCTCCTGTTATTCATTAACGTCCAATGTTAAAATGTTAAAAGTGAACCACGGCTTCAGACATTCTAGCATTTTTATGCAGTTTTGCAGTGACTTGTACGTTATAAAGACTGCTACCCCTATTTAAGGGTGGCACGGTGGGACAGCAGTGAGCGCTCTTGCTTCACAGCAAGAATGAGTTTGCATGTTCTCCCCGTGTCTGTGTAGCTTTCCTCCGGGTTTCCCCTACCACTAAAAACATGTATGATAGGCTTCTCCCCTCTGGGGCCAGGACTGCCCTACAAAAGAGATTCTTAAACTCAGTGGGACTTTCCTGGTTAAAAAAGGTCGATAAATACATATATGCACACAGGAGTTGAGCTCGGCATTGTTGTACATTGTTAATGTACAACAATGCCAACGCCATCAACCTGGCACTCCACTTCATCCTGCAGCATCTGGACTCCCAAGGAACCTACACCAGGATCGTATTTGTGGACTTCAGCTATGCATTCAACACCATCCTCCCTGCTCTGCTCTAGGACAAGCTCTCCCAGCTCAACATGTCTGACTCCACCTCCAGGTGAACTTCCTGACGGAACAGAGGCAGTACATGCGGCTGGGGAAGAATGTCTCAGACATCCGGACTATCAGCACAGGATTTCCTGCTCTTCTCCCTGTACACAAACTGCTGCACCTCCAGCCACGACTCTGTAAAACTGATAGTTTGCGGACGACACCACCCTCATCGGGCTCATCCAAGGATAGTCTGTTACAGGAGAGAGGTGACCGGCTGGTGTCCTGGTGCAGCGTAACAACCTGGAGTTCAACGCCCAGAAGACAGTGGAGATGATCGTGGACTTCAGGAAAGTCCCAGCACCTCCAGCTCCCCTGGCCCTGACACTACCATAGACTCCTTCCGCTGCCTTGGCACCACCTCCCTCAGGCCTCAAGTGGCAGCCACCACTCAGTTCCCTCATCAAGATAATATATCAAGAAGGCATATGTTTGCTATATATTTATGAACAACATATTTTTTTCCCGATGCAAAATCACTCTAAATACAATTTAGTGTATGTGTGTGTGTGTGTGTGTGTGTGTGTATATACGCGTGTATATATACGTGTCGTGTGTGTGGTTGTGTTTGTTATATATATACATATATGTGTGTGTGTGTGTGTGTGTGTGTGTGTGTGTATATATATATATATATATATATAATGTATATGTAAAATATTATTGCCTAAGTTGTATTTAGTATTTAGAGTGATTTATGCATGTTTGACTCCTGCATTCAAGACAATATTGCTTCGGAAAAAATAAATAACATTTAAATATCCAGGTGTTTCATACATTATAAATACATAGCAAACATAAGAATGCCTCCTTGATTGACACTATAAAAAGAGTAGTAACAGATGTAGGCCGTGTGAATATACGCCACAGCAATGTACTGTGGTTTGTGTCATGAGTATTGTCCTTTAGGTCTCTGAGAATATCACTGAACCCTTTGAGCAGACAGACAGCACTGCCCAAGCTTTGTCATAAACACAGAAATATTCAAGATGAAATGGATGTTTGCCTTTGACAATGGACCCACTTTGTTGTCCCTTCAAGGCTGTTTCTTGTTTATTCTCCCACCACACAGAACACCAAACACTTCCTTCTTTCTTTCTCTTGCAGCACTTTCTATTGGTAGGTCCGATTTCGTGCCGTTTTATTTCTGTAAGTATTTTGGATCTATCTCGATATGGAGCAGAAAAAAAACACCACATTTTTTGTAGTCGCTGAGAGATCTCCAAGGCCACCCATTCCATGCTTGCTTGACAGCCAAACAATGCATGTGGACAGGTTAGTGTGTATGTGGGTATTCTTGGTACAATACCGCAGCAATGGTTCAGCGCTTCTCCCTGTCACCTGGGTTCCTCTGTCCTCACCTGATGTCTTGTCACCGACCCACAATGTCAAGAGCATCTGTGTCCGTGCATCCATGTGGTCAACTGGGCAGGGGAGAGCCAGACAGATTTAGGTCATGCAGTTCCCATGAGAGAGTGTCCGAGGCAAAGGCGAAGATGACATGTCTGAAGTGAACAAGAAAGAGAGTTGAAGGGAGAGGAGGAGGATGAAGAGGAGAGGAATGGAGAGAGAGATAAAAAGAAGCACGCAGCCAGACAGTGGAACAGCCAGGGGTCAGAGGAGGACACGCATGAAGCCTCATAGCTAATCCGCTGCACACATTGCTGGAACTAGGACAGTGACATGCACATGAATGACTGATGGGATGAGATACACAATACATTCACAAAGTACTATTTTTGTAATTAATTGGTTCTTTTCAGTTTCCCAATAATTCTGATGATGTCAAACTTCCGAAACAAAATTACTTAATTCATAACATGCAACTGACCTGGAGAAGTTAAGTTCGTTTATTGATTGCGACAGGGACAGTACACAATATACAGTACATTAACCTTAACAGGAGAGATGCATTGTACCAGGTTATAGTTATATAAGTGCTAATTTCCACCTGTAGTCTCTGGGCAGGCTGATGTTATTAAGTCCCACTGAGATGGAGCATCTCTTTTTCAGGGGAGGAGTCTATTGGTGGTAGGAGAAACCAGAGCACTCGGAGGAAACCTACGCAGACATAGGGAGACCGTGCAAACTCCACACACAAAGGCACTGCGCCACCCAGGAATCGATCCCTTCTTGCTGTGAAGCAAGAGCTCTAACTGCTGAATATCAGTATCACTGTTAGAATAAAATACTATAAATATGTCCTTTTAACAGATAAACCCCCTGTAAAACTGTATAGGAACATGTTAATATGTAAATATGTTGTGAGTGTACTATATTGGGCTGAATACAATTTTACAAAGAAGATTTTACAGCACAGAGTTCAGCAGTTTGATGGCGACAGGCAGGAATGATTTCCTGTGTCTTTCAGTGGAGCAGTGTGGAAGTGACTACTGCTGAACGAGCTCTTGCAGATGACCAGTACATTGTGGAGCAGGTGGGAGGGAAAGTCCTGAATAGTCCTGATTTTGAACAGCTTCCTCTCCAACACGATAGTCAGAGAGTCCAGCTCCTCCTCCACAACATGCGGGAGTAAGACGAACATTTCTGTATTTATTAAATAGATATCCAAAAAGAAAATCCCCAAACTCTGAAGCAGATTATTTATTTTAGTAATTTGGTCCATAGTCTAACTATAGAACACCCATGTTAACGTTTAGCTGAATCCCTTCTCAATCAAACAAACTAGCCTTCTAGAATGTTGTGGTGCCATCTGAACCCCAGTAATTAAAGATGGATAGATACAATAGTTCATTCAAAGCATTTGTGTGTTAGATTCTGTGAGGGTCCTTTTTGTTTAGAATTTGTTTCTCCATGACTTGTCACTCAAGCAGAGATGTATTTCCCAACAATAAAATCTACGTAACTTTTTTTCTCACCATGTGTTGCTAATTGTTCTAATAGGTTTTATAAATTAACAATCAGAAATCAAACCAATTCTTTATCTAAAATGGAAATTAATCAACCTTAATACAAAACACGTCAGACGGATGCATTCATAACGTAGTAGTTGATTAAGTATTTAGTTTTTTAGTTTTGCATGTTAACTTTCCGCGTACACAATAGTGAACTAAAAGGTCTACAGGTCATGAACACCTTAGGGCTATTCTGTGCCCACACTTTATCCATCAACTTTAGACAAGTTAAGTGTGGAGATTAAATGTAAAGCTCTATATGCAGGTTTGTGAGGTTATTTTTCCCAAGGCCAAATGTCACGAGCCACGAGCAGATATCCTCCTCTGTAAATGCCACACATAAATCAATTAGCCGCTGTAAGGGAGATGTGTCTGGGAAATTCTGTTATGTGGTACAGAGTAGGCAGAATGTTTACGTCGGAATTTATTTTTCAAACTTTTTATATGGTTTGCCAGACACTCAAAGCTTCACCTTGTATAGGGTTTATAAAACAGATAGTCCCAACATTATTAACAGAAGTACGTTTTGTTTGCTCACACCCAACTGTGAAGCTGCCATAAGCCCTGTCAGTCAAATTTACACTGTGTAAAACTTCAAATGAAATATACCTACACTAGTGTTTTTGTAACAGTATGTTCTGGTGTTGGGCTTTCTTAAAACTGTGATAATTATAGCTGTACTTTGGGTCTGTGATGTGATGAACCGCTGTTGGTCTTATGTTTACTGTCAGTGGTCATGAGTGGCTTAAACCTGTCCATGAAATGATATGCCTTTGCGGCGAATTCAGCAATGTACTAACTTTGGATTAATCATGTTCAATATAATATAACCAGTACAAACATTTTTTGCACAATACAACCTTTTTGTGAAGCCTAATGCGTTGTGGTTATGGTTATGGTATGTCTTTTGTTTCAATACATGCAGGTGGTCCTCAATCCAAGCAAAATTTGTACCTCGGGAGACAAATGAAGATAATGTTAACCTTTTTGTTTGGGTATCAGCACGTTCAGAACGACCCTGGACTGTTGCGACTCATTCACAAATATATGGTATTGTCATATGTTCTCCTTACATATACACATGTCGTAGATAGAAATTACCCTCATGCAAACTGTACCCCTCAAGAGATAGCCAATATGCCACCTAGCAACCTTTTTTTTTTACAGTCTAAGATGCAAATATGAAGCCAAAGATGACAAAATTTTAATTACTTTAGCCTCTGCATTAGCCTCTTTGCCCAGAGCCCCCTTTGTGTCTCCTATTCCCTTCTTTCATAGCACCATGACTTTACATATTTAACCCTGATTGCATGTGATGAATATTTGATGGAATATATGATCAAAACTAAATGTAAATGCGTATCCATTTCCTCTTTGAATGTATGCTGCATGTCTCTCATGGTGGGTGATCCGATCAATTCTTCCACCTCTGTCAATATCGGTGCCTTTGTGCTGTTACCCCCCGCGCACACAGTGAATTACAGCCACCAAAAGCCACTCTGGGCTTCATTCAGGTCCCCAACAATGTACTCTCTGAGGTGTAGCCTGCTTTATCTACTGGGGCCACTGTTTTGTCAGCCAGCCAGCCCCGCTATAATAAGCCTCCCTTTGCAGTTCCACTTTGCGAGCGGGTAGGAGGAGGAAGTGACCTACATAGGCTGCATCTTTGAGCCTTGTATCCGCTCCCTGCATTTCGACAACGCTCTGGTATATACGCATGATTTGAACTTTTGAATAATGCAAAGGATGCCTCCACACGGGCCTACGTCGATAAAACGATCCTTCATAATGAGTTGTAATGACAATCGTGGAGACAATCAAAGTTGTATGAGTCAGACTCCGTCCTGAATATGTGCCTATGTAGTGCGGGTGAGAGGGAGACGTACGGAGCCCCCTGGTTGCCTTTGCCCCAGGCCCTGTCAAGGTTGCCCACGGTAATACTACCTGGGACTTTGAAACTGACATGAAAGCATGATTCGCAGCAGGGGAGGCGAGAGGAAGGAGGTGGGGTGGAGCAGCCCAGAAGAGGAGCAGAGTGAGCAAGCATCCTGCCTTCTCTGTGTGTATATATGTGTTTGTGAACTGCCCAAATGTCTTCATCCCACCTCTACCATGATGCATTCATTTATGACATTTTTAAAAAAAAGTCACCCAGTCTGCACAAGGAAGACTGGGTGACTTAAGCAGAACACATGGATGAAGTCCAACACTTTCTACCATATTGCTGATACCAAAGGACAGTCCCATGCAGTATGTATCAAAGTACCTGTGGCTTCCGACATTTCACACAGAGATAATTTCTGCTCTCCCAATGGTATGGAGCCCTGGCGGGGTGTATTAATACCTATGGAGAATTCCGTATTTGATAAATGTACCCAGGGCTTTGCTGACAAAACTGTTTACTGTTTTAAAGCTTTGCTGAGTAAAGGGGATATCATGTCTCATGTGACAGCTTTAATTATTCCTTAAAACACACTGTCATATCTGAATCATAAGCAGAAAAATCAGAAGAATCAGAAAAAGGTTTATTGCCATTGTCAATGAACAAAATTCACAACCATAGGAACTTGTTTTGGCATTAAGACATAAGACATTAACATAAAACACTGAGCAATAATAATAGAAACAACATATATGAAATCAAAAGGGCATGGGGACACTTCCAAAACTTGCCCATGGCTCTTTAAATTATTTGTATTTTTTTTATGGCATCATAGCTACACTGAACGAAAAAAATAAAAGCAACACTTCTGTTTTTGCTCTAATACCTAATACCTTACCATTACTATTGAGCCCAGTACAGTGCATCTGGCATGTATATACAGCGCTTCACTTTTTTCACATTTTGTTATGTTACAGGCCAAAATGTATTCATTATTAGCCTCAAAATTCTACAAACAATACCCTATAATGACAACTTGAAAGAAGGTTGTTAGAATTCTTTGCAAATTTATAAAAGAAAAATACAAAAAAATGACTATTCACAGCCATGACACTCGCAATTGAACTCAGGTACATCGTTTTTCCACTGATCATCCTTGAGATGCTTCTACAACTTGATTGCAGTCCACTTGTGGTAAATTCAGTTGATTGGACATGATTTGGAAAAGCACACACCAAGCCATGAAGTCCAAGGAATTGTCTGTAGACCTCTGAGACAGGATTGTATCAAGGCACAAGGGAAGGGTACAGAAACATTGCAGCATTTCAAATGAGCACAGTGGCCTCCATCATCTGGAATTGGAAAAAGTTTGGCACGGTGGTTCCTCACAGCAAGAAGTCCATGGGTTCGATTCTCTCTGTGTCTGTGTTTGTTTCCTCTGGATGCTCCCGTTTCCCCTACCACCAAAAACATGTACGACAGTCTCCTCCACTCTAAGACCAAGATTTCCCTGAAAAACAGATTCAAAATCTCAGTAGGACTTCCCTGGTTAGATATAAATAAATGTCAAAAATGTATTAGGATTCCCACTCAGCAGGACGGTTTCAGGTTTGATTCCTGGAACAGCAACGTTTGAATGTTCAGAATCAGAATCAGAATCAGATAGAGTTTATTGCCTTTGTCAATGAACAAAATTCACAGACATAGGAACTTGTCTCGGCCTTAAGGTGCAACATAAAACACTGAGCAATAATAAAACAACATATATTCAATCAAAAAAGGGCATGCATTGTTGTTGATAAATTTATGAAAAACCGTGCTTGTTTAAAGCATCAAAATCTGTTGACTTTACTTCATCCAACTCAATTAAGTTGATATATTATTATACTACAAAAATAGTGAGGTGTAAGTGCTTCATTCAATAATGTTGGTATTTCAGAAACTTGTGCTCTTCAAGTCAGTGATGAAAGCCGATGAAAAACCCTAAAGATGGTTTAGGGTTTTTATGAGATTTGACAGAAGCTTGAAAACATATCTATTGTCTGCTGTGTTTAATAATGTAACTCAAGGCCTTTTCATTTATAAATATCTTGGAAGTCAAATGTTCAATGTGTGGGAAAGGAGTGTGGTGAGCATTTTTATGGACAGTACATATCCAATCAAACCAAAAGATGCTGTATTGATTATATTGATTATATTATGATTATGATTATTATTATAATATTATTATTATTATTATTATTATTATTATTATTATTATTATTATTATTATTATAACTTTTATTTATACAGGGAGGGCCCTTGAGAGCAAGCTCTCATTTACAAGAGCACCCTGTTAGCACATATTATAGTAATTTTTAAATTGTTTCTTAATGCATGCCCTTTTTGATTGAATATATGTTATTTTATTATTGATCAGTGTTTCATGTTGCACCTTAAGGCCCTGACAAGTTCCTATGTTTGTGAATTTTGTTCATTGACAATGGCAATAAACTCTTTCTGATTCTGATTCTGATAAAAAAATATTTACACATCTACAAATAAAAAACCCCACAGAATATACAGATAAAATGCCAATAAAACATTCAATAAATAATAAATAAAAAAAAAAAACAAATGTATAGAAAACACACAGTATGGAATAAAATAATGTAAAACAAGAGCACTGGCACTGAGGATAGTCTTTTAAAAGTGCTTTAAAATCATTAAAAGACATAAAATCATTTAATTAAAAAAGTTTCGTTCCGTAGGCCGGGAGCAAAGTTCCTCAAAGCCGTTTTCCCTGGTTCCGCATTTATTCGGTAAGACTCTAAAACAAGGATGTTTGTGATCTTATTTAGAGAATACCTGATCTGATATTAAGTAAACTTGTTAAATAATCTGGCAAACATTTTAAAAAATCAGTGCTATTCTCTTCTTGCAACAAATAATTGCCATTATACTTTAGGTATTAATTAACAGTGGTGAGTTCTATATTCTCCTGTAATGAACCTTAGAGCTGAATGATAAACTGAGTTCAGAGGTTTTAAGACTGTTTGCTGACATTATATATATAAGAATTCTATGCTTAATATATATATAATGTCACAATAATTCAGCACTGAAATAAATGTAGCCTGGATTAATTTACAATTAATTTACAATTAGGAGTTTATGATCAATCCAGATTTGTAGTTGGGTACTTGTTAAATCATATTACCATTGAGCATGAGACTAGATCATTTCTTTTAGTCACTAGAGTGCCTTTTGGAAAACAGCATACATTTTGTTTTACTTGAATTCACTAACTGTTTTAAATTAACAATTTTGTTGAGTTGGACTTTTGGAGTGAAAATCCACTTGAATTTTTGAATCACTTGTGCCACAGAAGGCGCCATATAATCGCATCATCTGTATACAAGTGGATGCTACTATGTTTTAGATTATGACCAATTAAGGTTATGTAAATTGTAAATGGTCTGAGGATGGACCCTTGAGGAACACCTTTGCTAGGATAAGAATATTCAGATTGAAAGCCATCAGCAGAAACAGCTGGAGCTGTGTTTGTTAATCTGCAAACTACTTTTTAAAATTTGTATCGAACCCAATAGCATCCAGATGATCCAAGAGAGTACAATGATCAACAGAATTAAAGGCCTTTGACAAATCAACAAAAACAGCATCACATTCTTCATAGTTGTCCAATGCAATAGCAATATAATATATAAATTTGCAGTTGTGATAGTACTATGCCCTGGTCAAAGCCGGAGTGGCAGTTATTTAAAATTAAATATTTGCTGAAGAAAGCACACACCTGGTTACTTATTAGCTTCTCCAAGAGTTTTGCTTGACAGGATAGTTTTGAAATTGGACGAAAATTATTCATATCATTTTTCTGGCCTCCTTTCTGCAATGGGAGAACAAAAACAGTTCCTCCATATTAAGGGGATACTTTCAGTTTGAATTGTGAGATTAAAAACAAAGTTAAACAAGTTACTATAGTAGAGCTGATAAAAATAGCAACCTAGAGAGCAACATATTTAATACTTTAAACTGTGTAAAGGTCTTAATGAAAAATCATCAGCTTTATTCTCTTGTATTGGTGTAACAGCAATAGATGGAGCAGCATCATCAAAACTATTTCCAGAGTTAACAAAGTGCTGGTTAAACACATCACAAATATATTTTTTCGTTGTCAGACTAATTGAATCTTTAATCAATTCATTTGGTAAAGAGGGAGCACAATTTTGCGATAGGGATTTAACCGTTTGCCAAAATCTTGCAGAATTGCTCTGTGATTCAGTGAAAGTATTGACGTAGTAAGATGCTTTGGCTTTACGAACAGTCAAAACATATTTATTGCGCTTATGACAAAACTGCTGCCAATCTGCTGCTGATTTGGTTGCCTGGGCTTCTGCCCAGGCTTTGTCACGTTCTCGAGCTAATGCTTCAATGTCTGGACAAAACCAGGGATATATATTTCTGCCCATCACTCTTTTAAGAGGGGAATCTTTATCAGTGACAATAATATAATCAGATGTTTGGATGAAAAATTCTAACGCTGTGTTAGGTTCTGGAATAGTAAAACCAATGTCACTGTAGTACAGATCAGACAGAAATGCATGTTCAATAAAATGCATTTAGGACCTTTTAACAGTTATATTTGGGGCGACCACCAGTCATGTTTTTGGTTGTGCTGTCTCCCCATTTGTGCTTCTGTCCCGCATCCCACATATCTACCTTTTCATTGATTTCCAAAGATGACAATTCAGTCCACACGCTCTGTCTGCGTGTCAAGAAGAGGCTTTTAGCACACATTCGGCAATAGGCGGTCTCATGGACGGACGACACACAGCAGCGTGCAGAAGCATATTTTGCACGTGTAGGGCACAATCTGACCAGCATGTAATAAACCTGCTGTAAATATTAGTGTTTCAGTCAAAAAAGTGTCTGTTAAATCATAATTCCTTCATAGAACTTAGTTTGAGAGGTTCAAAGTATGAGACAGCGCTGAGGGAATTGAGAGGGGACAGAGTGGAGTGAGTGGGGACAGATGGGAGGGGCCTGTGCATGCTGCTGGTACATGAGGGGTCCAGAGGGAAACTCTACATTTGGTAGGTTTCTAAATAATTTAAAGTAATACATTCAAGTAACCCTTCAATGTATTAAACATATTTGTTTATACCATTATAGTGAATAGCATGGAAAAGTATGAAAAACATTGTAATTCTTTATCTGAGTAAAAAAAAAAATAGTGATCCACTGAAAATGGTTGTATCCCTCGCCTATTAAATAATGATGCACTTTTTAGAATCAGAATCCGAAAAGGTTTATTGCCATTGTCAGTGAATCAAATTCACAGGCCAGGAACTTGCTTTGGTGATTCGGTGCAACATGCAACAATGAACAATAATAAAAGCAAGATATATCAAATCAAATAAGGCATGCATTAAAGAAAAAACTATTTATATTTAATAATTCATTTTCTCTGTTAGGTGTGAGCAATAATACATTGTGTGAGGTTTAGGTTTAACTCATTACAGTAGTTTTTTAGACTGTCAGAGGTTTTTGGACAACCAATCGATATTCACATCATCTAAAGTGGTAAGGAAGGTAAAGAAGTCCTCTAGCTCACCTACAGGTGCAGCTGGGGGATGATTAAAAAATCCTCCTATTTTTTCTAGTATTATTTTTACCCAAACTCACTTCAAGGGCTATGTATTCAAAACTCTTTGACTTGGAGACTTTGGTATTTAACGAGACAGTAAAACAAGATTGTATAAATATTGCTACTCAACCTCCTTTATCACAATGAAATACAGTGTATTATAACTTCCCAAAGAAATGTTAGTATCCGAGATTTCGGAGATTAGCCATGATTCAGATTATATCAGGATTTTTGATTGAATACTTTACACCTTCATGTGAATAACTCGAAGACCTTTTCATGGTTTAAATGTTGATATATTTTAATCAATGTTATGAACATGATCTAATTGAGTATTTGCCACTGGCAGGCTTTTAGTAGATTTAATGTTTATTAAATACAATTTGTGGTTTTGCCAGTCTGCTTTGACTCTATGCCATTTATTATTCATTACACAATTGTGAGGTTTGTTATCATTAGCTGATTCCTGCCCCATTTGATACGGGGCAATAGTTGGACAGGTTGAGTTCCTGACCCTATTATTCTCCTAGTGATCCTGACTGGTATCTTAAAAGGGCTATGTACATTTGAAGTCAACATACCTGATTATCACACATTTGACTAGTGCAGATGCAAGAGTGAGGTCAATGTTGAAAAGGAAAAGATGAGAGCCATACATATTTGAATAAAGGTGATCACGTTTGAACAGTTCAAGTCTTTTAAAAGAAAGCAGCAGAATTTTCCACACATGGCCTTTGCTTGGTAACACAGTATGATTTAAGCCATACTTGCAACTGTCTGAGGCAGCTGAACTTCCAACTTACATACTGTTTTCCAGTGCTTTGGACGGAGCATTGAGTCTGTCATAACAAAGGACCACTGCATTGACTTTTGAATTCAAATTAGATTGTGTTACAAATGGAAGTTATTTTAATTCAGGAGCTTAATACCATACCATGTTAACTACAGTGTTGCATGTAGCGCTTTTTATCTTTGGGTGAACAATTGATGTGTTATGGGCTTGACATTTATTTTGCACAAAGATGCACTGGAGCACACATGTTAATTTTCAATTGTGTCCATAGAAAACCTTGAAATGGATGCAGCTTTTAGTCAGAATGAATAGAAATACACATTTTACTCATCAATACCTTTAGAGCAATATCAGTTGCATATTTTAGTCATTGACTTTTTTCTTTTCTTTATTGTACCATATTTTATATAACAAAGACAGTTTTGTAGTTTAAGATACATGTGGTTACATCTTTGAACACGTTAGTGAATTCCCATTATATTTCCCCAATGCACTTTTTAATGATTTGTGCCTCAGAAGTCTGTCCCTGTCCTTCCCCCGCTATAGTCTTGATAAGTAGAGCAGTACAGTGATATGAATCTCCTACTTATTTCTACCCAAAATCCCTGTGTGCTACTTTATGACCCTTGACCCCTGCTCTGTCTGTGCACTGGCTGCGGTGGTACAACAGCAGATGTAAGGGCCGCGACTGCACACGGTGTCACTGCCCAAACAGCTGTGGCTCTGGAGGGGCCTGGTCGAACCGCCGATGATGGATGACGGGACGAGTGGTGCCACCTTAAAGCAGCCCACACAACTTCTGCACAAGAACACATAGATACGACTCCGGCAGATGCTGAAGTAGCGCCGACAGATGGACGGAGTTTGTGGAGTCTGGAAAGTTAAGTTGAAGCCTTGTGGCACTTCACTGGCTTTAGTTTGTCAGGAGAATAAAGTTTGAACGTATTGTGGTGGTGTTTATGTGACTAGATGAGTAGTGGGTCTATGAGCCAGATAGAAATTAGGATAGGACTCAATTAAAAATGTGTTGTTGAACGTTTCTCCCTCAAAATACAATATAGTAAATGTGCTTCCAATTTGCACATTTTTGCTGCTTTGGTTAGGGTACTGTGTGCACTACACATTAGTAGATCAAATCAGTTTATGTTTAGCCCAAAATCTCAACAATCGTCACCTCGCAAGGCTTCACCAAATTGTTGATTTAACCAGCAGAAAGTTAGAAACTCAAATAATGAAACACAACTTCAAAACAAGCAGATTGACATTTACAGGAAAATGGATGGCATTTTGTCCCATGGCATCCCCCGTCCTTAGACGCAAGGAAAAACTCCTTGAGGAGAACCATTGTGAAGGAGAGATCTACTCCCATGGTACGCGTAGGACGGAGCCATATCATTTATGGTATGGATGAGTACATAGTGTAAATTAGTATTAGGATGTCTGTAGAATTGCAGTGTGTGAACTTACTTAATGGTTAAATTTGTGCCGCTTTTAAAATGAGGATTGAATTTATAATGGATCTGCTATGATTTACTGCAGTTTCAATTAGAGGTTCATGTTGGTTCTCCCTCAGCCTCATCGCTAAGAGGCACAAAGAGCAGTGTGAGGAAATCTCCTCACATCCTTTATCTGCTGCTGAATATTCAGCATGCACAGCTCCTCGGCCTGCTCCTGCTGAAGCACCCAAAGCCGCTTGCTGTAAGGAGATAAGACTTGAGCTTGTAGGTCCTCTTCAAGACGCCTCTGTGTGATCAGCATTTGGCCGAGTGTGGACAGAACTCATACACTGTCCAACTACATCAGCTGTCAGTGGCAAAGATATGTCAAGGGCTTGGGCCTGATTGTATTTTATCAATATATGGTGACATGTTTGAATATATCAGTGGCAGCACACTTTTAACCCATTACAAATGGTTAAATTGGTATGTGATCTCAATTTAAGATGCTGTACATTAGACCATTTCGACATTCACACATTCATAGTAAAATATGTTTTAGAGCAAGTTAAATGTCTTACCCAAAGACACAAAAACATTAGGCACCGTTGGAAGGTGGAAACGACCAATCTTGTGGTCCTTATGTTGTAAAAGCGAATACAACCCAAACTGTAGTGTGCTAAAATGTCTGCATCCCAAATCACCATAATATATAAAAACTTATTTTTTGTAATTAATAGAGTGGTATATGTATTCTCTCAATTGGTAAACTTAATTTCCACCACCAACACTTTTAACTAGCAAAAATCCTCAAAATAACTTTTATTCCTATCAAGATTAATTATCAAAATGAATCAAAAACAAAGTGTGGGCCAAAAGGCTTGAGACATATTAAATCCTTTTGTTTAATTTCTGCAGCTTTTGACGGAACTTCCTCATCCATCATTTATGTGTTGTTTTTTTCTTTTTTTCTTTTTTTCTTTCACCCCTCTGACAATTACACTTGCAACTGAGTTTTATTTTAGCAGTCATATTGTTCCTCATAATTTCCATCGTCAAGGCTGTAACTTGCTCATGGAAGTGAGATGAATTATTGTCAATAAAACAGCGATCGATCTATGAGACTTTCCAAAAACCCTCCTTAAGGATTCACAGAGCTAATAAAGTCACATAAAGCTAACCTGGCACACCTTTTGTTAACAACACACTCAAAGCTGTTAGTGGCTAATGATTTAGTGAATCTTCATGTTATTTATGACTCTGAGCTTCCCTTGTTAAAAGCCAGACTTGGGCGTGAATGGGGGTAATAAATTAGACTCCAAATGCTGCTGCTGGTTAGAGTGTCTGCATACAGGACTGTAAACAATATTTAGATTTATCTCTTACTTAATTTGTGTGTCCCATATGTTGACCGAATGAGTACATACAGTGTAATTTGCATTAGGTATAAGAATGCTGTAATTAATACACATGTGTGGCTTTTTGTATACATTTTGCCCTTAAATACTCAATAGTAATGGTTTGATCACACAAGAACAACGTTTATCGATTTAGATTGACTTGAAGTGTATTCTAAACATTTATTAGATTAATTTTAGTTTGGCTTGTGTGAAGATTGGCAGCTTTTATTTCTACCAAGGTCCAATATATGGACAATATGTGTATTTATTTATTTGTTTTATTTTTATATTAATCTCTTTGTTATTGAGTCACTGTTCTTTGTTCAAGTTTTTTGCACATTACTGTACAACCAAGTTAAGGCTTTTATTGGACTATATCTGAGCTATTGGCAGTCTCCTCCTTTGTTGAGCTGGACTGGAAATAAGTTTCTTCTTCCACTGTGTGCTGAATAATAGAATATCAGAATTCACCACAGAGCGTTGCTCTCCCCATTGCACCAGATGATATCTTCTTCTATACACTGTATTCCCATGCTGTAAAATTCCATTAGGCTGCTAAAATGACTTGTCCTCCTGCTAGCAAAAGGTGGCATCCATTTGCAGATTCTATCATCGACCGGGCGCTAACCTCTGCTGCTGCCCCGAAAACACACACTACACAGACACACTCCCTGCTGCCCCGTCCAGACCAGGCCTATAATGATGAGGTGCTTGTATGTTACAGGATATTACAGGAGTTGCTTCAAATGACCACATGGCTGTAGAAGAGCAGTATAATGGTTGGAGCACACCGGTAGCCATTAGATACACGGAGAGTGGCCAGGGTGACTCGGGCAGTAATGACCTATGGAAGTGCGGTGGCTGCTGTCTGTACGGGGCTGTGTAATTGGAGTCCAGGCTGGTCTCGGCACACACTGGAGCGGTCGTGAACCCTCCTTGGTACTGCTCACAGTGGCCGGGACACCTGCGGGTCACCATTAGCTCTCATCATCCCTCTGCTGCCCAGCTCTGGCTGATGATACTGTTCTACAACAGATTTGACTCGACAGGATGGCTATGGACTATGACTATGGTTCAAACTTAGAATTTTTTCTTATTGTATTAGCCTGGCAAGACAAAATAATACTGAAAAAGTTACATATAAGTTCTTCAAGCAAAAGCATTAAAACTGCCTTCCAAACATTTGTGATCACACTTCTATGCAGCCCAATAATCATTTTTTTCTCTGTTGGATCTGACCCTTTGTGAGAAAAGTCTGATTTAGACCTGTACTCCCTCATATTACGCATTATATATAAAGGATGTATTCAACATACAAGATGAAAAACATTATCTATATTTTTTTCATATTACGGTTAAACAAACCAATGAAGTTGTAAGCAGCTAAAGAGTTTTGTTGACTAAAGTCATGACTTATGACAATATATCTGACCTTAACAGCACTTAACGACACCACAAGCTTATGATACCAGTACAAGCAAACAGAGTAATTGTTCAAATTCAAAATGAAACAATCTACAATAACAGCCAATCACAATATTCCAGTGCAGTCCATTGTCCAATTTTAGGTGTATATTAAATAAATATCTTGCATTATTACACTGCTGAACATGAACCGAAAGGTGAACTGCATGTTCACCGCTTAGTGACTTACAATTCCATTGTATTTCCATTTTGACTTTCTCAATGACATCTGCATAGTTATGACACTGACCCTAATGTGTAATCAGAACTGTATAATAATGACTCTAATCTCCATTATGCCTCTGTGCATCTTCAGTATTTTCAAAACAATTCATTCAATGTGATATTTGTGGCATTCTATTGTCAGTCGTCAGTCCTCTCTGACCTTTTCACAGTAGCTATCAGAGCCAAAACCGCCCACTGTCCACGTATAGAAGATAGTAATAGTCCAATACTACTAAATTGCCTGCATAGCCTATTGTCGTATTCGTTTGTAGCCGTGTAGCTTATGGGATCCTATGCTGCATGCTTAATTGATTAACTTTTTTCCCACCGTGACGACAGTATCTATCATCATGTGTGCGCTTTGCCATATTTTTCGATTTACCTCATCTGTAAACTTTATCTCCTTATCTTCTTCACCAATGTGTTTTCTGAAACTCTTCCCTGAGGGCTTTTTGCAGACTAGTGTTATGCGTGTCTATTTTCCAACATGGCCGCAGTACTCTCCTTTTGGGACCGTACCAGGCTGGAGTGGTCAGAGGCGATGAACTTCTTGTCTGGCTGCGGGTGCCATCTGGGGCACTCTGACAGGGGAGGGAGCTGGTGCTGTGGACGTGTCGGGCTGAATATGAATGAGGCGTATTCGCATCACATCGATGAGTCATGGCTCATAATGAGGCTGATGGAGGAGAAAGCTAATGCACACACATACACTCTCTGAGGCTGGCGGAGAAGGCTGGTCTATGCATATTCACAGAGTCATATGAGGATGAGGAGTCTGCGGCAGTCACTGTAGGGCCATGCAGAGAGTGGAGTCTGAAGAATGTTGATCGATAAAGCAAAGTCATGGGTTGAATTAAAATTAACACCATATGATGCTATCGTAAATGTCCCACAAAATGTCTAGATTAGTCATGTCGGTCAATCTTAATAAAGAATTAATTGAATTGATAGTTGTGATCATTCTGGTCATAAGCTGTACTTTTTCCTTGAAAAAGTTTGATGTCATAAAAATGGATTAGTGGTATTAGACAATTAATAAATCTAAATGTAGGTTTTCAGGTTGTTTGGTCATGGTGCCAATAATTGTGAATACTCGATAAATCACAATTTAAGCTCCAAATTACCAGATCTCTGAGAGGCTGAAACGTAGCCAGACCAACAAAGAAATATGCGTCTTTTGCATTTCAATATGTCAAATCTTTCCTTTGACATAAATTTTTGACTTGGGTGTTTGAGTAGATGCTATATACACATAACATTGCCATGAAGTTTTTTTTAAATATTATTGTTGTAAGTAAGACATAGTTTGATAAATAATCAATCATTATCTTTACAAATATGCTTTATTGTTGTAAGTAAGACATAGTTTGATAAATAACAATCATTATCTTTACAACATACTGCTTATATTGTTAAACGTTAAGATCAGTATATACTCTACAATTTCATCACGGCAAAATTATACTGTACTTTACTGCCTGTTTATAAGTTTAGTTAATTTGGGCTTTTTTTTTTTTTTTTCATTATTATACATGATACATTTATATGGCATTTAATGTTGTACTGAGCCCAAAGGGAGTGGGATGGGTGTCTACCTCAAACAATTTCATATTCAGAGTCAGAATCAGAAATAGGTTCATTGCCAACAGAATTCACAAACATAGGAACTTGTTTCGGTGTTAAGTTGCAACATAAAACACAGAGCAATAATAAAAACAACATAAAATCAAAAGAAGCATGCATTAGATTTAAAATTACTATACTATAAAATAAAAATAGGCTTACTATGTACACACAAATTTACGGTTAAATTTACAAATGTAGAGTAGAAAAGGGTCAGTGAGTGATTGATTGAATTGCAGTTAAAGTGACAGGTGTTTAGAAGTGTTCATGAGTCCAACGGCAGAGGGAAGAAACAATTTTTTGGTGGAGGGTTCTGGTCCGGATGGACCGTAGCCTCCTGTCCTGAGGGGAGTGGCTTAAATAGTCCATGTCCAGGGTGAGAAGGGTCAGCTGTGATCCGACCTGCTCGTCCCAAGAGCCCTGGAGACGTACAGGTCCTGCAGAGATGGAAGTCTTCAGCCCGAATCACCCTTCTCAGCAGAGCGCACAATGTGCTGTAGTCTCTGTTTGTCCCTGGCTGTGGCTCCAGCGTACCACACGGTGATGGAGGAGGTGAGGATGGACTCAATGATGGTCGTATAAAACTGCCCCATCATCTGCGCTGGCAGCTTGGCTTTCCTCAGCTGCCTCAGGTAGTACATCCTCTGCTGGGCCTTCTTGATGAGGGAGCTGATGGAGGGCTCCCAATTGAGGTCCTGGGTGATGGTGGTGCCGAGGAAGCGGAAGGAGTCCATGGTGGTGATGGGGGAGTCTGTCATGGTCAGGGGGGCTAGGGGGCTGTGACTTTCTGGAAGTCCACGATCATCTCCACTGTCTTCTGGACGTTGAACTCCAGGTTGTTACCAGGACACCTCCCTCCTGTAGACAGACTCATCCCCGTCTGAGATGAGCCCGATGAGGGTGGTGTCGTCCGCAAACTTGATCAGTTTCACTGAGTCGTGGCAGGAGGTGCAGCAGTTTGTGTACAGGGAGAAGAGCAGAGGAGAAAGTACACAGCCCTGTGGATTGCCTGTGTTGATAGTCCGAGTGTCTGAGACATTCTTCCCAAGCCGCAAGCACTGCCTCCGATCTGTCAGGAAGTCAGTGATCCAGCGTCAAGACCAGGCGTTCAAATGACTTCATGGCTACAGACGTCAGCGCCACAGCACCGCAGCTGTAGGACTGTAGAGTATACACACACAAAACAGAATACTTCCTTGTGATACAGCTCTAATACATGACTTATATAATAAATTAACTTCGTAATTGTCCATGTGCCATCATTTATTTAATTAGTGTCTGATTTGAAGAAGCAATCCACACAAATAGATACACGGTAAATATGCTCAAGTCATACATAGCTTTTACTGATTTTACTTAATTTAATCTTAATGATGAAAACATTGGACATGATGGAAGTGACCATTTTGGTGTTCAAATCTTGTCCAATCAGAAAGCAGAATGAGCCTCACATTTGAGATGAGATCTGAATGGTCTCTACCTAAAGTTCAGCCCCTGCACCAATCATGAATCAGTGCTAGTGCAGCCTCTGCAGCTCAGTCAGGGAATTCTGGAGGTTCTGAGCTGAACGAGGCATGGCCTGTCCATATACTGAGAAGGAGAAAAACGTTTATGTCCTTTACGTACAGGTTTAGGTTTAGGTTCAGCTTGTTCCTTTTTAAAACCAGTAAGAGCAAAGGCTACATGCCCGTCTTTTGACATTTTTCTGCCATTGCCTTTAATTGCTTTGTAGTTATGTCATACAAAGGAACACCAAATCCTCAACCCCACTCGCCCCACTTCCTTCACACTCATCCCCAATGAACCTCTCCCTTAAGCACATCCTCACAGCATTTTAGAGTGAGCCAGTCTATTACAGGGAATGGGGAGGGCCCTGAGGTGCGCAATATGGGCGGCAGATAACACATAGCATAGCAGTGGCAGTAGAAGGCTGATACAAGCTGCCGGCTACACTCTGCCTGCTGCAATGTTGCTGTGTTAATCCTCTGTTAATCAATGGGCTGTTGTTGGGAGATGCGGGGATGCACGTGCCTCTGTACCTCTCTCTCTCTCTCTCTACCCACTCCCTGTCAGAGCAGAGAGAACAATGAGGCAAGTGTGGGAGTAAAAAGGTGAGGCTCAGATATGGAATTAACTATTGTGTTATTACTACTGGGACAAGAGTGATGATGCAGGCCACTGGCTCACCGTTTTGGCACGAGTTGGAGAAAAAACGCACCGCTCCTGTGCTGTGTGTGCTTTAATGTTTGTGGACTACAGTGGAGCAGAAAAATACCTGTCTGAGTTTGACTGTTTAGAGGGCTTTGAGAGAAAGTGAAATGCAGTTTTTGCTCTGTAGTTGTTGGATATTGAAGTATTTGTACTGATCATTTAAGTCTATATATGCTAACACAAAACAATACTATTATATATTGATGATATTTGTTGTTTATGGTTACAGATGATTGTCCATGTAAAGTCTGAATTGTTCACTGACACTTCTTCACACCCCGTAGGTTCATGATCAGATCAGAATTAGAGAAGAGAGATTAAAGTTTATTGCCATTGTCAATGAACAGAATTCACAGAACATGGGAACTTGCTTAGGTGATTTGGTCAACATACAACGATGACAACTAAATATAAAAACTACATATATGAAATCAAATGCATTAAAGAAAACAATTTAAAATTTACTATAGGATAAAATAAAAATATAGCTTACTATGTACACAAAAATGTACAGATAATGTACAGAGAGTAGTGCAGAAAGTGATTAATTAAAATTGAAATTAAATTGCAGGTGTTTTCGAAGTGTTCATGAGTCCAACGGCAGAGGGAAAGAACTGTTCTTGTGGCGGGAGGTTCTGGTCCGGATGGACCGTAGCCTGTTTGAGGGGAATAATAATAATAATAAATATACATTTATTTAAAAGCGCCTTTCAGAACACCCAAGGACACTGTACAAGAGAATAAAACAACAAAAAGAATAAAACTAAACAGAATAAAACCACTCAGTAGAACTGGATGATGGTGTTGGAGTGACTGGAGTTATGTGGTGTAGGATTTGTGAACAGGTTGAAAGGTGAGTGAGTCTTGAGTCTTTTGAAAAGTGAGAAGGGTGGTCTATGTTGCGGAGGTCAGAAGGGAGAGAGCCAGAGCTGAGGAGCAGAGCGGCTGAAGGCTCTGCCCCCGCATTGAATAAGAGACGGAAAGAGGGGACAGAGAGCTGAGAGAGAGGAGGAGAACCTGAGGGAGCGAGAGGGAGTGGAGATGTGGAGGAGGTCAGAGATGTACGGTGGAGCCAGGTTATGGATAGCTTTGAAAGTATTTTAGGATAATTTGAAGTGAATCCGTTGTTTTATGGGGAGCCAGTGAAGTTGTTGAAGGATGGGGAGTGATGGGGGTGATGGATGTTTGGAGAGGGAGGGCGTCTGCGTGATAATGCGGGCTGGCAGAGTTTTTGGGACTGAGTTTCTGGAGAGATTTATTGAGAGACATTAGTTACAATATCGATCCGGAGTGACTAGACTGTGGACAAGTATGGCTGTGGTGTGAGGAGTGAGAGAAGGACGGAGACGAGAGATGTTGCGAAGGTGGAAGTAGGCGGAAACGAGTTGATGTTGTGGATGTGGAGTGGAAGAAAGGGTGCTGTCGAGGATGACACCCAGACTCTTGACTTGAGGGGAGGGGAGGACAGTGGAGTCATTGATAGAAATTGTGAAACTGTTTGATTTTGAGAGAGTGGAAGGGGTGCCTACCAGTAGGACTTCGGTTTTAGAGCTGTTTAGTTTGAGGAGATTTGAAGAGAACCAGGAATTGATTTCCTGCAGACAGAGGGTAAGAGGGCTGTGGAAGTGATGCAGTGGTTTAGAGAGAGGTAGAGCTGGGTGTCATCCGCGTAGCAATGGAAATGAATGTGTTTGTTACGCGGAAGTGGAACCAAGAGGGAGAATGTAGATGATGAAAAGAAGGGGACCAGGACAGAGCCCTGGGGCACACCAGCTGGGACAGGGAAGGGTTGGATTGGTGGGGATTTCAGTTGTATGAATTTGACTGCGATCGGAGAGTTATAGGAAATGAACCAAGAGAGAGGGAATGTGGGAGATGCCAATAGATTTAAGCCTATGGATGAGAGTGCTGTGTGAGATGGTGTCAATGCTGCTGCTGTTTAGATCGAGGAGGATGAGATAGATAGTAAATTAGATCAGAAGCTATGAGGAGATCATTTGTGATTTTAAGAAGTGCAGTTTTCAGTGCTGTGAAGTGGACGGAAACCAGATTGAAAATGTTCATAGAGACTGTTTGAAATGAGATGGGTGTGAAGTTGAGAGGCGACTACATGGTTCAAATAGTCCGGGGTCCGGGAGAAGGGTCAGCTGTGATCTGAACTCTGCTCGTCCCAGAGCCTGGAGATGTACATGTCCTGCAGAGATGGAAGTTGCAGCCAATGACCTTTCTCAGCAGAATGCACAATGCGCTGTGTTGTGTCTTCTGTGTTGTCCCTGGCTGGCTCCAGCGTACCACACTGTGATGGAGGAGGTGAGGAGGATAGAATCAATGAATGGCCGTGTAAAACCGCACCATCATCTGCACTGGCAGCTTGGCTTTCCTCAGCTGCGCAGGAAGTACATCTCTGCTGGGCCTTCTGGATGAGGGAGCTGATGTAGGCTCCCATTTGAGGTCCTGGGTGATGGTGGTGCCCAGGAAGCGGAAGCGAGTCCATGTGGTGATAGGGAGTTCTGTTGTGAGGTAGGGCTAAGGGGCTGTGACTTTCCTGAAATTCATTGATCATCTCCACTGTCTTCTGGGCATTGAATTCTAGGTTGTTACCGCTGCACAGAGGACACCAGACGGGTCCACCTCCCCTGTAGACAGACTCATCCGTCGTGAGATCTGAGATGAGCCGATGGGGTGTGTCGTCCGCAAACTTGATCAGTTTTACGGAGTCGTGGCTGGAGGTGTAGCAGTTTGTTTACAGCGGAGAAGAGCAGAGGAGAAAGTACACTGCCCTGTCGAGTTCCTTTGCTGGTAGTCCAAGTGTCTGAGATATACTTCCCAGCCGCGTTCTGCGCTCCGATCCGTCAGCCCACTCACCAAGACAGTAATGGACTACTGAAATATGTTGCAAGGTAAGATTAAAATTACAATTACAACATAATATAGGCTATAACAGCAAAAGAGAGGATTTTAAAGATGGTATACTAGACTTTATTCTTGTAAAGTAACATTATTTCCCCATAGAATTGTAAAAGCAGCACTTTGCAGCTGTAATCGTAGCAAAGATTGATCTGAGAGCTGCTGCGCGTCCCAAAAAGCTTCTGTATGTGTCACAAATGCATGCATGGGCACAGCGGAGTCCAAGGGTTTGTGAGAGCTAGGAACTAGTTCAACAGATCTAATAACTTCTTTCACGGTTTGAGAATTGGATAAAGCAGCTTCAACTTTCCCTCAGCAAGCAACCAATGGGATTGCAGCTGATCCACCAACAAAGTGGCAGTATTATAATTGAAAATTAAGACTGAATTATCAGTTATGATTATGATACTGTTTGTAGTTATTTTGTTCAGTCACTACTTTACTTTAATGAAAGTTGATGGTTTCTTCAAGCGGCTGCATTCTTTCCCCCATGCTCTCAACCTTAGAAAGTGCGTATGAGATCATCCCTATCTTTCCCTTTGCTCTATTTTACATTACAACATGACAGATTAAAAGACCCTCGACCCGCGCTCCTTCAGACAGAACGTCAGAAACAAATGGCCTGGTCCCAAAAAACCAAAACAGTCCATCCACAACACGTTTTCTCCCATCGATTATGTCGTAACGAGCCTTAATCAACATTCTCTTAACATCCTCCCCGCTCTAATGCACCCGGCACCCCGCCCACCCGCAACGCTTGATCAATTACAAAGCCATTACTCGCAACATCGTGTACAGCAGCCGCGCGGGCCGTCCACTCACTGGTCTTGACGCTGGCCGCAGCAAATGAACTTAGCCCAACAATCTGACGATCAATCGCATCACTTAGCCAATTAGACAAACGGGAGACAGACGCCCATTACCGTAAGAACAGGATCGATAGCTGGTGCTGGAGCCAGAGGCCTATAGGCTGGCTGTCTAGTCCAGTGGTGCCTGCCCGTGGGTTTTCATGCGTATGTTCAGCTAATGGAAGGAGGTGGGGAAAAAAGAAGGCGGGTCTTGAGGGTTTGATTGGCGGTTCAGACATGTGCAATTGGCAAGGATTGGAAGGATGTTGATGCCGTAGAGCCCGGATGGTGTAAACATGACAAGGCAGATCAATGATGGCAAAGAGGGAGAAGTCATCGGTTGATTTGCACCCTCAGAGTCCTCCTTTCATCCTACGGACAGTTTAAGTGGTAGTTTTTGAAGTGTGTCGCCAAGAGAGATGAGACTCGATATTTGTGCTCAATAAATATCATTCACAACCTTTTGTCTTCTAGTTTTTATCTGGAATATGTTATGATTGGTGTTTATCACAAGTCCCATTAGTGTACAATGCGCTGACAATCTGAAATACCAGAAATACCAGAAATACCAGATTGTATTACTAAAAACAGGATCTGGCAGATGACATGTTTACTTTAATTACACACTGTATGTTTAAAGTTTTCTATAAGCTGGCACTGTCATTTTCCAGAGGTCGTCCTTTGTCTGAAAATGGTATGGCTGGACCTATTTTGAGAGAGAATATCACTTAGTCTGTCTGGTCACTGCAAAGATCAGTACCTTGTATTCATTCCAAAGATATTTTGACAGCAGCTTTCAGCCCATGTCTTTATATTTTAAAAATGTCTTCACATTAAAGTTGTTTTGACACTTTATCTAACTGAATTGGACTAAGGTCACACTGTAAATTATAGACATTGATAATTTACTTACAATATGCTGTTAAAGGTGCAATATGTAACATTTGCCACCTGCTTGCTTCTATGGAGATGTTGTCTATTTAGCATTCATTTATCACTACAGAAATATTTCTAGAACTACATACATCATTACTATTGGTGTGGGCTGGCCTCTCTACAGCTCTCACCTGTGACCCTCCACCAGAAAAAGTTCCATAGTGCATTTTTAAGCAGGTCTCTAAATGGTGCTCCCAATACAATTATTTTTCTAGACTGATGCCTGTTTGTTTTAACCAGGTTTCAGATGTCACTTTTCACCCAGTCATTTTGTATCTGTCATAATGACTCAATAAATATCTTAGTTAATGAGTTAGTTTGTCAAAAACGCATCCCTCAATGAAGAAACCATGCGGACCCATTCTAACTATGAAGATATTAGAACTTGTTATTTGCTTGTTATTTGTCCATGTGGTCTGTTTGTGACTGTCTAAAGTAGTCGGTGTCAGAGACTGGTATGTGTACAGTCTGTGTGTGTTTTAGCAGGTTTAATAATGGTGCGGTTTGTTCCCGGCTTTGGCAGAAGACTGCTGTGTGCAGGTGGGATGAGCGGCTTGTTGATGGAGAGGTCTACCACAGCAGAGAGGGTCTCTTGTGTGTGTGTCTGTGTGTGAGTCTGTGTGTGTGTGCGCCTGTTGCCTCGGGGTAGGATGCCCTCAGGGACACCGATCCTCCTGGGATTACTGTTGACATCTCCCTCTCTCTTTCTGCCTCTGCTCTGCTCCAGCGTGACACCCAGTCCTCCCACTTTTATCCTTCACGCTCAAACTTACATCCACAATAATTGGAAAATACTTGTTGTGCTTGTGTGGACTGTAAAGGTGTGCATCTCCCACTGCTGTAGATTATTATAATCGTTTTATTGCATGACCTATCCAATATGACTGTATTTACAGAGCATTTCAACAACAGTCGATCTAAATCCTGCTCTGAAAGTCCATCAGCTCAGTAAACAATGGAGACTATGGTCATATAGTGTCCCTGATGACTGTAGTACTGATCCATGGGAGCTGTGTGTGGCAGATTTGTGCAAAGAAACACATGGATGTGACACAATGTCCCTGGCAATAACACAGGTTAACAACATCGTACCCTCCTGCTCAACGGCACAATGCCACATGCCACAACTCTGTGATGAGTTGGTCCCATCAAGGTCAGTGTGTGCAATTTCTTTATAATCGCATGGAAAGTCATAAAATAGTGAAAAAAGCTCATTGTGTTGAAGGACGCTAAGTCTTTGTGCAGGGTGTATATGCACTTTAAAGTGGATTAGGCGTCCGTGAGCTACGTGGTCAACAATTACTGAATGAGCACAGATACGTTGCTGAAGAGGAGGCAAGGCAGGCAAGCCTTTTCCTGTGGCCCTCCTTTGTCTGAAAATGGTTGCTTTTTGGTGTGACCTATTTTGAGATAATATCACTTGTCTGTCTGGTCACTGCAAAGATCAGAACCTTCCATTCATTTAAAATACTAAATTTTGACAGCAGCTTTCAGCTGTCTTTATATTTTTTTACATTTCTCCACATTCAAGACCAAGATCTTATCAAATCAGATCTTATTGGAACATTTTTGCATAAATTGTAGCAATTTCTAAGTATTTATGTTATTACTACTGTGAGAGTAAGCTTGCCTCTCCACAGATCTCATCTGTGACCGGTAGCGTTACCTGCTTGTCGACATAGAGATGGATAAGTCTGAAGCAATGCCGTGTCTCCGTGGAGACAAATAGGTGCTGGATCCTCCACCAAAAATGTACATACTTTGGGCCGTAATTTTGACCCCGGAGGTAGCGTTAACTTAGGTGCAGCAGAGATCATTTTGTCACACCTTGCAGTCGGCGCAATTCCTGATAGCGCAGGGGGCGTGATTATGCCAAAAATACGAGGTGGAGAAAAGCAACTTGAGGGCGTGGTCTGGTGCATTTTGTGAATGGCCAGAATCTTAACTAATAAACTTCAAATTTAGTGCTCTGGAGTCGTGTTACTATTCCCATATGGACGAGATAATCATAATAAAACACCCTTCATGAGCATAAATAACACAAATGATAAATTATAGAATAATTAATACAATCAAATTGTATGTGTTTATTTTTTCCCCCACTCACGTAAATAGCGCAGCGTCATTACACACTCTTTTCTTAAAGCTCTTTGCTGGACATCTCCACCTCCTGCTTTTGACACCTTTTACTGCGCGGTCTTGACCAGACTGGACCGTACAGACTTGCGTGTGCTCAGCTTAGGAACATCTATTTGCAAAACACATTCACATCACATTACTTTAGTCCTGGCATCATTGCACTGGCTTCCACTTATCCAGAGAATACAATTTAAAATGTTGCTCATGGTTTTTAAGTCTTTAAATGGTTTGGCTCCCTGTTATTTGCGGGAGTTATTGTCCCACCATGTTCCTGTCCGTACCATGCGGTCCTCAGCTCCTCCTGGATGTGCCCAGGTCAAAGCTGAAAAGCAGAGTGGACCGAGCTTTCTCTGTGGCGGGGCCCAGGCTCGGGAACAGCCTCTGCACCAGAGCAGTTTAAATCCTTGTTAAAAACCTACTTTTTCTCTCTGGCCTTCTAAACATGAACTGAGCTGAGTCATTCTTTTATTAACTTCATGTGTATTTTAATTGCTTGTACATATGTATTATTGCACTCTGCTGTACAGCACTTAGGGTTTTTAAAGTTGTAAGTGTGCTTTATCCCGGTTTAAAATTCTTCAGTTTTCTTTAAAACGCATTTTAAGCCATTAGCTTCGGCTACACTCTAGAGCGCCGCACTATCCCAGCTCGTGCGCTGATGGGTCAGAACGGTAACCGTCCAGACCAATCAGCGCGTGTAGGTGATGTGAACGAGCCGAAGTGCCATGAACGAGCCGCAGGATTCAACTATGAATCCATAAGTTTAATAACAGAATAAATCATGGAACTAATGTCCACCGTAGATCTGAGGGCCGTGGATCTGAGGCACAACAGCATTAGGCCAGATCATGAGCTAGACTTTAAGGTAAACCCGATATTTTAATAGATCCATGGGTGAACCGGCCTGATTTTATGATTACGCAGTGACAGCGGGCTCTCTTCTAGCTCTGTGTGCACCATGGAGCAACTAAAATAATGCCTTTTATCAGGTCATTCACTTTTCAAACACACATTTTCCGGTTCAAAATCAATGTTTTAAATATTTCCCTTTATCTTGCAATGGCCTCTGCGCAGCTCTAGTAACTCTCGCTCTGATTGTGATAGGTCAGAGCGATCACATGGTATGCGAGCCTACGTAACTTCCGGGCCGCGGTATCCGAAATGCTAAAGGCTAACTGACAACATGCGCCAGTGAGCAGCTGCCATTGACTTGAATGGGCCGCCATTTTGAGCCCTGGGGGCTTGGTGGCTGTGTGTTAGCCTATTTGCAGACAGTAATTTCCAACTGTCCGGGTGATATATTTTAGGATCAATCACCTGCACACAAAGTCCGTGCTCTTGAAAGCTTTGAGGACTTGTCCGGTGCAGAGGGCGTGCAGACAAGGAAGCGTAAATGTCCGCAAGAGTATTTGTGGCAAGTTGTTGCTGCCACAAAGTGTCAGTAGCTCACTGCAGTAAATAAGGATAAAAGCCCATAACTTCTGTCTTCTTGAAGTATCAACCCTTTTCATTTTCAATTTTATGTGCCGTTTTTCATGACTGTCTATCAGCGGAACGGGGCAACAGCATGAGGTGACGTCTTCAACAACAACCAATAAGTCACGTGGTTGAAAAACATGGACAGAGAATTTTGTAACGCCATGAAATGAGCATCAAGCTGTGCAGGTGCTTGCATTCAGATTTGAAATCAGTTTTTATTTCCAAGTATGTATATTATTTGTCTGCTATAAGATGTTTACATAAAATACTGATGAAAATAAAATTACTTTAAACCTAACCCAGAAACTATTTAAGCCTGGACAACAGACACACACGGATGCATTTGCTGCTGCACACTGACGGCCTCGCATGGATAGCACCAGATCATATAGCAAGCAGTGGATTTGTGTCCCTTTTATAGTCATTTCCAAAATGACTATACAATGCTTCTGAATTCTATGTGTATCCCTGTTTAAGAAAAAATATCAAAGAACAAAATAAGTACAGAGCTGTTGACATGAGATAGGAGAAAAACAGGAATTTAATAAAGATTACGCAAACATTAATTGTTCAAAATGCAACTTCAAGTGGATTGATAATAAGGGAAAACACTTTCGACATGCTGTCGATTTCACATAATATGTCTCCTTAAATGGCCGTTTAGATATCCAATCTGAAACTATAACCTGTTTGCCTTTGACACTGAATAGCTACAGTTTACATTACCTTCAATGTTATACTCTAAAGGCCTCAGAGTTCAGAGCCGGTAGAGAAGTAACAGTCAAAGCTGAGATTATGAAGACAAATGAGTGACGCTGTCATGCTCACGATGTGCCACACCTACTGTCAGACATTTCATTTCTCCTTTTAAACCACCCTCAGGCTCCGCCCACTTCTCCACTCCCCACTGCAGAAGGAGGCGCAGGAAGGTGGGCACGCCGTCCATCAGAGGCGGGCTGAGCTGGGACACATCCCATAAGGAGCTGCGCCGAGCCCCTCAAGTTATTACCCCTGCTACTCGCGCACATTTTGTCTTCATCAATTCTTAAACTCATAAGACTCCCTGCTTCTATCCTCTTCCAAATTGTGCCATCTATCACTGCAGACGCCACCTCTCCCTCTGTTCTCAGGGCGCTACACTTGGGCCTGCATACCCTTTGCTCAAGTGTATCGTGGATTTTGCGAATTGCCCACTTTGTTACTCTTTTCTGTGCCATCCTTAGACTATGCTATGTCATTTCATGTTCTTTTTAGTTCTTATATGTTTTGGACTGTTGCAGCTTTCAATAATAGGCAATAATAATTATGTTAAAGCTGCCCTGGGACAGACTTACAGAGTGGCACATCATACAATTACAATCACAATATCATCTTATTTTATTTTTAATGAGAAGGCTCAATGGCCGATAACAATTTTGACCTTACCTCCTTGTCTCTGCAATAGAATTGTATTTATTTATTAACCTTTATTTAACCAAAATTGAAACCTCTTTTTCAAGGGTGACTTGGACCCTGCAGCAAATATAAAAGCATTTACATATTTAAACAAGAGACATTTAAGAAGCTAAGTTTAAAATTAAGAATATAATTTTCTTTACAAAATGAAAAGCATTTATATAATATTATTACTAGAATAATACCTTCTCAAACGAGTATCTTGTTTTGATAGTTTCAATATTGATTAATATTCTGATATTGACTCTTTTGATAAACCCAAGGCAGTCTAACTAACCCCCAACAAGGAATGTGGCTGACAGTACTTTTGATTATGATTGCCATTTCAAGCTTCCAGGTTGGCTAAATCCAAGTTGGCCTTGGGTATGGCTCAGATAATGCATTTGCTTGTTGCTCACATGTGATTAACTGATTGATTACACAGTTTCATATGTAAGTTATATAAACGAAAGTAATTACTTTTGTGGTCTAATTATAAAATACATCCAAATATACTCTAGAGACTTTGACCACCTCTGCTCTGTCTTGTCAAGCCTGTCTTCATTTCAAACGTCCGTCTCTGCTGGTTCGCTCCTTGTGGTCGGCAGTGGTCCTCTGCTCTGTTCCCCTCCCCATCGCTCTAATTACGCCGAGACAAAGGCGTTTGATTGGAACCTCCTCTCCTCCCACTCAGAGCTGTCAGGCCTTCTGTAGGAGAGAGTTCATTTCACACTTACTGCATGCTTTAATTAAAAACCGTCTGATGGGGGAGGGCAGAAAACAGGCACACATCACGCAAAAGGGTGGTCTGTGCGTCCTAAAGACGACTTTTATTTGTTTAAGTCTAGTTTTATATGTGCAAGCCAGATGGTTTGTGTATATTTAGAAACGTGGGTGTATATGCAATGACCATGTTTACTTTACTTGAGTGCATGCTAACACCAGGCACTTTTTTAAGCTAAAGGGTCTAATAGAGAATCCATGAGAAGGTAATGACTTGTTGAAGCTGAACTGCCCAGTTTTACCCTGTGTGGTCATCGGTGGTCCCTTGTCGTCATGGGCACCAGCTCCCCGGGTAAACTGTATACCAGCTTTTCCATTGAACTTAAAATGATAATGTGATATTGTACTGACATTTGGACATTCTACAGCTTTTACCACTGTAGTTTTTGGATCGTCTCAATGTAACTGGCTCCCTGTCGTTGTAACGCTTTGTAAAGTGTCAACTCAAAGTTCAACCCGGTTCAACCTTGGGAATGACTCTTAAATATGTTGTGTGCGTGTGAGATTGTTGGTGTTTGGGGGGATGGTTCAAAAGTTAGTGTTATCCCAGGGCTGTGGTGGCAGTGTTTCCACCACCATGTATGGAGTGAAGAAACCTGTAGCTTTGAAAGGCTTTTCAAGTGCAATATATGTCATTATTATAATTATTATCTCGCCCTTACAAAACTCATGTGTGATTCTTATTCACATTTTGTAGTGATCTTCAGACGCCTTACTGATCACCCTGGAGGAGACCATCAAGTTCAATCACACATTTGAAGGTTTAGAACTTGACTTTTGAGTCACAATTGTAAAATGATAAAACCCTTTGCTTGGTGTCCTTTTATGGTTAAACAAATATTAGCTTCCTGCGTAAGACAACATTTCTGCAAAATATAACTTCAAGGTCAATTATCATCAGAGTTCGACTCAGTTGAATTTTGTTAATTAATTTCAAACATAGGCTACAGTTGTCACATAACTGATGGCATGCAAAAGCAGTCAGAGCTGAATTACATCCTTTACTGAGTAAACTTTGAAATCCTCATCAGTGAATGGTACTTTCTATAGATAGTAATTTAGGCCAAAGAGCAAGTTTGGATACAGCCTCGTCACAATGTTTTGTTTTTTAGTCATCATGTGCAATGGCAGCTGGAGTTGTTCACACAAAAGCCCTGCCTCACACGTATTTGTTCACTTCCACAAAAACAAAACGTATTAAAACCAGCCGACGCACACCCCCTTCAATTATTCTCACCACAACAACACACGATCATGATAACCCTTGTTAAGATATTGAGATATGGATGATATCAGTCACACCCACCATTGTAGAATGGGTAATCTATCATCCTCTGCATGCAGAGACCAGACAGTGATTTAAGTTTAGACTATCTCGCATATCCTGCAAATCTCTGGTCATTGGAAGTCTATGGTGATTTGATTTACTGCATTACATGCAGTGCTGTCATAAGATGCCTTTGTTACTCAGGTCTGTGTTGCATTTATTCTCCCTTTCTATGACATAGCTTTGGTTTTGAGATGGAATACCAGTTGCAGAATATCTACAAGCTTAGCAATGACACTGATAATCAGACATGCAAATGCATTATACCTGCCAAATGATCCAAGCTCAAACGTGTGTTCCTGTTGTTGAACATATTTGACCTCAGAGTAAGTCATTTCAGCCAGAATATTAGTATGAATAGGATCACAGTGGCAACAGTGGGTGGTTAGAACTTCTATCTGCCATTAATGAGGTTATAGGTTCATGATCTTCCATTTTAATTTCAGATAAAATATCAAATTCCTGCAGTGATTCATGTTCAAAACAATATATAAGGCTGATCATTATAACGTGAGCTCTTTTGTGAGGAGAACTTCCTATAATGCCCACATATGAACTGCTCATGTGATACTTTACATGCCATAGGACTGGCAAACCAGTCTGAGCGTGTGCAAGGCGATGGCAGAGGCTTTACAGAGAATACATTAGTCTTTGTCTGCGCAGTGCAGAGAACAGTGCGTTCTCAGAGCTGCCGTGTCGAACATGCAAATCAGCTCTGAATAGCATATCTATGAAATGTTAAGTGCTGCGCTATGCTAACCTGTGAAGAATGGATAATACATATCTTCAGGTAATAAGGTACAGTATGGGCAGGTGCATGTAGGAGTCTGGATTCAGAGGGTCTGGGATCTAGAGACTAAGCAGCTTGTTTACAAAAGTATTTTTTACTTAAATATGAACATTATAATGATGACAATTGTATTTGTAGTATAAGCACCAGCATAGTATTTAGTATTTTGAGCTTGTAAACCACCAATGGTGCATTAAATTGTAGCAGTTGGGGCTCAAATAATGGCAACATTTAGTGATAATTTCCTTTGCCTCTTTACTTCTGCTCTAAGAAAGTTGTTGAACACAAGTCCACAATATCGTTTGATATTGATTCCATGAATAGTGCATGTAACAGTAGAAGTTCTTGTCCCAAGTGGTCAGAAATCAATAAAGTGAATAATACAACAAATTAGTTTAATACTTATATGGCAAGATGAAAGATATTACATTAAAGAACCTTGGACACTTTATTTCGTACTAATACTCCAAATATATTTCCAATGTTTGGGCAGAGGTCAATGCTCTCTTCTCATAGTTTGATCCGTCATTAGTTTCCTTTTTTCCATTTCGCCATTTACCATTTACTCTATTTCACATTTTAATTTAAATCTTAAACTCTACTCTGGTACTCTACTGTAAAATGCATAGTTCACCATAACAACAGCTGCAGCCATATAACCCTCATACCTTATACCTATTGCGCGTCACAATGGGCTACCAGCAGATATTAGAATAAGCTCGGGGAGTGGCGTGCTGCTTCCAATTAGCAGTCTGTTGTTTCACACTGTGGGCGATGGCGCTTGTTATTCCTGGCTGTATGGTTCTCCTGCCGTGCAATCAGTCTGTATGACTCTTTCCTTCCCGCCACGCACTGATTGCCGCATTCATCGGTCGCTGGCTCACTCCCCATGTCAGGTGATGCCGAGATACATTTGTTAAAGAACTGTCTCAGGAAAAGACCTGTGGATAATGTAAAATGTCTCCAACTTAAGGGCCATTGCTAGTCCTAAGTTGTAGTAATTAAACTGGAAAACAAGGAGTTAAACGTGGAGGGAAAAGGAAATAATCACAATTTCTGAGTCCAATCATAATTTAGCCTGCTTTATAGGCGGTAATTATATGTCTTGATTAAAAACTACAATAGCAAGGATTTCAATTGCAGACGCTTTGTTTTGCTCCATGCATCAAGGGATTTCAGCCAGAATCCAGGTGCTGCATCTAAAGCAGTGCTGCGATTGTGTACTCGCCAAATAATTGTGTTTGGGTGGGTCCCATACTTACTTAGTCAAAGGGAATTATTCAGACCAAAGCTAGCTCCATGACCACAAAGGCTCCACGAGTCATTTGATCAGCGGATGAGTATGTGGATAGGAGGATGTTAATATTTGTCAGTGTACTTTGCAAATGACAGTCAGAAATGCTTTCATCCATATTTGAGCATGCTGGAAGAGCTTTAGTTATGCATAAACTTTTGTTGGGTTCAGCTTTGTTACACCCAAACCTGTTAATTCTTATGTGCAAAACTTTTAGACTAGATATTTAGACTTGATATTCAATTGTGACAAAGCAAAATACAGTCCAGTGTATCTGCAGAATATGGATGACAGACGTGGAAGGCTTTGGGCAAGACATTTCACCCGCCTTATCTAAGTATGAATGTGTTATGTGTTTGTTGTTGTTGTTAGAGGTGATTGAAGAGGCTGTTGGTGCAGATTGGGCTGCCACACCGTCAGCTCAAGCACTGCTGTGGTTACAAAAGTTACTAAGCATGCCACAATAAGTGATTAAATAAACAATGAAAATACTAAATGTGCACTATGTAAGTTTTCTAGTGGATGATCCGTCACCTGCTTCTCTCATGAAAATGTTATTGCCTGAAATATTCTACAGGGTACAAACTATTCTGTCTTTCATTTATTTAGTTACAGGCATTTTTATTGCAAAACAAATAAGCGACATGGTTTGGTGGTGTCACCTGCTTGTCTCCAAGTTTTACACCATTCAGAGCAACATCAGACAGGCCATACATTTCCATGGAAATCCTCAAGTCTTAAAATCATACATAGTGCCGCTTTAATGGGAATTGATTTAGATTTCTAGATTTTTTTCTTTGACAAACTTAGATACCTGATGTCATTTCCAATGATCGTTAGCATCACAGTTGTCTACATATGATGTCACAGTTCCTCTTACAACTTCTCTTGAGCTGACCATGGTCGTGAAACATAATTGAGGTCATAGCTTTGTTCTTCTAAACTCAAGTTCAGGGTCCTTCACATATTTTTTAAAATCACCTTTAATTAATGGCCAGACACTTTGATGGGACCTATTATTGGCTTCCCCTTTGATCTGAGCTTTTATGCTATAGCTGCTGGATAGAAACGACCTCTCCAAAATTGGGCAAAGAAAATGACAAGAGAAACGAATGGATGGGTGGAGATAGATGGAGGAGAGCCAGAATGAACTGAGGAAAAATGGGAAGGGAGGTTTGAACTAATGATCGGGGGAGTGAGGAAACGCTAAAGGCATGGAAGATGGGCCAAAGGCAATGATGGATAGAGAAAGACAAGGCGATGGATGAGTGGCAGAAGAAATGGCGTGGGAGGAAGATGGCTGATGGGACGGACAGGTGGGAGACAGGGTGAGTGAAGTATTTAAGGAAGGGAAGATGCCCAAATGGTTCAGGGGACTAATGGAAAGATAACAGGAATTTACAGCTGGGTGACAGTCAGACAAATAAACATGTAAAATGGTAATGCATTAGGGATAATTAAATGTTTGTTCCCCTTAAAACACAAGGAAGTTAAAGAGTCTTAAATATATAATTTGGGTGTGTGTGGTGTGTGTGGTGGATATATATATATATATATATATATATATATATATATATATATATATATATATATATAATATATATATTATATATATATATATATATATATATATATATATACAGATATATATATCCAGATGAAGATATTATACGCGCTTAATGCAACCTGAATGCTTTGGGACATTACTGATGCAAGCGGGTTGCTCCGAATTGTTCCCCCCGGGATGATGGGGCCGCTGCACCCCTGCTGGACCCCATGGCTCATTGAAGAGGTCAGAGGCGAACAGCTCTGCTCCATTTAGCAGCCCGCTCATGATAGATGAATGAGATAGAGGAGGAGCCAGGGTCCTGCTGAGCACACAAGAGCCGCTGCCACCCGGGACCTCCCCTCCAGCCATGAATGCTGGTAATGGGTGGTAATGGGAACTGACACAGGTGGGGTCAAAGGTGAGTGCCGTGAGTACATCACTGAGCTGAGGAGATAGAGACGGCTCTGTGTGTATTTTAGTGAGAACTCCGCGTGTTCTACAGGCAGATATATTCAAACACAACATTTAAAATAATGTTTATGAAGATGATTTATGTTTTAGGATTTTGTGCACTATAAAATAAATGTAGCTTAATTCAGATGCTGCAATACTGAGAAAGATTTTGTACAATACATAATTAATACATTTGTTTGACAGTTAATGTTTATGATTTATTTGGAGAGAAACCACATAAACAGTGATTGTAACAGACCTTATTTGTGGTGCCACTAAATGAACATGGCAATAACATAAAGTAGTACACTGACACAGAGCCATAAACCCGCTTTGGCTCTCAGCCCAGATGATCCCATTTTACTTCCTATTGCTCAGGTCTTGGGCCCTCTCCAGTTTCCAAAAATATGTATTTTAAGGTGTGATAATGCAGTATGAGTAATCAGATAATGGAAGCCATCTCTGAGGAGAGCCGACAACATGGCTGAACGGATCAAAGTCCCAACGCCTCTGTGATGCTTAGCTGTGCTTTGCCAACTGATGGCATTGCTAATTTGTTGAGCCACTGGTGAACTCACAATATGACTCTTTACTTATCTGAGTTGCATGTTGATGATGTGAAAACACAATGTTTCAGACTGATAAGCTCGCCTCACTAATAGTGAAGCTACAGAGCATCAAAAGTGCCTCCCTGGCTGTGAGGCCAGAGGACGGGCTGTGTTTGTGTTTAGAGGAATGAGGGAGCGGAGGAGAGAGAGAGCAAAAAGAGAGACTCTGTGTGGGAGGAGGCAGCTCTGCAGCTCCTAGGAGAGACTGGGAGGGCGAGGGGTCATTATTGACTGAATGAATTTTTAAAGAGGGCCCTCATCGGGGGGCGGGAGGGGCCGTGAGTGACTATGCGTGCACAGTGTTTTCTGTACTGCACTTTTTTCACCTCATTCTATTGTGCCAATGTACATAAATGCCCACAATAAACTACCTTGAGACCCATGGACCTGCATATCCTCCATAGGCTCTATAGCTCCCTGCCCACAGTAAAGCCCTATTGATTGCCCCTTCGCACCCTTTAACAATCAATGTGGACCTGGTTTCAGGAGCTGTAGGAGGGGGAAGATGGAGGCGCAGACGCAGGCTGAAACAACAACCAGTCCTGTTTTTTCCCTGGGAGGTGCTATGGACTGGGGCGACAGTGCAGTGGGGGGTTACTTAAGGCCACAACCTCCAGCTCTGTGGATGTTAGGATGGAGGCCAGGCTTGCTGAGAGAAGTGCCCAGAGGCGCAGCGTGTTGTGCGGGGGAAAGATAGGGAGTATGAGGGCTGGTGGTGGGCTGCTGGGTTGGCTGTTGCTGTGGCTTGGAGAATGCTCTGTGTGTGCACTGACCCTGGCAGATAGCAGACAAGGGAGGGAGGGGGACATTCAATCATACTAATGAGCAAAGGAGGAAGAGAGAGCGAGGGATGAAAGGGAAGGCAGCAAAGCAGAAAAAAGGGTCGTGGGGAGAGATGCTTTGGCAGTGCCAGGCAAACACCCTGCTCCTCCAGCCCCCTCCCTCCACACACAAAGGCACGTTTCCCTTGCTCTGTGAGGACATGCACTCACATAAGGAATTCTGCATCAACCTTATTGTCTAATGCATAACATGACCTAATTTCCTAAAAACATGTCTGCATTAAAGATATTGAAATTTCTATACAAATAGAACATACAAAACATTTTATTTTCTACACATGTACACAGTTGATTGTAATAGATGGATGGATAAATAAATAAATACAATACATGTATTCAATATATTTTTGTCTACATAAAGCCTATTATTTTTTCTTTTTTTTCTTTCCTCTATTCTATGTTTATGTTACACCATTGTGTGTTACACCATTGTGTAACACAAACATCCAAACAGAGACTTAATGCTTCAAATCCTTTCAGGCCAGTAGCATGCAGGTGAAATGTCCTCACAAATACAGAAATCTCTGTCTCTGACAGTCTGCATCTCTATCAGTGCCTGGACCCAGCACACACAGCTCTCCCAGTGCAGCCACACTCATTAGTGCCAGAGAGAGCCACTGCTGGAGGAACACCAGCCGCTCCAAAACCCTCTCTCCCCACTCTCTCCCAGTGTCCCTCGCCCTTCATCTGCCTCTGCCTTTTATATTTCATACTTTCACACCATCCTTCTCAGCCAATTTGGACCTATGTTGTTTTTTTCTCCACTCCTGTCTTTTTCCATGTCCCGATTTCCCCTTTAGCATGTCCACAATTCTCAACTGTCATCTATCCTTTAACGTTTTTTTTCCTCAATGTCTCTTTCTCGCCCGATGCACTGTGTCTATTTGAAGCTGTGCACAATCCTTGCCTGGCTTGTGTGCGCTCCCGTGGCGGAGGGTTATTTGAGGGATTAGGCCGGTGGCAGGGTGGTTGCTGTGTCAGTCTAACAGGCAGGGATCTGGACCAAGGCTCAGTACCAAATCCCTTCCTCCACGCCTCTCTGCCTGGGACACCGAATTAGCTCCTTGTGCCTCCATCTTTCATCTTCATCCCTTTCTCTTTGCTTGCCTGTCGTCCCCTCCTCTTCGTCATACCATAACTCCGTCCTACATGTTTCTCCCTCTTCCTTGCGTGCTTTCTTTGAATCAATTTTTCATTATTTATGGCCCACTTTTCACCATTCATACTCCAAGAAGAAATTTACACTAAGCTTGCTGTGGGTATTACATTTGGAAACCTTGAGCAAGAAACATGATCGCTTCACCCACAGTATGATATCTTGGCACTACCTGCTCTAAGTGACTTATTCCACTGCTCTGGTTATAGTACATTTCCACCTTCTCACCTCAAACGGTGCAAATGTATGTGTGCTTTTATAACATCTTAGCACACCAAACCTTGACTTAAAAATGTCACTCTTTCTAAAAACCCAATCCTTAAAATACCAGCTAATGCCCATTTTTAATTGCAGCTCAAGAAAAGGATATTGTAAAGTCAATCCTCTTGAGTAACAGAGCTGCCACACCAGCCTCCATGGAAAAAGCTTGGAAGCACACTATAACAACCCTGTTTTTTGAAAGGTCAAAATTAGTATTACATTTTTCATGGGTTTTTATTTATTACTATGATATTTTTACAGTTACTCACCTTGCTTTCCCTGAAAAGTAACAAAGATAGGGCTGTGACACAATACATTAAGGCGGAAGGGGGTTATGGATGATTGAACTTTACAATCTGTTAAATGTTAATTTTCTATGTATAGGAATGGTCCCGTATGGATTTTCTGAGCCAATACTGATTTCCGATATTTGGTTTGCTTTGTGTTTGATACCAATATTTTGATATTGAAATCCATAGCAAGGTAACAAGATGAAACATTCACTTTTCACTTCAGGGATATAAAATATTTTTTTATAAAATTGCGTAAACGTGCAGGCATATGTTTTTACTCTTTGTTTAAATTTTTACTAATTATCTCATTCATTCACTCACTATATCTTATGCACTGAGGACAAACTAGGAATGACACATGGGCACACACAGACTGGGGCTCTTCCCCCCAAAATATCAGTATGTCTCCCATCCCATGACAGGAGTGGTAATAACTGTAAAATAGCTGTAACTTTGCTCCAACACGGTTTAAACAAAATACAACACTGGCTGTCAGTAAGTGTGTCCTCTTGACAACCTCATCCTTGTTCCTCTTTAAATAAAGAGAGATCTAAAATATGGACATTTTGGAAAATGTGCAATAGAAGACAATTTTTATCATTCTAGTTGATGATATTACTTTAAAATTATTTATTTTACTCCGCAAACTTTTACACATTTTCGTTTGCTGCAGGATAATTGAGTACAGCTCTGCAGTGGAAGTAGCTCCTTATTTCAGGATGCTCCGTTTCTGTCTGAGCCCTCCTCTCTGGGCTGGACCCCTGGGAGAGGAGCAGGTTACACCACTGCCGTCTGAAGGACAATGCATGTATGTGTATGTGCGAGAGAGACTGAGACGTTAACAAGGTAAACAACAATTGAAGAAGGTGCTTTTTATAAATGCATGAGTGGCAGTCTGTATTCCCTTGCTTGAGTGTACATCTGCTAATGGATTTCATAGAAATGCAGGGACACAGACTAATAGCTTTAGGTGGATGAGGACAATGGCCGTGGTCCAAACCTACAGAGCCCAGAGAACAAGGGAACACAGGCTTTGTGGATGGGAGTAAAGAGTCTGATGAATAGGAGCGTGATCAAGGCCAACACCTCGTCACAAAGACACACGTCTGTACAAGAATGTTAAGCAGGTGAGTTCACACTTGGCTCAGGCATTGTGAGATAGAATACACGATCAGAGTGAAGTATCGAAAGACTATTGTTTGTGCTCCAAAACACAAATGTTAAAATATTCATATTATATACTATGCAGTATATTTTGATATTCAAGAATATTTGTCAAAAAGTACTTTTCACTGATACATAAAACTGAATAAAATGTATTTGTTGAAAATACTCCCCCCTCCCCCCCATTATCTGCATCAAAAGAAAGAGTGGATAACCTACAACATATTTTTTTATTTTGGAGAAATTATAATGTAATTAAGAGACATTGTAATAAGATATGTTATTTTATTGTCTGTGATAAGAGTGAAATTCAAAAGAACATCGAGGAGCATTAACATATAAGAGAAGACTGAAATATTAATTACTAAACTATCACAACAATCCTATGCAATTCAGTGATACTTTTCAATGCCATATTTTTTTTATTGCATTCCAGTTGCAATTTTGATTCCTATTAAACCTTCAGCTGTACTTCCAGACCTTTTTTCCCCCTCACAATCCTTCCAAATTAGAGATCTTGAGTGAAGGAGCAGCAACTCTACTCTTGAGTTCCAAGATCTCAAAGACGCAGCCATTCTTTGGTGGAAACTTACATTAGCTGCTTTGTTCTTTCTTTTTAAAGTATTGTGGGAAAAATATGAGTGATGTCATACTACTTTTCAGGCCATGCTATATCACAAAGAGTTTTAGAAGAGTACCATCTTTCCATCACATTCTGTCTTCATGTATCTTGTTTGTATACAGAGCTTCCACTCCTCAGATTGAAAGGTGGAAGAGAAGGTCAACAGTCAGCGAAAAATAAGTCACGCCAAAATGTTTTCCCTTTGTGTCAAAAGCGGATGGAGTTGAAGAATCACTACATGTGTCACCGGCCTCTGCTCCACAGCCCCAACAGTAGCTTTGGTAAAGGGCATGGCCAAAGTGAGGCTGGCATTTACTCACACGGCCAGCAGCAGCAGGCTCACTGGATGTACAAGAGGAGTTGCTAGATCAGAGGCAGCCTCAGCGCCGAGCTGCGTCGAATCGGGTTGAAATATGATGTTGACTTTTCTCACACCGCACATTGCACTGCAGGCCGGGCACATGTACAGGCTGCAAAAGACAAGGAGGGCTTCTGACGTACCACCAGGGTACAGTACCTGTGACTGTAGTAACTGAATTTGAATAGGAAAGAGAAGTAATATAAAACCTAAATCATTGACTTCACCAATAGAATAAGGTGTACATAGTTTAATAAACACCAAAAAAGCAAGGAGCACTAAAAGTACAACTCTGTAACTGCATAGGTGCTCAACAGCCTCGCCAACTTTGAAGTATGCTATGGATCCGTAGGGTTTTCGACAATTTTGAATATTAAGAGTTTAAAGGCACAGTGGCTAATCAGCAACTAATGTCCATAAAGTGGTTGTTTTTTTCAGTGAAAAAAAAGTGTGTAAATTTAGCAGCTTTGGCAAAATGTTTACTCTGAACGTCTTCACAGTGCCGCACTGCCAGACCATGCCATTATCAGAGCCGTTTCTTGACACCCAGGGACTCTGTTTAGAACTTTTCTTTTGTTCTTTTATTTAATTGAATTGAATGAAATGAAACCTATAGGACTACAGAACTTAATTTCCCATAATCCAACATGGCTTGTGACAGAAAACAAACAAAACACCTTTCTCAAGTGGTAAATAAGCCACTTCTGGACTGAAGAGGGAATACTATTAACATATTGTTTGGATAATTACACTAAATCAGAGATGTCATTCCGTCAAGGCAGGTGAGTAAGTCAAAAGAATGTTTACTGTCTTGTCTTAATGTAGGCTGCAGCTGCTGCCATGTTATAGCGAGACGAGACTCCTGCAGCAAGGAGAGTTGGGCAGTTGTTTTAACATTAATTTAACTTCATCTGAGTTTAAATTTGGAAAACAAGACAAATATAACTCACAAAGGTCTAATAACAGCAGCTCTGAGTTCCCTTCTGGACATTACCAAATTGGCATTTGTTGCTTGTTAACTTTACTTATGTGTCTTTTCACAAGTCATGGCATTGAGTCAGAAGGGAAAGGGCTTTCTTACCACTATCTTCTATCTTTTTGATATCTATATATTAGTGGTTCGTTTACGGGAGTGAACAGATTAAAAATAAGAAATAAACGATAGTGACAATGGTGTTTCCTCATTATTAGGTTTGTCAGAGTTGTAATTTGGTTGACTGATGCATGTTTTCCCAAACATATAACCAGGGCCGGCTCAAGCCTTCAGGGGGCCTAAGCAAAATTTTCCTTGGGGCCCCCTCACCACATCATCAGAATCAGTTTCATTGCAACAATTCCCAAACTAGGAACTTGCTTCGACGCAAACAAAACCAAAACGCCAGGGCATCTTTTTGCCATCTTGGTTAGTTTATTATCAGCACCTCACGAGCTCAAATATTGATGACTCAAATCCCACAACGCAACTTGGTATTCCGCTGACATCATCTCTACTCCCTGTATAAATAACACACCACACATAGATGTTGTTACAAATGTATTTGTTGGGGTGTTAAGGATCTACAGCCACATTCAACAGGGGGGTCTGGGGGCAGTCCCCCAGAAAATTTCAGATCTTTTTCATGTATTCTGGTGCAGTTTATTGTGGTCCAGCCAGCTACAGTAAGATTAAAATGTTGAGTTTGTAATGCTATAAAATGATGATGTGATGAAACTGTGCCAGGAGAAAGTGACTAAAGCCAGTTATTCATACATTAGTATACTTAATCATTCAATACAATATTGGCTATGAAAAATTGTTACGGTCAAATTGTGTTCACAACAAATAGATACCTAATAGGTACCTAAAACATCAGGCTATTTGTTGAATACCAAGTTAAATACCATAATGAACTATGAACCACTTGAGGTTCACAATGCATTTGTTAATAATAATAACCATGTGTTGTTTTTTTTAGACAATTAAAGCAATCACCACTTAACATGGATGGACTCATCATAACATAACACAAGGAAGGTCAAGTACAAACTGACCAAACATCAGCAGAACTATAAATATGACAATGATAATTGTAAACAAACAAGTTAAAATGTACATTCTCTATTTAACTAAAAACTTAAAAGTAATAGTTAAAAACTACACAAAAATGTGCAAAAATGTTCATTCCCGCAGAGAATGAACAGAACGAGAAGTGAAGATCCACACCTGACATGAAAAGACTGCGTTTCGGCCACTTTGCCACTTTTATATTATAATGTATATATTTATTTTATAATATACATAATTATAATAGGCCTAATTATTTTTCACAATTTACCAATTTATTATAATTTATAACAAATATTCTGATGGTGCTTTTTAGATAAATTGAAACGTTTTATTGTTCTATTAAAAGTTGATTTCAGAATATCAAGCTGACAATGATGTTTGTCTGGTCAGAACATCACACACTGGACTCTGACTTTCCTCTGCGTGAACAATGCTGTGATTGGGCTGATGGGCGTTACATGCAGAAACCTTTACATTCTCTCGTCAGTCAGCGCTGCGCTTATTTCTTATGAAGTCAGTAAAACAGACATCACTAGTCACGATGATGCTGTTAAGGCTTTTCTCACGCAGCGCTGCAATCTGACGCACGGTGATGCATGGGCACGCGGTGTCGGGCTCTTGTGTGTTTTGGAGCGAGAGCGGAGAAAGAGAGAGGAGGGAGAGAAGGAGTGACAGGGAGAGAGAGGGGAGAAAGAGGGAGTGACAGGGAGAGAGAGGGAGAAAGAGGGAGTGACAGGGAGACAGAGGGTGAAAGAGGGGAGGCAGAGGAAAGACTCCCAGTTCATTTGAAACAATTGCTTAAAACCCGCTCATCTCTAACACACGGGGAGGATGCACTGCTCGTTCTGCGTGAATGGGGCGTACACTGTTCACCTAAAAAGTTTCATGTCAGAGGTTCTGGTCCGGACGAGACGGCGCTTGGATCCGATCCGGACCGGGGTTCATTATTAGTAACCGGGGGAATAAACGCCGCCTCACGTTCACCTCCTGCTAACACTACAGGCTGGTGTAATGTTTGGCTTAATAGCCTTCATTCAGACGTATTATTCAGTGGTGCGGTGCTCGCTAACAGGTATGAGCGGGGCCCCATTGAAGGGCCTCAGAGCGCTATCGGCTCACTGACATGACAGACTCATGTACTTTCAAACAGCAGCATTAACAGTCTCTTGTGTTGTTAAGATTACAGTTTCTTTTCATCTTTCTTTTCTTCTTTTGTTTTTAGCACCGGAGGGATATATTCTTTTAGACATGATGACCACGTTCTGTTGTGTATGTCTTGCTTTAATTCTGTCGTGCACAATGAAGTTGACCAATCAGCGCAGGTCAGGTGCCTTGATTGCGTTTGTCATTAACAATAAATGTCTGTTGTGCGTTATGTTACCGGCTGTGTGCTATTTGCACAGCAACAACGCTACTACGCTAGTGGCGCACCCTGCGCTTGCACTTCACAATAATTAGGTTGTCAGATTGGGGCCTTTTAACGCCTCGGCCTGCGGCTGCTGTTACTTGCTGGCGGTCTGCATATAACAATCCTGTATTGTCCAGCAACTGAGGCTTGAGTGCTCAGAAAATTCCTGTTATCCCCGCCCACCTCCTTGTACTTAGTTGAGTCTTATTTTGAGGTGAGTGTTCAGGAATGATGATAGCAAGATGCATATGAAACAACCAAAACAAAGATGGTGACACCCGGGATGTACATGCAGCTGCAATTGAACCTGTTTTAGCTGAATTACAGATTATTTCTTGTTTTAAACTAGCGCAGCGGGAACGCTTTGTGCATTTTTGGGAAAGTTTGTGGTTTTTTAGCCAGATTTTTCAACGTTCTCCTTTGTGGTTAAAGAACTTCAGCGGCCGCATTGTTATTTGCTCTTGGTGGCTCTTATGGATGACCAAGTAAACAAGGCTGTAAAGCTGGAGATTTATGCTGGCAAAGCTCAGTGATAATGACAGCCACGTCCTCAATGGTAAATGCCAGCTAGTCTTCTGTAGAGTTTTGGTTACTGAATATGAAGTGGGGGAACATGCTTGTGTGAGGCAGGGTTACTGTAATACTGAAACAAGTATAATTTGTCTTCTTTAAATTACAATTCTTGTTATAAAAAAACATATAAAAGTCCCTTATGTATTTCACCAACAGATTCAGTACAATGTAAGATAAACCCAGATGCATGCACTAGTGACATAAAAATATGCTATGCTTCTCTCAAGCATCTCAAGTCCCTAATACTCACCAACACACATTAGATAACCAAGTGATGGCAGCAGGGCTGGTTGGAAGCGGGACCAGCAACATACACGCACACGCACATGCACACACATCACACACACACCACACGCACACACACACCACACACACACACAACAACACACACAACACACATACACATACACACATTGCCATAATCCTTTCACCTATGTGCCAACTGTTGTTTGATCAGAGCTGTGCTAATGCTCGCAGGCGTCGCAATGTGCTCTCCCTGCATTTGTGCCTGCCGCTCGGAAAGCCCGCAGAAGAACACAGGAGCGCCGCCGAGCCCACGGGCACGAAGAAAGAAAGGGAGTGCTGACAGTGACAGAAAAACACCCAGATGGCAGCTTCAGTCTACCATGGGATCACATGCTCTGAATTAGATCTGGAGATGCTGGAGGTAACAGGGAATGATGTCACTGTTGTATCAAGATGTATGCTGTACTGTGCTGCTGTGTGCGGGTGGTGTCTTTTGTGAATAGAAAATCACATGTATAGGCATTTTTCAAAACCACGGCCTCGCTTGCGTCTCTCACATCTTTGCAGCTAGCGTTGATGTGCTATTGGCTGTCGATATGAAATGGAATTCAGTCAGAATGTTTTCAGACCATGACTCAAAGCTCGACTAAGCTCTTGTGGTGCAATGACTCAATTTTGCACAGTAAACTTAAGACAACAGGGAAGTCAAATGTCAATAAATATTTTTGTTTATTTTTCGATCCCTGTTGGGAAATTTGTTCTTTGCATTTTAACCCATCCTTCAAAGCCACTGAGGCAACCAGTAATTAGCATTTCGAAAGGCCTTAACTTGCCCAGGACTCAAACCTGGGATTTCTGGTCACTCAGTCAACCTGTCATCTTGTTCACCAACCTGAAAATGTCAATGTCAGGATTCGACTTTAAATTCTGACATCCAACCTTGGTCTTTCAAGGCTGCCAGTAAATGTTTGGGATTTTCTGTTAAGATAATATTTTAACTTAAGCATAACTGATCAAGGGCAATTCAAATTTTAGTACTCGTATGAGCAACTTTATACTTGTCTAGAGCAGTTTCAAAAATAATATATTGCTTCCCTTTCTCTAAAAGGCTGAAGAATACTTGAGCGGAGTTTGCACACCTGTGGCTGAAAGAGATCCATATCTTTGCCTTAACAGTCAAACAGTGTGCAGCTTCTACTGTTCCTCAAAGCCCTCAATTTTTGCAACGTATGTCACCCAAAGCACAACCTTTCAGTTAACGCTCACTTTAGCACGACTCCGAACACGGTTAATGGAGCACAAAAAGCTTAATGTTATTGTTATTTGGAGTACTCAGATTTCCATTTACCTCCCATTGTTTTATTTTCACCATTGTATTTATCTGTCAAAGGTTCTGTATAATACCAGAAAATACATGTTAACCTCAAACTCAAGTCTATATTAGCAGCTTGCCTGAGTGAGCACCTGAAGAGCTTGATATTATTGAGGTACAGTTAAAACATGAAATGCCAAAAAGGTTAACAGTGAGCCAAATTACTGACGTGAAATACTTTGGATCTGACATGTCAGTCAAACGGCATGATTAAAAGTGTAAAAAATAAGTATGGTAATTGCATTTCCAGTCATGTAGACTCGTGTTTATGGTTCCACAGGGGGTGTAATTACAGATAAATACTGTAGCATTGATTGAAACACATTAATTCACAAATATCTGTCAGATGAATTGCAAAAACAAAGCACAATTGCTGTCAGAAAAATCACAAATTCTTGTTTACAAAAAGCGTCACAAAATACTTCAGTAGTGTTTTGGAAAAGTTGTCTATTGGTATGAAATTAACAGCGAATAACAAAAATGCGACAAAAGTTGCAACAATTTTAGTATGTCATGTACCTACTTGTCCTGCTTGGGTTAGGTACCACAAAAGTGTCGCAGGTGGAGATCATGGAGTCAAACTAGGAAGTTGTGGCTGAACGCTAAGAAAATGTTACCCGTTGAGATTGAGATCTGTTTTGCAATGGAGATCAGGCCAAGAGGTTACTGTACATAGAATAATCAGTTAAACAGATTAAGCAAACTGATCTGATGACATTTTTAAAGTGTCATAATTTGTGCACTGTTTTGGTGCAACCAATGAAACTAATATTCAGCAAAAATAAATTGATTACAATAAAAGGTCAATATGGCTGTCTAAAATGGGATTAAAACCAACAAAAATTAATAGAGAAATTTGAGCTTAAGAACACACTACGTGTGTGTGTGTGTGTGTGTGTGTGTGTTAAACCAGACCCTGGGCTTCTGATTGGTCTTAAAAAGATACCTAAAATCATCTTCAAATTAAATTCCTGCCTGCTGCTGAGAGCCAGTCACCACTCAATACATTCAAAGAAATGTAAATGAAAGCGCTCTCTCTTCCGTCCTTCATCTGGCTATTTAAATATCCAGTATTTGCCTTCCACTGCAGCAGCATAACCATTACCCATCTCACCCTTTCCATCTGCTCCTTTTCACTATTGTTAATGCCTTTAAACCTCACAACCCCCATTCCCCCCGATAATTCTCTTCATTTATTGACTATTCCTACCAGGGTCTGAGCACCAAAGTCTTTCCCTTCAATAAACTTGTACCTGCCCCGTTCACAGTGAGACAGTGAGAGAACAAATGTGTGCTCCTTTAATGGCAAATGGCTACATGTAAAAGGTGCACCGCTTGCACTGCAGCTTTTATCCACAAATACCATCGTGTTTGTGAAAGTGTTTCTGGGTGGGTGAACATTCGCATACATGCATGACAAAATGTGAAAGCCCTGTTTACGTGTGGGCTCAAATTGATCCAGCTGAAGTTTATTATACACAAGGATCTGTTAAAAATGAGTCACACTTGTGCAGTAAGCATGAAACAGGGGAACTGGCCTTTCTGTACGTCATCTACAAGTCTCATGGCCAGTGTTATATCCATCATTCCCCAAACCATGTATCTCAGCTGCCTGACATGATTTTGCATGGCATGCTACATGTGAGTTATTTGTATATTCAATACCAAACAATTCTGGTCCCTTAGCTTCTCACAGCAATATTATGTATTTGTATTTATAGACATTGACATTACAATGGGTGAACCAGATGCATTGATGTCTGTCTTTATGTCCTGTATTGATTAGTCAATTATAAGCACTGACGTACAAGGTTTGCGTGATGCGTCAAACTGAAGTGACAACCCCATACATTGGTCGTGGTCCTCTATATTTATTTATTGCCGAGTTACAGAAGATTCTTAATTACAAGGAAGACATCTTGTATCTTCTAAAGATTTTAATTACATGACAAAACAATCCCTGTCTCCTTTAGTTTTCTTCGCCGAGATTCACACTAAAAAAAACTCAAAAGCGGCATAACTAAAACGGTTTCAGTTTTGCATCTCACACAATGGGTGCCGGCGTGTGTCTATTCTGAGCAGCGCGTTTGATTCTGGAGGAAGAACCTTGGACCATCTGTAGCATTCTGTTTGATGAGCGGCGCTTCAAGTCCTGCGGCCTGCATGTAAGATCAAAACCAGTGGACCACACAAGTGTGCCATGCTCTCATTTCTCCACAGCGCTGCAGAGATCTGCAGAATCCTCACATCAAGACACAAATACGGCCAAGTTTGATGTCGAGATGAAATAATCTTTATAACTTTTGCTTCATTCTTTGTTCAACTTTTTTTTTTCTTGTCAATGTCTTTATTGGCTATTGCCGCTTTTGAATCTCACCCATTGTTCTTTATAGTAACAGCAAAGAAAGTGGAAAACCTTCAAAGGCATTCGGCAGCCCTGTGATTAGCAGGTGCTTTTTGATTTGCCCATAATTAAGTGCTAACATTAGTTTTATATTTGGTTGCAAACAATTAGCAGTCTGTGTTCTGTATGTGATTGATGACTTCAAAAAGGCAGTGAATGAGCTAAGTTTGTCGCTCGCAGAGGCCTACAAAACAAAATCATGTTAGTGGCAGGTTATAGAAGAAAGAACAACATTTGCCTTCATTTGTGGTTTTTCTTCAACCTATTTGTGAATTGCATTATTCAGTCACTCATAATGCAATAATGAAAAGATATTTAGAAATGCTGTTTTATTTGAATTTATAATTTCCAAGATTTGATTTTGAAGAGAAGAAAAATCCCTTCAGTGTGACGTTTGTCTCTCACAATGGTCCTTCCCTAACAGTAGTAAGCAAAAAAGCAAACAGTTACCATTTTTAAATTAACAATACACATACTTAAAACATAACTGTAGACTTATCTTTGATAACACATTCTCTGAAATGTTTTGTAGTCTATTAAATTGAATAAACAAATAACTTAACATTTCAGTCAACTGTATTTTAAGCACAAACTTCATCAAGATTTTAGTGAGACGTTTTTGTCCCTCACCATGGCCTAGACATTTGTAAGCACAAAATCACACTATTGTAACTGGTTGTTAGAGAGTTATTGTGAACATATTTGTGAAGGTTTTTCATTTAACTGCACTTTCATGAATTTTGCCAAATCTTTTCACAGGAAATTGACAGGATTGTAGTTTCTAATGAATTTGAATATTGTCTTCACTTGAAATTGTATTAGCATCAAAACAAAGCATAGCCGGGAATGGTTATCTTAAAAACCTCAAATTTGAGTTGTAAATATCATACATATACCTCCACAGCTGGTGTTTTTTGAAGACTTTAAAATGTGGCAAGAATATTTCACAAAATAGTAAAATTTCATTTAGCATGCTATCAACTAGTTTCTTTAGCTATAAGAATTTAGGAGATTTTTTTGTGTAAAACATTTTGGCAGCGCTTCCTACCTCTCATTAAAGTGTAAAATGCAAACTTTTACAATGTGAAATATCAATACATTTCCAAACCACAGAGAATCATACAAAGGGAGCAGACCGCAGGCTGCAGAGCTCTGCCAAACGCCGGGGTCCAGAGAGGCAGCGGCTCCGACCTTGGCTGCCCTTGTGTGTGCCTGACTCCAGCTGGGCGTCCATTAGAGGGCTCCACAACAGACGCTGGCCTCTGCTGAGAGCCAAGGGTTGGATACTACACACACATACAGCCACTATACACTTGACGCACATGCAGGCAGACCAAGGCAGACTCACAGCAAAGAAGCACTCTGACGTATAGACTAAATATTTGTACGTGAGGGCACTGCTCAAACGCCAGTAAACAAAGCGATAAACGCACGTGGGTATTTATCAGTGCGTGTATGATAGAGAGTGACAGCCAGCATCGAGCGCGGAGATGTCCAATGATTCGGAACCTTAACCAGAACAGGTGTTGGGACACGTGATCTGCAGACGATTCATTTGTTGTACACTGCTTTCAACAAACAGGAGCAGGCTTACCTGTGATAATGACAAATGACATTGGGGGCTTCTTGATCTTCATGTTTGCTCAATGCTCAGTGCTGAGAGTTAGACAGAGATCCCAAGGGTAAATGCACATCTATTGTACACAGGCCTATTGTTTGGGATGGTCCCTCATACAAGTAGGTCAATAACACATCACATGCAGGAATGTTGTAATGAACCTGATTTTTTGTTTTTCAAGCACACAATGTGAAATCTCACAATAAAATGCCACTTTAACGTCATTAAGGTCAGTTGAATTGCAACAGAATGTATAATTGCATGACAGCAGGTTTTATTTAATTCTAACTGGCCTTTCTTGCACTTGGCTCTTAAACAAGTCTTAATTTCTGCTGTGTTTTTCTTTTATTGTCACTGTGTGAAAGGCTTGTATTCATTTCACTCTCTATTCATCTGGTTCAGGACATTTTTAGAAAATAAGGTTTCATGCAGTCTGTGTTTCCCAAATGGAATCAACTTCTTGGCATGATTGTTCTTCTGCGTGGCACATCTGATGTGTTACACTCAGCAAAGTGATACCAGGCAAAAATGCAAGACAAGAAAACAGCTAATAGAAATGAGAAACACCAAGTACATTTCTGTTCAGTCAAAATATTTCATGAATATTTCTTCAGCTTTACCAGAACTTTTTTTCCTTCATTGCGGTTAACTGATCTCCAGAGTGGAGCAGTAGTTTGGAGGCTGATTCTGCGGCGGCCTGGCCCTTCCCTTCACCCTGACAAAAGCAAAGCCAAGGCTAATTTTACCCTGCCTGCTGTCTGCAGTGGAACCACTGAGCCACAACAGTGGTGTACTGCAGACACCACCTCACAGCAGGCCATCTCTCCACTGCTTTTTCTCTCTCTCATATATCTGGTCAACTCCAGCAACACAACCATCATTAAAGCGTTCTGGCTGATCACACGCTTTAATTGGACCGTAGCAGTGGCCCAGGCAAAATGGCGCCTTGTTAGCTCAGCTGCAGAGCACAGCGAACGCACAAACAAACAAGCAAACAAATGAGGATATAAACAAAACCCAATGGAAGTGTGGAGTGACTGACCTGCAACAGAACTGACAGGATGAGTAGTACTGTACTGTACTGTAAAAGATAAGCCATACTGATGCACAGAGCTATTCCACAAGTTTCACAAGCACTAGCTTTTTATACCTTCAGCTATCATTAAGAAAGACAAGGAGTTTTTCCAGCTAGTACAAGTCAAACAAGGATCAAGCTATTGTCAATGAAAACAATGTATGAATAAACAAAACAGTAATATTAATATAATATGTAAAAAGCATGTTTTGAAATATTTCCAATTTGGTGTTGAGGGAATGGGCGTATTTGGAGGGTCGTTTCACTTTCACGCTTTGCTGAATCAAAAGCGAGGACCATCTGACAATAGTTGCTATGAGTCACCTTGTGTTGCTTTTATCCTAACAGGCTGGATGGTAATTCAAGGTTCTTAATGCTGCATAGTCAATGCCAAATCAAGAGCTTTAGGTACAATGCAGAGCTCTTAGCACTAAGCCCCTGTTGTGCTCCAGACGAGGAGATGTGAGTGCTGAGTCCCACACACTTCCTCTCGCCTCTGGCATTAAATAGGCACCTTTCGCAAATTTACTCAGGGACATGACAAAGAGTTTGACTTTAAGTTGCTATTGTATTTTGTTGATACAAATGTCAAAATAAGTAAAATTGTTTTAGGGTTTTTTTTTAAAGAAGAAAAAAAGAAAGAAAGCGTTTTTAAAATTATATTGTTTTTATTTTTTAAAGAATCGGCTGATTGATCATGCTCTTAAGACTTTGTCTGTTCAGAATAGCATTATAATATTAAAGCCAATGTCCCACTTAAAACTTAATTGTGTTCTGTGGATCTCATAGTGATTTCTTTATTTCAAATTCTTACTCTAATTCTTATTCATTTCTTTCTTTTTTTTTATCTTCTTGACACATGGCGCATACATTTGATCCAGGCTGGATAGACGATTACACACACAGCTCCACACTGACCTGGGGTGACTGCTGTGGCCTGTGATCAAAGCATGTGCTGTTGGTGAGTTTGTATCACGGTGGGACTCAAAGGCCTCTGCTGTCTTTGTGACCTTTATTGTTGTTGACCTTCTGCACCAAAACATGAACCAAAAGTAAGACACCACCAGAACAGCTTCAGTTAGCTTTAAACGTAGCTCATCTAAGAAAATTTAGAGCCTGACATTTTTTTTGTTTACTTTTGTTCAAGACCACAGGATCTTCCTCTTCTTCATAACGCTGACCCCACTGCTTCATTTCAAATTATGACTATGCATAACTATGCAAATAGTCAACTTCAGTATTGTAGTTTTCCTTTTGATCGGGTCACACATGATCTGAAATGTATGAGGTTTTTCAGCTTTATGTAATATGACACAATGCAATAAAATGCCATTACTTTATATTGTATTTATTCATACTGTTTTTGTGAAATCAGTGTAATTGCTACCAGGTTATGCTGCTTTCTGTGTGATTTTTAATGAATATTGATTAATTTCTCAAAACAAAATTATCTCAAATCTAGTATTTTATCTTCTTCATTATGTGTTGTTTAAAACAACAATTTTCATCACCTGCACTGTGGGCCATTGCCTAGCTGTGCCACAGTGTTCTAAGCAGGACACCTTATCCAGGACAGCACCGATGAGGAGTGAGCACCCCTCCCTCTCTCCCTCGCTGACTCTCTGACCTTCTCCAAACGGGTAGAGCAGAAGCACGCGAGCACAGGGAGGAGTGTGACGTGGCAGAGGCCATTTATCTAACAATTCCTCCCTCTCTCTGTCCCCACACCACCACCCAGGTGGGGCAAGGTGATAGCAGCTCATCCCCGGATCAAACCTGTTCTTATGTTGTTACCATAACCAACTAGAACTACCATTCATTTATGAGGCTCAAGAATGCAGCTGGTTTATCTAAAAGCTACGCCATTACTCTTGCCCATCCATCACAGGTGTTCAGGGCTCTCCATCGATGTTTGTAGCTAAATGTGTTAGAGACTTTGGGGTGAGAGAGGGGAAGAGAGGGAATAAGGGCAGTGCATGGAGCTGATAGGATTGAGAGAGGGATGGATAGAGAGAGAAAGGTAGAGGGACAGGGGGAGAAAGAGGGGGCAAGAGGGAAAGGGGTGATGCGTAGAGCAGACATGCCTGACCGATCACGCTGCGCCAGGGTCTCCCAGACAAACTGTCATCGCCAATTAGCACCATTGCTAACAACTGACATGCTGTGATGTCCACTCTGTGGAACTGCACATTATAGGCATGAACACAAAAGGGGGAGGAAATACAGAATATAGCACAAGTTTAAACTAAATTGTGTTTTTTTGAGGGGAATAAATTCTTCCCCATTAATATAAAATGTCACTGAGATTTAGATATCAATTGATAAGAACTGAAGCTTGAGTTTAGGTCTTGTCACTATTTCTTTCATTATTCAAAGTGCTTTATTTAAATATTACAATGGTAATTTTCTGCTTACTTTTTCTTTTATTTCCCAAATTTGTATGCTCACTACAGACTGGAAATAGAACTTACATGTGCTAATAGTACAAAGACAGCATAGACTATGGTCCTATGATTTTCACACTCATTGGCATGTTTTATCTCAAAGCTGAAGGTTGTCTTTCTTTTTCATTCTTAAACATCTCTACTTGATTGTTAATTTTACATATCCATAAATAACCCTCCATTGTCGTCACAACACCTACACCTGCTCGTCTGACTCGCAGAAGTGTGAAGGGAGGTGACAGAGGAGGCACCGCTCAAAGAACAATCTATGTCACACATCGACCCTGGCACTATGTGTACTGCTGCTGTCAAACTGTGCAGCTACCTCAATTAGCAAACACTTAACTGGTACACTACTTGTGAGGATCAGAATTTCAAATTCTTCCAGTTATATAGTGTATCGGCAAAAAGTTTGTCTTGAAAGTATAAGTATATTGTTATTGTTGTTGTTTTTATAGGCAAAAAATATGTTCAGCAAGGTCCATATTTTTTCGTTATATGTAGTAATGAACAGGATTGTTGTCACCGCCATTTTGAAGACGCATATTATTGCATATTTCCACTATTAGTCATGAAAAACGGCACATAAAATTGAAAATGAAAAGGGTTGATACTTCAAGAAGACAGGGAATTGATCCTTATTTACAGTGGCAAGTTGCCGATGCTTAAAAGCATCGGCAACTTTGGCCGACATTTACATCTAAGCTTCCTCGTCCACAAGCCCTCTGCACCGGACAAGCTCTCAAAGCTTTCAAGAGCATGGACTTTGCGTGCAGGTGATTGACTGTCTGATCCTAAAATATAACACCTGGACAGTTGGAAATTAGGCCTGTTTATTGGAATATAGGGAGCAAGATAGCTGTCCATTGAAGTCAATGGGCTAGTGCATGTCGCCAGTTTACCCTTTAGCAGCTAGGTACATCAGTGTGGCCCGGAAGTAAGTTCAAGGGCTCTGAACAATCAGAGGGAGAGCGTATAGAGCGGAGCAGCGTGAAGCAGAGTGAGCCGAAGCTAAAGATTTCAAATCTTTTTTAAAAATATATATATTTAAGGGTTTTGAACCAGAAAGAAGTTCATGAACTGAAAATAGACAAAAATCACCTCAAAATCCTTGTTAAAGCAAATATGGCTTGTCAGCCAAACACAAGCAGGAGAGAAAATGCTGGGCTATAGAGGATTTTTTTCACTGCAGTACCAATGAACTGGCCACTGGGGCTTACTAACAACATGGATCAGGTTTAATTTAATTTAATAGATCCATGGCATATAGCCAGACAATAATATTTAAACTAGCATTAGCCAGCTGCTAACTACCTGAAACAAACAGCTCACAGCTCAGTCTGGAGTGACAAATGGGGTCTTTGGTTACAAAAGAGGAATCCTTTGTTTTAGAATTTTTGTTGGCACAGCCCACAGTGCGACAAGCAGCTTTCATCCTCAAGATGGCAGTGGCAACAAGTGTGGTTCATTTTGCACACATGTTGTTTTTTTGTTTTTTTAAATGTACTGAGGGGATTTTGGTAGTTTTTGCGTAAACTAGATCTGAGTGATATTTCACCTTAAAGTTTTAGACTTAAAACTTTAATAATCAGGCTGGAATTAGATATCAACAAAACCCTCTGCACGTTCTGTCAAAATCTTGTTGAATATTAGATTATAAAGTTTGGTGTGTGTAGGTGCTACTCTAAAGGGGAGTTCACAGCGCGGCGTAAAAGCGTCCAGTTTACATTCAAAGTCTATGTGGACGCACGTCCTGGGAATCCAATGTTTTTGCAGAAAAGTCGGATAAAGCTGAACTTTTTTGCGGCAGACGCAGCGCAGCAACCAATCAGAGATTACGCTCCAGTGACGTACCTACGCACTACCTGGAAGAAGGACCAAGCAAACCTCTGACCAATAAAAAAATCAGCCAGACACAGATCTTGGGGCAAATAATGATATTCACTAAACTCTGCTCACTTCTGAAGTATCTGTGGGACCCAGACAAGCCGCCGAGCCGATCGCCTCCGTTTTTGGACTTTGTAAAGTAAAAACACCAAAGCCATTCTCTTAACCTGAATTGCCATAGGACACAACTCCTCCACTGCGCATGTGTGCTGGACGCCTCAGCAGCGCGTATGCTGGTGAGTTTATTTTTTAGACGCGCGACCAAGGCTGGCTGCCTTCAAATGTACAGGCGTCCAACTCGGGCGTCAAGCGCGAATTTGGACGCCGCGGTCTGAACGCATCTTAAGGGGCAATCTTTATGTCCCTACTGGAGAAAATGCATTTTAAGAAAATGGCCTTTGAAGTTACATTGTCCCATATAAATATATAGATGTAAGTAGGAGCAGACTGGACAATGTTATAGTTCCCATGAAAGCATGTATGTTGAGTGAGCAAACTGATCAAAAAGAAAGAAAAAAATTTAGAAAAAAAAAAGAGGCGTTTTGCTGGCGTCTCACCTCAATACAGTGTACACATGTTTGTGAAAGCTCGTTTGTTTGCACAAAAATACAATTATAAAGTAGAAACTCATTTCAAAGTAACTATTTCTACATACTTGGCAGAATAATGATAATCTTAATCTTGAGTATTGCTTTTGAGTGCTCAACCACTTTTGCATCAGGCATTCATGGTTAGATGGCATTAGGAAAAAATATTACAATATTCACTTGGGTGCTTGTGCAGATTTGATGGAAAATAACAATAGCGTTCTACAGAAAGTGTCGCTTGATAGTCTGTGTGTGGGGTAATGGGGTGTGTGCATACTGGAGGCCATGGTGCTAGATAAGACCAGGGTGTATAAATAGCCCTGTCCTGGTTTGGTTGCTGGCACCCTCACATACACACACGCACACAGCCACAAAAGTCTGATCCAGTTGCCATTATGCACTCTTTCCTTGTGGTTTGGCTGCCCTTCAAGAAGTGTCTATTTGGAAAGGGCTTTTGGCTGGTTTGGTATGACCCTGCCCATGTGTGCCCAGCCATGTGCACACGTTAATACCATGTTTGGGTATTGCTGCCAGCAAACAGAGGAATAATTGGCTGTTCTGCTGTAAATGATGAGAGGGTACATGTTTACATTTGTATATCCACAGAAAAGGGGAATGAAAAGTAAACAAGGTGTCATATTTATTTATTAATTTGTGTAATTTCTAATTGCAAATACTTTGCAATTGAATGTCTTACTGAAGTTTTGATCTAAATCTGAAGCCACAGAGACTAAACGTTTATGAATTGGCCTTCCATTTCAAACATTTCAAAAGGTGTACCACAGGGTTCAATGTTGGGTCCTATTATATTTTTGAAGCAATAGCAATGATGTTGTTTTCAATGGCTAAATGCAGTCAACTTCATGGGATAATGCTTTTGTGTATGATATTTTAGATAATAATAACAACAACCACATGGTAGCCTTTTGTTTAATTTGTTTAAGGATTAAATTCTTGATTTAACATAGACCTATATGTTTCATTCAAATTAATATTTTGTAATTCATTTTAACTCAACAAAATATATTTTGGCTTCTCGAAATAAAAATTTGTTTAAACAGATTCATAAGTTATTGTTACCAAATTAACAAAGCAAATCCTTTTTTTTTAAAAATTTTTTAATCTGATGCTCATGTGGAATACCTTGGAACAAATCATATATCACTGAAAATGCTGTATTTCTCTCTAGTCATCATGTTGTAAAAATAAACGGACTGTTAAATTCTCACAAATCTACCCTAATCCTAATGTCTTTTCCTTTCCCATAACAGTCATATTGTCCTAATCTCACAGCCTCTCATAAGAGCACAGGATCCTCCGTCTCACACACTCTAGAGGGGAAAACCACCACACACTTGATAGGTTGTGGTCTGAGAGGGTTTGGAGAGGGAATAACACGCTTTCAGATATCATTTCACAAGGGTCACCGGGACAGTATACTGTACCGAGCTGCTTTGAAGAGTTATAGGCAATCCAGGGCAGTTTCCTTATCCTAACCTAACAGATGTGTTCTAATGCATCTCAATGGCGCACCAAAGTATATTGGTAGAAACTCAGGAAAAAGCACTGAAAACATAAGTTATTGTTATCAATATAATTGTTTTCTGTATTGTCTTTCTGAAACTATGACATTTACAAGACTCACAAACCTCTTGATCACATGTGCATCACCTGGTCATACTGTTTTGGCTGATGAATTTACATTATCTGCCCCAACCCATTAGATCCATGCTTTTTACTCACCTTGCTACCCATGGTATTTGGCTAACATGCGAAATAATTTGACAGATTTACTTTGTAGAACATTATAAAATCCTGATCTGGCTTTGTGCCTTTCTCCCCCATAATCACTAAATGTATTTCTCTGAGCAATTGACTACTGACCAATCAGTCGCATCTTGTGATACTGTATGTGCTAATTAGTGGATGTTATCACACCCCCTTGGTATTTGCACCTATTGACTCTGGCTTAGCTCGGGCATATAAATAGGTTGAGCAGATTGGATGCTACTTCCTTTTCTGAACTACTGTAAAAGTCCATACTCCTTCTCCGTTGTGCATGACTACACCCAATCCAGTCTTTATCCATTGGCGACTTTTGCACTGACCCCAGTTCGTAGCCCGTGCCAACTACGTGTCTGCATGAGTGTGTGTGACTGGCTCTCTTGTCCCTGCAGCGTCTGGCATCCTCTCAGTGACCTGGACACGGCTGTTGCCAAGATACTGACGATGGACCATGGGCATTGTGTGTCTAGCGGCATTGTTTCTACATTTATGTATCTTCTCTTTCTCCAAAGCCTGATGATTGAACTTTGAACTCCCGGGTCTCCTCTGTCAATCAAAAGTCCACACCTACACAGTTCAACCCACATCCGTGTAGAACGCCTGTGGAGACAGACTGAAGATGTAATTAGCCCACAGAGGAAATGTGTTTTTTGGATTAAATCTTCCTTCGTTAATGTCTGTTTTGGACTTCTAAGTATGAAAATAAATAATTTGTTTGAGTCAAAAGAGAGGCAAAGTGCCATCTGACCTGAGGGGGAGCATTTGAGTGTGCATAAAATGATCTAAAACATGCTGAATGCATAATTTCAAAGACTATTCAACATTTTATGTTATTCATAGTTTATTGTGGGTTTTCACTGGTAACAACTATATTTCAGTCCAAAGTTCAAAGCTAAGTTCTATTTTGCATTTTGATTGATTTTTATGTTGTCAAAACAGCAAGCTCAACTATCAACTGTTAAAGTTAAGGCAGTTAATTGTTCCAAAAAAGCAACATAAATAATATGTACTGTATATATTTATGTAATGTTTGGTACATAATTGATTGTGTCCTGGGGTTGGTCTTACAATACAACGCACATTCATAATTTGTAAATTGATGCGATAACCATTGAGAAGGCTTTGCATCAGGGAGAGACAGTAAAACAATATTTCATCCCCAGTCCAGGAACAATCTTTTGTGGTCTGAAGCTGGACATTCTATCCAAGAGCATACAATGTTTTCACTATGAGAAAGATAAGAGAAAGATATTTCTGCTCTGGCTCACATTTAGGTAATGCAACATAATAAGCTATAATGATACTAATTATATAGAGTTAAAGGTGGCACGCAGATGGAAACAATAGTTATTGTTTATCAAGTTCAGAACTAACTTTTTGGAACAGCTCTAATCAACATAAATATAATTTCCACTATTTTTAATCTAGAGTTTTACATTATACATGTTGTATATTTGCGGTTATGTTTTTGTAACTAATGTAGCCACATTGGATCACATCGAACAGTTCATATGTGAACAGAAAACGGTTGTTGATTCCTGTTTCAAATCAATAATAAAGCTAAACAGCGATAACATGTAAATAACAGCGAGCCATCAGTATTTGCTGTGCCGTTTACACACAAGCTGCTGAATAATGCTAACTGTGACAATGATTTATGTTTTCACTTTGCTGTGGGTCCATGCGTGTCTCCTTGGCTTTATTAAGTGTGTGTGTGTGTTGCGTTCATGTGCTCGTGTGTCGGAGGAAATGAGGTGACCCGGTGCTGCGTGTGAACTCTTTGTGACAGAACGCCTCGTCAGATGTCTGGGGAGCGCAGGCCAATCAGCTCTCCTGTCTGTCTGCTCCTGCTTGTGTGTAACAGGCCAAGGCTGAAACAGCGGAGGGCGAGACGACACATGTATGTAGCTTTAATGTGGTTTCCTGTCCCTAAGTGCCAGTTACCTGTATGATATGAAGGCCTATATATATGTAATTGTAAAGGAGAATGCCTCTATTACTACAGCACATATGCATATTGAAATTGTCCTTTTACCTTTACTATTTTTAATTGAGATTTTATGCATAACAAGACATCTTTAAACTCAGTGTCAAGTATTGTTTTTTTAGACTACATTTTATTTTGTTAAATACATATAATACAATACAAAAACAAACAGCAGCGAAAAACCAAAAAGGCAGTCCGTAGAAAGTCAGTCGGGCATCTGTGCCCTTTTGCCTTTTTTGCTGCAGCCCAAAGTACATTCCACAGGTATTCATCTATCGTTTCCATTGCTGGAGTTTTACATCCGAGATACATTGTTTTGAAGTCAATTTGAATCCTGAATAAAGAGTTTTCAGTGCCTGTCTTTATACTATAAAGATTACGCTAATTTTACCTTTACAAACAAAGTTTTATAGTTTTTAAGTAAAACACACACTTATATTATTTGTTATATGTGTTTATTGAGTTGATTTAGTTTTGGGTTATATTTACCTGAGTTATTGTTGTTGTGATCCAGAGGCAAATGGATTCTGAAGCTCTTTGTCTGCCTTTTGAATAGCAACCATGTGCTAATTAGAGGCGGGTTTGCCTTGGGTATTGTTACTTTATTTTCAACATTGAGTTGCTTATGGATTATGCTCTTTGTCGTTTAATCCTTACAGGATCAATGTGATGGTACATTTGTTTTATTTTTCTCAAACTAAGAAGTTTGTACAAATATTCCTTCTGTTACTGGACACATTTGTACAATAACTTCTACCACTTCACATGACGGTTACATGAAGGTGAAAAAAACCCCAGAACATTATCAACTGATTGGTTCTTTGCTGTGATGGTCATAGCAAAGCAACTAATAAAAGATTGTCCTTGTACTTCAGTAACATTGTCACCTATTGAAGTTGAAATGACGCCACACATTAAAGGTTGCAGACATTAAATTACTCAGTTTTATCATAGACAGCCATAGTGGTGATTCAGACACGCTCCTGACACTAACCCACGCTGTCTCTCTGTCTCTCTGTCTCTCTCTCTTCTCTCCCCATTCCCTCTTTCCCCACTCCTCTCTTTCTCTTTCTCACGGTGTCTCCTCAGTGGCACATCATATGGCAAGTCCCACTGACAGCGACTGATGGCGACGCCGCTGTCATCACGCTCCTCTGTGCTCCATTGTCTGCAAATACATTAAAAAGAATGCCCCTATAGGAACAACCACACTATGTAGCATATACAGCGGGACCAGAATTGGGGACATCGGTGAGGAAGGGAGGTGTGAAAATAGAGCAGGAGGATTCAGGATGGGAGCAGGATGAAAGGAGAGAGCGAAGGAGCGGGAGACAGGGAGCAGGGAATATGTTAATTAAGATAGAAAAAAACCACACATGTAACACTTCGCACATCTGATGCTAAACGTGTCCTCCCGTGCACGCTTATTCTCACACACGTCCAAAAATAACAGATTAGGAACTGCAGACTGCGGAGCAAAGAAACCAGATACGCACACGACTGCACACAACTTTACTGATCTGCAACACGCGCACACAAGAGGCACATCTGAAGTACACAAGTAAATGATGATGTTTTAAAGATGTTTTAAGAGATTGGTTTAGAATGATCAGTGGAGGTTAGCAAGACTTTGTTTATGTTATTTTCAATTGATTTGATGTTGACAGGCTCTGTAAACCAACTAACATTCTCATCCTTTTCTATTTTTTGCGAGATAGTTATAAGTGTAAATTTTTGTATGTTGATAGAGTTTTTGAAGGGAGTTTTGACCTTGCTTCTGCAGTTGTTTCTTCTTTGAAGCAGTGCACTCTGTCTTTCTGATGAACATTTGATGAAGAACATTGTACTAGTAATGCTCTTTTGCCTCATGTATTTCTATGTGTTGTATTTATTTATTTGTATTTAGTTCAGATTATGTTATTACAATTGTTTTACTTATGCACAGATGTAGTCAGCTTCTGCACTACTATTTGTTAAATTTCATATTTTATTTATGTTATCAGTGACATTCATTCCCATTTGTTTATATGTGGAAGGAATGCTGGAAGAAGTACTCAAATGTTACTGAAGTAAAAGTACAGATATGTGTGCATAAAAGTAAAAGTCACGGTAAAAACCTATTTAAGTACGTAAAAGTTTTGAAGTACCTGTTTCAAAATGTACTTCAAGAGGAAGTATTTCACAAGGATATTGAAAACTGAAGTGTTAAATGTGGTGATTTTAGTAAAGAATTGTGCAGATCTTTTGTCAACAAAGGTCAATTGGAATCACCTTCCTAATTTTTCTAGTGAACTGTATGTGTTTGTGTTGTTTGCTCAAACTGGGGCTTGAATTTGAGACCTTCAGGCAAAAAAAAAAAAAATCACGGTTTGAACTTTGTTGAGTTTTAGGAGCATCCATGAAGTTAATTTCACCACTTTATTGGGATCAATAAAGTTCTGTTGTATCTTGAAGGAGACCTATTGTGCAAAATCGACAAAGGAGCTTTTAACCATATTAAGATTGTTTTCCTTTTTCATTCAACCACTCGAATTTGAGTGATTTATGCTTGTCTGAGAAATTCTCCTACGGACAAGAAAACTGTCCCCATTTCACCGATGCCCAGATTTCCCACCGATACACGCCCACTTACTTCGTTCTGCAATTTCATTTTCTTACACAAATGAAAAAAAAAATCTGGCTATTGTGAACTGCAGCTAACCATAGTCGGGCCAACAGCACATAGCAGTGCGTATGCAGCAATGACTTAACGAAAAAAATAATTGAATCGACTACTAGCTTTATCTCACCTTATGATATAAAATGAAACCGGTTTAGCAACAGAAGTCCTTACCGTGGTAACTAGATCAGATCGCCAACCCGACTTTCTAGCACTAACCGATGACTATGGCAGGTTTTATGCTGCGTTCCAGTCGTCCTTGGAGGTTGGATTTTCCATGTTCAGACATGTAAATTCACACATTCACTTTATTGGATTAATATTTTGGTTGATTTGAGCACCTTCTTCGGTTTTATAGTTTGATTTGAGTCATTACAGTTCATACACGGTTATGTATTGCTCATAGTATTTTCGCTGCGAAGTTCGAGTTCCGATCTCCGCCGAGCACAACTGGAACACAGCTTTAACCCGGAATTAAGTCTTTTTAGATCAATATTTCAATTTACCCCTTAATCTTAGAGCCTATTTTTCCTAAAATATCTGACTAAAATGAGCCCCTTTTCAAACTGAAACTGTTTCTGAACCCTTCAGAGTGTAACAAATGGCTGGACTCTGTGAAACTTTGACTTGGTAGTTTGGATTTCTGATGTCTGATGATTTACTCTGACAATTCCTCTTTGATAGTTGAAGCTAATTTCACTTAAAATTACATTTAGGGACTTGTAATAAAGTTTAAAAACAACCCAGACAGAATCCACATAAAAGGCCTGAACATTGTATATCATTTTAGGGTATTTTTGTATTTGTGGGTTTGGAGGACTGAATAAGTGCAAGGTACACAAGTTCTGTCTCATGCAGCAAAATACATACGTATTCAAGCAGGTGGCAAACCCTCCACCAGAAAAATAACACAGTGCACCTTTAAAATCCCATTATCTTATGTCTTTGGTGCCATTCAGGAGCCAGTCTGATAGCAGCTGATGCAGCAAGACAAGTGTTCAAGTCATTATCAGGCCCAGGTGTGTCTCCGTTTGTTTGAAGGGCTCCGAGCTGCACGCTGGGCCCCACATCCCCTCCTTGTGTCCTCTAAGCAGTCCCTTCCGCCCTGATGCGACTAACCTCCAGTGCAGCTGCAAACTTCTACCCTTCACTTCCAGCTCACTCTGCAGTAGCACCCTCCTCCCCGCCATGCTGCCTTCTGTCTCCTCACACACGCTCAGAGAGGAGAGCAGGGAACAGGCGGCTCTGCTCTTATGAATAAATAACTACCTCCACAGTAGCACCAGAACAAGGCCAAAGCACTGAATCCAGTTACCTCAGAGGCTCCAGATGAGACCGGAGAATTTAGTCTTCCATCTTCCTGGCAACAATTTTATCCTAGATGCTACTAACATAACGGCACAGAGCGTTAGTCAAGTGATACACAAATACAGAATAACTACCGAATCTAAACAAAAACAGGGTGGCAAACTACAAGGAAAAGTGTTTTTGGGTTAAATGACCAAAAGCATAATCTTAGTCTGCTTTTTCCTCCTGTTTTACTTAGTATACTCAGTTACAGGTATTTTTTATCACAAAGAAACCAATGACATGGAAATCTGTAAATGTGAAAAGTCACTGTGTCAGTCGCTACATGCCAAGCATTGTCTAGATGCTTTTTGATACACATCTCTTTGTTAATTTTGCTCTTGCTTTTGTCGTTTTGTAATAAAAACATGCATCCTCACTGTGAGTGGTCACCTCTCCACAGAGCTGAGGTTTCATTTATAACGCATGCGTACATTCCAAAATGTTAAGTTTGTGATCTATAAAAAGACAACTTAACAACTTAGCATTTGTGGGCTTTCGAACATGAGCCAGAAAGTGATATGAGTTTGAAATGGAGAGATTCTCAATTACCGGGCAAGTCCACAAGTTTGAGGGGGATTGTGTTTTGTTCATACGTACGCTTTTAATCGATGCAAAGTTTTCAAAACGAGACCCCCATGGAAGAAGCAGGAGGCAGAAAAGTTACATAGTGCCCCTTTAAGAATGTTAATATTACACTGAGCTGCCTGAATAGGATTTCCCTCCTTCTTACTCCCACTGTCTTACTGCAGTTAACAATGAGAGGAAGTGCTATGCTATATATACCTGCAGATTGCTGAGGGCGGCAAAGGTTCCTCTGCATTGGCGGGACCATGAGAGCTGTAATCACCCACAATACACTAGCCTTGCGCTGCAGAGGAATATACATGGTTACAGCACATATATCTCCGACCCCTAACCTCCCAGCAGGTATGATCCAAAAGCTCCGCCAACAGAGGAAAAGAGAGGAAGGGAGAGGAAGATAGAGGAAGACAGAGGAAGAGCAGAGGAGAAGTTTTAGGTCTGCGGGGGGCAGGACAGAGGGAGGAGCCATCAGAGAGTCAGAAAGAGCCTGTGATTGCCAGCCAGCATGTAGCCGGTAATTACAATACTGTGTTTCTTCTCTCGCTCCCCCCCATCACTTCCTATCCTCACACGCCCATTCACACCGTTCTCTCTTACATGCCTCTGCGCTCAAGGTTAATGGTGAGGGGGCTGTGTTGCAAAATTAAGTAACGAATACACAAAAGACAGGAATGGTTTAAAATGTAACACACTAACTACATGGTCAAAGGTCAATAGTTCGTTTTTCATGTTTAAAATGTTCTATTGCAAGTGTTCCATCACTCCTAGACCACTTCACAACATGACACTTTATATTTGTGGAAAGCCTCAAATAAGAAGAGTATACATTTCTTATAGCAAGGAAAAACACTTTCAATTTAGATGTATGAATTTGAAACCTCTTATGTAGTTTATTAACTGAAAAGTAAAATCTAATTTAATGCTTTCATAAAAATAAGGAATTTTATGGGTAAAGATGGCCCAAATTGCACATATTTAGGACATATAAATCTAAACATTGACAAAGCCAGGTTTCAATCTCTTACTTCATTTTGTTGACATTTTAAATGAAAATAAATTACAGAGGGGATTTTGAATATCTTATTTAGTAATTGAATAAACTTGATCTTAATGAAAATTGAGAGAAATAAAATGTTGCTTTATTTGCTGGAGATAAAAGTTTTATAAATCATGTTTAGAAGAAAATGTCAACAAATCTTTCCGTAGTATTTATCAAAATCTTGTTAAGTACAAGATTTAAAGTTTGGTGTGTGTAGGTGCCAAGTCTGAAGACGTAATGTCCCATATATCTTTTGAGGCAAGTTGACTAAATAAAATGATTAACATATTCAGGTGCAGTTGGGGAAAAATGCGTGTCCACATTAATGCTAATACTATGTTGAGAGACCAAACTGACCAAGAAACAAACACTGAAATTTTAGAATTGTTGAAATCATTGAACTGTATTAAATGCAAAATAAAATGAATTAGTGATGCTAACAGCCTCAACTTTTAATGTTGATAATTTAGTATGCATAAAGTATTTAAACATTATGTCCTCTAAATTGACCATACCAATGCAGAGCGCCATGAGGTAGGCTAACTCACTCAAGATATCTTAAGTGAAGAAAAAGTCATCTTGGGCCAGTATTCCCCCGATACTGTTTTGTGCATGTGATTTTAGCCAGAAGACTCATTGTTTATGTATAAAAAAGTAGGACAGCGTGGCCTCTGGGACCACCTCACTATGGAACCCTGATATCTCTGGACCTGTCCTCTGCCACTACGCCTCTTGCGTTATATCTTGCCTTTTCTGCCCACACTTCTCTTGCTCTCCCCACGTCTCCTTGCTTGTTGCCTTATCAGCCTGCTTTTTGATTCATCATCGCTTGCACTCTCCACTATCAAACTTGTACAAGAGGGTGTCCTTCTCGCACCCCCCTTCCACTTGTTCACCCCAATCTCCATCTCTGCCCTGCCCCTCACTCATCTTTATGACTGCCACAGGAGCCTTTTTTCTCATTCTAGGCCTGGCCGCTGTGCACACTGCTGTCTGTGTGTTTATGAGTGAGGCTATATTGAGTGCGTCTGGCTGGTAGACACAGAGGAGAAGAGGGGGCGAGAGTGCACAGAGAGGCCAGAGACGAGAGACAACAGCCCAGTGATGGAACAAAGATAGAAAGTGGGTTGGTACATAACAGTATATACATGCATTACGTACATGGAGCAAGAGCTCAGATATAGAAACAAATATATTAAGATGTGGTGTTGTTATTGTTAAATGTATTGTGATCAGATCCTTGATTATGGAAGATAATTAGTTTCATCAGATTTTGAATTCCTCACTCCTTTTTCCCTTCCATTTTTATCTTTGAAAAAACACATTTGTTGTTGTTGTTTCGTTTTTTTTAAAAAGAATTTCAATTGTGGAATTTTGGGATTAGGGATTGGGGATTTTGAGGTTTATTTGGGAATTTTTCCAAATAAACCTCATCAAAACATCTTCTCTTTGGTTCCTTAACTCACTCAGATCTCACCCCCAGAAGAGACAGGCCAATAGGAAACAGCCTCTATCCTCCTAATTTTTTTCTCTGCACATTTTACACTCTGGAATTTGACTGTTGAATTTGAGATATTGAAAATATGTGTTGAATATTTAAAAGGTGGATTTTCACGTTTGAGTTTAAGAAAAACACATAGAAAACTGAAAGACTGAAATTCAGAATAAAAAATAAATATCTGTGTTAAAAAATTCTAAGTGAGAATTTCACTAGCATTTACAATCAAAATCTGATTAAACAAATTATCTTCTATACTTGAAACCATGGGGATTAGCAGGAATTTAACCGGGGGAATGACTCAGATTTCAAAAAGAGGTGAGGTTGAAGGAACATCCTTTTATATCTTCCCTGTTGTAGTGGAAATTGTTAAACCATACACTTGCTGCCAAAGTTATCCCTTTATTTAAATCCCTGATTTATAAATGTTTTGCATTCTGTTGATAAACACTGCTTTACTAAGTACTGTCCGGTCTCTGTTCTTCCACAGTTTTCCAAAATATTAGAAAACATATTTCACACAAGACGTCTTAGTTTCATTGAATAGCATAACTTACTCTCTGACAGCCAATATGGATTCAGACAAAATAGATCAACATCGTTAGTTTTAATTTACTTAATAGAGGAAATTTCAAATGTCAAAGAGAAAAAAGAAAAAAAAGAAATGTAATGGGAATATTTACTGATCTTCAAAATGTATTTGACACCATTGATCATCATATTGTTGATACGATACATTGAAAAACATGGTATTATAGGATTAACAAAAAATGGTTACAGAGTTAATTGCGTAACAGACAGCAAATTGTACAGATTAAACAAACCAAATCAGTGTATAAGGACATCACTTGCGGGTACCTCAAGGGTATATTCTAGGGTCTAGATTCTTTATTACGTACATTACTAAAATATGTAAGATATCAGGAATCATGAAATTTGTACTTTTTGCTGATGACACCAATATTCTTACGTTCAAGGGACAATCTGAGCAACCTTTTGCACAAGTAACTGATAAAATGAGTTGGTTTAACAAGACAAATGTTATATTATTTAGAAATCGCAAAAGCCATATATCAATATATTCAAATTACTTTTGCAGATACACTTATAGAAAGAGTCAATCGAATGCATTTTAGGAGTTATAATATTGTGAAAAAAGTACGGAAACAAAATTACTAGCAAACAAAAGTTGCTAAATATTGGGACTGATCAAAAGATCAGCAATCAACCAAAATGCCAGAATAAAATCATTGTTTAGTAACTTGCTTTACTAATAAGATAAAAACAGACTTAGTATGTACACAAAAATATACAGTTGAATTTACAGATGTAGGACAGAAAGTGAACAGTGCTATGAGGGTTGTTGATTAAATTATAGTTTAGTGACCGGTGTTCATGATCCAACGGCAGAGGAAAAGAAACTGTTCTTGTAGCAGGAGGTTCTGGTCCAGATGGACCGTAGTCTCCTCCCTCCTGAGGGAGGCTCAAATAGTCCATGTCCAGGGTGAGAAGGGTGGGCTGTGATCGAGCTGCTCGTCCAGAGCCCTGGAGACGTACAGGTCCTGCAGAGATGGAAGTCTGCAGCCGATCACCTTCTCAGCAGAACGCACAATGCGCTGTAGTCTCTGTTTGTCCCTGGCTGTGGCTCCAGCGTACTAACCCTTTTAACAGAAATACAATTACTTTTTTTTTTTAATTTAGTTCTGGTCTTTATTTGTTTGAGTATACACATAATTGAATATTAGCCAGAGAGAGAGGGGTGTAGGGTTAGATTGTTGGGTCTGTCCTGTGTCATGTCCGGATGAGATTATGAAATGTGATAACATTCTCTTGTTATAGTGTGTTGTGATGAATGGTTGGGAGGGGAATTGGAAATGTGAAAGCATTTCATCCATCCTTTTCAAACCATGCATCTGTTATCTGTAAGTTATGTTATGTGAACTATATTTGCAGGTTTGAATATATTAAGAAAGAAAGTGAAAGTATTTTAAATGTCAATATCTTCAAAATACAATTCAATTTGATTTATTTCGTAATACCCAAAATCACGAAAGCCTCAAAGTGCGAGAGTGAAATAGAGAAGCAGATGAAACAATGTTCATAGGAAATTAGCAAATGGATAAATGTCCCAGCATCTCCTGTCCTTAGACCCTCCTTCTCTGCAAAGAAAAAACTATAAAATCCTATGGGAAAAAGTAGAAACCTTAGGGACAACCACAGTGAAGGAGAGATCCTACTCCCACAGACAGACAGACAGACAGACAGGCTGCACATGGTCCAGGGTTGACGCGCTTCCATTTACAGACTGAGAAGCCAGAACCAATTAGGAGGTAGGAGGGTGGTTCAGCTAGCACGACAGTTCATCCAAGCAGCTGAGGAGCCGTTCATTTAGAGCATATAGCATCCCTCTAGGCCGTCGAGGTGCATCCGCATCTATAAGTAAGTATCGGCAGAGTCTGAAACAGTACCACTGTCTGAAGGGAGTGGGAAAAGGAGAATAAGAAAATAAGAAAATATGCTCGAAATAATTTCTTTTAAAAATAAGAATCACGAGTAGAAGGGGGGTAGTCAGAGAGTGAGACACTGCGGAGTACTCAAGCCAAAAATGTTTGGGAGTTAATGTGCTAATGTGTACATTGGTGAATTGACTGACCAACAGAGTAAAACAGCTGAACCAAACTTGGGATAATTTGTGATGTGATTGTGATTGTAAATGCACTCATTTCTGAAACACATAAGAATACAGATTTTATTTATTTTTTAACTCAAATCCTCTGTTTGGTAGTTTCCGAAAGTTCTGTCTTCATTAAACCAACATTACTGAGACTCTCAAGCGGAAAGCCTTTCCCTGTGAAACTCTTGCTGAAGTAGTCTTGAACTGACTGCAGGCCGAGCAGATCATTTGGTGAGTCATCCAATCCTTCTCCTCCTTCCACAGGGTTTATATTTGGACAAAGACAAGACAGCCTCGAGCTCCAAGTATCTATTCAAGTCAGAGGTGGTTGATGGCAGCATGAATATACTGAATCACAGTTTGTTGGTTACACGGTGATCAAAATGACGCAAGTGGATACTTGCATTGTTTTTGATTCTTAAGGTTACATTTTTGGACCCCTTTGACTGTTTTTGGATTACAATATCTTGGATTGTTAAACCATAAAGAGCTATTTTGATATGGTCTATACTTTGGTTTAGGAGATCTCAGTAAATTGGGGGTTGTAACTTAAATAGCATTGGTGTTACCTGGCGCTATCTCATAATGCAGACAAAAATGCAATATACACTTTTGGAAGGATGGAATGGATATTCAAATGTTTCTGCCTTGTGTTAAGTATCTCCTAGCCTTATTGTTCAAAATTATAAATCATCCCATTAGCCGTTCATTTCCTGCAGATTTTCATGATATCGTCAGAATGAATGTTAGTGCTTTTATCTGGTATAGTTTTAACACTTCTCACAGCCGTCTGTTTGACAAATGAGATGATCAATTACTAACCACTTCATATTGTTCTGCAGCCATTATCTCACCAAATTCAGAAGGTACTCTTAACTAAGTCGGCGTTTTATACAGAGAAAAAAAACAAACAGATTCCTACATTAAAATTGCTTATATTTTGTTCACACAGCCTTCACTGTAGGTTTTCTTTTTATTTTCTTCCTGTAATAGTTGATTGCAGTAAAGATAACCTTACCATTTTAAAATCTGTCAGGTAAGTAATTCATGGCTTCATTAAAGAAGACATGTTTCCTTCAGCTATTAAGTTATAATTGATTACACCCGTGAATCATTATTTTACATTTTGGACATTTTTGCAGACTTGCAGTTGACCATAAATGTCATCACAACAAAGTGCCACGCTGCCGGACTTCGCTGCCGGACCATGCTGCCGGAACATGCTACCGACCCATGCTGCCGGACCATGCTACCGACCCATGCTACCGGACCATGCTACCGGCCCATGCTACCGGCCCAGCCGGTCCGTATGATTTCATGGTCTGGCATAAAATCCACTTTTATTTTGACAGTTATTTAATTTAAAGGCCCTGTACCTAACTTTTAGACAAAAATAGACTAAAAATAAAGGCATGTTTTTGTTATAATTTTGTATGTTTTTATTGCACTAAAACAACCATTCTTCTTGTGAGTGAGCTTGCATCTTCACAACCTTGTACTTGGCCCTAAGGAGGAGCCGCCTCCTGCTTGTTTCCATGAAATGTTGTTCCTTTGGCTGTTATATTCCACAGTGTGGCATAAAACCTATCTATCTCCATGAAGAATGTTAAAAGAATTTGTTTTCTATTTCCGTGGAACCATGCAGGTGACGCCACCTCCAGTTGGTTGCAGACTTTTGAAACATTTCATGAAGTTTATTTTTAGATAAAGACACATAAAATCGCATACCAGATCAGAATCAGAATCAGAATCAGAATCAGAAAAGGTTTATTGCCATTGTCAATTAACAGAATTCACAAACATAGGAACTTGTTTTGGCATTAAGGTGCAACATAAAACACTGATCAATAATAAAAACAACATATATGTAATAAAAACGGCATGCATTAAGAAACAATTTAAGATGACTACAGTATAGAATAAAAATATGCTTACTTACAGTGAGTGATTGATTGAATTGTAGTTAAAGTGACAGGTACACATTTGATAATACATTAAAGTTAGTTAGCCTCGATATTTACTGTATTTGTACTGCTCTGTTAGTTCAGGTTTATAGAGGTTAAATGTTGCGCTTTCAAACCTTGAGCTTAATTTTGATTAAACTTAAAATAAATTCGGCATTGACTCAAATTGGGGAATCACAAGCTTCACTGTGGACACCCCTGGTCAGGAGGTTATTCACTTACACCATTTTGCTGGAAGTTGTGTGTCCATTTTTGCTTTAATGATGCAGAACTATAGCTTGTTTGCTATGAAGGAAACTTTCCCTCAGCCTATATGACAATAAAGCTCAAGATTGTGTCATTACACTACATTTTCAATTTTAAAACCTGTGCAGATAACAAAAGATAGAACATATTGGACTTAGTGTTAATTCAAAAGTATTTCGAAACTATAGTGTGATAAATGTATACCAGTTTTAATCATGCAGCTTATTGGGTTGTTCCATGTAGACATTGGTTAACATTTTTATATTGTTTTTCTCTGCATTGTCTCTCTGTGGTTCAGAGAATAAACTTTAAAGCACCTTTGCTTGTATACAAGTCTCTCCATGGCCTAGCACCAAAGAACATCTCGTACCATATGGACCATCTCGGACTCTGAGGACCTCAGGGACCTCCTGCTGGTGCCTAGCATCAGGACTAAACATGGGGAATCTGCATTTCAGTTTTATGCAGCTAAAATCTGGAACAGTCTTCCTGAGGATTTGAGACAGGCCTCTACTCTGGCAATGTTCAAATCTAAGCTACACACGGTTTGGTTTAGCTGTGCATATGACTGAAATGATTCGCTTTGCACTCTTTTCTTTTATGTCTTAAGCAGTTTTGTGATTCTGTGTCATGTCTTTGTGATTTTTTCCTGTTGTGTGAAGCACTTTGAATTGCCTTGTGTACGAATTGAGATCTACAAATAAACTTTCCTTGCCTTGCCTAGTGCATCTTTATGGACGTTATGCACGCTGGTACACAAACAGTGTTTTTTTGAAGCTCCTGAGTTTCTAGTAATTTCCTCAACAAATGGACTTAGAAACATTATATCCAAGGAAAAAGTATAATCAGTTCAACTGTGCATGATCCCAACATGTGCGTAGCCTGCAAAGTTATAATTGTTTATCTGGTTTTCCACTGCTGTTTACTTGTTTTTCTTCTTTTAGATGTCAGCAGTTAACTAAATATTGGGCAGAGTTGTCGACTTTTATTTGACTGTAGAAGCTCTTTTACACAAATTTTTGCTTACTGAAACAAATTTCATTACTCACCATTGACATTCATAAAGTTTTGCCGCTCACTTTTGATATTCCAAATGTTGTGATGTCATTTGCAGTACCTCTATTGTTTTGATCTTTGAAAAGTATAAAGTAACAGTGCAGCAAACGTCCACAGTGCTGGATTTATTTTGGTAAATCACCCTTTTTCTATCAGAGCAGTCTGGAGTTCACTACCCACAGAAATTAAGAGTGTTTTAAATATGTTCTACCTCCAGGCTTTAAGTCTATATGACAGGCTAGACTACAAATTTCACAAAAACGTAGTGAACACAATTATATTTCACATTTTACTAAACATTTTGCCCAGTTGTCCCTAATTTTTTGTAAAGTTTATGATTGTACTTCCTGGTTGGACATGGGCAGCAAATATGACATAGAGAGCGGTAATTCCACAACTGTTACCTAGCAACCATACTGTAAAAAAGAGCCAAAATCCATTTAAATTACACAATGGTTATGATTTGACAAACAATAATACCATAAAACACCTTTATTTTGTTGAATGGTGGTTTAAACTTTAAGAAAAGTGTGTGAAAGTCTGTTTTCAATGTCAAGTTGCGTTTTAATTACACAGAGGGATTCCGTTTTAGAACTCAGCAGTACTTCCTGTCATTTTTGTTTTTATTGTTCAAACAGCAACTTAACGGAAATAAAACTATAATAAATATTTACCACAAAAACAAACAAACTATATTGTACCCATTTTCGCTCAGCATATGTGAGAGAATGAGTGAAATTGAGTCTTATTATAGTCTATATTTTTTAACACTTTTAAAGGCCTAACCAGGGGTGGTGGCTCATGCCTTATATACATGGCATTGGTCACCTGTTTGGGCAGTGTTTAATTGTACTGTCCCTGTCAAATAAATTCATACAGGTTCAACATTTCAAGATAACAAATGCACCATTCTTTTCTTTTCGAACCAGCCCAGTGGAGTGCCGTCTCCGCAAACCTCCCCTGCCACCTCACAGAGTCATCTGAACTTTCCCCAAGACTTTGCCCCCTCTTGCCCTATCCCATCATGGGAGGGTTTTGATTCACAGGACTGACAACCTTATTATGCGGCACACTTATTATTGATATTACACCGCAGAGGCTCGGTTGCCATGGTCACCGAGCGAGAGACATTTAATTTTCTCTCCTCCATCATCATTATCTATGGGGCCATCTGTTGTGGAAAATGAATTCAGCCTCATTTGCATGACTGATAAGCACATTCTTTATCTGTCCCGCGGAAGGTCATATGCCATGGATTTGGGGAGCAGAGATTGAGAGAAAGAGGGTGCTGGGGTGAACTGGTGCATGGTCCCTCTCCTGTGATGGAGGTAAATAGGGTGACAGGGAGTGCACAGGAGTTTTGGATATGCACATGTGTCTGCATAATGCATGGACATGGCTGTTTATGTATGCCCTCTTGTTCATATCCATGGCTTTGTTCCCTCGTTAGAAGACTGAGGAATTTACAGAAGCAAGTGCTGTTGGTTGCGAGTTTGCCTGTGCGCCTCCGTTATGATTGCATGCTGTAATGGTGTCTATGAATGTATCTAATGCCACTGCAGTAAGGGAGTGCAAAGCTATGGGGTGGGTTGCTAGGAATTACGCATTGTATGATAGACAGCTTCTGATCCCATATTAGTCATGAAAATGGTATGCCTTTTCATGGTGTATAAGATTTATGCTATGGCAGAGTGGATAACTCTTAAGTCTCACACATGCAGGTTTTAAGGACATGATAAAGGAAAAGGCCTGACCTAAATGTTTGGAGATTTGAAGTTCAAATAGTTTTTTTTGTCCTTGCAAACGTCTTTTTGATTGGATGTGTGTACAGTATGTAACCTCTCCTGTTGAAGTAATACAAGACTCTTAATGTTAATCAGACTGACAAACACCATGTCTCTTTGCCAAGATATGCTGAACCAATAGCCTTTAACCACACATGAATCAACCTTAAATGTATGTTGTTAACAGAAGACAGCTTGAATGTGAATACAAAAAAGTATAGTCCAAAATCCCATATATGCTTTTTGTTGGTTCTTTCCTAGAAACTTTGGCAATCTTTCTGAGCAGCTGCCCTGTTTATACATATTTTATTGAACTGCACCTTGTCCATACATGCAGACAGAAAAAAGCATTTTAATTCAAACTCTTCTAACATGCATCCTTTATGGTCACGATAATCCATTGTGAGCTAAATCCTGTTCTTTTCAAACCAACTGCAGTTATTAGTCATTTGTTTATCTGCTCTTATAGAGAATATTGATTGCTTTGACAGACAAGCAATAATGAATGCATGGGGAGTACGGCTGATGATTCATATTACGAGGAGTGTCTTAATAATACAGTTACGTACTACATGGCTACTTTGTGTTTGTGCATCAGCGTATTTATCCCTTGCTGTGTGAATGTGGTGTGTATCTGTGTGTCGGTGCAGGTAAAGTCCCTAAGGTGCTGCTGTGTGCTGTGCTCTGGTCTTTCATGTCTGGCACATTTGTCATCCCATTGGAAAGACACAAGCCCTGCCCTATGCGCACACATACACAACACACTGTACATAAGTAGGCTGAAGAAGCTTGTTATTCCTACTCTGCCTAACTCCCAGTACACCAGCCGTGCAACCTCTCCTTCCCCATGCTCCTCCCTCAAGGTATCACTGTCTTTACTTCTTCTCCTTCTGCATCCATCCCTCCGCCCCCACCCCTCTGTGCCTCTCCCTTGGTCCCACTGAACAACAAGCTTTCACCTTCTCCCACGCTATCATCTCCAGTCCCCAAACGCCCCCGATTCGCTCTCCTCTTTCGGTTTCTCCCGAATCACTCTTCCAACCTGTTTTTTTGCGCCCCAGCATAACCACCTTTAACTAATGCTTCCTGTATTCCTCCTGCAGTGATGCCATGCCCTTCATCTTGACTCTCTCTTTTTCTTTCCTTTCAGTCACTTTGGGCTTTTTTTAAATTCAAAATGGAAATTTTATAGAATCAGAATATTTTTGTTCTTTTCAAGCCTGACTCTTTAAGGGAAGGACCCGTTGATGCACTCCCATCTCTTGCTTTATATAAATAATTTTATTATATTATGTCATAGTATGTGTAATCCCTCATTCATCCAGAAGGGATCCATCCCCATAAAAAATGTCAAAGGTCATCAATACAATGGTTTTAATCCGATGTCTTGTTTTTGAAACCTTTGGAATGTTTTACATGACATAACTGTTACTTATAATACTGATGTGACTCATATCTATAATTTGTTAACTTTGATTATTTGATGCAGTCCTATTTGAGACTAGAATTTAATATTATTTATTGTTGTCTTATTGATGTATGCTTTATGTGTTCTTCTTCCCACTCCTTTTCGAGCTTGAATAAGAAACCAAATTCTATAATTTTTCTTTTGTTTTGGTGACATGTACGTATTTGTACTTGTATGTATTTACTGACTTGCTTAGAATAAATAAATCGAATAATACATAATAATACATAATATAATATAGCATAACATTATATTATATTATATTTGTTTAAGGTTATGATTTAAGTCTTATATTGGCAGCCTTCTTTTTTAGTTGTTTCAGCACCAGGAGCTGTTCCCTGCCATCTGAGTCTGCATTGATTGGTTGGTGATGCGAAAGGTAAAGTTTGCGGTAAGAAACGTTTAGATAATATGCTGGTTCGTAAACTAATTTACAACTTTGCATGAAAACAATACAGTTTGCAAATTAGCTAGAAATATAATTGACATGTGAAGCTAAGTGCTAAAAGATAATTACACGTGCTGAAACGCATTGCTTTTCCTGTAGGTTTACAGGCTGAGAATTATCACGCCTACACTGAAGACATGGTAAAAGTTAAATGCTCAGTGACAATTTATTACACTTTGAATACATAATCATTTTAAAGATTACTTTTTGCTTTGACCATGCATCGGATCTGTGCATTTGTATAAGATGTGGAACAAAGTAATTGTGACTGATTGGCATTAGCATAGCCAAATAAAAATGTGAAATGACTAATATTGAACGGCCTGTGGGCATCTGAATCCCAATGCACTAGAGTACTTATCATGCCTTCTTTCTCTGCCTGGCAGCATTGCAGGAGAGAGCTGCATTGCTAGTTCTGTAAAATGTTCCTGTGGCATTTCATTTGTTTACTGCTATAGAGATCAAAGATCTAACCAATGTGCATACTATAACTATAGGGCTCAAACAATGATCCAGTAAGTCTTTGAATGAAAGGACATGTAAAGTGGATTTATTTTCCTGCCTTTCGAACCCAGTATATTTGTCCTGAAATGTCTATTGTTCTTTCAGGGTCAGTGATCGGCTGTCAGATAAGCCTCCTGCTGTTGTTAGGGAATGAATGAATTAACACCTCTTGTTGGGTAAGAAATGAAACTAATTTATAATCTAATTATGACAATGTCTTAAAGATGAAATTAGCATTCTCAGTGTTTTCATATCTGGGTGAATATGGAAATCATTGTGTTGTTATTCCCATTCTCATTCACACATGAGCGCACATGCTGAATGCTGCCATCTTTATGAGCAGGGCATGACTATATTGTAAATATTGTCTCCTGCCTGGGCGTAGTGCATTAGCAGTGCTCATCACTGAACACATGGCCAGAACTGGCCTGTTTCAATACCCATTCATCTTGTGTGCCTTTAATTCTGCTGCTCAGCCAGCCTCAAAGCCTGGGACGAGGAAAGGCGTTAATTAACAGCAAGGCTGCCATCAGCCACACTCTTCCTTTAAGTTTACATCCTGTAGCTCTCTGGGCACGGTGATGGATCCTGGCCCAAATAATGTGCACCCAACCACAAACAGGGCAATGTGTCTGCCATTTAAAATATATACACTGCACATGTACCTCACAGCTTACCCCCACCTCCATCTCTAGCAGGGCCCGTGGGAAGAACAGACTGTGGGAGCAGACAGTCTGCAGTCCTGAATAAATGTATAAGAGGGAGAAGGGGAAGGGAGGGCACATCATCAGGCATTGCAGGGCTGGGGAGGCAGAGAGAACATACTGAGTGAAGGGAGGGCACATTATCAGGCAGCGCAGGGCTGGGGAGGGAGAACATATTGAGTGTTGGAGGACATACATGCACAGTGTACAGAGCGAGCTCGATGCACAGATAGGAGAAAGCTTATAGCACTGGGAAAGGAATCCTCTCCCTGTGCTGGAACACAACACACTTCTCCACGCTGCCTCCCTCCCCCCCCGACTCACACATCCACTCACATCCACTCACAGCTCACAGTAGCTTTAGGGTATACCAGTCGGCTTTGGCAGTCCTCTCCTTTGTTGTTTTTGCTATTGGTTGGTCTCAGCGGCAGCGCGGCGTGCGCCTCTATTGCTGGGGTGGGTGCATGTATTAGTGAGTGTGGATCTGCCAGGCGCTGTGTGGAGGATGGCACTAGCACTACCCTGGTAAGTCTTCCTTTCTTTCTGTCTGTGTTGTGCTCATCTGCAGTGCTGCTCCTCTCTCTTACATCCCTCTGCTCTGGTAGTGCCTGTGTGGCTCTGTGTCGTCCGCTCATGTCCCAGCGCTGCTCTCGCCATCCCTGCTCCAGCCGCGCGTCTCCTCCGCTCTCTCTCCGCTCTCTCTCCGCTCTCTCTCTCTTCAGGCTGCGCCTCATTGGTGTGTCCTGATTCCCTTTTTCCATTAGGCTCCAGGCCTATTGGTCGCCTGCCTCCAAACCATTATCTCCACTCCTCCACCCCTCTGTCATCTCTGCTCCCGTCGCTCTGCCTTCTTCCCCATTCTCAGTCTCTCAAGCTGTAAAAATGATTTGCATGCAGGAGCCGAGCAGAACTTTGTCGTGAGAACAGTAACTGAACAGAAGAGTGTGAGAAGAATCGTGTTAAAAAGGAGAGACTAACTAAGGAGCACGAGGGAAAGTTTCAGAGACGGCTGCAGTTGGTAGGTAACTTGTCTGTATGATATAATGCACTGAAGGAACTGATCTACTTGTGTGTGATGTTAGTTTTTAAATCTACTTTGGAAAAAAACGAAGCTATGGTACTATAACTGTAACTACATGACACCCTTGTGTCACTTTTCTGCTGTTGCTGCAGTTGATTGTTTAGCTTAAAAGTTGCGACTGACTTTTTGAAATAGAAGAAGTCGTTATTGTTCCTGATTCCATTAGTATAGTGACAGTATTTCCTTAATTTCTTTCACTGGTCAGCTGTCCAGATAACAGATGGAGTAATGAAAACTTTTGCCTTTTGAATGACTTATGAATGGCTGAAGAAGTTGGTTGTGTTTGGCGGTTTTGTTGTTCGCGTTCTACGTGACAACTATACACATTCTGTATTTACTGAATCAGATCAGAAACTAGTACTTTAATTGATTCTGTAATCTGCCACTGTAAAGCTTTGTAGTTTCCATGTGGCGTATTGTATTCACTCTTTACATGGTCATCTTGTTTTGTATTTACTTACTCACTCACTGTAGTCTGTGCTGATGCTGTCGGGCTTCTATGTTTGCTGTTGGTTGTATACGGCAAAAAGTTTCAACATGGTGAACGAAGCGTATAAACCAAATTGTTCTTTGTGTCTTTCATGCCCAAAGTATGTCAAGAGTGCTTTTCAACCTGAACATGTGATTTGAAATGGAATGTGTCGCTTTACTTTGGATAGTGTAGATCATTCATTGCTTGAATGCTGCTTCAAATATTAAAATGATCTACAGCAGATTAATCAGCGTAGCTTTTATGGCTTTAAAATAATCTATTGTTGTGGCTGAGAGCAGCAGTATCTGGCTTGGCGTGAGGAGAAACCATGTTCTCCGGGATGCTCCTTTAGCTGCAGACGGGGGAAATGTCTTGCTTGTTAAGGGGAGGCTGGTGTGTGCGGAGTCGCGGTGCCTGATGTAGTTTGCTGAGCGAGCCGGGCGGACAGGCAGACAGCTGAATGTGATTAAATTATAGTGGGAAAGCACACTACCGGGTCTTACTGGGACCAACATCGCGGGAACCCCCCTCCTCCCTCCATCCTATCGTCTCTTTTCCTCATTTTCCCTCGCTCTCTCTCTCTCCTTCACCGTCTGTGCTGAAGGAGGAGACCCGAGCCCCTAATAATCACAACAGTCTAGTCAGAGCTGGAGGGGCAGAGGAAATTGGTTGTTGATAGCGATGATGAATATAGACTGTAAGGTCATCTCAAAAGCACTCTGCATTTCAGCGTATTGCACCTAAACTATTCTGAAGTAGAGGTGGGAGATGCATTTAAAAAACATTGTAAAAATGCTACTTTGATTGTTTGTTAGTATATTATAAAGTTAATCGATAATCGTGATTATTCAGGTTACAAAATAATTGTAAGAACAAAAAAATTAAAATAATGAAGCAGAGTCATTTCAATAACATTTTTACTCCAAAAAAGTACACTTAAAAGTATAGTGTTTTTTACGTTTGCATTCAGAAAGTTTGATTTTCTAAAGCTGGTCACAGACAATTGAAACAGTGATGTATTAGAAGGAAATTATATTTTGTTATATGTCAATAATTGTGAATAATTGTTATATTGTGATATTTCTTCTGACAATAATCCTATTACTATAATTTGATATCCCTATTTTGGAGATACTCTAAGTACCTAGTGTATGATAAAAATTTATCCAAAATTAATCATGCAAAAAGAGCTGTTTAAAAATAATACAAATGTGTCCCTAATCTTTCAAAATTAGGGTTTAAAAAGTGATATTTTTGAATTTTTGTGGTTGATTTTCCAATTCACATTTTGTACGACACTTGAAACTCAACATGGCACGTTTTAATGGACTGCCATAATACTGTCGGAATATTGTTAGCGAGATAATAAAATGTATATCAAGATTTTTACCAATATTGTCCACCACATTTAAACTAGCCTTTATCAATGACTTCTACATGTGTGAAATAGTATAATCCATTAGGAGGATTGCTGTATGTGTGGTCTTGGTGAGACATGACCACAGTCTGAGGCAGCGGTCGGTTGAAGGTAGGGAGTTGTCTCCTCTTCAGACTCACAGGGGAAATACTGTATGTCCCTTATTCTTAGCAGCCTAATGAATGAGCAGAGGAAAGCCTCCTGGGGATCCTCTACATGCGGCTCACTGGGGCGGTGGGGGGCGACCAGGCACTAATATTAGACTCCATGTTGAGTGGAGAACAGAATTACTCTTCCACTCGCCATGTTCAGTGTGCCGGTACCATACATCGCCATAGCATGACTGTGCATTTATTATATGCTTCAGTGTGCTGCAGTGGTCACCAGCCTCCATATACTGTATATAAAAAACATTCATGGCACTTGTAGTTCAAAGAAGACTATGCAAATCAAGCTTTTAATGGTGTAATTGTTTCCCCTTCTTAAATTCACTCAAACTTGTATTTAGATTGATTTATGCACGTTTGAGTAATCTTTATTCTCCTGCATGTATGACACCAAAATGACCGTTTTCACCGACCCCGCTGCTCTGTACATACTTCTTTCACCAATGAAAAAGAAGTCTGCTGCTTGCTATTGTCAACTCTAGCTGTTGTAATGACATTTACAACTCTGCAGTTTTCAATCGGAAATCGGTGGACATGTTTCTTTTATTAATTCTTTTTAGATCACAATTACAATTATAAATGTCCAAAAATAACGATCCACAAGTCATAAATGATGTTGATTACAAATGTCTGTGTCTATAGAACACAAAAGCATATGTCTTCAAATGAATTTAATTTGTAAAGTGCTCTTGCTTGAAAAATATACTAATTTGAGAGGTCTTACTCGGAAACAGAGAAAGAAGCGGTGAAAATAGAAAACGCTTTTTCTGTTTTGTGTTTAAAATGTTTGACTTTAACTGACTCTTATCTTCAGATGTCTCATAGCCCTTAAACAGGTGCTGGCCAGCAGTATGTCTACTCCTCACCACAGTTATTCAAACATTTAACTATTTCGGATTTGTTTTTGTTTGCACTTGTCTTGCCTTGGCCAAAACACACCATAGAGAATCAATGACTTCTTCCAATCAGTCTCAATGATGTGGTTAAGCTCAGGCTGTGAAAGGATTGATCTATTTGAGTGGACAAAGTGTCAATACTAACGTGTACTCACTGTGATCTATCTGCTCCACTGTCTGTCACACCTGCATGCTCCAGTCTTCTCTGGACACATTGATTTTTGACATATACGCTTTTCTAAAATGCAACTCCAGTTCAAAAGTTTGAAGTCATACACAAGCATTGTTTGTTGTTTGGTAAATGTAGCTGGAAAGTTGTTATAGGTGGAAATACCTTTGGGGAATTCTGCTTCTAATAGCTGCAAAGATGTGCAGTACATGTCTGGTCTGGTATTCTTCAAGTGACAAAGCGTGAATGGACAGGTGTCCTACCATGGACACACACACCTCATTGGCTTTTCGCAAGAGAAAACATGATCTATCTCCTGGTGGGCAGGCCAATTAAAAACCAATCAGGCTGCTTGGAGTGCACTGGTAATGGGGAAGCCACGGCCGTGCAGGAAGTGGGCCTGATTAATGGACACTTTCACCTTGTGGCATAACAGCCTCCCACCAGCATCCATCACCTCAGGGGACAGGGCACACCTCCACAGCCCACACCCATCCAGTCCTGTCTCACTCACTGTACCAGCCACATGTCCGCCGTTATCATCATGAACATGAATTGTCTCAGTTAGTGCCACTATAGCTGTATATTAGCCGTTCTGACCTACAAGGCATTAAGCTCATTTGCTGCGATGTGTTTAACTGAGCAGATCTTTCGATGGCTGGACATTCAATAGAGCGATAAAACTACATAATAATAATGGGAAGTTCCAAATAGTATTAATAGCTACGTATCTGCCCTTCATTGATATCTTCACTATTTACTGCCGGCGTTGCCGATTTGTGCTGTTCAGACTAGCAGAGTGGAGAAACTACTAAAGAGCAACAGAAACAGTGTTTGTGTCTTTCCCTCAGGTCCCATTGTGCGGCAGTGCAAATTCAAAAGCAGTATTAAACGGTGTTAGGGAGGTTCACTCCATTTCAGGAGCTGTTGTGACCTACTTCACACAGCCACGCAGCTCGCTGTAAATAAGGATTTTCATAACCCGGTTTGGCCTTTTCCCATTAGAGGCTCAACTGTGCCTTGAAGAATATTCTAAAGAGCAACAGCGGCTGTTGAGAGACGGCTATGATATCATCAAAGCACTGACCTTGAGATTGTTGTGTTGTTGTCATGCCATAACAATTAAACTAAAATTGCATTTACTGTGATCTTAAGGTTATGTATGCAAGATATGAGGAGATGGTGAGCCACTATTATTTTGGAGCTGGGTTAAACATTTTGTAAGATAGTTTCTATTACAAAGTCCCTTGGCTCTGTGATTACAAACTTTAACTGGGACTGAGGCTTGTCCAATAAGTCCATTTATTTCTGCATCATTCTTGGTGAATCTGTAGTGCAAACCGATGCAATTAGCAAGCCTGAAAAAATATTCTACTGAGGGGTCTGTCTGTACTGTAATGTTAACACCTAAAGCGTTTGTAGTTAATTTTAGTTGGGACCAGATTAGATCATGTTAGGATTCAGCATTTGGAGAAATGAGAAAGTCATGATGAGATGTTAAAAAAAAAAGCCGCAGTAGCTCTGCAGCTCGGTTCAGGGAAGGTAGTGTGATATTGGAAAATGATTACCAAACAGGCATTCATTATTCAACAGGGCAATCAGGGAGGGCACAATCTCCTTATTTATGCTAGCTCTGTAAATCAGATTTGTCAGTTTTGATCACTCTAAAATCTTCCAGTCACACACTGGCAATATTGGGCGAATATTACGCTGTCTAATGGGTAATTGATGACGGCGTGTGACACTGGTAGAGACGAATGGATGGCCTTCAGGAGCAGGAGAGAGCAAGTTCAGTGAGCGAGAGAGAGAGGAGACGGCTATTATGCTGCATTCCAGTCGTCCTCGGAGGTCGGCTTTTTCGTGTTCCGACATGTAAATTCACACTGGAACACCCTCACATCTCGGAATTCCTCTTTGGAAACTCGGGCAACATTTCAGAACCCCGAGTTTGTCTGAGTTAGACAATCCAACATGGCAGCGCTCTACATTTGGGTAAAGTTTTGCACCCAACAGTTAAAACATGATAGTACTTGTGTTATTTTCTCTTTAGTTTCTCTCTACTGCCCCCTGCTGTCTGTGAAGCTGCTCCTGTCCTACTGTTGAGCCGCTGCAGTTAGAAATGCATTGTTTCGCTAATGTTGCTAACGTCTACGCAGAACTAATGACAACAAAAGTAAAGATTCACATTCAAATGTTGATTTATAACTTAATGATGCAATATTACTGTCAGGGTTTATATAGTTACTGAATTTGATCCATATTTTGGTAGATTTGAGCACCTTCAAGCGTTTTAAAGTTTGATTTGAGTCGTTACAGTTCACACACTGTTAAGTATTGCATCGTTTTTTCCGACTTGACGCTGGAACACAGAAACTCGGGAGAAAACGTCTCTCCGTGGTCCGACCTCCAAGGATGACTGGAACGCAGCATTAGAGGAGCCATGGGAATATTACAGACTTTCTCCAAGGATACATAACTATATATGTTATAACACATTTAGCACATTTAAAGGTGCTGTAGTGGGTTTTTACTGTCAGAACTATTTTCATTATCATGTGTTTGCTGCGGTCCAAACGTATTCCTCACTTTTCACCAGATTATTCACCACAGTGAGTTCATGAGCACAGAGGCCAGAGCAGAGTTTTGCGGCCACTGTAATACTGACAACAACAAGCATGCTAACAGTTCACTTCCCGTTTTGCTCCTGGTTTGAGCCCAGTTTTGTTCAGACTCTGGCTTGGTCCTGTAATAGTCCTCGCTTACTCCTGGTCTAGTCCAGTTTTAGATCCCAGTTCAGTCCTAGTTTTGTCACAATGTAAGTGTGCTGCTTTTAAAATGAATCTGTACAGGAGCAAAAAAATTTTTTTGCTTTATTACATGATTTCATTACATGAATTGGGTACAGCCCCTTTTAAATACAGAGGAGTAGCCAGTAGCAAATAACAAGTAGTATTATTGTAATATGATTTGACGTTTGATTTGTGATATAGAGTTGATAAAATTAGAGAGGGGAAAAAACTGCTCTCAGTGTGTGTCTGTGCCTCTCCATGTGCATGATTTGTGCTTGGTTTGTGCATGCGTGTGTGCGCATGGTTGTGCACATGTGTCTGTGCCTGTGTGTGTGCATGGTTTGTGCGTGTGTGTCTGTGCCTCTCTGTATGGGTGGTTTGTACATATGTGTCTGTGCCTCTGTGTGTGGGTGGTTTGTGCGTATGTGTCTGTGCCTCCCTGTGTGGGTGGTTTGTGCGTATGTGGTGGGTGGTTTGTGCACGTGTTTGTGCCTCTCTGTGTGGGTAGTTTGTGCGTATGTGGTGGGTGGTTTGTACACGTGTCTGTGCCTCTCTGTGTGGGTGGTTTGTGCGTATGTGTCTGTGCCTTGTGTGTGTGTGTGTGTGTGTGTGTGTGTTTGTGCGCGTGTCTGTGCGTCTCTGTGTGGGTGGTTTGTGCGTATGTGTCTGTGCCTCTGTGTGTGTGTGTGTGGTTTGTGCGCGTGTCTGTGCGTCTCTGTGTGGGTGGTTGGTGCGCATGTGTCTGTGTTGGGTGGTTTGTGCGTATGTGTCTGTGCCTCTCTGTGTGGGTGGTTTGTGTGCATGTGGTGGGTGGTTTGTGCGCGTGTTTGTGCCTCTCTGTGTCGGTGGTTTGTGCAAGTGTGTCTGTGCTCTCTGTGTGGGTGGTTTGTGTGCATGTGTCTGTGCCTCTTCTGTGTGGGTGGTTTGTGCGCGTGTCTGTGCGTCTCTGTGTGGGTGGTTTTGTGCGCATGTGTCTGTGTGGGTGGTTTGTGCGTATGTGTCTGTGCCTCTCTGTGTGGGTAGTTTGTGCGTATGTGTCTGTGCCTCTCTGTGTGGGTGATTTGTGCGTGTGTGTCTGTGCCTCTGTGTGTGGGTGTTGTGCGTGTGTGTGTCTGTGCCTCTGTGTGTGGGTGGTTTGTGTGTGTGTGTGTGTCTGTGCCTCTTTGTGTGTGTGGTCTGTGCGTATGTGTCTGTGCCTCTCTGTGTGGTGGTTTTGTGCGTATGTGGTGGTGGTTTGTGCACGTGTTTGTGCCTCTCTGTGTGGGTGGTTTGTGCGTATGTGGTGGGTGGTTTGTACACGTGTCTGTGCCTCTCTGTGTGGGTGGTTTGTGCGTATGTGTCTGTGCCTCTGTGTGTGTGTGTGTGTGTGTGGTGTGTTGGTTTGTGCGCGTGTCTGTGCGTCTCTGTGTGGGTGGTTTGTGCGTACGTGTCTGCGTCTCTGTGTGGGTGGTTGGTGCGCATGTGTCTGTGTGGGTGGTTTGTGCGTATGTGTCTGTGCTCTCTGTGTGGGTGGTTTGTGTGCATGTGGTGGTGGTTTGTGCACGTGTTTGTGCCTCTCTTTGTCGTGGTTTGTGCGTATGTAGTGGGTGGTTTGTGCAAGTGTGTCTGTGCTCTCTGTGTGGGTGGTTTGTGCGCTATGTGTCTTTGCTCTCTGTTGTGGGTGATTTGTGGGTGTGTGTCTGTGTCTTGTGTGTGGTGGTTTGTGTGTGTGTGTCTGTGCTCTTTGTGTGTGTGGTTTGTGCTTATGTGTCTGTGCCTCTTGTGTGGGTGGTTTGTGCGTATGTGTCTGTGCTCTGTGTGTGTGTGTGTGTGTGTGTGGTTTGTGCGTATGTGTCTGTGCCTCTCTGTGTGGTGTGGTTTGTGTGCATGTGTCTGTGCCTCTGTGTGTGGTTTGGTGTGTATGTGCTGTGCCTCTGTGTGTGTGGTTTGTGCGTATGTGTCTGTGCCTCTCTGTGTGTGTGGTTTGTTGCGAATGTGTCTGTTGCCTCTCTGTGTGTGTGGCTTTGTGCGTATGTGTTGGTGATGTCTGTGCCTCTCTGTGTGTGTGGTTTGTGCGTATGTGTCTGTGCCTCTCTGTGTGTGTGGTTTGTGCGTATGTGTCTGTGCCTCTCTCTTTGTTTGGTTTGTGCGTATGTGTCTGTGCCTCTGTGTGTGGTTTGTGCGTATGTGTCTGTGCCTCTGTGTGTGTGTGTGTGTGTGGTTTGTGCGTATGTGTCTGTGCCTCTGTGTGTGTGTGTGTGTGTGTGTGTGTGTGGTTTGTGCGTATGTGTCTGTGCCTCTCTGTGTGTGTGGCTTGTGTCTATGCGCCTGTGTGTCTGAGAGTGGCCTGACCTCTGCCTTCAGCTGGGTTTCACAGGACAGCAGCAAATGAGAGGTCTCATCACATGACAGCAGCACAGCCCTCTTTAGGACCCAGCGCTTATCGAGAGCGCCAGCATGCCACGCAAACGCTGCAGCCTGGCATATATGTACACAATGGTGAACGCGCTGGCAACAGTTTCAACATAAACACACATACACAAATGCATAAATATTGACACTCAGTCGCACACAGATTCTCAGCAAAGCACGATTCAAATCAATAGCTCTGTTTTGTGAACACACAGCCTTTGTTTGGGAACAATGATTTGGATTCAGTTTTGACCACTTAGTGCTTATATGCTCTGCTACGACAAGCTCCAAAAATCAAACTCAATCGCAGAAAGGGCTGTGTAAGACAACAATACAAGTTTACTTATTTTCACTCATTTCTTTTCACTTGTTTGGTAAACATAATTCGCTTTCACTTTTGCTTGAATTACAGAATAGTCAAATTGTTTGTTTAATTATATTTTGGGCTGTAAGCATTTATGTAAATGCAATATATAAGAAAGAGAAATTGAAAGAGAAAAGTACAAATATTGCTGCATTAAAGATCCGCTCTAATTTGATCTGCTTGGTACATGTCGCAGGCCTGTTGTTTCTGCATAAACGGGTCTATTCTGTTTTGTGTGAGACAGTGCTCCTCAAACTGGGGCAGCTGGAGACCTCCTCAAACCCTGAAAGAGCTGACGCGGCGCCTCTGGCTCGTCCCTCCATCTCCACACACCAGGCTCATGTTTGTCCTTTCCTCTGTATCTCTGATCACAGCCTCTGATGCTCGCCTGCCTACCCTGTCCTCCACAGCTCACCATTGTGCCTCTGCTGCTCTTCCTCATCTGTGCGCTATAGGACGTTTTTTTTTCTCACCCTTTTATATAGAAATCGCTGGTATGGGAACATTTTATCTTACAAATTTGTAACCTAAGTCAATTTTATCACAATTAATGTATTCTTCTTCTAATTATATTGCCGTTAAGAAGAAACTAAAACTGCTTATCACCTTCTTTGTAGTTCCCACTTGACTGCGATTGGATGAATCTGCCTGTCACTCACAGAGGCTGATCAATAGGAGGAGTAGGCGGAGAAAAGTGTCTGTGGTTGAGCCTAGAGCTGCATTAATCTTATCACAACTCGATTCAATAGTGTCATTTGGCCCCTTGTATTTGAACAAAGTAAATTTATAAAATAAATGATATACTTAGTTCCCGTTATTAGTGGATGAGCTTAATTCATTATTATGTTGTCACCAAGTGTGTCACACTGTCCCATGCATCATATATCAAGAGCTGCAGCATTGTTAAGAATCTATTGTTTTGTGCTTCAAAATTTGGGATACACTAGGAGGCGTATTTTCACTTTCAACCGTTCAACTATGTATTCAGGTCATTCAGGGCGAGTATTAAAACGCTCCTTTGGCTTTGCTTCTGTTAAGCTGTGCATCTTGTTCATTCTTCTCCAATCTGCATAGACCCTGCTCTGAATAAATAACGCTACATCTTTTAGTTCTTTGGTCTCCTGAAAGAAGGCAGGCCCCTACTCGTGTAAGTGACCTAATTTTCCTGCTCGGCCCAGCGTTTTCCGATGTGAGCTGTTCCAAAATAAGCTTGGCTACAGCAACTCATTTCCATCTTGCATAACAGGGGCAAAACAACCCTTGCTCCAGTTCATGAGCTTAATAACATGAAGATGTTTAGATATGAATATCTGTCTTTAATATCTCCGCTCTACTGCCTGTCAGTCTTCACTTCACTGAAGGAATTCTGTTAAGAATGGCTAAAACATTTTGAAATGCAACGTTAGGACTAAAGAAACCACAGTAGCATGAGCAGTTTGGATCAAATTAGAGCTGGAAATCATAGCTTACATCACAATTTGATATGATATGACAATAGACGTTGATATGACAATAGACGTTGATATTGAAATATTGCACATAACCAAACAAATGTAAGTATTTTGAAAGAAACAAAATACATTTTAAACTGCTTTCCTTTGTTAAAATGTGTACATTTTAATGAAAACAGTCAATAGTTTAATTGCATTGGTTTTTGAATCAAGATTGAGATTTAGTTTCTAAAGATTTCTAATTGTTAATGGTATGCTTGTGTATTTGTTTTGTCTACAGCCAACTCACAGTCAGGTAAAGCGTTTGGTTTTGAGCGGAGTTCATACTTTGGAGGAAGAAATTTTACTATTTTGAGTCAAATGACAAATCTTGTTTGTGAAAATTAAATAATCAAATGTAATCAAAAATCAAGATGGAATAGCCATATCATCCTGCCAGAACTGCATCTGCTTTAACACATTTCCAAATGCTAAAAAAGAATATGCTTCTGTGAAATTATTTATACCAATTCATAATCTGCCTTATAATTGATACAGAAGTATGATAATATATTGAAATACTGATATTTTGTTTAGAATGTGTCGGGCTCGTAGGGGGAGTTGATTGAAAAGAAGACTATTTGATGTGCTTTTGGACTTTGTAGCTTATGGACTGACATCTTAGAGACTGGAGTGTCCAGATGTTGGAAACTGTTATTTTTCTTGTATTTGGACATTGGTCTACCTACGTCTGGATGCACCCTTTTGTGCAACGCATTTTCGTAGCATAACACAAAGAAAAATTTGTTTATTGGGGCATATGGTCTGTTAATGACTTTAAATATAGCAATAATTATTGTTTTGAGGCTATGGCGAAACTAATTGAGTATGTCTATGCACACCCATTTATTCTGCACCACATAAACAGCAATGCAAGTATGAGATTCAAACGCCATGAAATATTGTTTGTGTGAAGTGGCATTTTCTCCTGTGAAGCCCATGTACTTTAAACTATAGCAGCAGTGTGATAAAGCTCCTTCACACAATAGAGTGAATTAGTGAGGCTGTGTATTACTGTATTGATCTGTGAAGGTGGAGCTGTATGCCTCAGTGCACCGTACTCACAGCAGCTGCAGCGCCAGGAAAGGCCCACATACAGGGCTCATTGTGACCAACCGCCACACTGTGCTCATCTATGATCTGTACAGTAGTAACACATGAACGTGAACCACCTCCCAGTTTATCTCTGTCTTTGTCCAGCAAACAGGCTCCACCGGGGGCATTATCGCAGGAGGTTCCCTGTGAGGTGAGGACCGCTGGACTGTGTGTGTGTGTGTGTGTGTGTAAGGGTGTGTGTGCGTGACTGAGGAACACACCTGTCAGCACAGCTCCATAGGCTGTGCTCTGATGATATCTGACAGCGAGCCGCCCTGACACTGCCACTGCATGTGTGTGTATGTGTGTGTGCCTTTGGATGAGTCACTGTTATGCCTCCGCCGCTGAGCTCCCCAGAGCCCTGTGTCGGGCTGGTGGCTCTGGAGTCTATACATGTGTGTTCAGGACCTATTAAAAGCTGGCCCCTTACTCACAGTAAACAAATTCGGAACCATGTACGTACATTTTTGTCGTCTGTTAGTGTTGCCTTGCCCACGTCTTTGCAACACTTTAATTTTATTGTAGTGAAGGACCAGTCAGTGTTATGTGTAGCACAGCTACTATCTGCATCACATCAATGACTTGTTGGTGAGTGGTGAATAAATCTCATTAGGAATGTAAAGTTTTGCACTGCAGTTGTCTCAGTATTTGGGTGCTGAACAGTGAGACAGTATTCTGGCGCTGTGGCAGCCACAGAGGCGGGATTGTGAAGCAGCTGTACCCTCCAGTGCCTCTCAGCAGCACATGCATTTGGCTGAAATATTCAGCCCAGCTCCCAGCGTTACCTTGCATGTATAATTACCGGATATGCTGCCTGCCGCTGATAACTCTCCCAAACAATGTTTGAAGGGAGAAGGCGGCCATGAATTCCCAATGAAGTGTGAAAAAGACTGATTAAAATTGCCGTGGTCAAAAGCCAGGCACCAGTGTGTTCTGCTCTCATGAAGCAGGGGAGAGGCTCTGCTGTGCAGATAGCTTTTTCCTCCTCACTGTGCTGAGAGATTTTGGGGGTGTTTTAGCCTGTTTCTATTCTGGTATCCACAGTCAAAATATTGCCGTATTTTTATTTTGGCCAAGCAAACATTGTATTCAAATGGAAACACACACATTAGCAAAGCACAATAGTTTCTGGACCACAAAAGCATTCGGCCAAATTTCATCTTAATTGCTATTATAGCTGTGATAAAAGTGTAACCTTAAAAAATGACAGTCACTGCAGTAGCTCATGCTGGTGGCTTTTACTGCACAGACCACAGCTAGCTGTTAGTTATCGTTTCAGCGTTATTGTCTTCTCAATACTGATCATACACATATTGTCTGGACTCATAGCATGCAGTCTACACCCGCTTTCCTTTGTTTGCCTCATTACAGCTCTGCAGTTTTTCTTTTTTGTTCCAAATTATGTTAGAATACGTTTTATCAGCACACATGAGATTTAATAGCCCTATCTTCTGCATGTGTAAATGCTCAGGATAAATATGTGTGTGTGAGCCCAGGCGTCTGCTTTGGGAAGGCGGTGGAGGAGTGGATGCGTCTCATTGGAAAAGTGTGGGCGTCAAACTCCGGGCCTTAATTACAGGTCTGGCTCCCTGTGATGTCCCACGCCTCCCACAGCCCTGTGTTTGGGTGCGTCTTCTGGGCACAGACAGATGAGCCGCTCCTTGTCTTGGGGGCTCTGCTCTCTGGAGGGCCTCACCTTAAAGCACACAACACAAGACTGTCTGATTAGCCGCTTCAAACCACCTGCCTATTATGTCCTTGTCTTTGTTGAAAGTGGTTTATTTATGTTTTTACAGATGAAACTGTTAGATTTGATAACCTGGTCATTACAATTCTCCACGGGCCCTTTAAGAGACCAAATACTGGTTACTCTAGTTGTGCAAGCTAGTATGCTAGTGGTGTACCTTTGAGCTAACAAGCCCCTAACACAGACATGCTCTTTATTTCTCCCCATCCTTTTCTTGTACACCGATGTACAGTCCAATAATTGGTGGTTATTAGTGAGCTTGCTGGAAGAAGAGCCGGGGAGCTGGTTAACTCTTTCCTCACAGGAAGGACAGCAGTTGTCTTTCATCTTGTTTCAGAGAGATACTATGAGAATAGAAGAGAGAGGTTGGTTATTATTTTGCCAGCAGCAGATGCCAGGCACAGTGGTTTTTGACTGGGCACGCTTTTACACAACACAGCTGTCTTCTCTGCATCTGGGCAAAGGATAGAGAGAGAGGAGAGAAGGAGAAATGGAGCAAAAGGAAGAAGGGATAAGAAAGATGTTTGTGCAGGGGAGAGACACGGGGGAAGAAACAAAGAGTGACACAGATAACATCTCTGAGCATAAACACCCCCCTCCACCTCATCCCCAGTTTAGTATTCCCTTCCAAAAGCTAGGAACCTCAAAGTGGGCCAATCCACAACAGGGATTAGCCACGGAGCTGCAAAGACATTTAACTGTGCTCTTCGTGAGCACTGCGTCTATGTGGGAGTAACTGTAAACACAAGCACATATGAGAGGGAAGAGCTAGAGTCGCTTTTATTGTTCCCACTGCCTTTATGGGATGTCAATGAGACGGTTTATGAAAAAAATACTGTGTGATGGTGGAGATGGTATAGAACATATCTATTGTTAATAGCTAGGAGTCTAGCACCATTTAAAAGGTAGAAAATTAATATTATACATGTTACACTTATCTTACCAAAGGGATAATTAAAAACCCAAACTAAAAAAGTACTGTCTTGAACTTTGATACATATTCTACAGTATGAAAGGCTGTCAAATGAACTTTATTTTCTTGCATATACTTGAAAGGCCTTTGGACACTCACAGTTGATTTGCAAATAAGTAAGATTGAAATGTTTTGTCTTACTTCCTGTGGACAGTGGTTGTGGGCAAAAGCCATTGCTATTGAAAAGGGAATTGCTTTTTATTATTATTTGACAATATGTATAATTTCAAAGATCCTTGCACCACAGTGCACTTGTTTCTCTCCATCGGCCTCTCCCTCTCCGTCTTTCCTTTGTTCTACCTCGATTAGAGTTGTCCTTGACTGCAGAGCAAGCACGCAGTGCAGCCTTTGGTTGAGAAGAGCCAGTCAAACGCTCTCCTGCTCTCATGGTGAGACAAGAATAGGAGTGGACATGTGGAAGCAAGGAGAGAAAGAGAGAGAAAGAGAGAGAGAAAGAAAGAGAGAGAGAAAGAAAGAGAGAGCGAGAGAGGGCAGAGCAGGGAGAGAGACCTGTTAAATTCAGCTGCTATAGCCTGGAAGAGCGAGCTGTGAATGAGACAGGAAGAGTATTTGCAGGAAGCTGGCCTGATGACTAAGCGTCTGAAGTCAGGGGAGAGCTTTGGATATCTTGTTTAGAAAGACAGTGAATGAAAGGTATTGTCTGCCAAGAAAGAAGCCTCCAAAACGGGACAGTATTCTCAGAGTGAATATTGGACAGTGGTCATGTTAAATGTAGTCAATCCTGTGAAATGTGAAAGAAATAGTTTATCCAAATAGTTAGCTTTAGAAACAATGAATTATTTGTATTTTTATTATTTAAAAAAAAAAAAGAAATTCAGAACCTCGGACAGCGCCATAAAGCTGTCATTCAAATATCTTAGGTGTTTTTTTCTATTTTTTCGAGGTATAATATTTTGGATTTAAAAATAACGTGTGTTGAAGAAACAAAGCTAGTGAATGGTCAGGTTGATGCTGCAGTACAGACTTAAAATAAAAGATAAAAGACATATGGAAAGACAGACAGGTAAACATCAGATAGACGCGCGGGCAAACAAATACAGACACAAACAGATGACGAAGAGACGGAAGAGACGGCGGCAGAATGGCAGCGCGGCTGACCGCCTGGCACTGATTTACTGGCCAAAAGCAGGGGCTGGCAGGCAGACAGGCAGATGGGCAGGCAGGCACCCATGCACACAGACAGAGAAACAGACACAACAGCAGACAGACCCAAGGAAGGAGGAGAAGAAAATATATTGAGGGATCGGCTGGATGCGAGACAGGCATTCAGAGAGGCTGCCAGACAGACATGCACTGTTAGGAGCGGGACAAGATTTTGGCTCAGGAAGGAGACATGGGGACAGCAAATGCCTCTAGCTCCCAGGGAAAGAGAGGCCGAAGCGAGCAGAAATAGAGGGAGAGAGAGGGGGAACAGGATGGGGTCAGTGCACGGCTGGCTGGCTGACTGTTGATCTGTGGCACTGGGTTGGCAGAAGAGGCTCCAGGGTGACAGAGCTGCTCCACACAGCCTCCGTGAACACACCACCATCCTCCACCCAAAGCCTTATCTGCTTTGCCCCACTCGTCCACTGCCTGGACCGGATGGCATGACATGGCTTCAGCAAACAGTGGCAAACGTGCACAGCTTTAATGTGTTGTTTGCAGATATGTTTATCCAGTCTTGCACGTTAAAAGTCGGCCTGTCACGATTTACTATTATTGGCTTGTCATTCAATACATGAGAGATGGAACAACATTTTGCGGGGCTCTATATTTATCATGTGTACATTTTCTTTGCAATAGTGGGGAAACTGGTTATTTCTTTGTATTTCGATAATATTTTAGCTGTAGCTCGACTCATTATAGAAACTTACATGTTTCATTCTGCTATTTATTTATTTATTGCAGTTCATGTTTTTTAATGATATTGTACATTTAAAAATGTGTCTCTTGAGGATTATCCTGGTTTAAAGTTATTGTTTCAGTTGCATGAAGCAGTTTCAGTATTATTTTCTGTAGCAGTATATCGTTTTTGTTTTAGGGACAAGCCTAGTTAAAAGGAAGCCTGTTCATAATGGTATTGAGTTTTCATCATTATTTTATTTTATTTTTTTAACTTTTTAACACCAACATGATATATATATATATATTTTTTTTTACAAACATTGCAATTGTTATTAGATTTGCTTTTTTTATCCAGTAATTGGCTTCTATCCAACGTCCACATTTTAAACATATACGACAGCATTACCATTTGGAAAAAGACTGAAATATGAACTGCTCAACTAATACAGGATAACATGCATTTTAGAACATCTTCAGGGTTAGCAGCTTTTATACATAATAAGACACAATATTTTGGTGTTGGTTTGCCAAGTCTCAATTGTGACCATTCAAATTGCGATTTTGATTTGTTTGCGATATACTGTATTTTGAATTGTTCTTTTAATGCCATGTTTTCACACATGTTGATTCCTAAGACTGCCCTTTCTGAAGTTCCTAGGATTTCACTCCACAAATATGTACATTATAAAAGAAACGCTTAATAATTTATGCAATGTATGAATTATTAATCTGTTGTGTGTTCTAGATATCGATTAAAACAGCATAAATGCAACTTGTAAAAACTTATCCAGGTATCACTAAAGCACTAGATGAGACAGAAATCAAATTAAAGGTGCACATTTGTCTAAATAATTACATTCAATTCTGTAAAAGACTAGTATAACTAAAACTAAAAAGAGGATATGTTTCACATTAGCATAGCATGTCATTTCCAACCCAATCGTATGAGCGCGCACTGAGGAAGATGTCCATAGATGAGAGAAAAGTGTGTGTTCCGAGCAGAATCCAACTTCTGGAGGTATTTTCAGGACAGCCGAAATTCTAGAATATTACGACCGTTTTGACTTACGCCATGTTTGGACAGTTGAAATATTGGATCTGTGCGTCGATATGTAACTCGAAGTGCTGAAGATGTTTTTATGGTTTATTCGCAGTTCAAGTTACGCAAGGCTAAAGTTACCGCCGTATGTGGGAGTGTGACTGTGTGTGTTTCATGTGCGTGCTTTTGCTGTAGGGTGCGAATCTGCTCCAAATGTCCATCTGCCAAGCTCGCAATCCACCTGAGCCCTTTCTCACATATGGATGCATGAAGTGGCACCCGTGCTCCCATTGCACACACGCTAACCTTGCACCCATCCAATAATACAGAACACAAGCCCACGTTGGCTCGATTATTCCTCTCCGATGAGACCGATCTTCATTCTTGCAGCAATTTGCATAAAAACATCCCACCTTTTCTCAAACTGTCACCCTGATGTAGCTGCAATGCACAGTGTGATATCAACATAACAAGTTTTCTGACAAGGATCCAGAAATGCACAGATACATATTTTACAACAGGTGTTAAGAGAAGTGAGGGTGAGAATAAAGAATCCACTGGCAAAACTAAGACAAAAAATAAACACTCCAGCAACTACAAACATCAGGTTCACAAAATCTGCATGATGTGTGTGAACTAAATGCTGAATTAAATGAAAGATGAATAATATGGAGATGCAAATACTGCAGCTATTTAAATGTTAACTCTTTCAAAGTGGAGTTGAATCAAGTTATAACAATAATTCATACAAGTTTTGTTTTTTGATGAACAAAAACAGCCAGATAACGTTCTTAATACTTCTATTGTGACATGATTATCAATCAACTGAATAATATGGACATCCTTACTCTAAAGCCAAGGCGAGAAAAAGTATTTTAATAAAAATAGTTAATAAATTGTCAAAAAAGCCATAGAATGTTTAAGTTCAAGGGTAGGTTCTAACAATGTGAATACCTGAGAAGGTTTTTTCTTCTCTTTAAGATTCACAAAAATGTTTTGTCCTTCTAGTAATAATAACGTTTGAGTTAACACTGTGTTGACTTTTTTTTGTGTCAGTGGTTATCTGTGCTGTATGGTAGTTTCTTGGTCGTACAAAAAAAATATATATTTGAAAATCTTACACATGTATTGTCAATTTTGTATGTAGGAAACTGGTTTTAAAAAAATCTAAACTCAGTTTATTCATATTGCAAGGACATCTTTTGCTGATTTGTTTGACATCTGTGTTTTTAGTCTGAGTTTACAGAACAGCGCACCACTTATTAGTAAAAGGATCCAGTGCTTGTGCTGTTGGTTATTGTACAACTGCGCCGGAGAACTGAGCCTCTTTTGAACATTTTGTGACAGCTGGCCAGTAGTGGACTATTTTGGCAGCGCGTACCTCTCGGGAATGCTTTCTGCCTTTACAGGGGAGCTATTTTGAATTACAGTATGATTCATTCAAATGGAAACAAATTCAGCCTTGTGTTGTCCCATGTCTTTGCCTCAACGCTGATGTCGTACGTCCCGTTTGAGGGAAGGGAAGGGGGAGACCGTTTCTATCACATTCTATTAGGCGTCTATTTTTGGTGCCACAGGATACCCAGCGCCTGTGTACAACCCTGTCAGTGACGAATGTGTTTGCGTGAGAAAGCAGGGGTGGGGTGCCTTCCCACAGGACGCCATGTGTGTCTGCGAGCGAGCAAGCAAGCAAGCGTGTGTGTGTGTGTGTGTGTGTGTGCTTGTGTGCGTGTGTTCATGTGCCGCAGATGGATGAAATTGGGGGATATTCAGTGTTTTTCATTTTGCCTGCAGGACTGTGCGTATATGACCGAGGAGGTAGAATCGAGCGACAGCATGTGTGTACTCTCTCTCTCTTTCTCTCCTTCTCTTTCCCTCTCTCTTCTCCCGGTTCCCTCCCCTGCAGTGATGCTGTGTGTGCATGCCCATTAGCTTGCCCAAGTGAGCGCACAAGCCTCCCCAGTGAATGCGAGTTTGTCAGTGCAGCTACGCCATGCCAAGCCGAGGAGATGTGTGTGCGTGTGCGGATGGTGCCTGCTGTCATCCCAGGGTAAAGCCTCGGGACATATAGGGTCACATGACAGACAGCTCGATCTATCTGCACACTGCATCATTTGGTATTCTGGGCGACAGAGGTAGCCAGGCGGGAGGGTGAGGCGCGTAGGGTAGTGGGAGAACAATAGAGCTCATCAGTGCTCTGAGACCTGGCTGCAATCAGACACATACATTGTACCAAAGCACACACACAAACATCACTCCTTTATTATGGATTCCACGCATAGGTATCAAATCGTGGAAGCAATAATACAATGGCAATAGCATTGTTCTTCATGGCGATTTTTTGGGAAACAGCAATATTATTTATAGATTTAAAAAAAAAAAAAAAAAATCATCTTCTGATTAATTCAAGTAATATAAAAAAATAAAAAACGTTTTATATACAGCATTATATAGTATATCTGGTTCATATTTCATTATTTGGATCGTTCTGATTTAAAAAAGAAAGCACACAGCAATGTTTGATTATTTCGCTAATGACAGTTATACTAACTAAATGAATACTCGTGGTTGTTTTCAGCAGGTTAAAGGCTCAAATCACCATCTGATGCGCTAAAAGACTTCCATGGGATCTTTAGAGCTGAACATGCACATTCTCTGGGAAAAAAAACAACAACAACAAAAAAACAGTTGCGCTTAAGCTAGCAAATGGCCCCATGCCGGGTATCAATTCCCTTTGCAAATGGCTGAAATTACTAGCAAAATAGTCAAATGTGCGTAAATTGAAACTTTTATGAGTCATTTATGAGATATTTGTTTCAATCATGTGCAATTTAAGAATTCTATTGTGATTGGACTTGGATAGCTGCAAATCTATACAGAGACATATTGTGCAAATTGACACATAAGCATTTTTCGCCTTTGGTTGTCCTTTATCATTACTCGTGTGTTGAGTTATTCATGCAGGGTTTGAGTAATCCTGTATTGTCCTGCAGTCTAGTCACGAGTGCTCATAACATGTCTGTTTGCACTAGAGCCTCAACAATGAATTGGCATAATCATGGCTAGTCGACCATACTTTTTTTTTTTATTGTTATCTGGACTATACCGAGTCTAAAACTCATGTCAAAAAGACAGCAGCATTACTCATTCACCATAATTCAATCTTTATTTTGCTAAAAATGTCAATGTACAAATAACTGTTTTACTAGTTGTCTAATCCAAAAATCCCAAATCTTTAAAGTAGTATAAGATAGCATGTATCAAAAAGAAAGTACTATTATTTTGTGTCAAAAATGTAAAAAAAAAAAAGAAAAAGAAAAAGAAGCATATTAATCATCAATTTGTGGTATCAAAATCCGTATTGAGAATCCAGTGTTCCATGGTATCGAAATCGAGTTTGAAATTTGAGTATTTTGACGAAAGTCTCCACATACAGTATTGTCCTGTAGTTTCTTTTACAAAAACTGTGACTTGCGATGTTGAAACACTGCCTTGAAGAGTGGGGTGGCATCATAGTCTGGTTGTTAGTCAAGCAAAATTTGTATTACTCGACTAATCCTTTTGTTTAAATTATAAAGATTTCTGTGACATTAGCAGAAAGGAGACGGTATGGAGTAAGCAAATATGTTTCCTAAGCTTTTGCCATGCCCCCTTTTAGTTGACTAATCGATCGGCTGAACACATTTTTAGAGGACCAAGAAGGGTTATCTTTGTTTGTGATAGATCGCCACAAAGTAACAACAAGCAAAAGCATAATATGTCTTCTTTCTCAAAATCTTAATGGAAGGTTGCTTTGTACAGCACTTGACATTGATCTTCAGACTGCTACTATCTGCCCTGATTTAACCTTGAAGTATCTATCAAGTTTAAAAAGTTGCTCCAGATTTTGTCATTGCTCTTGGTACGAGCCCTGTTTGTGTCTGCAGTTCTTTTAGGTGGTTGCCCGTCTCGCTCCCCGACCTTGGTGCTCTATAGCTGGCGGGCTGGAGAGATGGTGTTAAGGTTTCTACCGCCGTAAATCACCTCTGCCTCCTCTCCCATACTTCACCCTCCCTCCTCTCCCTCCATTCCTCCCTCCTTCACCACAATGTTGCTCTCTGCTCCTGCTATCTGTGCTGATTGGACTCTTCCCAGTCTGATAATGGACCACATATACACGTTACACACATACCGCAGAAGAAAGGGAGAGACAAAGAGACTCATCAAGTAATTAAGGCCCCGGCTCTCCCTTGGAAATTAAAGGAATGGCCCTTTGCTCGGCGCTCGCTCACCGTCTTCCTGCTGGGCTGATTGCTTGTCTGGCTTCTCCTCACCTGAGTATTCCTCCCTCTCTCCCAGCCAGCCTACCCAGAGTGCATTGTGCTTGTGATTACCCCACAGTGGGTAATTGCAGCAGTAGTTCGCGCCATGTTATTTCTCCCACTCTCTCCTTTTACAGACGAGGCAACTCCCTGAATGACGACTGTGGTTTTAAAGGAGGTTTTAGCTTTTAGCCAAATGCCTGTATCTGCAGTACCATATTTTCAGTACATTCTTTTGGTCTTCGGAGTCTGTTCATTTAGAATCTACACACCGCTCACCAATGAAGGCTGTTTGTGATCACAGAGAAATGTTACAGAAAAATAATATGTACTTCTTTTCCAATTAGTCTATACTCCAAAGGTCAGTCCACAAACATTTGCAAAGGCAGAGCAGAAGTGCTTGTTATTGTTATTGATATTGAGGTGTTGGTTCAAAGTTTTTTATGCCATCACTTGTTGACAAGTAGGCAGGTTACAGTTCCTTTCTAACTTTGTCCTGTTGTAACACGGTTTGTTAGTTTGTTTGTTTGTTTGTTTGTGAGTGGATTTGTCTCATTATGAAGCATTGTATTATGGCTAAAGCTCTGTAAGTCTGATCTAAATGCTGTGCTGCTGTGGTCATCTGTTTACAGCCATCTCTAAAATACTAGAAGACTAAAGACCAGCACTATAGCTTGGGAAAAGTACTTTGTCACCACCATGCTGTGTAGTGTTGAGTAGTTTATAATGCTGTATTCTTATCCAAAAGTCAAAATGGTCCAAACTCATTAACTGCTTCTGTATCAGAGGTATGGTAAACAAAGAGCATACCAGACCAATCCATGCAAATACTTTTCGGTTCACAAAAAAAGTCGCCACAGAAAAAAGTCACACGCTGTAACATTTTGTTGAACCGCCTCTCGCTTTGATTACAGCGCACATTAGCCGTGGCATTGTTTCAGTAAGTCATAGATTTAATTTCAGTGTTGCATTATTTTTCATACCGGTTTTACCGGTTGATCTTGTATTGATGGGAGAGAGTGACCACTCCACAAAGCCTCCTCCAGCTCAACCCAAAGATTCTCAATGGGGTTCAGATCTGTAGTAGAATAGTTTCTTCTTATTATGTTTTCTCAGCTTAATGCCAATTTTTTTACCCTTCTCAAACTGTCTTTCTCCATGGTTGTTTCAGAAATGAGATGCCACCCACTGCATCAGTTGGGTTTAAATACCATATTGCAGCTAAAAGACAATAACCCATGCAGTGGTGACATTTGTATATTAGGCTGACTTTTAAGTTTTGATTTAACTATGTTCTTTGACATTGCAAAACAAAACCAAAGAAACAGTGTCATGGAAAACACTACATTCAAATATGACACGCTTTGATACTTGAAGACTTGAAGCCTGAGAATCTTCAGAGAAATAGCTGTGCAGTTGACTTATGTGTGTCCAGGAGGCAGTGAAGTGCTCTGAAGACAACAGGATATGGAGGAGCGAGCAGCAGCAGCAGCACAGAGAGATTTCATCTCCTCTGCTGATCTGTAGAATGTAGGTCAGGCAGCCCCAGTCATTTGAACCCAGAGGAGGCTGCTCTGTGTGAAGACTTGTATGAATAAGACATGTGTGTCTCATGTAAAATGTGCTTATTTGCACTGGCCTCTTGTCCCCATGTGCCATGTGTGTTTCCATATGACGAGTTTGTGTTAAAACCCCTGTCACACTTCACAAACCTCTTCCATATTGGCCTGCACATAACCATATTTGGCCTGTTTCATCAAAGTTGTATATTGCACAACAGCAGCCTGCCTGTCCAAGCTATTTACAGTCTGTACCTTTGCTTTGATAGATAGAGAAGCACAAGAAAGACCAGCCATTGCTCCTTTGTATTCAACAGGGAATAGACCAAACACACTTGTATGCTACTGGGTGAGGGAAATTTGCTCATTGGCCATATGTGTCTTGTATCAAAAGGGAGCGATAAGAATAGATGCAGTGCATGGATAAAGTGAATGACTTTGTGAGGGCTGGGAGCGTCTGTGGGCCCAGGCAACCCGGTCTCCACACATCTGGTTACTATGCAACGTCTCAGACAGCTCTGCTCTGGATGTATGGATTTGGCATGTTTTCACCATACATTTTCTCTACAGGCAGACAGGAGGTTTGGGAGGTCAGAAAATACAAAAAGCATAATTATCAGAGTAGTTTTAATTATTTATAGTCATTAGAAAGGATGATTATTATGCTACAGAAATAGGATCTCTGCTAAATAGAGTACACTCACAACTAAACAAAATAATGTGCACATAATATCATCATAGTGTCAGATTCAGTATGATTTTATGTCTTATTAGCATCTGCATTAATAAAAAAGGAGTTGTACAACAAATATGCAGGTTTGCTAGTGAAAGATTCTTGCATGCTACTATGCGAGTCCATGTATGGATATTTGCCAGGTTTCGCATGGCCACAGTCGCTGTCCATGGTGCTATGTCTTTACACCATTGGAGAGACTCATAGCTGAAGCACAGTTGTCCCATTGTACTGCTCTAATGTGCAAACCCACCTTTTGTCACAATAGTTGGCCAAGTGCTTTGCTCAGGTCCCTCTGTTGCACACAGCAGACTTAAGAGACTGGCTGACTGTCCGGGGGAATGTAGGCTGTGTCCTGGTGAGGAGTTACAGAGCTGTGATTTGTCATCAGCCATCACATGAAGACCTTGATCAGAGGACAGAGCCATCACTTACACCCTGATTATAATGACCAGGCGCCTGCTAGAGCTGTATGCCTGCGTGTGTGCGTGCCTGCGTGTGTGTGTGTGTGTGTCCGTAAGGAGCTTTTTATACTATATAGGCACATGTTATATTTTACATATATTTGTGCATTTGTACATTATACTTCATATTCTAAGCACATTCAACACATTTGAAAGAATATTGAAATCGCTAAATTGAACAGCTAAATAAATACATGTTTGTAGAGGTCTAAACTACAGTGTTAGCATTTACAAAACATTCTCTTCCGAAATAATTGCTGTCTTTGCGGTTTGATAATTAAGGCAGTTTGAGGTGTGGTTTCGATGCAATAATAATGCATTGGATTTATATAGGTCCTTCATGCTTTATATTGCATTATTCTTTCCAGATTTGGTGGTAGTAAGCTACTACTTAGCCACAGCTGCCCTGGGGTAGACTGACAGAAGTGAGGCTACATATTTGACCACCACCAGATTCATAGAAGGCAATGGGTGAAGTGTCTTGCCTAAGGACTCAAAAACCAATTCCACAAGAGCCACAGCTGCCCCACTGTGGCACTTGGTATTTGCAGTGGTCTCCCATCCATGTAGTAACAAGGCCATATCGTGCTTAGCTTCTGAGATCAGATGAGATCAGGCTTCTCCAAAAAAAACAGTTGTGGCCAAATGCCTATATTTGAGCAGTCCACAGTCTGCCTTTGTGGTTTTATGTAAATATCTTTTTCAATGCGTAAACAATCACCTACAACTCATGCTCCCTGTTACCGACTCAATCACGCCTATTATTCATACTACAAAGTAAGTGGACACTAAAGGTTTTGTACAGAAGAGCAGAGAAAGCCCCCCTGTCGGTTCAAAGTAAAGTCTGCTTCCACACGTAACTGCAGTTGTGTTTTTGCATAACGCACCAGGCTTTGAGTGCTGCCTGTGTGCTGATGGTGTCAGTCCTCAGGGACCAACTATTGTTTTGATTTAAGCTGCTTTGAGCTTGCCTGTGAATGACTGTGCGAGTGCGTATATGTGCGTGTAGATGTGTTATGGGCGTCTGCTAGGCTCCCTGTGGGGGCCTTCAGTCTGTGCGATGGTCCCTATGCACCATCAACACCTCATCTGTTCTTCCCCATACATTTTCTCAATTAGCAGCCGCCCAAGTTCTGACACAGAGAGCGTGTAGCACTCCATTGTTATCTATTACCAGTCCCATTATTGGACTGTTTTGGCGCGGGATGTTGTTAGATCTTGTGTTCCTGCCCCCTCCCTCACTTCCCTCTCCTCCTCTGGCTTAGCGAAGGATGGAGACTGGAGGAGAGAAATCATGGAGGCAGCATGGATCATTAGCTATATTTGTCCCCACTTCCTGCAGAAGATGATAGATCTAGCTAATTACCCCATGTTGCCAAGCCTATCGCACACGACACGCACCCGTCGTTATGTTGGAAATCAGCGCAGGCTTGGCGTGTGCCGCATAGCTGATGCTATATGACTATTCATGAAGCCGAGTTAAAGAAGCAGAGCAGATTTCTGATACTGCCGGGGCTGTATGTGGATGTGATTGTTGGGGAAATGATTTTAATGATCCATGCTCTCTGTCTTCTCTCCTTCTGTGTAGAAAATGAGTTTGGAGGAAGCGTGGTGAGCCTCTCTTCTGCAGCTGATCGCCACTGTGGGAGCAGAGGTCTGGACCAAAGAACTGTCTAAACCCAAATCACATCAGGTACAGTCACATCTTTTCATATTGGCAAAAGAAAAAAACAACAACGTCCTATTATTTCATATTACAAATGCACAGAAAAAAATGACTAGACTATGGTTGGGGTGAATGCGAAAAGGAGGTCACAATGTTGATGCTATATGAATTAAATATTTGAAGCACAATATTTATAAATGCAGCACCTAACTTAATTGAGTTTCTGCATTCACTTATTTTACTGCATTTGAACATTTCCATATGCTGATATTGCTGCTTATGAAACAATAAACTGGCAGATAAAATGACAGCATTGGTTTTTACACAGTTAGCATTTCTGACTGCTAAAATACTGCTATGGGAATGCTTACTGCTAATTTATTCCCCAATCCTGTAACATTTTACATACAGCTCTAAAAAATAAAAAATCTATCATGTCTGAATTAATATGTTGGATATAATTATGTAGCTGTCACTTTGGTTGCAATCACAGCTCTGTTTAAATTTAACTCTTGAGTGTAGCAGCAGCGTGGCATTCCTGGACGGGCTGATAAATCGTCATATTGAATTCACATCACAGCTTTTCACGCCTGAGCGGACCTTGCGCGGGCTTGCTGTCATCTACTAAAGCCATTTTCAATACTAGTTATGAATCCCTCACCAGATTTTCCTCTCTCTCTCTCTCTCTTTCTCTCTTCTTCTCTCTCCTCTCTCTCTCTCCCAGCACCCACTCAGTTGCTATCTCGGCCACCCTTCACACTAATTCCGACACACATAGCATCAGTTTTGGCACACATGTTTACTGTCATGAGATGATGCATGGTGTAAATACCTGTTTGCAGGGAAATTTGATAATGCCAGCCAGTGCCGCTCACGGAGGCTCCCCACTGCTCAGCTGTACACAATATTATTGTGATGTGAGCGCAAAAGAGAGGGCGGGCAGAGCCATATGCTAAAAATGCATTCACCCCCCCATCCACAAAACAAACTTCAAGGTGAAAACAAAGGGAAGTGATAACAACATGAAATGTGGTGACAGATGTCTGAACAGCCCCTTCCCCCATCAGCAGCATTACAGTGATAAGCTCGTAGCATATACAGAGGCCTTGTGCACATTACAATAATCACAGCTTTTCTTATCACCCCTCATTCAGAATAATATACACATTTTTCACCATCAAACCGCCAAAAGTCTTGTGGAGTCTCGGCTTGTTATTTGTCAGTGTCTAAAGGCATTTTAGCGTCCTGCTTTGAAGTGAAAACAAACTAATAATAACACTTGTTGGCTCACCTATTTTCTTGTCATGGTCCATGTTTTTTTTTTCCTTAATAGCATATTACTACCTGCGTTTGGTTTTATTGAAGATTAAACATGTGCCTACTTACAAGATATAATTTTGAACTTTATTTATTATACATTAGATATCATTTTGAACTTTATTTATTACATACTATGGGTGGAATTCATTTGACAGCAACCAATTTGTCTCAGAAGCTACAATGTTATTTTAAGAAAGTGTTTTTCCCCTCGACAACACACAACAAATTCAACATAACTAAGCAACTAACTAGTCATTGCAAAATTTCATTAATATTCTGCCACTTTTTTTCCACGGCAATGTTGAGTAGAAATGTTCTCTGTTGAACAAAGATTCATCATTGTGCAGTAGTGAATGACCACTTCAGTATTATACAAAGAGTCTGGTGTGAGACATGTACAGCCTATATGAATGTGTGCGGATGTTATTCACCTGGGCCCGTGTCGCCATTGATCTGAGCTCTAATTGACACAGACAGAGGAGGAGTGGGCTTCCTCCTAATCCGCTGTAAGCAGGCTCACCTTCATTATAGCGCTGACATTTTCCCAGGAGGTGTATTAGGATGATAGGAAAAAACAGAGCCAATATGAAGAGCTCGCCGACATATGGTGTGGCACACTGCTTCCCCGGCCTGACACTGACAAGGATCTCTGAGAGCGGAAAGAGAAGCTGCTGCTGCTGCTGCTGTGGAGGCTGCAGCTCTCAGTGCAGACGTGTTATAAGAGTTATGTGACAATGATTTGGTCAAGTTTGCATCACGGCTGGTTTATTTGTTGTTTTTGTAAGATCAGAATGCTTTTGAATGGTAAATGATCGTGGGTGATTCTTTCTACTTTGTACAAAATACTGTATGGTCAATTTAGGTTTCTTTGTAGTAAAGTAAAGATATTTTAATTCCATAGTGAAAGGTACAACACATAAAACAGCTTTCTGAACTAGAGATCAGCCGATATGGATTTAGTCACGGTCGATGCAAATTGAATCATTTTTCACAAATAAATTCGTCGCCCTGTTTTACCTCAAACTTGTAGGAAAGAAAAGTTTTGTGCAGTTTCCTCTTTGCACTTAAGTGTTAAAATAAAGCTTTATGTGTACTCTTTAGGCAGCAGGTTGACCAAAATACAATATCGGCCTTTGATATCGGCCCGTAATTTTTTTATTTATTAATCTGGTTTATATTGGGTGTGATGCCACTCCAACTAATTTATACTATTGTTGTGTCACTGGGAAAGACACTTTCATCTCTAATCTGAAATAAAATAAACATATTAGTGCAGCCCTCTGACCTGCAGTGTCTTAATCTAAAGGAGTTCAAGCCCCTACTCGTATTTCATAAATTGTTAAGGGCTTTGAATGTGTTATTTGTGGATGTTCCTAAATATTCATGCTCACTGGACTCTGACGTGCCGCAACCCTGTTTGGTTGTCTCTTTTTACTAAACATGATTTATTAACGCCACACTTACTGTACTGTAGAAGCCCTCAGTCCTAATGGTCTGTTTCTTTATGAAGGCCCATAAATGTTTCAAAGGGAGAAAAATAAAATGATGGAAGGCGAGGATAGCGTGTAAATCTTATTAGCATGAAGGGAAGAGACTGATCTGGATTAGTGGATTGTGTAGGTGTATGCGGAGACATTTGACAGAAATAACATGCACTTGATAATTTATATGTTTTTTTAATTAAAGATTCTATGGCTTGGATAGATTTTCATGTCTTTATCTGCAGAGTTGTGTGGCGGTGTGTACGGTTTGAAATACAGGCCCAAAAAGTGTATGTCAATCAAACTACACGTGGGAGTACATTCATGTATTTTTATGAATTTGAAAGTTTTTACTTTTGGCACCAAATTCTTTGTTTTAGCTGCAGTAACTATTGCTACTATTGTTCATACTGGCTCCCACGTCATGGGTAAATCAAGCACAAGCAAAATAATCGATAGAATGTTGTTTCTTTTTATGATAAAAATATTGTAACATTATTTGCTTTGTTTGGTTAAATGTATATCAAAGAGAAAGGGCCAGCAATCTTTTACGTTCTGGTCAGTCAGGATTACATGCTTTTTTTGTAGTTTATAAAGATGTGTGTCTAGGCCCTGATCATATTCAACCTTCAGATGGATGTGACTAATAAATAAGTGAAATCAGAGAAACAGAAAAAATAACAAAGGACTAAAAAATTCACAGATTTCTACAAAGTCAAGGAGTGAGGCACTTGACACTAATTTGATTCGTATATGATTTTGTTCTAAATAATAGATAACCAATGTGCTTCTTCTTTTCTCATTTGTCACTCAAATAAAAAAATAAACTGATTTCACGGCTCTGTCTGATTTGAACTTACGACACTTGGGAGGGGAGATGTAACCAGACTATAAATCCTATACAGAGGATTTCAGTCTGGACTTGCTAGGCAAGTACATTGCCTCTATTCACCTTATTCCGGAAGTGTACATTAATTGTGCACTTCTTTCCTCTTGTATTTTTGCACAGAGCTGCTGATCTTGATAGTAAATTAAAGCCATTGTCGAGCGGCGCAAGTGGTGCATTGTTGGTGTACATGAACATTGAACATCAACATATACTTTATATGATATGATGCAAGACTTTTGTTTAGTTGTTTAGTCGAGAAATACCAAAACAAGAAAAGTGGCGATCCGTAGCAGTCAGAAGCAGAAGTGGACAGGGTGGAATAAGGTGAATACCTTCAGCTCAGACAAAAAGGAGTTCTAATGTACAAAACAATAGTAAGAGCTACAATTGTAGCCTAATCAAATACCAGTAAATGGCAACCTTTGATACAGAAAAACACTCCTTTCATCCCAAAAGACTCATTACATGATTTTTTGTGGCGTCATCTTTATTTAGAACAAAGAGAAAGTCTTTTTTACACTGCTTTAATCATATACTCAGACGCTGCCACTCAGACTGTCAGTTATGCTCATCTGAGAAGAGTTAAGTCTTGCGAACATCAGGTGTAAATTACATTGTTTGACAAAGGCCAGGAGTCACATGAACCTGGGAGAACATGCATCTAAATGAAAGCTCATTTGGGCGCGCTGTGAGCTGGGTGTTTAACAGCTTGTTTGTGGCTTCTCTGCAGATGGAGGTGGATGCAGACGATAAGCGCCATCGCACACGCTCAAAAGGTATCCACTCGAATGCAGCCAGCCCACAGCTCACAGCCAGGGTGACCTTCACTCCCCCTGCGTGTGCACGCACACACACACATACTACTGCACATATATAGCACACTGTGCACACAAGGCTGCACAAATCCACAGTCACACTTCACTTGGCTTCTCTCGCACAATCACAGAGCCCACACTAAATGAAACTGGGTGACAATGAGAGAGAGCACCAAGAGCAGCCACAGTGCATCAGACTTATGACACACATTCAGAAATAACACAGTATTTTCACTGCCACAGAATGAAATCTTCTGAATTATAAGATTCAATATTAAAAAATGGCTGAACTAGTTAGAAAAATAAGCAAGGTCAGGCAGGCAAGGCAAGTTTATTTGTAGAGCACAATTCGTGCACAAAGAAATTCAAAGTGCTTTACATAACAGGGAAGAAAAAATTCAAATCACAATACAGACAGATAAAAAAACCAAACAAACATTATAACATTTACTTTAAAAGGGAAGCGTGCAGATGAAGTCAGTCATATGCACAGTTTAACAGAACGGTTTTAGCAGATTTGAACATCTTCAGGAAGACTGTTCTAGATTTTAGCTGCACAAATCTGAAAAGTTTATTCCTCAGTAATTCAGTCTGAGATGGTTCAAATGTCACGAAAATGTCAGAGATTAAATAAAACTATAAATTACAATTAATCTTTTGTGTTTTAGGATTCTATATTGATTATTTTCAGAGTGATGAAAATGTTGGACCGCTGTTAGTAATTAACAAGTCAAACAGCAATCTTTTGAATGATGAATGAAGTCCTTAAAATGGCGCCCATAAACGGGAAAAAGTCATGTAAGTAAAACCCATTAATGGTACCAACATTTTAGCCACTCAAATTCTCTCGCTTTTTGTCTTAACGTTATATTCTTTAAATAACCCTATGCATTCACTGTTCTCATGAAGTTTTTACATTGTTCATATAAAAAAAAAGCTCTTCTCTTTTCACTTTACACCTTTTTCCCATTGTAAGGACCCATGTTTCAACTGAAAAAACTATACAAAAACCTGACCTATTTTGTTATTTTTTTCGTATAATTTTATTATTGTCCAATTTTAATAATTTAATATTTTAATTGCTTTTTTACTTGATGGATTAAATAGGCCACACGAGGTGAAAAACCAGTTCACTCAAGAGCCCGTTCTAAACCTGAAAGAAAAGAGGGTTGTGTCAGGAACATGTAAATGTTCTTATGATGGCTGCAGCCAGTCCTGTTGCATAATACGTGTCTCTCTCTTTCTCTCCTTCCCTCCTGCTCAGTGCCTGTGGATCCTGCATTAACGGAGCTTTTCAGGTCAGTGGGATTGAAAAAGTGCACACAAACACACAAATACACAAGCACCAGCGTACGCAGCGGCACGATGGGGACACACTCAACAGACAGACTCTAAATTGTCCCGTTATTTTCCTGGAGCCGAGACGGAGATAGTCAAACATTACCTGGATCAGCTGTCACTAACCAGCCACATGTCTGTTCTCTCACACCAACAAACAATACAACAATTTGTCCATATGCTTCTCTGTTCATATTGCTATTAATAAGATGTCAATGTTAACTTTTAAACAGCCTTTATTATAGTAACGTTTAAAGATGCACTATGTAACATTTCTGATCTAAAACTAAGCCTGGTGGTGTCATCTTCTTGTCGCTGTGGTGATAGTTAAGCTAAAAGTGCATCTGACAGATTCTTTCTTTTTTTCTTTCTTTTTTTTTTTACATAATGTGGTGGCTTAATCCCTGTGGTAAATAATGATCATAGTTCTACATCAGACGAAGAGCAGTTTGTAAAGATTACAGGAAGTAGAGCTGAATTCTAAAACAGAATCCCTCTGTCTGTGTCATCAATAAGTGACATTCCTTCAAAAATGCAGACACATTTTCGGAGAGTTTAAACAATCATACTACAACAAAAAACAACTAAATAAACGTGTTATCAAGTATTGTCATTTATCAAATCATAATTATTGGGTCCTTTATATGGATTTTGGCCCTCATTTACAGTATGGTTGCTAGGTAACAGTTATGGAATTACCTCTGCCTAAGTCACAGCTGTTGTCCAACCAGGAAGTAGCATTATAAACATCACAAAAATGGTCAAACCGGGGAAAATGTGTCAATTGTTTTAGTAGAATCTTAAATGTAATCATGTTCACTCTGTTTTAGTTAAATGTGTAGTTTATGCACTTTAATGCCATACTGCAATGCAATATTATCTCTATGGAGACATGATGATTTATCTTCAACTAGAAAAGTATAGCTCACATTTAAGTATTAACAATTGAGTGAAATATGAAAACAATATGAATACAAAAATCAAAAAAATGTCAGGTCTAAACAACAGGAAATGCAGAATTTACACACAACGTAACATTTAAAACACTGTCTGAAATCATATCATTTGACCAAATGTTCAAACTCAACTCTATGAAGTTTCTCTCCCAAACCCAATTAAGCTGGTTAATTCTGCTTTTGTGTCGTGTTTTTGATGATCTGTAGCATGATGGCCAATTATCAGTTCATAACGCTGTACCAATCTTGCTTCTTTGTCTACAGCCTTGCAGCTCTTTCTGCTGCAGTTGTGTGGGCGGAACGTAGAACAAGTTGATCTCAGATTGATTGTGAATATTTTTTACATTCATTGTGAATGTTTTTTTTTTATACAATGTCTTGAAAATACAAATTAGTTGAATGAAAATATGCATTAATATTGTGCACTTTGCATGTCCCAAGCCTTGTTAAAAACACTTACGATATTGACATGTGGATTCAAATAACTGTGTTTTTAATACATCATAATGAGATTTTGAATTTTTATCATTCTAAAAAATATATTTACATATTACATTATATTCCATGCAATGAATTACTTTCTGGCATCTGTATTTACTATAGCAGTGGGCTTCAGATATATTTACACATATGTAACTTTTCTGGTAAAGAACACGCCATCTGCTTGTCTCCATGTCGATGTTTTGCGTCGCCTATAATGTTTCACAGTATGGCATCAAACATCTATCTCTATCTAATGTATTTTAAGGCAATGAAGAAGACACTTGGGTTGTTACGCCATGATTAATGTTATACTGTGGGACATTCCAGGCAAAGCAAGGATATTTCCATAGAGACGAGGCTCCACCTGAAAAAAATGCATAGTTCAGGGAGCTTTTTATATTCTTATTATTTTAATCTTATTATCTTATTATTATTTTTTCATATAGCTTTTCTTTTAGACAATATATTGACATTTTCCATTTAGCAAATTTTCAAGCAACATTTTTATATTTGTTTTAGACTACTATATGTATGGTTCACCCCTGCCATTTTTATCTATCAGGAAGCCCGGTTGCTGTGCGATTTCCTGTGAGATTGAAGTGTTTTGTCAGGGTTCTTCTGGCTGCTCTGTCCTCACTCTCATAATACAGTATTCTTCTCAAAGTGAATGTAAAGAGTGACCTGTTTGATGGCCCTGTTGCCCTCCACTTCTCTTTGCCAGTTGTTCTCACTCTGGAAAAGTGTGTCCTTGGCTTGGTGCGCTGGGCTGGTTGGTGCTAAGATAAGGGTTCCTGTCTACCTATACATCAATAAATATTATTCCAGCTGGAGGATTACGCCGTGGCCTTTAGCTGATATCCATAGATTGTAAGGCCTTCTCTCTCTCCTCTCGCGCTCCTCATCTTTTATTTCCAATCCTCTACTCCCACCCTTTCTCTCTCTCTCTCACCTCGACTACTCTCTCACCGCTGCTGCCGCCTGCAGATAGTAATTAATCAGGCGATCGATGGGAAGCCTATCTCCAGGCCGAGGCGTCTATAATGTCGATAATGCAGCTCGATGGCCTCCCTCCCCTGAGAGCTGATAGTCTTCAGGACAAACACGCTTGACTTTGCATGGAGCGCGCTGTTCTGCTTGGGTCAGACAGGCACTGCTTCTATTGGAGTGAGGGTGAATGGACATGGAAGTACTTTTTCAGTTCAGTTATAGATTCTAAAGAGAAAGAGTTTAAGTATGTGTACTGTAATCAAGTTGTGACTGAAAACCACAAAAAATAAAATGAAAAAGCAGCAGGATTTATTTTCGCAACAAAAAGATTTAAACCATAGCAATGTTCTGTGATGCTACTTGATATAATCTTACATAAATAATAATAATCTATCATTGAATAATTTGGAATATTATTATACACCTGGAGTTGTATTGTGCTTCATTCATGTTTCATTAAGTCATACGAAGTTGTCTTGCTCTCAGAAATCATGCCGTTTAAATTTGACATAATCAAGCCCTTTACTGTATGAACTAGCAGTATGTGGTATGTGAAAACACTGGTATCGAAAGGGTTAAATGTTTTTGTATTTTATAAAGTTAATATGACTTTACAAAAAAAAAACTTTCACGACAAACGTAAAAATAAATCTTTGAAAAATATAAATCATGCCGCTCGATGATCCAGTGATCAACCATAATCGTCGTGAGTTTGAATCTGGCTCTCGACAGGTTTGCTGCATGTCCTTCTCCAGTCTCATCCCGATTTCACGCTATACTGTTCTGTCCAATAAAGCCTTTTCTAACCAGACACAAGGGTTAAAGGACAATAACAAAATAATATCAATGACAATATGTCCACTTATAATTATTTTTGTTATGATTATAAGTGGACAGCATTTATTATGTTAGAATATGAATTTGGTCAAGTCTTTGGTCTTCAGCATTTTTTATTAGTAGATGCCTAATCCAAAACACCTCTCTAATTACATGCTTGAATCTCTTTTAAGAAAGAAATATAAAGACATCTTCAGCTGCCGAGCCCTCACAGGTCTTTCCTCACAGCAGCAGGAGATGGAGATTCTCTCTGCACGGATCACACATAAACCGTCTCCTCCATATCTCTGCTTTGTGATTTGCATATTTACTGTCTGCATTTGTAATCATGCTTATTTGGGTCTATACAGTGTGTGGTTGTAAGCTCAGTGGGGCAGAAATTCACACACCAAGACTGTGCTTTACGCTGAAATAAAAATGACTCTCTCCCCCATTTTTATAAATGAACAGTTCTTCCTGCCATAATCCAATTTCACTAGACAAAAGGAGTCTTCTTACGTAACTAGGACAGCAAAGGCTTTTACTAATTATAGTGTTGCAGGAAGATTCTCCCAGATTTACAATAAAGAATCAGAGATTTGACTTGCAGGTGTCTTAATTGAGCATGCTCTGTGGTATCTTGCACTGCCCTTTTGGATACAGACAATGCCGAATCTCTGGAAAAATAACCAAATAATGTAAATGTAATATGGACTTGTCTTAATATGCATATTACTTTGCTGCATAATAATTGTTTTTATGGAATTTAATCAGTTCAGCGGGCATGAGTGAATTTGTTTAATTGCAGGCTGTGTAAAAACTATCAATAAGTAAAGATTTTGGAGGCGTGATTGTAAGTCAGATTGCCTCGGGCTGACATGTGGAGGTAAACTATTCACTGTCTGATTTGCATTCATTAAAGAATTCAAGGAAACCAAATCCAGATTTGCACAGATTCACCTTGAGCATGCAGACTGCATTGTCAGTGCTGTGTGCTTTGGTGCTGGAGTGTTGAGAACAGTTAAGTAAGGTGGATAAGTGCTAAAGCCCCTCATTTTTCCCCTGCCAGTTGCTCTCGCCCAAACAGAAGACATAAGGCTGTCCGCTGTCGCCGCTACCCAAGCAGAGAGACGCTCAGCCACTGCCCTGCTGTAATTGCCAGTGTCAAAGCTGAAACATGGCTCAACAGGAAATGATCAAGTTAATGAAACATTTTAATTATTCAACAAAATTGTGGAATGTGATGAGTGTGGGTGAATCCCTGACTGTTCCCACAGAGAGGAGTCTCCTAAATCGTAAATCCTATTCCCTTTGTCTCAGCCATAGGAACACGCTGCTCTTCCTTAATACTTCCTTTCACTCTATGATGGAAGCACACAGATCGGTCTGCTTATAATTACTTAGCCTTGTCTGCTCGGGATTGCTCCTCCACGCTACCACCTCAGCCCTGTGCCCGTATACCCACTGTCTTCTTCCTCTGCAGCCATTCTGCCCATCGCCACAGGGCTTATAGTTTTGGCATGAGGCTGAGAGCTGCAGAGAACTCGAATAAAAGTGAGATTATTTTTTCTAATACAATAGGCCTAGTGTGGAGGATAGATAATGAAAGAGGACTAAAAACAAACACGAGGATATCAGTTCATCAGCTCTCCTTTCTACCTCCTAATGTTTCCTTATGTCATCGCCTTGCCTCCTACTCCCTCAAACCTTCCTTCCCGCGCTACCTTCCTTCCTTTTGGCTGCTACCCCTCCCATCTCTCTGGGCTGTCTCTGGCAGCGTTAATTCCCTCTTCAGATGGTGCGCTCTCATTTGCATACTTATCAAAGTGTTTGGACTATCCGACAGAAGCTGTAGGAAGGTGGGGTCATTAATATGTTAATTAGCTTCCCCTTCCTCTTTTCACCCTCGCCTTTAGACGCTCCGACGCGGCGCACCATCCATATCCTCCTCCACCTCTCTCTCTGCTTCACATGCAGCCTTTGAATGTTTGAATACCCTCAGAGGCCCGAGAATGCCATAAGACTCTGCAGACATCCACACACTGGGGGCTCGGCTGGGCTCACAGTTATCTATAGGGCTGTGTTTTTGCATATGATTGTGTCGGCTTTAAGCAAGCACCAATTACATGTCACCAGTCATGGATTAGAAGCATTTGTATGCGTGTTGTGGAGAATACGATTATGGTATTATAATACAATATAGATGCATAAGTCATTGCTTGCGTGCTTGCTCTAAGGATATTTTAATTTCTAGACATATGGAATAGTTTTGAATCTTCAATAAGGAAAACTTAATTTGCTTCCTTCATGGTGGAGCTGTATGCAAAATGTAATGACTCTATACATTACTTTTGTCACTTATATAAAGCAGACACGAAGTATGAAGCAAAAATACATTTGTAGAAATTGTTCTTTCAATATATTGATCCTCTGAAACGTTTCAAAGCAGCTGTTAGGGTTGTCAAAAGTATCACAATTCAGATACTAATTGATACTAAAACTAGTATCAAAACTAGATATAGTTTGAAGAAGTATAGTTTTATTTTAAAATGTAATGTCTATTCGTTATTATTCGTCATTTGGTATCAAAATCAGTATCGAGCATCAAGTCTACTGCTTAGTATCGGAATTGAGTTTGAAATGTTAATATCGTGACACTCGTAGCTATGTTTATCTCGTGCAGGTGGTGAGAAGTCTTGTTGATTTTGACTTATCTGCTGTTACACAGGGGTGAACAGGTCAGTTGTTTGTAACAAGGCCTTGTTGGCAGACTGCTGCACATTAGTCACTGTTGATATAGGTGATTGACTGAGAGACTGTCAACATGCAACTGTGGCTGACGTTAATTTAAAATGGCAAGGGATATTATAAGCAAATGTTGGCACAAGGCAGCTTGAAAATTGATGTCCTTACTCTGGTGTATTCTGGGCTCCAGACTCCATATATCCATTGCTGAATCCACGACTATTTTACTATTTTACCATGTACTGTGACTACCCGTATTATAGATTTGTGCTATGTGATTAGTTCATTGTTCATGCTTTGTACTAGAGAGTATTTTTTATCCTTTCTTTGACTATGACACAATGCAAATATTAAAGGAAGAAATATGCTAAATCAACTTTTAGGTGATTTAAACCGGTTGTAATTGTTTTCCCTTCTCATTTACCCACTCAAAGTTGTATTTAGAGTGATTCATACGATTAACTTTATTCTCCTGCATTCAAGATCATTGCTCAGAAAATCCCTGTTTTCACCGACCCCCATACACCCCCACTGTTCTGAAATTAATTCTCTGATTATATATTTTTTTCTTTAATGGTGAAACATGTAGGATCCAGCAGCGATACGTAGCCCTTTTGGCACCAATGAAAAAATAAACACCGCTCTCTACCGTAAACTGCAGTTATCCTTAGGTGAAGCCTGGCACAGTCCGGCAGTCAACGGACTTGTGAAGTCATTTTAGATCAATATTGTAATTTTAAAATGTCCAAAATATAAAATAATAGTCCATGGGCATCAAAGATTATAACTATATTGAAAAAAGCATAACATGTCTTCAGTTTGGAGGCGGATGCTGAGACAACTGAGACAACGGAAATAAAAATCTTTGATGAGACAGAGGTGATGTAAGAAAAGCCCTCATCTTGTTCTTTACAACAATAAATGCCTTGCATAGGTGCACGACCTTTTCTCCCTCATCTTTATTTCTCCCTTTGCCACGCCACAGGGCGTTCAATTCAACCCACACAGGGCAGACTTAATAATTACTCTCACTTTGAACGCAATTTCCTGGCTGTGGGAAATGATTGACAGATTGTAACCATGGTGTCAGGGGGCTGGCCACGCCCCTCCTGACTAAGGCACAAATTAGAGAACAGCGGGAGCTAAATTACACCTTACCGAAGACCTCTGGCAGAAGGACAGGAAGAAAAGCATGATGAATGAGGAGCGGATCAGAGCCGAAAGGTAGAGAGGGTGAGCCGAATGAGAGTGAGGAGATTATTGGACCAAGAACTCGAAAACACATCTGTAGGAACACAAGACTCACAAGCACAAGCGCGAATGGTCCTGCAGTGCTATTGGAGTGCTAAGGGAAGACACTTAAATGCCATCTCTACAGTTTGGATGCTATTTACACCCTCTCACACATACGCACACACACACACACACACACACACTCACACAGTCATGTCTCCACTATGTCATACTCTCAAAGCACTCAGGCTGATATGAGAGCATCAAGGAACCAGCAGAGTGGTACAATGAGGCTCAGGGCTTATGCCGCTAAACAGCAGCCAGGGGTCGACACTGACGAAGCCCAAGGCAGTGCCGACACATTCAAGCATCAGGCTGTTCACGTTAAGTACCATGTATTACTTTTTCTATAAGCTACACTTATTTAGCTTTTGATTTGACCATTTGAAAAACGTTGATGTTTCAAAGGTAAAACCAAGTAGCTGAATGGTATAATCTGGGCGCTCAAGTTTCGAGTAGGGCGTGGCTGCCAGTGGTTGAGTGTTAGGGCTGTCAAGGTAAATGCAACATTGCAATACTATGATCACTATAACCGCAAAGGTGCTCAAGTGACCGCAGTAACCGCATTTTACATTTTAATGAATTTTGCGCACATGCCTGGCGTAACTGTTTAATAATGAACTATTTCATGTTTTCACACCCTCTGCCTTATAAGAAAATGTTTCTAGAGTACTCGGCTCGAGTCTCGATTAGACGGGAGTTGTTGCCTTGGCTTTAAATTAATCTACAAAACACAGACGTAACAGCGCAGTTGTGCACGACTGAGCATTCTGCACAAACAGCACGATATTTTAACATAAGCCTACAGTGACCCAAACAAAGAACAGTGTATCAGCTTACCGATAAAGAAGAACTGAAGGTCCAGAGTTGCCCTCATATCCACCCAAAAACACAAAGTCTGCTTGCTGTGCCTAAATCCACGTCACAATCTGACACTTGATCCTCCTCGGTCCAAACGCGTAAACCGCAAGTAATCGTGGTGTGGTTGAAATCCAGTGAGAAGATGCAGCCAAACAGAGTCTGCATAAAGTTCAGCCAAAATGAAAATACTATCCAATCTGCCATAATCCTCACCCATTTCCTCCACGTGTAGTAAAAGCATAAGCACTGCTGTGCATCGGTGCTGTGTATGTGGAAAACAAAAGTGAAACTGTGAGCCGATGCCAGGCGCTTTTCAAGATGCCTTCTTTGCATAATATTGGCCATGCATGTCCAGACGCATACTGTCACTTATTTCTGCTGTTATGTTTTGTTGTTATTATTTAAGTACATCCTCAAATTAGATGCATTATTATGGGCCTATGGGCCATACCGCGAACCGCCGTACTGAGAAACGCAAAGTTACCGCAAGGAAAACAACCGCCCTAGTGACCATAGGGAGATGCTGGAACTGGTGTACCGGTGCTGAATGTGGGCAGGAGCATCACGGGAGAGACTATTGCTGTACAAACCCAACTGAAGAAGTCTGACCCGTTGCCAGCCCCGACCCTTCCTGCTTCATCTTTTTGCTTTGCTGTAGTTGGGCGCATAGCACCGTACAGTCCTATCTTTGAAGAAACCACAGCAGACGCTTCTGGGAGATAAGTACAAACGCTTGAATCTTACATTTTACATTTGTGGCAATAATAATAAGGTTAAATTCTTTAAAATTAGGGCAGATTTTGCAAAGAAATGCAAGTCATGGTGTGTATATTTGTGTGTGTGTGTGTGTGTGTGTGTGTGTGTGTGTGGCATAAAGCAATTGCCTGGTGAAAGTTGAAAATAATAGCCAAAAGCTGACATGGCACGAATAAGACATAAAAGATATAATAATATTCTAAAGGTAAAGTTCACTAATGGTACCTCAGCCCACCCCTCATGCTTTTTCTTTAGGGGTAACTCATGGGAGCTAGTTCGTGTGTATTTTTTAGTTACTGATTCTCCCAGCTTCAAGATCTGGTACTATTGGGCATTGGTGTGACACATGGCAGTATCTGAAACCTATATTGCCTTCTCTGGATTTATTTTTTTAAGATGTCATAGAAATGACACAAAACAAACTGCTTTTGCTGTTGCTTTGTTGTACGCTGTATACCGTTTTTAGCATCTTGGGTAAAGAAGCTCACTTAAGCCAATTAGATGTGGTCATTTACTCTACAATACATTCATGCTTAGTTGTAGTGCAGAGAGTTCCTTGGTTTGTGACTTCATGTGAATGGATCTCAAGTTTGTAATAGCTCAGATGTTAACTTTATTTTTGAATTAGCTGCTTCTAACTTACCAACAGTGATACTATTACATCATGTGCACACAGCATTGAGCTCTGACTATCACAGTCATGACATGGATATGCCTGTAGAGTGTGGTGTTGCCGGCAGCTGGAGCCAAACCACTTGTGGCTGCAGTCTGATGCTCCACTAAGTGTTTACTGCAAGACAGATGGTGCACTGTAAGTTTACCTCGATTAAAGTGGCCAGGCTGGCTTAAGGGCCATTGAAAGGAGCAGATCCCTGAGAACAGACTCTTCACCTGGACTGGGAGAGGCATAGAGCACATGGACACTCACATCTCTCTCTAATGCCTGCGGACACACACCACTACTTCACATGTAGAGCAGCAAATTCCCAGCTGAGTGTTCCTCTCCAACCTGGCAATTTCACTGGAAAGAGAATCCAGCTAAAGTACACAGAACGTCATGGAGCGTTCACAACAGGGAGCCTGCTATGGCAGAATGACCTCAACTGCAGTACTAGATATTTATCTAGCAATATGTGTCTCTTGTTTCAATAGGATACACACCAGATGAATATATATATATATATATATATATATATATATATATATATATATATAATGATATGTGCGTGCGGAGTGGACTGGAAACTCCATGGTCGAAGTGGGAAATAGCCCCAAAGGTGGTAGAGACTGACTGAGCCAAGATCCTGTGGGACTTCCAGATACAGACTGGCAGAATGGTAATGGCAAAAGTGGTGCCCGTGGTCATCTGAGCACTCGGGGTAGTGAGCCCCAAACTGGAGGAGTGGCTACAACAGATCCCTGGAAAAACATCAGACAACTCAGTCTAGAAAAGTGCAGTATTAGGAACAGCAAAGATACTGCACAGAACCCTCAAGCTCCCAGGCCTCTGGTAGAGGACCTGAGCTTAGAAAAAAAAGGGATGAGATGAGACTACCTGAACTTTGACCCCCCCACCCCCTTCCTTGAAAAAAATGAAATAATTAAAAAATAAAAATAAAAACCTTCATCTTGCAATAGCTCAAAACACTTTCAATATTGTTCCCCGCCAAACATGAATCCTCGATACCCAAGCATCCTAATGCATCACCTTCACTTTTCTTCTTGTTCATTTATTAGTTTGTGAATAATTTTGCTAATTGCTGGCCACCTGGATGAGTTTTGTTGTTAAAGACATCCCTCATTAGAAATTCCTAATTTTAGAAACATTGAGATTAATTACCAACACACCAAGCTCTTGTATTCTCTCACCTATTAATACATACCAAAAAAAATCCTTTGTAATGTAACTCAGTAATAGATGTACTATGGAGCTTATACACTGGTAGTCTCCAGACCCTGACAGTGATGTTTTGGCTGACATTTAGTTTCTAGGTTGCACAAGATGCTGCTATAAATGAATCATGAGTAAATCTGTGAGGTGTGAATAATAGATGGGAGGAGAGTTAAAAACAAAAGAGTGCTGTTATTATTTGTTAATAAGACACTCTGGAGCAACACTAACTAGATCTCATTACCACAACACACAGAGACACGCACGCATTCTGCCACCTACATGCAGCCCACCGTACACACACACACATCACGCTCGCACGCTCTACAACTATTTTTACCTGTGATGCCTGTCGTTGCCTAGCACTCTGCAATTACATCCCACTCTCCACCGACGAATGATTAGAGGCAATGATGGATGGGTTAACACTGTCACCTAAGAACGCCTCGGTGCAAAGCTAATTACGCCGGCATACATGTGTCATACGGCTGATACATGTGATAGTCCTCTCAGCCGGCTGCCATAGCTGTGGACGTGCGTGCCGTGCTAATCAACAGATAAGACTGATGAACTTACTGCACTATTCATTACACTTCAGACCCTCGGCAGAAATATACCCTCCGATTGACAGGACTGGTTTAGATTTGCTCAGTGTTTGCTTTAATTGTTTTTTTTTGTCTTGAAAGGGTTTCTAGTATACACATATAGTTAACTGTTGTAAACATATTTTCGCGATGACATTTTCCAAGTATAAACTCTTCTTGATTTTAGCAATCTCTGTAAAACTCTGTATCTGTTTCGCAGTGAAGTTAGTCATTGTAAATTAAAATCTGCCCAAAATTATGCAGCGTTTATGTATCATTGTAAATTAGTATATAAAACCGTGTTAAAAATAAACACATCTTTGCTTGCCTGGGATTTACACAGAATACAAACTTCTCCAATTCTTTACGAAGAGTGAGTTGCAAGCCAAACTCAAACAGTACCGTGCAATCAGATTTGTTTATTTCTGTGATCCAAGATCATTGTTTATTTATCATTTACAACCAAATCAAATTTCTCTCACCTCAGACACAGCGTTGCGTGCTTCACTTATTGATTTTTCTTTATTTTTCCCTCTTAAGCAATTATATTTGTTTTGATACAAGTTGACCATGTGTGATTGGCTAATCCACCTGTCAATCACACTAATCTGAACTCTGAATGTTTTTGCTCCATTGTAGTTTTATCATGGCCAGTTTAGATAACAAAATTATTACGTATGTAACAAGTTATGATAAATGTTCAAGTTTCCCGCTCGCAACTGAATAACTGAATATTTCTTTTTACCACAAGTTTAGACAAAGGTTATATATTTTTTGGATTAAAATATAAAATCCATTATTGTACATCAGACAGCACACAGCTCTTCCAACCCCCTATTTCTGTGTGAAACATGTTCACAATAGGATTTGGGCTGGTGATCTGCCTTGCTTTTAAAACACCACATTACAGTGTGTCTACACTGTCTACTGCTCTTTTTTCCACCCACTTGTGGAATGGTTTAATGATGATGATCAAAACTATCTCCACATCACTGACACTTGGATAATAGCAGGTAGATCTTTTTGTTCCTTTTCCGTTTTATACAAGGGTGTTTATGGCGCGGGACCACAAAATGAAATGAATGCACTTGGTGGTGTGTGCCTCCCCTACATGCACATAGGGGCGTGAGACAGGGAT